>JALMGJ010000001.1:183972866-184610366 GCA_023362775.1 Charina bottae | reverse complement strand
TGGTAATAAAATGGACTGAATCTAAATCATCTGAAAGAGGGGGGCTCAAATCCAGTGGAAGAATCTTATGGCAGAATCAAGGAGTTAGCAATCTTTTAGTCCCACTTCTTGAAGTCCTCTTTGTCCCCTCAATATCTGCTCCAGGGGCTGTCATATTTTCCAGAAAAGTTAGCAACGTTATTGAGGCTGGGGGTGGGGGTGGGGGCAGGGAAGCCCACACAGTTGTCTTGAAACTCTGATCAAGCATATTTCTATTGTCATAAGAAAAGGAAGAATCAGTGGCCTCTTCAAATCTTGGAGGAACACAGATCATTTTCAACAAGTATACAAAGAGAAGGGATGCTGATGGTGCTCGACTTCCTGCGAAATGGTGAAGACTTTTTGGAATCTAAACATAAAATTTTTCTGAAAGAATTAAGCAATTTCTTTGGGAAGTCTTTCAATAATGTGAGTTATTTTTGCTGATTTTATCACTGTCACAGAGCAAGATGAGAAAATAGCTTATTATTTTTAAATGAATGAATCCTTTTTATGTTTCAGGTACATGTTCAAATCCTCAATACCATAATATTGATATGGAGGTCTGTGGTGGAATCAATGACAAGGGTAGCTTACTGGCAAACTGGGACAAGTCTCTACTTGTTGCCCTCCAGATCTGCTGCCTGGAACATCAGCTTCATTCTGTGTGATGTAAGAGTATGTGGAACAGCTGGTCACTCTGGCCAGCTGCCTTACTTGCAGAACAATGCCTAGTGTTGATCTGGAGATGCCCTCAAAGAGACACTTTGGAATGTACAGTATGACTGGAGGGAGAGTGGTAGCATTGCTGCTGTCAGAAAAGAGGGCCAGGGGGAGAACGGTAGGTACTCAGTAGTAGAAGTGAGATGTCTTCTTCCTGTTTCAGGCAGGAAAAACTCTTGAGTGTAGCACCCTGCCATGGAAGAGAAAGATGGATCTTATGTCAGGTTACCTGAGGGACCGTCTCATCCCCAGAACATCAACCCGTCCCACCCGATCAGTCAGAGAGGGATTGCTGCGGACCCCATCAATTAAAGAGTTCCATCTAGCGGGGTCCAGGAGGCGGGCCTTCTCTGCAGTAGCGCCCGCCCTCTGGAACATCTTACCCCCAGAGTTGAGGCGGGTTTCCTCGCTCCCGACCTTCCAAAAAGACTTAAAGACCTGGTTCTGCCGGCTTGCCTGGGAGGGAAATGCCAACAGTTCCTCTTGGGGATGACTGGTCCCATGAAGCTCCCCAGTATTACCATCTTTTTAACATCTTTTATGCTTGGATTTATATTATTTATATAATAATTTATAAATATTGTAAATTTTTATTTATGTTTTTACTGTTTTATTGTGAACTGCCTAGAGTTCCCTGACGGGGGAGATGGGTGGTAATATAAATTCAAATAAATAAATAATAAATAAATTAAAATAAATTAATACATGTCAGAGCTATGAAAACCTGAGGCAGGATGGCTCACCAAAATCCAAGTCCATAGGACCGATCTGCAGAGCATCTGCATGGATTTGTCATATGAGGCAGAAATTCAGTAATAAAAAGTGAATAACTAGTTGTTATCTACCCTTTCATAATATCTAAAATCTTTTGCCTGATGCAGCCACTTTACTCAGCCAAATGGTAGGACTGCTCCTGGCTATAGAAATAAAAGAAAGATAAACAAGACAATTTCGATTTTCATATTTCTGTGCAAATGTTACTTGCATTTCCAGCACTATTATAATTAAAAGTTCATTGAGAGATTGTGAATCTGGCAGGTTTTTTTTAAATAGATGATGGGTTTTTAGATGACTGATAGGTCCTTATTTTCCAAATAAAAATAGCATATTCAGCAGTTGATCTAACAAAGAATAAATTGTTGTAGTAGATGTATCATGTCAGGTATGGATTAGCTCAGTTATATCAGCAAGTAATACTGGAATGAAATATTATGTTTGGAAAATCAGCATAAAGAGGTAATGAGGTTTCAGAAGACAGCCAACAAAAGCTGATAGACCGAAATAGATACACGGTCATGCAAATTCATGTATTTACTCATCTGCTAGAGTTAAACTTAATGCTGATAGATAGGCCCAGTGAATGAACCATGTAAATGTGGATTAATGGTGTTCAAACAAGGAATCTGAGGACTCAAGAGGGCAAGAAAAATATGTAATCTAGCCATGAAAAATATTTTTTTTAATTGTGATCTGCAGGGAAAGAGGAATTGAGCCACTGTTCCCTTTTAAAGTTCACATTAAAGCAGAGCATGTGTGAATTGTCTCTGTGGTACAACAAAGATAAAAGATCCCTGCTGGCCATAGGCCTACTCTTACCATGCAAAATACACTTAACTTGAACAGAGGTCAGATAACTTCTCTTACCCATGTTTGTCCCTGAGAAATAGTAACTTCATTCAAAAGGATGCAAGACTTTTAAAAGCTCTGCTTTTGTCTTTTTCTGAGCAGAGATGACCAAAGGGATAATTTCATGTGATTGTGGCCTTCTCCATCCCTTAGTTGAAGAAACATTTGTCAGCATCCAGGTTTCCTTTTGTAAATGGATTTGGGGGGGGGAGTGATTGTAAAAGAGAATTGAGGGGAAAACACACATGCAAAAGCGATTATTGTAAGGAATTTTTCTCAGTTACCTTTTTCTAACTGTCCCAGGAAGGAAAACATGCACACCTTTATACAGTTTATATGTCACAATTACATTCCAGGTGGACCTCCATACAGCATTAGTTAGAGGCATCCACAGTGGGTTCAGAAAAGTCAAGATCGCAGATCATGACTGAAGCCCCACCTCTTTTGTGTGTGTGTGTGTGTGTGTGTGTGCAATGTTGATGCATGTACAAAAGGGGCACCAACATTGCACACACATACAAAGGGGCAGAGCTTTAATTGCATGGTTCAATTGCACAGTGGTGACCACTTTTTGACCTCCCACTGAGGATGCTGCTGGCCCTGGTGGAAGGGCCAAAATGAAGTGCCCCCTCTTCCATCCATTTATAAACTCTTTATTTGTCTGTTGCTTAAGAGGCCCAAATGCTGATGAATATTCCTGATAGCAGGACTAATGTATAGTATATATCAGAGCATATCTACCTAAGAGGGAAAAGGAAGTATTTCATCAAGACTACCTGAAGGCACATGATAACATTCTATTGCAGAAACAAAGCAAAGCAAATTCAGTAGGTTGTCCCAATGGGAAGACTCCTCTGAAGCTTAGAAAAAAGATTCAGGTATTACATAGATCACTGCCAAGGCCTGGCAATACAGAATACATCCCCAAGACACTGATTGCTAAGCCAGGACCATGGGGAGAGGGTTGCTGATGTCATGAAGCTCTGCCAGGATGCTTCTCTGGCAAGCAGCCTTCAGTTTCATGTAGGTACTTCCTGGAGAAAGTAGGTTGTCACTCTGCATTCTCAAGCAGCGATGCTTTTAGACCCAGGCAATGGGATTGTAAGGTGCCAGAAGCACAGGTCAGGTGATTGGACTGAGTAAAGGGGTGACTGCAAAAATAGGGCCAAGTGACTAGCGTCTCCTTCTGCAGAAGAAACAAACAGGACCAGAGAAACAATGTATTCTGCAAGACAAAAGTGAACCAGTTGGATGGGACAGTTTGAAGTCAGTACTAACATTTTAAGGCATTTTCCTAAGGAAGGTTGCAAGTCGTGGATTTTAACCTGACTCCTCTGAGAGATTAAACAGCTTTGCTGCCAGCTGCTATTGGCTGATCTTTGGCATAAGAGAATAAGATAAAATTACATCCAAAAGTTATAGAAAGCCAAAAAAAAAAAAGAAAGCCAAAAATGGCCCTCCAATGACCATGATGCAATGGTGGTGACGGACATGCCTTTAAGAAATGGATCCAGAGGGGAGTTATATAAATATGCCTTGCATAATGCTATCCATTCAAATGTTAGAGGAGGACACCCTCTTATTTTACTGGCATTACATTGCATCTGTCGTCAGAATGGAATGTCCCCCCTTTGTGCTGTAGATCAAAAGATCTGTTCCAACCAAGAGCACTTTGGCCCAGTGCGGCTGTTGTGAAAAAGGCAGATTTCTTGGTATCATGAGAAAAGAAATAGAACCACCAATACTGTAATGTCTTTATGTAAATCCAGTATGACCAAATGTGGGACACATTATACACTTGTAGGCACCAAATCTTTACAAAGAAATTGTAGAGCTGGAAAAGATGCACAAAGAAACAACCCAAAGAATTCAAGGGGCTGGAAAATGGACTTGATGAGGAAAGGTTACAATGTCTGGAGTTTTTAGCTTGCAAAAAAAAGTAGATAAGGAGTAGAGCCAGTTTGGTGTAGTGGTTAAGGCACCAGGCTAGAAACCGGGAGACTGTGAGTTCTAGTCCTGCCTTAGGCACAAAGCCAGCTGGGTGACCTTGGGCCAGTCACTTTCTCAGCCCTAGGAAGAAGGCAATGGCAAAACACTTCCTAAAAATCTTGCCAAGAAAACTGCAGAGACTTGTCCAGGCAGTCGCCAGGAGCCACAAACTGACTCGAAGGCATGCGCGCACACACACACACACACAAGTATACTTATATACAGTATAAGTGCGTCAGGTTTCACATGGTATGGAGGAAATGCATAGGACTAAGTTTTGCTTCTACTCTGATAATTCTAGAAGTTGGAATCACCCAGTGCCGCAGATCAATGAGAGATTCAAGACAGATGAAAGGAAATACTTTTCTATACAGCACAGCTAACTTACTTGCTGGATCTTATATGCTGCTACAATCCAATATGTCACCTCTAGTATCAGAGGCATCAAATTTTAACACTGGTGTGTAACTGTCCTTGTGTCCTACTAGTGAGACTTCCCAGAGGCATCTGGTTGGCCATTGAGTAAAGAGCTTCCTGTACTGGATGGACTTTTCACCTGATCAAGGATGGTTGTTTATATGTTCTTAACATGGAGAAAAACATATCCTTTGAATAAAGTACAATTTGATGACATTCTAAGATTGAAGAAAACATTATATCATAGCATACCTTCTCCCATCCTGTGGTCTTCCAAATCTGTTACAGCTCCTAGAATGAACTTGCTGTTGTGTGAGTTATGTGTCTTATACATCTGGAGGACACATCTAGAGGCCGGGGAAGGATGAATGTATTGGTGTATTGGCAAGTCAAGGAACACCATGAAGATGAAAGGCTATCTGCTGCCTGATAAGAATTTTGATGCTCAGCATAGGTATGTCAATTCTATTTTATTGCTCCAGATGAAGTGCCAACTTCCTGTCAAGCATTCTGTTTCCAATCAGATGATCTTGTGTTTCCCAATTTGCTGCCTTTACATCACCCTGATTGTTTCCAGTGTTGGTTGGATTATGGAAGTCACAAAGAGAGAATTTCTGAGAACAGAAGATTGAGTACCACTCTTCTAGGAAATCACAAGTCAGTCCTTCAGTGGTAGTTATTCCATTCTTAAATCATTCCCTGTTATTCAGAGGTGTATGGTCTCACAAGGGGCATGGTGGCTCAGCGGGTAAGATGACAGGCTTGTTGATCGGAAGATCGCAAGTTCGGAGGTTCGAATCCCTAGCCCCGTGTGACGGAGTGAGCTCCTGCACTCGCCCCAGCTCTTGCCAACCTAGCAATTCGAAAGCATGCAAATGCAAGTAGATGAATAGGTACCACTTCGGTGGGAAGGTAACAGCGTTCCGCGTGCGTCATGCAGGCCACATGATTGTGGAAGCGTCTTTGGACAACGCTGGCTCTTCGGCTAACAAACGGAGATGAGCACCGGCCCCTAGAGTCGGACACAACTGCACAAATGTGTGGGGGGAACCTTTACCTTTACCTTATGGTTTCTATGTGTGGCACCTTGGCTCCCTACCTTCAGCCATACCCTTTTGTGAATTTGGAGAATTGTATAGTTTTTAAACTTTCAATTGTTGTAACCCGCCCAGAGTCCCTTGCAGGGGAGATGGGCGGGGAATAAATTGAAATAATAAATAAATAAATA
Organism: Charina bottae; assembly: GCA_023362775.1. Classification (NCBI taxonomy): domain Eukaryota; kingdom Metazoa; phylum Chordata; class Lepidosauria; order Squamata; family Charinaidae; genus Charina; species Charina bottae. Next base: position 184,604,365 of record JALMGJ010000001.1, on the reverse strand, counting down.
AATAAAATATCATGTTATATCATGTTTAAATAGCTATGCTGTATTTATAGAAGTAGCTTTCTTGGCTTCATTGAAATATATAAATATAAAACATTGAAATATATAAATATAAAATACTTTTATAGTTAGGAGCTCATCTAGTGTGTCATCAGGCTGTCTAAATAGCTACCTTCTGCTATGCTTTGTATTTTGAGATTTATTATACATACCAGGGGGAAATGATTGAGAGATGGGTCAAGGAATCCATTTACGCCAACTTGGAAAATCCTTCCTTGAATAGAGGTGGGGGCCTCAGGCACAACCTTTCCCCTATCTTCCTTCCTGCTTTGTCTTCTGTGCCTAGGAAGATTAAGACCATTTCACAAGCTCAACAGCAGCAGGGTAATCTTAACGATCCTCCTTTAGATGATAAAGGGACTTAGAAATAAACATCTTAAAATAACCATGACCTAGCCCCAAGTGCAAGGTCACACAGCCACCCTAGAAACATATTTAAGGATTCCCTTACTAACTTTACTCAGACTGAAGAAGCTCCTTGGATAAGGAGCAAAACGTTTCTACTGAGAAAATAGAAATCCAGTTGACATGATTCAAGCCACAGATTAATATTAAATACTTAAAGAGGTAAGGCAATTAAAGAGGTTAGTGAAGCAGAATGTGCCCATTTTGACCAGAAGCAGATCTGCAAATCTGTCAACAACTGAGTTCAGATCAAGAGACTCTGAAATTTTCTTTCATTATCCCTGACAGTCAAGTCCCTTTGACATTAATTTCTCAGGTGTTAGCAGAACCCTTTCCTGCTGCTTTTTCTAATGCACAGCCAGTTTCTGAAGAGGGCAAGTCTTGCTGAATAATGCAGTACTGCTTTTCTTAAATATGTTTTATTTAATTAAAAAAGCACTGCAATCATCAAATATTATTTGTTTGATATTTTCTAATTTATTCAAAAACAGGCCAGGTTCCTATCTGGATAAACCTTCTGTACTGCCACTGTCACCAACACAGGTCTTAAGATGGATTCAGGATGGAGAGACACAATTGCCCATGTAAAGTTGATTTTATTTTAATCTCAGAAAGAGTATTAAAGACTTGTATCCCTTCAGCTGCTTAGGAACCCTGCTCCTTGAGAGCAACAGGATTGGGGCCATCTTAAATATTCATCACACACTTCTGCTGAACCTCTTGTCAACAGGGAGGTTAAGAAAAATTACAGAGATTGGGCAATTTATAAAATACAAATATGAACTCTTAATTGCTATACATATCAGGGGGAAAGTTAGCCAAGCAGGCACATTATCTCAAAGTAAGTGTTGGCAGAGCTACTAAATGAAAAGTGCCTGACTCAGTAGATCAAACATATTTACTGCAGAGAACCAGCAGAAAAATCCACAACCCTGTATTAGCTCTTGGGATCCAAAACAGCCAATTGATTCTATGTTCTTCTCAGGATACAGAACTCTTACATCTTCCAGTCTGTTTGCCTGGCTAGTTTCTGTTCAAGACCGTACAGCAAAAATCCTAGATGGAGACATGACCTTGCACCAGCTGCTTTTGACAGAAAATAATTGGTCAAAAGTACCTATATTATTGTGGGTCTAGTGCAAGACATTGATTATCTTTAAAACTCTTCATTACCATGAGCCAATATACATCGGAGAGATCCTTTCTCCTTGTATGAATCTGGTCCCACTTCATTGAGGAACTTCTGATTAGGGTCTGCTTCATTTGTCATCACCACATGATCAGAATTCATCAGCAGAATCTTTCCTCCAAGGAGCACACAGCAGCATTTTAGCCACACAACAATCCTATCAAGTGAGATAAGGACTGTAGTCCCATGCACTTCACGATTGAGCAAAGATACAGATACAGACCTGAGTCCTCTTGTCCCCCTGTCTCAGCTGAATACTGTAAATTCTGTTGGGGTTTGATAAACCCAGGAATTTACTGTTAGATATGAATTATACAGAGAGGCTTGATTTCTAGGTGAGAGGTGAACTATTCTGCAGTGTCACCCAATTAGCAGCCATTGTTGTAGGGATGATGTGTCAGTGTGTGACTCATACAACAGGTGCTTAGAGTTAAGTTGGGTGTGGTGAATAACGAGATTGACCTATAAGGTGATTGGTCAGTTTGACTATATAAGCAGAGACATTCTCATTTCCCATTATTCCCATTTTACCTCGTGAATGCTGTATCGTTGGTGTATCATTTGTTACCTGTGGAAGTGATCTGTAAATACGTATGTATATAAGTAAATAGGATATTTGATATAACTTCTGTTTGGAGTCTATTTACTGCATAGTACTTGGATCGCTGGTGCCTAGGAGAGAAGCAGGCCGCTCCATCCGCTCGCCCTGACAAATTCTAAATAATGCCCAAAGTTGCCATGGGGCTGAGGAAGTACTTCCCAAATTAAGTCAGAGTAAGTGTTACTCTGTGTTATTTATAGTGGCCTTCAGAGGCTAATGTGATGAGAAGTTTTCATAATTGCACTTTTCTGGCTGTAGAATATTATTGTTCTTTATCTATTTTTATTCTCTTTTTGTTCCTTTTCTTCTTTCTCTATTGTTTTCTTTCTTTTTCTATGTTTCATTTAATTAAAGGCAAACTAGTTTATGAGTATATGAGTATGTCGTACTTTATTTTTTAAAAATATGCACTAAAATTAAATGCTTATTTTTGACTTTGCTCTAAGCTTTGACCTCAAAAACTGGTCATGGAGTTAAGAAAATCAGACACAACCATTGTTTCTTCTTTCAGTAGCACATTGATTCATTCCACAAAAAGTAAGAGAGTATCCACTATTTTTATATACAGCTCTTGCATGTTTTAAAAGTTATCCTTCAATTTTCCTATCTTTAGTAAAAAAATTCTAGCAAGGTACACAAATTCATCTACCGTATTTTCCGGCGTATAAGACGACTTTTTAACCCAGGAAAATCTTCTCAAAAGTCGGGGGTCGTCTTATACGCCGGGTGTCATCTTATACGCCGGAAAATACGTACTCGCCGTATAAGACCTCTCCTGGCCAAGTGCAGCCGCTCGCCGGAACGCAGCCCCCAGGGAAGAGCAGGAGGACGAGTTTGGAGCCCGTCGTGGAGCCACTGCGTTTTGCCCGCTCCCTTCCCAAGGCTGCTCCGAGGGAACGGAGCTCGCTCCCCCCTCCCCGCGTTTCTCCTTTGAGCGACGGGACCCAATGCAGTACGCCGCCCTGCGCTCGTCCTCCTGCTCTTCCCTGGGGGCTGCGTTCCGGCGAGCGGCTGCACTTGGCCAGGAGAGGTCTTATACGGCGAGTACCGTATTTTCTGGCGTATATCCCAAACCCTATATTTTAACTGGAAAAGTTGGGGGTCGTCTTATACGCCCAGTCGTCTTATACGCCCAGTCGTCTTATACGCCGGAAAATACGTACTTATTCTACTTTTTTCACAAGTTACGTATAACTTGCAATCTTTTCTTCCATTTTTCCTCTCAAACACAATTAACTTAGTTTTAGATGTATTAATTTTCAGATTAATTTTCAGATCCATTCTCCTTGTTGCATCATACAGCCTATCTAACATTTGCTGCAAATCATTTGGGTTCATTCACTTCCCTATCTAGTTCTAAGTCACTACTAGCATTATTTTATTTTATTATTATTTAAATTTATATGACCGCCCAACTCCCCCAGCGGGCATTCCCTATACCAGGGCTTTCCAAAGTTTTTCCCGTGGCGACACACCAACCGGCGTTGGTGTGTCACCATGGGAAAACCTGGAAGTGCCATCCTTGCGGCAGCACGCAAAAACCCGGAAGCGCTGCTGCCGCTTTCAAGTTTAGCGTGCTGCAGTTGGTGTGTCGCCACGGGAAAACCCGGAAGCGCTGATGATGATCAGCGCTTCCGGGTTGTGTGGCGACACACCAGACTCTGTGTGGTGACACACTTTTGTGTCGCCACACACAGTTTGGAAAGCTCTGCCCTATACATTTAGAGTTCCATGAGAAATTGATGGGGTTCCATGACAGACTATAAGGGAAAAAGTTCAGTTGAATGCTGCCAGCAGTGTCCATAGAAATTTTTCTAAGGTACAATGGAAAGGGTGAAAATGATGGCCACAATCTTTACCTACGGAAGCACCTCAGCTGCAGAGCATTGTTTATACAGAGCTGCTACTTCACTTTCCTGCATATATTCATCACCTCCAGTCTGCAAGATCAGCACACCTTCATTCATATCTATTACATCTTTTCCCTTTCTCTTCCTTTTCACAGAGATGCAATGCACCTGTTTTTCTTTCCTTCATTTCATTTCTTAATTCATACTCTTTACCATTTACTCCTCTTACATTCCAAGTTGCAATCTTCTATATGCCATATGTTACTCACTCACTCTTGATGTGTCTCAGTTGTATATTACAGGACAATAGTCTGTTGATTGTACCATAATTTAACTGGAATTTGGGTTTGGCAACTTGTGTTCTTCCAGATGTTGCTGAATGGCAAAACTCCTGAGCCCTAGTCAGCACAGCCAAAGGGGAAGGATGGTGGGAGATGAAGTCCAATCCAATTTGGAGAGTTGCAGGCTGCAATGTGACAAGTCATAACAGAATAGTTTCTGTCTCGAGAGGAAGGCAGTTTCCTCTGTTTGGTTCTCAAACTAGCATAGTGCATACAACAGAACAAAATGAGATTATATCTAGCGCATTTATGACTCAATCAAGATTTCATGCTGTAGAATTAGATTCTATGTATTTGCTTTCTTCCAGTTTTCATTCTGATGTGAGTAGAAATAATGATTCATGTAGAGGAGAATTATTTTCTAGCAATGATAATGACTAATTAGAATTCCACAATCTTTTAGTCACCATGACCATATATTTACTCATGAATGAATTTCCATGTAGGCTTTCAACCACTATTCCGATTTTTGGAATTTCAGCTGAGATCATCAGACAAGACAACCAGTAAACTATGATACACATTCTGAGCAAGTCATTTCTCAAATATAACTTAATAAATATAAAAGTATAAATCAATAAAATAAAATATTCAGTTATTTATTGAACCAACCACTCTACTAATGTATTTATTTATTTTATCTATTATTTAAATTTATATCACCGCCCATCTCCCCCAATGGGGAACTCTGGGCGGTTATTAATTGAATCATTATCAACATAAATTACATTTAAGGAGCAAGTACCCTTTGTCTCATTGAGTATTACATTATTTAATTGTGTTTCAAGACCCAATAGATCTATGACTGTATTCCAGTGATAATTTTGATTACCTTTTCTCCTTTGTATTACTTTATTAATTATAAAGAGATAATTAATTAATGGGAAGAAAAATCAAAATCCATGATTCCACAGTGAGTTCACTACTTTTGTGAAATACTGGAAGCTGTCTATCAAGTCTCTTCCTCTACTATTTCTAGTTTATACTGTAGGTCAAGGCAGCGGTGGGGGGGGGGCAACCTACCCCCTGCCCTAGAGAGGGATGAACCTACCCTTGGCCTAACTTCACACAGCTTTCAGCCTAATTTCAGAAGTCCTTGGACTCAGCCCTCCAGAAAAACAGTCAATCTTTCCCAGAACATGCTGTGTGGGGAAGAACAGAGAACAAGAAAGGCAGAGGGGGCGAGTGCCTTCCCTGCTGTTTGTTTTATCCCCTTCCAGACCATGTGATGTCTGTAATTTCTAGACTAGCAAATGATAATATCTTCATAGCATTACCCAGCCATTGTTACAGTGACATAAATCATATTCTCATTACTGTTATGTTCTCTGTGGTAGCGCCCACTCTATGGAACATCTTGCCCCCAGAGTTGAGACAGATTTCCTCCCTCCCGACCTTTAGGAAAGAGCTGAAGACGGAGAGTGCTTCCGGGTGCTGAAGACGCCGGTGTGTTGAACCGAGCGCTCCTGGCTCAGCTCAGCTGTTTGCCTGTTTGCAGCGGTTTTTAAAGAAATAAAACTGCTGAAACCTCCCCTTTGAAGAGAAGGGGATCAGAAGATAAACCACAAGGGTCGCTGGGATCGTCGCTCTTTCCCAATTCCCGTTTTTCCACCACGGGAAAAAGGAAATTGAAGCGACGAAAGCGACTGGAAGGACCATCGCTATTGCTCTACAGGAAACAGCGAAATCTTTTCAGATGAGTAGCACCTAAATTCAGCACTTTTAGTCACTGTTTTATATTTGTGTTTATTTTAACTTTACATCTTATCTGCTAAGATCCTTCTATGGACATGACCGATGCTGCTGGTGATTGTGTAACTTTCTTGCTAAAGACGACTTGAGAAACGGTGGGAGCTTAAAGAAAAATGACTTTACTTGGAAGTTAAATGGAGTGACATTGACTATTAATGAATGGCTTATTTACTGAAGTGGGACTAATCTATTTTCCTCTCTGGATTTTGAATTCAAATGGGTTAATGTCTGCCTTTTATCTTATTTCTTTGCTTTTCTGCTTTTCACCTTGAAATGTTTTTTTTTTTTTTTCCTTCTTTTTTCTGTAATGCGTTTGGAAATTATTTGGATTATAATGGGTATTTTTGGAATATTTTTGTTTTAAACAGTTTTGGGAATTTTCTTATTATTTGGGATTTTAGTGGACTTTCTTGTTGCTTTTTGTCTTGGAGAGTGAAGACATTTGGAGTTGGGGCTTTTTCCTATTCCCCCCCCCCCTTCTCTTTTTTTTTTCTTCTCTCTTTCCTCTTTGGGACTTGTGATTATAAGCTTGCCTGAGACTTGGATTGTTATTACATTTTCAAGGATATTTTGACTACAGCTAAAGGACTTACCTGTTGTACTTTTATCTTTTATTTTTCTTTTATGTGAGAATTGTTGATTTTACCAAAGTACATTTTGCCCTTTTTTTTTATGCAATATCTATTAAGAAAAAGCAGTATTACTTTCATTTTTAATTTTTTATTGTATTTGGATTTTTTTTTCCTCTCTTCCCTCCTTTTTTCTTTTGAATCCCTAATAATTTTTTATCCCTCCTTTCCCCCCCCTTTTTTTTTTTTATTGTTTATAGTGGTTCTCCTTTGTCTTTTGTTATTTTTCTTTTCTATTTACAGGAATATTATATACAACCTGGTTACTGCGGTCGCAAGAGTGAAGAGGGATAGATATAAAGAAATGGAGTCCATGGCTGCATCTTCAGAAGTACCAACATCAGATATGGGAAAAATACTGGATGCGATTACAGCACTGATTCCAAAAATAGATGATTTAACTACTGCCTTGGAGGAAAAGATGGATATTTTAACTGTTACCTGGATGGATGACTTAATTACTTCTTTTGATATAAAAATAGATAAAAAGATGGACAATATTTTAGATCAACAAGTAGAAGTGAAAATGGAAGTGATGAAGGAAGACTCAGAAAAAGAATTTAGAAATGAAATACAGACTGTCAAAGAAATTGCAAATATTCTTCCAGGGGATTTTAAAGAGACACAAGGCCAGGTTAAGAATTTGGAGATTAAATCAGATTCTATTACTATGGAATATAATTTAGATATTATTGTATTAGCAGAAATGAAAGAAGAAGAATGTATTTTGAGTTTGATAGGAGCTCTGGAAAAATTAGATGAGAATATGAGAAAATATATAGTTGATACTTTAGTTCAACATTTAGAGACAGAAGAAGAAGACATGGACTCTGAGATAGATAAAATTTTTAGAGTTGACTCACGTTACGTTAGAGATAAGAAACTGTCAAGATATTTTGTGAGAAAAGTTATAAAAGAGCAAAATCTGAAGAAATATTATAGCGAGAGATCAAAAATAGTAGGGTTGGGTATAACTTAAAAGAATTAAATTAGAACTTTTTCTTTTTGTTTGGAATCTGGGTTGTATAAATAGAAAAATCCTTTTCTTTTTATTTCTATATGCATAGTATAATATTATAGTTGGGTATAAATTAAAAGACTTAAATTAGAATTTTTTCTTTTTAGCCGGAATTTGGGATGCACAAATGGGAAAAAAAAAAATTCTTTTTATCTATATATGTATAGTTTTTGGGAAAATTAAAGTGTACCAACAATACAGGAATGGATGTTGAAACTATTAGAAATGGCAGAAAATGACAAATTGATTTGCCTACTAAAAGAAAATTTTAGTTATTATTCTTTAATGAGTGGAAATCTTTGATGGACTATTTGCAAAATGTAGGAGGAGTAAAGCTAAATATGGAGTTTTTGTTGATTAGATTATAGATAAATAGTACATAATAGACAAGGAAAAATATATGAATGTTATATGAATAGCCAGCATGTTAAAACAAACTATCTAATTTATTCTTATGACCATAGACGGATCGGAGGTTATCTAATTTCTGTGTATGTCTTTTTCTTTATTCTTTTTTTTCTTTTTCTTTACTGCACTTTTCTTTTTCTTTTCTTTTAATTTGTATTTCTTTTTCCGTTTCGACTTTATCTTTTAGCTTTGTATACTTAAAAACCTAATAAAACTTAATAAAAAAAAAAAGGAAAGAGCTGAAGACCTGGTTCTGCCGCCTGGCATGGGAAGGAGGAAGGGATAGTTCCTCATGGGGGTGGCTAATCCCCTAATTTTATAATTGTCCTTTTAATTATTCCATCACCATCTGGATTTTATGATATGTATTTTATTGTATAACGGAGGTTTTATATATTTTAGACTTTATTTTAACTTATTTATTGTGAACCACCCAGAGTTCCCCATGAGGGGAGATGGGCGGTCATATAAATTAAATAAATAAATAAACAAATAAACAAATAAATAAATAAATAAAATAACGATGGATGGATGAGTCTAGAAGACACTAGAAGATACTAATATGACCTAATCCTGCAGGAATGCATTCTTCAAGGGAAAAAAAAGTTGCTGATTTTGGAATCCCACTCATAGGGAGGATGGCTGGCCAGAGGATTCTAGAGCTGGCATAGAGCAGCTTCTGGTTTGAAGGCAAGCTAGAAACGCAGAAAGTCATTGGATCCTATGAATTCCAACCTTCCTTCAGTGCTACTCCCACAGAATGCTTTACTTTACATGCTTCCTGCATAATTGTTTGTGCAGCATCTAGGAGAGAATCTCCAAGGCTAGATCTTTTTCTCTCAAGATGGACTTCTCTCTCCATACCCATGGAGATCCAAAGCTAAATGTAGAATCTCCTTTGGACTGAAACATATGACTTTTACAACATTTAACTAATTTTTGTTGGGGGAAATAAACACCCCAAAGATGATTCTAATCTCATGGATCACCACTGGCAGAGACATAGTGGCACAATCCACCCCTTCTCCCACCACACACAAGGTTTTCGCATGTATTTATGTGGTAGTTTTGGTGCCACAGCAAGTCCCAGCTTCAGCAACTCTTCTGTCCGCCTGGCAACTGTTTTGCATCTTCAATGACATTACATGACTGAGCCTCTTTCTGAGTTACTGTGGGAACAAAATGTCAGCCATCCAAGACATGGTGAAAAATATTTGCCATATTCTTCTGGCCAGGGTAGGTTGTGAAGAAAAAGAAATATCTCAGGAATGCTCTCAGGGAAATGCTCTCTAAAAATTTCCCTTCTCCAGCAGTGCACTTGTGCAACTGCAGTGTCAGGTGATTTTGAGAGAGATATATTTATTTTTTCCTCCCTCCCTCCCTCCCTCCCTCCCTCCCTCCCTCCCTTCTTTCTGGCTCCATTGAAGTTTATCTGAAAATGCAGTAAAGCTGGACGCTTTTTTTAGAAATGCTTTGACTCTGCAGTGTTTATGAACAGTTTTCCATCTGTCTTCCCCCTCTCCTGCCAATGAACTATCAATTCCCCTTTACAGGCATTTAAACAAAGCAAAGGATTGGTTACAAGGCAGCTTAGATGTTTTCTTTTTCCCATCAGAGCAATTAAAATGACAGAAGGCTCGAGCAATTTCATTTCTTTTCCCCTTTTCGTATGGAATGAAGGTAAGGTCATTTTAGTTACCCTTGCGACAGGCAGGGTTTTGGGGGCAAGGATACTGATTGAGGGCAATTCAGCACTGCAAACCAAGGTGCTTGTCTCCCATGCTGCTCCCATTGGTTTCTTAAGTCAACTTCAGATAGCGCCGTAGTATCCTCCGTACTATATGACATCAATCGCCACATGGATTTTATATTTATATTCACATTTATTTAACTGTATTATTATGACTGATTTTATATTGTATGCTCTAAATTGTTGATTTTATTGTAAACCGCTGAGAGTCCCTGTCGGGGGAGATGGGCGGTGATAGAAATTTGAATAAATAAAATAAATAAATAAATAAATAAATAAATATTCCAGTCTGGACTGCATTGGTTTGGCCGTGGAGTAGGCTAGTGTTTGGTCCAGACCAGTGTTTCTTGACCTCAGCAACTTTATGCTGTGTGGACTTCAACTCCCAGAATTCCCCAGCCAGCCCTGCTGGCTGGGGAATTCTGGGAGTTGAAGTCCACACAGCTTAAAGTTGCTGACATTGAGAAGCACTGGTCCAGACTATGGCCATTGTAAGGCCTGACTGGTCATTCCCTACTTCTTACCCCTCCCATCCATGCAGGGAAGATAAGCCTTGGTCTACCAGACCCTGCCTTTTCCTTTTAGGATTGTTCCTTCCTCACTAATCCGCATTCTTTCCCTTACTTTCCCAGATGTTTGCACACATGGATTCCTTCACCACCACCCCCTTCTCATATTCTCTCCAGTGATATGAAAGCAGACCCTTTTTACTTTTTCTTTCTTTCTCTTAAAGTGCTATCATAGCACCAATGCTACAATAATCAAAGCTACAGGAAACAGGCTGTTCTTTCATTCCTACCTTCCTCTGTAGGTCAATGGAAACTCTATCACCGAGAAGAACTGATAGCTCAACTTCCTAGAAACAAAGTTCCTACACTGCAACGTAAAGATTTAAAAAAAAATAAGGAAAGGGAAAGCTGTACAGTACTTTGGATTGGAGGTGGGAAAACAAAGGGAGCCTGCTTCATCCAGCCTGGGCAGAAGCCGAAAGATGCCCACTGGCAGATGTGTGGGTTGTTTGAAGCATCAGCTTCTAGAATTGAGGATATTCATGAACTTAATGGGCCATCATTGGATCAATTTCAGTATTACGAAAAAGCAGCAACAGCTGACCAGCAGAGAACATGCAGCCATGCAGCCCAGGAAGTAATCCTCCCACTTCCTCCTCCCACTTCCAACCACTGGAGGGGACAGGGTTTGCCAGGAACTGCAGCCAATCAGAGCTGGGGCTGCTATTAGAATGGAATGAACTAGAATGGAAGGAAGTGGTGGAGACCCTCTGCTCTGAAGGGCTCTCAGGTGAAAAGGCAACAATTGTGAATCGAAGCTGGAAACCACAGGCACAGGGTGCATTTGCGTGGGCTGGAAGAGGGAGGAAGACATCATCATCTGTTCCTGCACTGAGGAAGTGGTGAGAGGCCCATACTGGTAATGGCCAAGCAGAAAGTCCAGATCTGACCTGAATGCCTTTCTTGGCATTTCCCTATTGGTCAGTTGGAAGACATGTGGATTGACATATACATATTCCCAGGCTGTTTGGTGGCCTGAAGTCACAATTGTCACAGGTCTGCTTCAAATCATTTTATGAGGAATTGGAGCCTGGAAACATTGTGAGGTGGAAGTGGCCACATAATTGAAAGTATAGTTTACCCCAGCAATCTGTAGGAAAATTGTTGATGATGGTCATAGCAGATGGAAATCATCTGATAAATGAGTGCAATTATATTTTCCTTCCGAAGTGTATGTATTTTGCCTTCAACAATGCACAAATAGGACAGCCTTGTCACTCCTCCAGCCATCCCTTCTGCAAATCATTCCCAAGACACTTTAAAACCCCACTTTGTCATCAGCAACTGCAGATCAAAAATGCATTTAGCACATTGCTCATTCTTTGTGATGTAAGAGCTGGCAAAGAAGATACCTGCAGCCATGCATTGCTTAGTCCAGTCCAGTCCAGTCCGTAACTGAGTACAGAGAATGCCATGCAGTCAGTTCTCATTCTCTGTTTCAGACTTGCCAGTCACTGAGTATGCTACCACTTCTCTAGAGAGTTAACAGTGCCCTGTGAAATAGCAAACAGCACTTCCTTCAAAGAAAGAAAAGTATTTTTACCCTAGCTCACACAGACCCATGTGTATGCAGTCCATGCATTGTTCATATGAATTTGAACTTTATTTATTTGACTGCGTTGGGTGGCTGGCAAAATAGTCTTCCAATAGGCTAGCATAAGATGGTTGCAAGGAAAATTTGGTTTTTGAAACTATTAACAAATGCACTGAGAAGTCTCAAAAGCAATCTTCTCTCCATGGATCCACATCAGCTTAGCTGATGAAGTGCTTACCCGCTGTAGCAACGGAGCTGACTGAAATAGAGTTAAGAGTCAATATTGGTATAAGGACAATATTGCCCAGAAACATAGGGATGCACCTGTGGGAATATGAGTTCCCTGTGGTGCTGAAGTAGGAAGAAAAAAATCCTGGTTTTGTAAGGATGGCAAGGGATGTTTAGAAGTCTGAAATGGATCTGCACTGGTTTGTTTTCAGTTTCTTGGAACTGTTTGGAACATGTTTAACAGCAGAGGTGAGGAAAAAATATGGCGTGGTAAGCCTTGACACCCTTTTGTAAAAGTTAAAACTCTGACAATCAATTATTTGGGAAAAGTGGGGATTTTGAATCTATATCAGTGTTCCGTCTCTTAAGCAGAGGGGGTTTTTTTTAAGGGTAGGCATGCACAGTCCCATTCATTAGATATCCCAGAAAAATGGATCACATGTATAGTGCTTTTATATGTGGAATTCTCCATTTAGGCAGGAATGCTGGAACTGGCCAATTGTTTTCAGATTAATTATGGTAACACACAACATTTATTTAAAGGTTTGCAAATAGTAAAGCAGGACTGCCAGATGATATGCCATCTAAATTACAAGGAATACAAAAGAATTAAGAATAAATAGGAAGGACAAGAGACCTCTTCCAGAAAATTAAAAATATCGGAGGTAAATTCCAGGCAAAAATGGGTATGATCAAAAACAAAGATGGCAAGGACCTAAGAGAAGCAGAAGAGATCAAGAAAAGGTGGCAAGAATATACAGAAGATCTGTACAAGAAGGATAATAATATCGGAGATAGCTTTGACAGTGTGGTCAGTGAGTTAGAGCCAGACATCCTGAAGAGAGGTTGAATGGGCCTTGAGAAGCATTGCTAATAACAAGGCAGCAGGAGACAACGGTATCCCAGCTGAACTGTTCAAAATCTTGCAAGATGATGTTGTCAAGGTGATGCATGCCATATGCCAGCAAATTTGGAAAACACAAGAATGGCCATCAGATTGGAAAAAAATCAACTTATATCCCCATACCAAAAAAGGGAAGCACTAAAGAATGTTCAAACTATCGAACAGTGGCACTTATTTCACATGCCAGTAAGGTAATGCTCAAGATCTTGCAAGGTAGACTCCAGCAATTCATGGAGTGAGAATTGCCAGAAGTACAAGCTGGGTTTAGAAAAGGCAGAGGAACTAGAGCCCAAATTGCCAATATCCGCTGGATAATGGAGAAAGCCAGGGAGTTTCAGAAAAACATCTATTTTTGTTTTATTGTCTATTCTAAAGCCTTTGACTGTGTGGATCATAACAAATTGTGGCAAGTTCTTGGTGGTATGGGGATACCAAGTCATCTTGTCTGCCTCCTGAGGAATCTGTATAACGACCAAGTAGCAACGGTAAGAACAGAGCACGGAACAACGGACTGGTTTAAGATTGGGAAAGGAGTAAAGGAGCCTTATGATGGTGAAAAAAGAAAAGTGCAAAAGCTGGGTTGCAGTTAAACCTCAAAAAAACCAAGATTATGGCAACCAGCTTGATTGATGACTGGCAAATAGAGGGAGAAAAAGTGGAGGCAGTGACAGTCTTTGTACTTCTAGGCGCAAAGATTACTGCAGACGCTGACTGCAGCCAGGAAATCAGAAGACGTCTACTTCTTGGGAGGAGAGCAATGACAAATCTTGATAAGTCACGAAGAGTTGGAAGCGACTGAATGAATAAACGACAAAAGAATAAAAGCAAATGAATATACAAAGCAGACCTTCTAAAATTTGATGAGCCACCATCAATCAATCATCTTAGAAAAGATGGCTGCAACTACTTTATCGATAAAGAGCAGAAGACCAAAAAGAAAGAAAGAAAGAAAGAAAGAAAGAAAGAAAGAAAGAAAGAAAGAAAGAAAGAAAGAAGAGAAATTGTAGTTAAAAAAAACTTTAAAAGATGAATAAAAATGCAGGACATAGATTATCAGAAATAATACTCAGCAATATGTACTTATTTATTTTAAAAGAACTAACAGTTTTAGGTATTACAGTTAAAAAAAAAACCCTCACTCCTTAAGCATACTTTTTGCAAGCTTACAAACAGTCCCATGCCCCTTTTCCTTTGAGGCATCCTTCAGAAGCTGAGTTAAGGCCTGTAGAAGTGTATTTGCACATATGCATGCATGCAAGATCACGCATGTGCCATGAAATTACTCTGATTGCTGTCCTGGTCACACCTCCAGCCATTTCTCATTGCCAACAATGTAGAAGCCCTTGTCACTGCTACACCTCTTTGGAGGTGGAACTCTTTAAAGTGATCTCTGCTGATTCTGAACACTACACTAGAAGCTCTGCATGAATGGAGAACACTCCTTCAGCCTGCTTGACCCCAACTCTTGTGGAATGGTGTTTACTGTCTCAGGACAGCTGGTCTCTCTGGCATGCAAGAGTGCTGGGTGTACTCTGACAGCTTTCGGCCAGCTCTTTCCTGACTGGCAAAGCGGCCGTCATGCCTGTGCTGCAGCTGTCTTTGAGATGAAGAAGCTACTTTGGGGGTGCCAGCCAGTCTGACGGCTTTGCAATAAGAGACTGCCTGGATCTGCAGTGGGCTTTTTGGAGAGAGGAACTTGTGTTGTTCTTTCTGTTGTAAGCAAAGAAAGGCTCTCTGGAGTTTGTGGGTATCAGGGCTTGAAGGAAGCAGAGTCCTTTCTTTCAACTACAACTTGGCAAATAATAGCTGATGTTGTAACATGTTCAGAGGTGACTGGCACAAATCAAAACCATTGTTGGAAAGCCAAAACCAGTTCTGGGGATGGGGTGTCTTCCTCTTCCAAAATGCTTCATCTGGGCAATGAAAAAGAACAATTTAATGTTGTAAAAGACAGTGTCATTTAGTTTCCCTGATCCTGCTGGAAATTGTAGTTCAGCAACATCTGAAGGGCCATAGAACCTAAACCAGAGATTGGATGTGTGCAAACAACTCTCATGATGGTTTGATATGTAATAGAATGTATGTGATGTATGAGTGAATTCAAATTGAAATTGCTCCTCTATCTGATATTTATTTTACAAAACTCTTAATCTGAATATTTAAAAGCAAAATCTTACATACTCTTCCATTTTGAAATAACACTGTTTCACAGAATAAAGTATATATTTATTAGCTAATTTAATTTAGAGCTTCCCTTTCCACCAATGAATACTGCTTTAAGTACTCCAGGCAGCTGATCATCATAATTGTAATAGTTTTAAAAAATTGAAATTTACAATTAAACAGGACTAAACATTATTGCACAAGCACATTAAGGAAGTAGGTAGCACTCATCAATTCAACAATACATCTTAGGCTTTCCCTTTGCCTGCCTCAGTAATAGGATTTTCCTTGCTAGGAAAGACAATAGACGATAGGCCAGTCTGACATTCTTCTGCTAAAAGAGTTCCAAAGTCTAGAAGTTCCTCCAAGAAGGTTCTCCTCAATAACATCCCACCAAAGATATATTTGATAGTGGTGGGATCAAGAGAAGACCCTTATATCTTCCTTCCTTCCTTCCTTCCTTCCTTCCTTCCTTCCTTCCTTCCTTCCTTCCTTCCTTCCTTCCTTCCACAGTCTGCCATAATCACATACATCCAATGTATTTGCATACACCAGTAGACATTCAATAAAACATCCCCAGTAAAAAATAATTAATCAAAAACAACACATCATCAATCAGGCAGTCAGCTCATCCCCTTGAAATAACTCAAGTTCTTAATTGCCTTGGAGAAGCCCATAGAGTGGGGCAGATGCAATTATAGGATGGAGGCGGTTCCAAAGGGTAGGTGAGCCCATGGAAAAGGTGCCTCTCAGAGTCTTCACACCCTCCCCTCGGGAAAGCGGGAGTCACCAGCACCTTCTCCCACCACGTCCAAGTCAGGCAGGTTGAAATTGGGCAGAGAAGGCATTCTTACAAGTGCTCAAATTCCAGACCATGTCAGGTTTTAACAGATACATTATTTAACATATGAAAGGATATAAATTTATTATTAGAAGTCCACACAAAAAAGCATATCAGCATTTGGGCAGAAAATAAAAATAATTCAGAAAGTGATGCAGAAACAGATTAGAACAAACATAACGTCTAAAAAAATGGTAAGTGCAGTGAAAATGAAATTAACCAACTTGTTCATTCATACCTTGAATTGCCATGTGAAGACAGTGGAAAGAGAAAAGAAGGCCGGCAGCTGAAAAATTGAGGTTTTTAAATATAATGGTTATTCTATTCAACAAGGTGCTATAGACAGTAAGACTAGTTCGATATTCCTGAGAAGGCTTCTAGATGAATCTTTTATGATGCTTCTTTCATGGAATGTAAGGTGGGTGAATCTAGACCAGAGCTTTCCAAACTGTGTGTCGGGACACGTTAGTGTGTCGGCTGCAGTGTCTGGGTATGTCGCGACTGCTGCTGCCTCCGAGCCCTGCCAGGAATCCACGCGGGTCCTAGTGCCTGCCTTGTGCCTTGCTGCCTCCAAACCTGCTGTGATTCCACGCAGGTCCTAGTGCCTGCCTTGTGCCCTGCTGTAAGAGCATGTCGCGAAATGATGCATGTCTAAAAAGTGTGTCACCAACATGAAAAGTTTGGAAAGCTCTGATCTAGACAATGCTTTTCATTTCTTCAATCAAATCTTTTCTTGCCACCAAAAAAAAAACCTGTTAAGGAAGCAAATATGAAATAGCTGCGTAAAGTCTAGGAGCCTCAGTTTGGAAGCATCTTATATCTCAAGAGTTTCCTCTACTAACCCTCAATTATACCCCAGTCCAGTTACTTCACCATGCAAGTTTATTTTTAACTAAATAACTTTTTTTAAAAAAATATTATTAAATTTATATTCTGCTCTTTTTTTTTGCTTTTTGTAAGTCTATTATTATACATGTTCTGTTACCTGAGAATACATCCCATTAAACACAATGGGTGTATTTCCGAATAGATGTGCATAGCACTGAGTCTCCTTGAGATACGTTATCTTTTTGTACTTATAGCATTCTGTACTGTTTGCCAGTGACAGCATTCCTAACATCCCATTATCATCACAGCCGTCCCCAGTCCATAGGGACATGGAGGTATAGGGGCTAAGAAGTCCCAGAATGCCCCCATGTGGCCGTGCGTTAGTCCCAACACATCTGGAAAGTGGTGTTTCCAACAGATCTCAAGAGCAGATTTCAGTGTGGCTTGCTGTGGGCTGATGGTCTTTAATTATTTTCATGGATGAAAAGGGAAAGACTAGGCTGCCGATTTAGAAACAAGAGTATCAAGTGCACCGTTACGTGAAGTTTCTGCCTGACAAATAGTCACTGCCTAGAGCAGCAGAATAGAGACCTGTTGTAGACTATGAAAGATTACACTTACTGGGCACTCACTCTGGTGAGCTTTGCATGGTTCTAGCATCCAGTCTAAAACAAAGGCTCCCTTTCTGAACAGCAGGGGGGAAATAGGAGGAGGAAGGAGTATTAGGTATGTTTGCCGCCTTGAGTTATTTATAAGAATAATAAAGGTGGGATAAAAATTAAATAAATAAAATAAAAATAAATAAAATAAATTGTTGTCTTGCCTCCAAGGATAGAGTGTGTCTGCCTTCTTTCGCTAAGGATATTTACTTTTGCTAAAGCCACTGGCATTCATGCAGCCTTAACAGCTGGTTCTGATAATGTGCTTTAATTGAACAGGTTTACTGTCTTTTTCTCCCCTCTGCTGACACAATGAGCTTTGCATTCTGAGGGGAGCAGGAGAATGAACATTTAAGAGCACTGACTAACAAGAGCAACACATTCTTTGTTTAAACAAGAGGCCAGTTGGTTGAGCACAGTATTCACAGAACATTAGCCCAATATGAAGGGCCCAGCTTTAATCCACAGCTTGTTGCCAGGTGGCATAGAAATTAATCTTTGCTTTACTCAGGGTATTACTTGTGGTATTTTTAAAGGCTTGCAGGCCAGTGAGGCAAGCTAGAAGAAATGCCTACTTGTTCTTCCGCTTTATGGCATTGTGGTACTAGAGTCTGACAACAACTTTTCTTTTAAAATGCTTGGGTTCTACCAACTCTACAGCATCCTGTAGCCTCTGGAGATCTTTTCTCCTAACTCTGTCCTTTACAAATAGGAGCAGAAGAGGTTAGTGGAAAGAGAACAATAAATAAGCCCCTTCAAACCCAACCAGTTCCAATCCCAGTTTTCCCATATCTTTTTATTTCTGTGGAAAAATACAACAGTTTCAGAACAAATCATGGGAAAGAGTTACATTTGGCCAGTAATAAGTGACTCCAGCAAAAAAATCTGTTGTCACAATCTAGTTTTAGTTACACAGCGAATATTATTTATTACTATGCTTAATTACACAGAAGCATAGCCCTCAAAATCACAAACACTACATTTGAACTTTTCCTTGGGAGCTCAAGGTGGCATACACATGCACAGACTTCATTTTACACTTACAACAACCTTGTGATATAACTTCTACTGAGAGACTAGCCTAAAGTCAGAGAGTGGAGCTTGTACCTGAGTCTTCCAAATCCCAGGCCAGGGCCTTAAATCCCACAGCAGGCTGGCTGTGTTAAGCAGGACTTTCCTTTTGTTCTCAGTTACATGGGACTAAGTACATCCTACAGTTCCCAGCCTACAGAATCTGTGCAAGAGTGGAACTCTGCTGTTGCATTTGGACCACATCCTCTGCCTCAGACTAGATCAAGCAATTCACACATCAAGTACTGGCAAATGAACTATTGAAGCTATATGTCCGAACCTCTGCCCATATATAGCTTGTCTGATTTCTTGTTCAGCACTATCTCATAAGGTCTCATCTAATTCTCATGTTTCTTTAATTTTGGAATGGCAACAAGCCAACAGTGTTGCTTTCTTTGATATTCTAGTGAACCTTTCTTCTATCAGCTCTTGCTTGTAATAAGAGCTGCTATTTAATTTGTGCCACAGAAACCGAAAAGCCAAGCAGTCAATAGCTTAACTTAAAAACAGTGTCTCTGTCAACTCTATATTCTACAATGAATATCATGGAAGTCATGCATTATAGACTTCTTCTTTTTAATATTTTTGATTGAAGACGTTTTTCAACAGAATTAAAAACAGTACAAATTTTGAATTAAAGAGGAATAAAGAAAAGTAATAAGAAAGTGAAAAATAGATATAGAAAAACAATAGAAAAGGGAAAAAAGGAAAGGAAAGGAAAGGAAAGGAAAGGAAAGGAAAGGAAAGGAAAGGAAAGGAAAGGAAAGGAAAGGAAAGGAAAGGAAAGGAAAGGAAAGGAAAGGAAAGAAGGAAAGGAAAGGAAAGGAAAGGAAAGGAAAGGAAAGGAAAGGAAAGGAAAGGAAAGGAAAGGAAAGGAAAGATTCTAAAGAAGCAGCTTCCAGTCTTCTTGACAGTGGTTATACATTTATATTTTACCCTCTATTTCTAAGGTTACATCATAATTTCCTCCTTTCCATAAGCTACTCTTTCTAATCATTTTTCTTTACCTACTGTTTCTTTCCTATAAAATGCCTCTTGTGCTGAGACCCCTAAAGGCATTTTCGGGCACAGTCTACGTTTATATCTGTTCCATATTCTCAATATGGCACTTCTAATATAATGATTCTTAAAATCTACATTAACCTTAACTTTATCATAACTATAGAAAACCATGCCATCCAAACCTCAGATCGTGCCCTTCTCATTCTAAAATGCATTATAGACTTCTTAAGTGATGCTGGGCTTGCTTCAGTTTGGTACTGATAATATTTTATCAATTTTATATTAGGAATGTGTTTTACTGATATTATATTACTATGTTCTGTAAATTATATAATGCCTTCAGAAAGTATTTTATGATGCATTTAATTAATTGCATAAATACCAAATAAATTAGAAGTGCATAAAGAAGCTGAGCATAAGGTTTTTAGATTTTTTTAAAATTTATTTGTCAAATTTTGCCACCGCCCATCTCCCTCCCAAGGGGGGATTCTGGGCAGTTTACAATAAAATTGGTCAAAAAGTTGTCAATACCATATAATTTTCCCCAGACTCATGGACAGGAATTACCTTTAGAGGCACTAAAAATTAGCACATGGAAATGAAAGGCACTTTGTCAAACATTTGCTGCTGTGGTTTTCCAGAGAAACATGAACAGTTCCCACAGAACAGTTTCCCATGAGGCTTTTGCAAAAAAACAAAAAAAACAAGAACAAAACAAAACAAAACACAGCATCCTAGGAAACCAAATAGTGGGTGCTCTGCTTAGAATTCAGTAAGATAATTAAGAAAGCCAGTTCTTTATTTCCGATATAGTCTGTTTTGTGGATACACCCTCTGGATATCTATTGAGACTCTTAGTCGGATGCTTTGCCACCACCTGCTTGTTTGTTTATTCAGATGATTCTCTGACCCAATGGCCACATTACTTCTCCCTGAGGCATCGCTGCTTTCCACAAGCCCAAGCATATGGTCTGTAAGAATGAAGAGACTTCCCTAAATAGCTACTTCATAATGGCCTTGTGAGCTGCCCCCTTCCCGACAGCCTCTCAACTTGAGGGATGATTAATTGTAATATATTGTTTACGCACATACTGCTTGCATGCTTCCTGATGAGATCTTCCAGCAGCGTCACTCTCACTTAACTCCTCTTGGCAGGTCTGTTTCCCCATTGGGGGTGGGAGAGTGTTGTTTTCACCACAGTCCATCTTCCTGCCCAGAGCTGGGTAGAGGTCTAGGATCAAGGCCGGTTGCTTCTGGGTGGGGACAAAGTCAAAGTGAAAGAAAACTCAATGGGTCCTGGTGCAATACTGAGATCCCTGGCTCTACTCCACTCCAGGACTTTGACATTAGAAAAGAGCCAGTGGTGGACAGAAAGTTCAGAGACTACACAATGTCTGTCAGAAATTAAAACTGCCCATTTCCATGTACAGTGCCTTAATCTTAGACTTGCCTCTACAATAGAAGAAGGCTGGCATTCTAAAATGAATAAAAAGCAGATTCGATCAATCAATCTTTATTTCGGTCGTAGACAGGGCCGCAACTAGGGGGGGCAAGCGGGGCATGTGCCCCAGGGGCCGCACTGGGGGTGTGCCAAAATGATGCCGGGGGGGGGCACCAAAATGACAAAATAACCCATGGGGGGAGGCGGAATCCAAGTTTGCCCGAGATGACACAGAACCTAGTTCCATCCCTGGTCATAGACCAGCATAGTAAGAAGCAGATTGAATAGTGGAGTCCTTTACTTTGACAGCATTTAAAAATAAACTTGTGCTTTCAATTGTTTGCACCTGAGTCACATTTACCGATATGGGCATTCTTGTGGTATTTCAGTGGAGGAAACATTAACATTTCCCTTGCAATTTTTTGAAAGTCTCTTCCCCTGCAAAAGAAGCTTCCTTTTTTCAGCTTTATGCTCCTGAAACCTGAGAATTTCTTCCAAATTTCTCTTGATGGATTTCTGAAGTGGAAGTGGCAGAGATATTGTTGGTGGTGATGTTGTTGTTACCATCTTTCCACCACTGGAAAGTCCCTTGGTTGTCCACTCTTCCCTAAAATGACTCTTAGAAGGTGTTTTCCCAAAACATCGTTAGCCAGGAATGATTAATGACTCCTTTCTTAATAAATCCAATTTCTCTTGCTGAAATTTGTTTTTGAAATTTAGTGGGTTTAGTGGTGGCTCAGCGGGTAAGACGCCAGGCTTGTCGATCGGAAGATCGCAAGTTCGGAGGTTCGAATCCCTAGCCCTCCATGCGGAGTGAGCTCCCGCACTAGCTCTGGCTCTTGCCAACCTAGCAATTCAAAAGCATGCAAATGCAAGTAGATGAATAGGTACCACTTCGGTGGGAAGGTAACAGCGTTCCACACGCATCATGTGGCCACATGACCGTGGAAGTGTCTTCGGACAACGCTGGCTCTTCAGCTAACAAACGGAGATGAGCACCGGCCCCTAGGGTCGGACACGACTGCCCAAATGTGCGGGGGGAACCTTATATCTCTGCAAAAAGGGAAAGGAGACCTACAAATGTCATCTAATTTCTTACTTTTGAGTGGCCGTGCTCCAGGCCTCTTCAACTAAACAATGTCATCTATTGGGACCTAGGAAGCAGCTCTTTTCTGTCTGGAATAGCATCCTTCCAGAGATCCCATCCTGATGATGTTCAGGAAGGCACTGAAAACCTGGCTATTCTCTCAGGCCTTCGGGCAGGTTGAGTGCCGAGCCCTTGTAGAATCTTTTATTTGATAAGTATCTGTTTTGTTTGGGATACATATGACCTATGTTCTTCCTATTCTTGCTTTCCTGCTTTCAAAGTTGTAAGCTGGCCAGGGTCTTGTGGAGTTGGATGGCCTCTAAATTGTACAAATCAATAAAATAAAATAAATTCTGTACAGAAGTGGTGAAACTGAAGGTACTTTTTTTTTTAAAAAAAAAAATTCCTTTTCCAAAATACCTGTTCTTATTTCTCTGAATTTGGGCAGTATTTATTCTCACAGATTTGTCTGTGTTTTTTGCAGACGTTACTTCATTTATATTTACTTGTTTTCTGATGTTAGTCAGTGGGAGGCAAGTTTTATTTTTTATTTGAAATATTTATATTGATTATGTGCCATAAAGTTGTCGAATCTTAGCGATCACATAGATACTATAGTTTGGTGGTGGAGAGAACTCCTGAGAATACCATGGAGAGCCAAGAAAATAAACCAGAAGATCATCAAACATATCAACTCAGAGTTTTCATTCGAGACACAAATGACCAGGCTCAAATTATCCTACTTTGGACACATTATGCGAAGACCCAGCTCTCAGGAGAAGGCTCTACAGCTGGGAAAGGTGGAAGGAAAGAGGAGGATGACCAGCAGCAAGGTGGATGGACTCAGTTACAGTGGCGATGAGTCCACTGTTGGAAGACCTGAAGGACCAGGTTAGGGACAGATTGTCATGGAAAAAATCTATCCAGGTGGTTGCTAAGAGTGGACAATGACTTGATGGCAAATAATCAATAAATCAATCAATCAATCAATCATCAACATTTCACTCTGTTGTTCATTCTTGCTGTTCCAGAGGATCAGGATGTTACATGCATTTGGACATTTTAAAGAGGATACAATTAATTAATTGCCACATGAAAAGGTTTACATAAATGAACAAAAACAGCCATATAGCTAATCCTTGACAGGTTTTCCTGGAAGTAAGTCCTCCTTTCCAGTGCAATCTACTTCCAGGTGTACTACAATTGTAGCCTCAAATATAAATACAGTATATTATACGGTATATTTTGCATGGTATTGCACATTTGGAATGATAATATATTTTACTCACATTTTCCCCTAAATTTGAAATTTCACAAAATTCCCCAATTGTGAATTTAAGCACATTGGATTAGAAACCGAAGAATCCTTGGCCAAATGAGGATTCTTATTTATGAGCTAGAGTTCACCACTGATTCATCTTTGCAACATTCCCATTGCAAAACAAAAGGGATCATGGATAGAGCATCAACCAAACATATGTAAATAAAAAATAGGAGAGAGTTTGTGAAGAAGTTCATCTTTCTCCAAGTAGCTGTACTAATCTGCGTGTTTGTATGTTCCTAAAGGATAAAAATATTATAAAGAAGGCAAAGTACTTATATATATAATATATATCTTTTCTCTTTCTCTTCTGTGGCTCCCTTTGCAATCCCTTGCGCCTGCAGACTATTCTTTTGTCCTTCATCAGTCTTGTACTTAGTTACAGATGGAAAATATTAGCTCTGGTTTACAAAACATGGCCCAGTTTCCTTTAACACCACGCAGGTTGGACAAATCTGTCATTTGAGCAGGGTGTCTATTCTGCAGCCAATTTTGTAATCTACAAGCAATGTGACCCTAAGAAAGGAATACTGGGTTAGCAGCCAAGCTTGGAAAATCCCTGTTTAGCACAATCCCTGCCAAAGCGATCTCACTTGATATTTGCAATATTCATTTTGGATTTGGTGGAACTTCTGCACTATGCATAGTGATAATACCTGCTTTGGAGTTCATTTGTAATGGCCCTAAGATATGGCATAGCTTCATAAGGCATAGCTTCACAAAATTTGGGAGTGATATTTTATAACCACTTGACTTAAACTTCAGTTCAATTTTTACAACTAGTTCTCATATCACAAAAAGAACAAAGATTTGTTTAAGACATAAAAAATTGTCCCAGACCAATTTAGACTGAAAGAAGCAGTCTTGCAAATAACCCAGTCCTGTGCCGTGTAGGGATTTATAGGTGATAACCAGGACCTTGAATTGTACCCAGAAGCTTCCTGGGAGCCAGTGCAGTTCACAGAGTAGTAGTGTTAAATAGGCATACTGAGGCATGCCCATCACTGCCTGAGCCACTGCATTCTGGACCAGCTGCAGCTTCTGGGTAGTTTTCAAAGGCAACCCCATGTAGTATACATGGCCTTTATTGTCCTTTAGTTCATAGTGCTGATTTTAACAATGGTTTATTTTATCATGCTTCCCTACAATACTATAACATTGGGGAAAGGCCCTGTTTACAGCTCCTTGCATAGAGTCCAGACTAGCGTTTCTCGTTGAAGCTCAGTGTCTTAGCCAACCTGAGGGTTAGTTCCAGAAAGTAGCATACATGGGCCTTGGGATCAACAGAAATTCCAGTACCCTGCCAGTAATATAATTTCCATATTGAAAAAAGGATCCAAGAAGATTTAGATGCAGTTTCATCTAAATCTCAGTTGTCCTGTCCTATCTCTTCCAACTTCGGGGATCCACTGGTGTCATACTGAAGGGTTCTCTAAACCAGTGTTTCTCAACCTTAGCAACTTGAAGATGTGTGGACTTCAACTCCCAGAATTCCCCAGCCAGCCATGCCGGCTGGGGAATTCTGGGAGTTGAAGTCCACACATCTTCAAGTTGCTAAGGTTGAGAAACACTGCTCTAAACCATTGTTTCTCAACCTTGGCAACTTTAAGATGTGTGGACTTCAACTCCCAGAATTCCCCATCCAGCATTCTAAAGCTTTGAATCAGCACTGCTTTTCCTTAAAGTTTTCTTTTTAATTACATATCTTTACCTGACAATTTAATGTGCGTATTTTAGACTATAAAAGTGAACAAGGACATTGTTTTTGCCCAAGAAGATATATTACAGTCAAGAATTCTGTTCAAAGACAAGATCACCTTTGTTAACTAAATATGCTATACACTGAATTTTTCATCCAATGATGACTTCTGCTCTGTCCACGAACAATGGTTTTCTCTTTCTTTTGTTCAGATACTCATGGATTTTAATTGTTTGGAATTCCAAATGCTTTGCAGGTGTGAAATGTCCCTCTAGCTTTATTTCTGCACATGGTATACATTTCAGTACTAAAGCTGTATTACTAGCCCTTCATAAATTACTTTTTTGCCTGATTATTTTTTTAACTGTTTTGGTTTTATGTAACATTGTTTCTAATGGTATTTTATGTCAATAAAAGCACCATTAATTGTAAGAGTCTATTATATGAATGGTAACTGGCTTAAAGCACCAAGACATAATTTTAGTCCATGTTTAAAATCTCCTTTGTGCACATCAATTAGGAGGTGGCCTCAAGTTTGAGCCACACTCTTGAACATATCTGGTAACAGCTCTCACAAACATTCCAAACAATTATTTTACTTCTATCAGTCAACAAGGAATAATATCCAATCACACTGGACTTTTACAGAGGAGAATGTAAGACAGAATTGACAGAAAAGGGTGAGGGAGGGAGAAAGGGATAGACTTCTAAGCATCCATACAACACATCTTCAAGTACTAAATGTACACAAAAACCCTAGAACTTTGTTCTATCATTCTGTGATTCTAAGTTTTACTCCTAATATTAAATTTAGTTCTGTGAGACAGTTCATTTTCTTTCAAAATGGAGAGGCCATTTATCAGTTCAGGGTGAACTATCATCCTTTCCCATATAGATTCTGCCCATCTGACTCAACCAGAGGACCCCTACTAAGCCCCCCACCATCGCCATCAGGGGATGCAGTAGAAGGGGACCCCATGATGGGAGTTCCTTATGGCAGATCCCCTTCTGTGGAATACGTTGCCTCCCCCACTCTCCTGGCCTTCTGGAGGCTTGTAAAAACCCAGCTTTTCCAGAAGGCATTTGGGGGGGGGGGTGACCAAAAGCATGTATATATTTGTTATGTATTTATTATATACTTATTTTTGTAGTTTTAATCATTAATATATAATGTATTATTTATTATTGATATCTTAACACCTGTAAACTGTCTAAAGTCCACTTGGATTGATGCAGTGGACAAATAAATAAATACATATCATTTCTAATAACAATAACAGTCAAAGACAAATACTAAACAGTATGAGATTATATCTGTAAGAACAAGTATTCCCGTACAGATAATAGTAGGATATTTAGGAATATTCAGGGTCAGAGCATTTGAAAAGTTCAAATGCATATTTTACTATACCTCTTATAAAATCATTTATTGGAGAAGCAGCAAATGCTACTCGTAGGGCTTTCATATCAACTAACTTGGTAACAGGGCACTAACTCAGCACACAGAAGCCCATGTAAGTGGTGGTAGAGAAGGGATGAAGGAAAATCTGCTGTTAGTGAGTGTTTCTATTGGGGTAATGGCTGACTGATCAACAGTATTGCACCAATATAGTATGTTCTGTGAAAAGGAAAAATTCTTTCTTTGGGATCATTAAAAAGGGGGATTTAAAAATAACACTGTCAACATATGCAGTGTGTGACCACATGAGAAATGCAGTGCTCAGTTTCCAAAAAGTCACGGTGCAATTGAAAAAAGATGCTAAAAAAAGTCAATCAAAATTATCTGGGGCCTAGATCAAAATGTCTGGGTCTTTGTAATTTAGAAGGAAAGTCCTCAATATAGTTCAATCAATCAATCAATCAATCAATCAATTTTATTTATGGCCAAAAGGCCCAAAAGCAAGTTACAAATAAATTTAACTCAATATAGTTGGAGTTTGATAGAAGTACATCTCACTGTGGATAATATGGAGGAAGCATTGTTGTAAAATTAGAACATTCAAGTAATGGAGGCCTGATTAGGTTTACTCAGAATTAAACTTCATTGGCTGAGTTAATACATTACACTAAGCCATATTTTTTTTTTGCTTGCTTGCTTGCTTGCTTGCTTGCTTGCTTGCTTGCTTGCTTGCTTGCTTGCTTGCTTGCCTATCTATCTATCTATCTATCTATCTATCTATCTATCTATCTAATTTAGTCACCACCCATCTCACTCAAAGAGTGACTCTGGGTGGTTATGGTGGTAAGTCACCGGTTATTATGGTTTGCCAGGAAATCCTTAATGGCTGGGCTCACATATTTCACTAAGCCATAAACCACAGTTTGCAAATTACAATGGCTGGGTCCACAGAAGATGCTAAGAAAAAACCAAGCCAGCTACATTATGGGTTAGCTTTATATATGAGCTGAGTTGAGCGCAACTCATTCTCTATTAAATATATTTAGGATTAGGATTATTCTTTAGGAACACACATAATTCCTAAACTTTCCTATGCAGGAATATATATACATCCAGACTATGATATCATAAGGCCTGCTAAAGGCCATGTCAAAGTGGATCCATGGCCAACGGATCTTACTTATTCTGCAATACTAATCTACCTGGAATATAATCGGAGAAATCAGCTACCATTCTTACGTTGTTATCTTTTGCTCACTCTTTGCTCACTATTTCATCCTGCCAGTCAGCTTATGATAACTGGATCTCAGCAATGCATCTCTAGCACATTGGTGTACTGAACTGATCAGTGAATGGGGGAGGGGGAGGAGTAAATCCCAAGCTGCATGCCATCAGCAACTGTCAGCCATCTCAACAAATCAAGCAGACATCTGTGCTTCATCAAACAAGAAGCATTTCTTCCCTTCACTCCCTATATTAATCTCTACTAGTCCTGCCACAGCTTTCATTTCAAAAAGCTTGGCATTGTATCTTATGCAGAAAAAGTAGCAGGATTCCGTGAGCTGCAGCTGGTTCTGCGGACGCCCTTTGAAATCTGAGAATATCCCAAAGATATTGTCATGCTTGCTTCAAGCTGCTGTTCAAGTGAGGAATGGTGCTAATTGCTCGAGTGGGGGAGGGATGGGTCTTTCTGGTGCTTTCAGTTGGGTTAGACTGGGAGAGGGTTCTCCACCCCACCCCACCCCACCCCACCCCCATCATCCGCCTTTCCTTCTGTAAACCAACTCAAGGAGGTTGCTTTAAGTGGCCATTAAAGGCCATTGATCTGGAAACAGCACACACGTGCCAACCACCCTTCATGTATCCATTTACTGCCCAAGCTGTCAAATGATGACATGATTGGGTACTAAGGAACCCCTTGTTTTGTCTTCAAGGGTGTCATTTCACTTGGAACAATCATGATGTCAAATGGGCAGAGCGTCAACAACTTAAGTCTCAGCATGGTAATTCTCACTAGGAATTACTCCCAAGTAAGTATGTCCTGAACAATGGCCTTGATTGTTTTGAAAGACTAGAGGAGGACACTATCTCTGCTGACATCACAATGCTACTGTATACACGTACAGTACTACTTGCTTTGTTACTATTGTTGCCTAATAAAATACCAAATTCCATTTGTTAGGGATTGTTTTAAAAAATACAAAGTCATTTTTTAATAAATAAATAATCATGCTAGTCATGGATCTCTTTCTCAATATGCCAGGGAAAGAAAGCCTGCCTCAATTTATAAAGCAGTAAACTTTTTAATATTCTGATTCGTATCACTGCCTTCTCCAAATTCACCCAAACAGATGAGAACATGCCTAGATAATCTAATCTATCTAAAGCTACTGCATCTAAACAGGTAGGAAATCCCATACTCACACTGACGATGTTATCTAGTTAGGTAATGAAACATCTGCAAGCAAACAACCAAGCTCAGAGAGCACCAAGAACTCCATACTCTAATGAAATCAATAATAAAACTAGCAAGTCAAGTAAGAAATCTGGTACTCTGAAGAGTAATTTCCTGTTGGGAACAGGTGGTTGAATAAAGAGATCCTAATTCTCCGGATAATACATTGACTGTGTTCATACAACACATACAAAACAAAATCCAGAGATCCAGTGGATGGCATCAAAGAGATATAGAAAACTTTCTTTGATGCTATGGTTACAAACATATGGACAACCACTAGAACATAGTTAGACTTTTCTATATCTCTTTGTTGCCATCTAGTCATTGTCCAGATTTTTGCAGGCCAAATCTGGTAGCTGCAAAACTAACAGATCTAGGAACTACCCTAGGAACCATGATTTGCTGAATTAACTGAGTAAGATAGTTTTACATGACACACTGGACCATAAATGAATCATATTGACTGAGTTCATGCAACACAGTGAACCACAAACAGTCCAACTCCATTTTAGCCTAGCATACATAGTTGGGAACTATACCATCCACAAAAGGATGCAAGCTTTCTTGGCTGCTAGGTACAGAAGACCCATTTAAGTAGGACTCCTCGTGAGGAAAGACGTATTCATGAATAGTCCTTCTCTTCAAGGATCTCTCTGGTGGATGAATTTGCCTGGAACTTTGAAAACTGAAGCTTAAAGGCCTACAGACTGAGAATCTTAACTGTTGAATCAATGTCTGGTTTTTAGCCTTTGGTCTGAGGGTCTTATTTGCTCTTGCTTTTATTGTGCTTGACCTAGGCAGGATAAAATACAGCTTCATCCCAGCAAATCAATATATTGAGAAGGTTAAGGTAAAGGCTCCCCCCGCACACTGGTGCAGTCGTGTCCGACTCTAGGGGCCGGTGCTCATCTCCGTTTGTTAGCCGAAGAGCCAGCGTTGTCCGAAGACGCTTCCACAGTCATGTGGCCGCATGACACGCGCGGAACGCTGTTACCTACCCACCAAAGTGGTATGGTCCAAACATTTAATTAAAAGGGAAAACATTTTTCTTCTCTCTTAGAAACCTTTATGAAACAAATATGATAGTTTTTCACAATTATTGTATCATCTGTTAAATGGGCTGTCAGAAAATTTACATGAGCATTGGTATCCAGACTGTAAGCCGTCCTAAAAACTGTGGGGTTTATTTTTCAATAAAGCTTTGTAGTTTTTTTTAATTCGTTTTTTAAATTCATTATTTAAATTTATATGGCCGCCCATTTGACATGCGACATAATTGTACTATGCATTAGAACAGTGTTTTTCAAACTTGGCAACTTTAAGATGTGTGGACTTCAACTTCCAGACAGCATCCTGGCTGGGGGATTCTGGGAGTTGAAGTCCACACATCTTAAAGTTGCCAAGTTTGAAAAACACTGCGTTAGAGAAAATTGGCATTCTGTTAGTAATAGGATCAAGCTCTGACTTCCCAGACCACCTTTTTAATATGGTTTTCCTTTTGAGCAATCTGGAAACCAGATAAAACCTTAAATAATGCAAGGGCTGTTAAGTAACCAACATTTAGCAAACCTTTGCAATATATAGTACTGTACATAACATTCCTTTTAAAAACAGCCTAGAGGCTTCAAGTGATATCAAATATGGTTTTGAGAATACTAAGTGGTCCTGGGTATTACGATCTTGGATGAAATCCAACAAATGTTCTGTCAATGGAAACCTTCCATCAGCACAACAGGCTTTTTGTAGGCTATTGTGTCCCACCAAATCTGCTCAGGAAAGTTGGACAGCCCTCTGGAAGTTACAAGAAGAACTGTTGAAAATGCTTCCTCTCTCCATTTTGCTGACAGAAACCTTGTGTTGATGGAGAGACATTATCTGGATTCCAGCAGCTATGTCAGTGCTTCATCATCTTCATGAGGGCTACCAGATCATGGCTGCAAAAATGAGGACTACCATTAGATGGCAGCAAAAAAGTTTCAGATACTGTGATGCTATGTTCTAAGGCATAGCTTTCCAAACTGTGTGTCGCCACACAGTACTGTGTCACCTGCGGGGCCCAGGTGTGTCGCGTGAAAACCCGGAAGTGCTGATGGCGCGCTGCAGCAGCGCATGCAGCGGCGGCAGGCCATCAGTGCTTCTGGGTTTTTGTGCGACACACCTGGGCCCCGCTGCCACTGCAGCACACAAAAACCCGAAAGCGCCGCGGTGGCGGTGCGTGAAAACCCGTAAGCGCTGCCGTTGTGGCAGCGTGCAAAAACCCAAAAGCGCTTCAGTGGCAGCGGCGTGTGAAAACCTGGAAGCGCCGCCACCGCGCGTGAAAACCCGGAAGTACAGCCGCCGCCATGCGCAAAAACCCGGAAGCGCTGTGGCGGTGGCACTTCCGGGTTTTCACCCGCCGCGCCGCGCTTCTGGGTTTTCGCCCGCCGCCGTTGGTGTGTCACCAACGGGAAAAGTTTGGAAAGCCCTGTTCTAAGGACTTTTAACAGAGACTTCCTTCTTTCTCTGAGTCAACATAGGCCAATGTTTAGTCTCATGACCTTGTAGTTGGAATTTCTAGAACTCCTTACAGTCTGATAGACAAGGAGATGCTTTCCTTGTCTCCCTTCCTTTCTCCAAAGGGGTCTATTATAAGTTATTGCTAAATGTTCTTAATTATAACCTGTCAGTAGAAAAAATGTCATTGCTAATTAGCCAGGGTGTTCTAGACATTTGCAGGAAATCCCAGTTCAGTGCAATGGTAGGTATACCAGACAGAAATCTCCATATATTTGATATGGATTTGAATGCCTGCAACTTCAGAATTATCTTTTTCTTTATTGTCTCTCTGTTTTAGAAAAAGTATCATGTTAGATACTTTAATAAAGTATGCGGGAAGTGATATAGAAAGCAAGACAATTTTATATCAACCTTCACTGACCTGACATCCTTTCAGTTCCGGTAGTATTCCAGCCAGCAGCTAGAGCAGTGTTTCCCAACCCTGGCAATTTGAAGTTGTGTGGACTTCAACTCCCAGAATTCCCCAGCCAGCATTTGAGAAACACTGAGCTAGAGTATAATGGGAGTTGAAGGTTGATACTTTTGGAGGATACCAAACTGGAGAAGGCTACTATATAGAATGTAGTTGTTGTTTTCAAAGAGGCAGTCTCCCTAATATTACAATCCCAGCAGACATGAATTGTCCAACATAGTTGTGAACAGCAAGGGTCAACTTCAAAGGGGCTGTATTGACATATGGATTCCATTTCACCTCAAGAGATTCTATGTGCCAAATTTTTCCCATAATTAGGCTCTGCAAGTAGGGATGTGAAATTATTATTTTAATGTTAGACTTCCTTTTATCTTTGAGCAAGAGCATTTGTTTTGGAACAAGCAAGACAAACCTTAATAAATTGATTGGCAAACAGTATGTTTAGCAATGAAAATGATACCCAAGCAGGGATTAGAATATAAGGAATTGAGAGATTTAAGGAAGGATATGGTATGTAATGCCATAAAGGAACATAAGCTTCTACATCTGTGATTGCCTTATTTTAAAATTGATTATCAGAGCTAATAGGCTTATTGTTTTATGTGAAGAAAAGCTATTCTATTTTGCTTTTTCATCTCTCTTAATTGATAGACTACATAGATGGAGTCCTTTTTTTTGTAGATTTTGGCTTTATCGTGGTATATTCATTTTGTTAGGCTCAGATTAATGCATTATCTTCAAAGAAGTCAATATCAGTTCTTAGATCTTTCACTTCACACAGTAAAATGCAGTTCATCTAGTTTGAATATATAATAGAATATATAGAATAATATATATATATATATATATATATATTATTCCAGGTTCTCTTGTCTCATCCAAGGGCTAGACTAAAAGACAGCACTGAGGCACTGATACTGATCATAGCAGCACAAGAACAGGCACTAAGCACCCGATCCGTAGAAGCAGGGGTCTACCACACTAGACAGAACCCAAGGTGCA
This sequence comes from Charina bottae, assembly GCA_023362775.1. NCBI lineage: Eukaryota > Metazoa > Chordata > Lepidosauria > Squamata > Charinaidae > Charina > Charina bottae. The sequence goes on along the minus strand of JALMGJ010000001.1, from coordinate 184,571,191 downwards.
GACTGTGCAGAGAGGCCTCAGAGACAGTCCAACACATAGTGGCAGGGTGTGAGATGCAGGCAGGAACAGCATACACTGAATGGCACAACCAAGTAGCTGGCATTGTCTACAGGAACATCTGGACAGTGTATGGGCTAGACCCTCCCCAAGTCCAGATGGGAGATTCTGCAGAAGGTTGTGAAGAATAACAGAGCTAAGATCCTGTGGACTTCCAGATCAAGACAGACAGGCAGGTACTGGCCAATCAACCAGACATCGTGGTAGTAGAAAAAGGACCAGAAGACAGCAGTGGTGATAGATGTAGCGGTGCCAAGTGACAGCAACATCAGGAAGAAGGAGTATGAGAAGCTGGAGAAGTACCAGGACCTGAAAGAGGAACTAGAGAGGATGTGAAGGCCCAAGTGGTCCCAGTGGTGGTAGGAGCACTCGAGGTTGTGACTCCCAAGCTGGGAGAGTGGCTCCAACAGATCCCAGGAGCAACATCAGAGCTCTCTGTCCAGCAGAGTGCAGTGCTAGGAGCAGCTAAGATACTGCGCAGAACCCTCAAACTCTCAGGCCTCTGGTAGAGGACCTGAGATTGAGAAAGACACATACCACTCATAGGGGTGAGAGGGGATTTTTTTTAACCTTCTCAAACTCCAGAGGACACAAATCATCAAAAGTAAATACTTTACTAGAACTGCTTGGATTATTATTAATATTATTGTTGTTATTGTTACTGTTTTTTAAATAGGGAGGGTGCAGTTTGAGTGCTGAGAGCAGAGTGGATCCCACTGCTATGACTCTCCAAGATAGCAAGTGACTTTCTATCGCAGCTCTTCTGAAATTAAGGAAAGGAAAGTAGAGGCCAATGTGGAAAAGGCAGGTTTCAGTTGTCCTCAGCATCAGGCTTTCTAGTTGACTCATGCCTAGCCCAGAATCTTTTATAAAAACCAAGGAAACTTTTATAGAAACCATTCTACTTGTTCTACCATTTCCTGGCTAGGCTTCTTGCATTTATCCTGTTTGGCCAGCAGTAAGTTGTAACACACTGCAAAACAAGCCTTTGTCTGTGTTTCTCATTTGGAACTGAGCTTCACAACTTTTCTTTTTTTCTCATCCAGTTGAAACATAGCAGTATTAAACAGAGCTTTGTGAACGTCAAGCTACATTCTGTTGATTCACCACAGGGAACAATGATTGCAACCTTCTCACGTAAGCCCATAGAACTGCTCAGCAACAGCCATTAAGGGGCAGCAGGTTTGCAGATTCTCTTCTCCATGCACATTCTTTGAGGGAATGGAAAAGTTGTTAAGTTTGGGAGTGCAAAGAAGAATATCCGGTGCTGTCTTTGTTTCTGTTACCATAAACTACATACTGGGTTTTGGTAAATCACTGAGATCTATTTAATAAGTATGGGCCATGTTTACCTATCCTATAATAGATGTTGTTGGTCTATCTGATAAGTGCTCTCTAGCTCTTAAGTGTGTATATAGCCTTAGAAGAAGATCTTGTGTGGCTAATACATTCAGTTAAACAGAAAGAAATCTGCAGCATCAGGGGATTCAAGTTGGAAGGTTTCCTGTCCATTATACAACATGCATTGTGGGAGGAGGCATTTTGTTAAATGGCAGGAGTTTATAGTGAACGGATTCCAGCAAAGCAATATGCTGCACATAACTTAGAGGAACATTTCCTACAAGTTTGGAAGGTAAGACAGATGTTTATATTCCAAATAATTCCAGTCCCATGGCTGATATTTGATAAAATGTAAATGGCAGAGGATCTAATCGTAGACTTCCAACTTTTTATCCAGTTGATCTCTCCGTCTTCCTGTTGGCTGTCTCTCTGCACACATCACAGCTATCAAACCATGGACAAAGAGCATAAATCATCAACTGCTGGAGGTGGGCATTCTAGGTATAAGGAAACTCTAAATTCACCACAAGGAAAAATACTATTGGCCTTCCACCCCTGCCTTGTTCATCCAGAATGGTAGAGCTTTGGCTGAAATGGGCTCCTGTCTGAAAATTGAATTGACTCTGGAGAGTTTCAGGAATGGAAACAAAATTGCACCTGGGCTGAGAAAAGAGAGCAGCCCGCAACTGATAGGTCAACCAGCAAAACAGGTGATGTTTAGGCTAGCACTTAAGACATTCTAAATGGGCTAACACAGTACTGCAGGAAATTGAGAGAATGGTATGTGTCTAGTGCTTGATGATAAGACTGAACACAGAATCCATGTCAGCCTAGGTATTGTGAAGTATGCCTCTGTGGATGGCCAGAGTCCATTTCCTTCCCCTGTTCACCCTTCCGTATCTAGAGTGCAGCTTAACTTGAGCCGTTAGTTAACAGTCTTGCTTGCACAACATGCTTAATGAGTCATGGCCAACTGTCAGTCAAGTAATAGCTCCAAGCCCGTTGAGGACTAAAATTGCTCCCACCCTCCCAGTCAGCTGTGTCATTCAAAGAACTGGCTTACAGGGGCAGCAGGGAGGCCAGTTAACTCATTCTTCTGTCTTATGCAGCAGAAACCGGCACCTTGCTGGGCCATTTCAATTTCAGAACTACCCTTAGACCCCACAAGAAGGGTGAAAAAGGAGCAGAGACCAGTGAGAATGAGTACACCTCCAGCTTGGGCTGCCATGGTCCTGATCCCAAACACACCACTACGGGTTTTTAAAAATGCTTTATTTCACCCAGTAGGAAAAATAAATACATTTGCAAAGAAATAGGAATGAAACTGATGGCCTCCCTTGCAGTGACTGTGCAGTGCAGTGTAAATATGGCTCCAGATAACTGCCTGAGGCAGAGCTTTCCAAACTGTGTGTCGGGACACGTTACTGTGTCGGCTGCAGTGTCTGGGTGTGCCGCGGCTGCTGCTGCCTCTGAGCCTTGCCAGGATTCCGCACAGGTCCTAGTGCCTGCCTTGTGCCTTGCTGCCTCCAAACCTGCCCTGCCAGGATTCCGCACAGGTCCTAGTGCCTGCCTTGTGCCTTGCTGCCTCCAAACCTGCCCTGCCAGGATTCCGCACAGGTCCTAGTGCCTGCCTTGTGCCTTGCTGCCTCCAAACCTGCCCTGCCAGGATTCCGCACAGGTCCTAGTGCCTGCCTTGTGCCTTGCTGCCTCCAAACCTGCCCTGCCAGGATTCCGCACAGGTCCTAGTGTCTGCCTTGTGCCTTGCTGCCTCCAAACCTGCCCTGCCAGGATTCCGCACAGGTCCTAGTGCCTGCCTTGTGCCTTGCTGCCTCCAAACCTGCCCTGCCAGGATTCCGCACAGGTCCTAGTGTCTGCCTTGTGCCTTGCTGCCTCCAAACCTGCCCTGCCAGGATTCCGCACAGGTCCTAGTGCCTGCCTTGTGCCTTGCTGCCTCCAAACCTGCCCTGCCAGGATTCCGCACAGGTCCTAGTGTCTGCCTTGTGCCTTGCTGCCTCCAAACCTGCCCTGCCAGGATTCCGCACAGGTCCTAGTGCCTGCCTTGTGCCTTGCTGCCTCCAAACCTGCCCTGCCAGGATTCCGCACAGGTCCTAGTGCCTGCCTTGTGCCTTGCTGCCTCCAAACCTGCCCTGCCAGGATTCCGCACAGGTCCTAGTGCCTGCCTTGTGCCTTGCTGCCTCCAAACCTGCCCTGCCAGGATTCCGCACAGGTCCTAGTGTCTGCCTTGTGCCTTGCTGCCTCCAAACCTGCCCTGCCAGGATTCCGCACAGGTCCTAGTGCCTGCCTTGTGCCTTGCTGCCTCCAAACCTGCCCTGCCAGGATTCCGCACAGGTCCTAGTGTCTGCCTTGTGCCTTGCTGCCTCCAAACCTGCCCTGCCAGGATTCCGCACAGGTCCTAGTGCCTGCCTTGTGCCTTGCTGCCTCCAAACCTGCCCTGCCAGGATTCCGCACAGGTCCTAGTGTCTGCCTTGTGCCTTGCTGCCTCCAAACCTGCCCTGCCAGGATTCCGCACAGGTCCTAGTGCCTGCCTTGTGCCTTGCTGCCTCCAAACCTGCCCTGCCAGGATTCCGCACAGGTCCTAGTGTCTGCCTTGTGCCTTGCTGCCTCCAAACCTGCCCTGCCAGGATTCCGCACAGGTCCTAGTGTCTGCCTTGTGCCTTGCTGCCTCCAAACCTGCCCTGCCAGGATTCCGCACAGGTCCTAGTGTCTGCCTTGTGCCCTGCTGCCTCCAAACCTGCCCTGCCAGGATTCCGCACAGGTCCTAGTGTCTGCCTTGTGCCTTGCTGCCTCCAAACCTGCCCTGCCAGGATTCCGCACAGGTCCTAGTGTCTGCCTTGTGCCTGGCTGCCTCCAAACCTGCCCTGCCAGGATTCCGCGCAGGTCCTAGTGCCTGCCTTGTGCCTGGCTGCCTCCAAACCTGCTGTGATTCCGTGCAGGTCCTAGTGTCTGCCTTGTGCCTGGCTGCCTCCAAACCTGCCCTGCCAGGATTCCGCACAGGTCCTAGTGTCTGCCTTGTGCCTTGCTGCCTCCAAACCTGCCCTGCCAGGATTCCGCACAGGTCCTAGTGTCTGCCTTGTGCCTTGCTGCCTCCAAACCTGCCCTGCCAGGATTCTGCACAGGTCCTAGTGCCTGCCTTGTGCCTTGCTGCCTCCAAACCTGCCCTGCCAGGATTCCGCACAGGTCCTAATGCCTGCCTTGTGCCTGGCTGCCTCCAAACCTGCCCTGCCAGGATTCCGCGCAGGTCCTAGTGTCTGCCTTGTGCCTTGCTGCCTCCAAACCTGCCCTGCCAGGATTCCGCACAGGTCCTAGTGTCTGCCTTGTGCCTTGCTGCCTCCAAACCTGCCCTGCCAGGATTCCGCACAGGTCCTAATGCCTGCCTTGTGCCTGGCTGCCTCCAAACCTGCCCTGCCAGGATTCCGCACAGGTCCTAGTGTCTGCCTTGTGCCTTGCTGCCTCCAAACCTGCCCTGCCAGGATTCCGCGCAGGTCCTAGTGTCTGCCTTGTGCCTTGCTGCCTCCAAACCTGCCCTGCCAGGATTCCGCACAGGTCCTAATGCCTGCCTTGTGCCTGGCTGCCTCCAAACCTGCCCTGCCAGGATTCCGCACAGGTCCTAGTGTCTGCCTTGTGCCTTGCTGCCTCCAAACCTGCCCTGCCAGGATTCCGCACAGGTCCTAGTGTCTGCCTTGTGCCTTGCTGCCTCCAAACCTGCCCTGCCAGGATTCTGCACAGGTCCTAGTGCCTGCCTTGTGCCTTGCTGCCTCCAAACCTGCCCTGCCAGGATTCCGCACAGGTCCTAATGCCTGCCTTGTGCCTGGCTGCCTCCAAACCTGCCCTGCCAGGATTCCGCGCAGGTCCTAGTGCCTGCCTTGTGCCCTGCTGTAAGAGTGTGTCGCGAAATGATGCATGTCTAAAAAGTGTGTCACCAACATGAAAAGTTTGGAAAGCTCTGGCCTGACGTATTCCCAATCATGCCCTGCCAGTACACAGAGCTGAGGTAAATAATTGGGGTCAGGATGCCCTGGTCAGCTATATGTATCAACACACCCTGTTTCTGAGAATAATCCCTAGACACTGAGCCTGGTCTCAGCCCCACTAGGTAGACAAGACCAAGAAATCAACTCCACGGGAAGGTTAAAACTACCTTTATTGAGATTGGCTATAATAACAGAATCTTGTAGGTCTGATTGTGCTGCACCTTGTCCTTGCCCCCTTTCTTATACTCCTGTGAATTAGGGAGGTGTCTGTCTGAGCCACTTACAAGCACCATCTGTTGTGGACTTAAGATGTTTTTCCTCTCCTTGCTTTGGTAATGGAGCTTGCATATCTCCATCAAAGTCTTCTTCGTTACTCTCTACACCTAGTTACTAACGGGTTACCAAAAGCTGTCTTTGTTAAAACTGTGATACAGATTTTAATAACTTTTTTACCAATGGAATTAACAATTCTGTACAGAAATTATGCCTTTTCATCAAGTCCATCATGTTTTATAAATGGTGTGGCTGAAATTGGAAATATAGCATAATTTCTTACTCTAATCTTCTGGTTTTAATTCCTCAGGAAAACCAAACTGAGTTTTAGTGCAAAACTATAGAGATAATGGACACTTATCTGGGTCTTTGTACTGCAACAAAATGAGTTTCATCCTTGTGTAATATCACATGATCATCTGTTTCAGTACCTGAGCAAATTAATATTTATGATTGCTCTATGAACTGAATATATTGGACTCAGTGGTGAAACTTTTGCAAATATTAATTTAAGTATGTAATTCTGTACAGTGCCTCTGTATATTACTTTGTGGCATACAGAGTCAATATACTGTATAGCACTATGTACCACTTTGTGCCACTGTCTATGACTTTGTGCCACTATGTACCTTTAAGTCAAGAAAATGAATTTAACATAATCTTATTTGCTGAGACAAAAGCAAATTTTTATTTGCAGGACACTCAGATATCTTCTGGCAATAAGTAAATAAATAGATATAAATAGTACTGCATTAATTGGTGGATGATTTTGACAGATGATGAGGCCCATGGGTTTAGCTACCTGTCAAAACTCACTCCAGGCTTTGCTAACATCTTTTCCTGTGCAGGCTTGTCCATGAAATGTAGGAATGAGTTTTGAAGCCTGAGGATGGATGGATGGATGGATGGATGGATGGATGGATGGATGGATGGATGATAGATGGATAGATGGATAGATGGATAGATAGGATAGATAGGATAGATAGATAGTTGTCTCTAAGATGCTCACAACTGGGTGGTATGGCCTGTGATCTAAGCTGAATTTCCAAGCACTTAATAATGAATGTGTCTTGAATTATGAACATTATCTAAAAGCAAAAAAAAAAGTCTCAAACTCCAGAAATGTTTTATTCCTCTTCTTCCACAACACTAAATAAAAATGTAAGAGAAACTAGCTCTGCCCACAAGGGAACTGAACTATTTAAAATAATAGTGTCTGAAACTAGAGGAACATGAAATCCAGTCTGGTCATAGTTGAAATACCTCTCACCCCTCAAAAAACACCAGACTAGGACTTGAACTTTTCGATGGGCTATAAATATCAATGAACAACTGCTTTTGCAGAGGAAAAAGAGAAACATTGGAGTCATTTTTTTTCTTTTATGGAATTAACTCTGCTCATGAGTAGTACTTTGGAATTACACTCAAGTGCAAGAACGGTCATATGTGGTTACAGTTAGTTTTCCCAACTCACACATAAATAGTTGGAACCTCAGGAAGTGTCTTTAATCAACATTTGAGCCATTTAGAATATAAAAATAGCCCTCGGAATCTGAAAAATAAAGTTAAAGGTTAAAGCTCTTGTCATCTATACCCAGCAGGATTTTGTTTCCATCCAAGGTCTGTGGGAGCAGAAGGCAGATTGTGCAATCTTTCTCTTCTCCCCTCCTGAAAATCCCCACAGAAAAAGGAAGGGGAAGTATTTCATTGGGCTCATTTTAAATGCAGTTTTCCCAGGTTTTTAAAGGGCAATTTACTGTCAGTTTGGGTCATTTAAAGTAATATCATAAAGGTGAGGTTGTTCCCAGCCATTTATTTACTTATTTTTATCCCGCCTTTATTGTTTTTATAAATAACTCAAGGTGGCGAACATACCTAATACTCCTCCCTCCTCCTATTTTCCCCACAACAACAACCCTGTGAGGTGAGTTGGGTTGAGAGAGAGTGACTGGCTCAAGGTCACCCAGCCGGCTTTCATGCCTAAGGCGGGACTAGAACTCACAGACTCCTGGTTTCTAGCCCAGCACCTTAACCACCAGACCAAACTGGCTCATTTGCCATTTTAATAGTGGAAATAATGAAATAGTGAAATTGCCATTATAACACAAATGCTCAAGAACCCTACATGACTTTCAGTTCTCTGGAAAAAAGATTCTTAATACAGGTATAATAGGGCATTGTGAAATGGAGACAAAATGGATGGGCAGCAGGAAGTTCATTGATGCTAGAGAGGGTGAATGGGCATCTTGTCCTAGCCAGTCACTGCATGGTCAGCCTTGCCCCACTCCTCCTTGCTTTCAAAGCCCAATTCTTGATGAGACAGTCAAACTGAAGGCCCACCCTACTCATAAGGCATCCATCTGTTCCTCATCATGCTCTTCCACTCCGTTGTGATACCTGTATGACTTCCACAGTCCCTACTCCTTTTTGTTTCCTGTCCAAGGTTGAGAAACACTCAAACCATCTACACCAAGACACAGATTCAATTACATGTTCAGGAAGAATTCTGATAGGGGTTTACCACGGCCAGAGAGGAGGGAATCAACTGCTTTGGATGCTGCTTCTGTGACTATTGCTTCTTTCTCCTCATCCCAGGTCTCCTATTGAGGGAAGGGGTACCTTGGCACTGCTAATAGTGGGAGTCGGAGCAATGGAGGTGGTGGTGCTGTTTCCATCACTAAATGTACAGCACCTGCTCTGCTTATTTCCTATGTTATAAGATGGCTATGGATGCCATTGCTAGGACTGCTGCTTCCCCTTGTGGGTAAGCACCTCAGCTGCATGTGTCCAATAAAAAAGTGCTTTGAGCCCATGGAATTCTTTTTCTGTCTGTGGGAAGCTGCCAGGCTGCTGCCTCTGCCTCCCACTTCTCCCTTGTGATCGTAGTTACAACAACCCTCCAACCAAGGGCCATGCCATTAAATACTATACAGTATGGGTTCCCTGGGTGGCAGTCAAGCAGTTGTATATTGTAAAATAAAATTTAACAATCCATACACAATCCTGTGCCAAGATTCTTGCAGCAATGGATTCATTCTGCATTATTCTTTGCATGTTTCCTTTGAAGGGAGTTTCACTTAGGCTGTGGTCCTCATACCCAACAAGGATACAGAAGGGCTGCAGGATCTCAGTGTTTAAGATTTGAGCCACTATTCCTAGCTACTGTGGTTCTGATATTGGGCTCTTTCATACATACCTGTTTAGTCAAGAGCATTTATTATTTCACCTTTAATTAATGCATTTTCATGTAATAAATTAATTGGTGCAATGTTGGCCCTTATTCAGTTTGATAGAACAGCTCAATATTTATAATTTTAACCATGAAAAACAGCTGGAAGAAAATGGAAAGTTGAATGTAAGGTGACTGCTACTTTTAAATAAGTGAATTCAGGGTCGCAGTTGATAATAACAGTCCAAATATTCTAGTATGCCCCCTGACATGCCCCATTTGACATTCATTAAGAATTGTGCGCAAAAGAATATGACCTGTCCCAGAACATCCCATTTCCGAATTCCATTCCAAAATGAGCCAATCAGAGTCTTCCAGGGATGGTTCCTACATTTCCAGAAGCTAATCTTCCAGAACAAGTTGTTTGTTTGCAGTATTTCGAATGTGATTTGGACCAACATATTCCTGGAGATTCACTTTTGGAAACAAACATTCCTGGAGGAACACACTATTCCCAGGGATTACTGGAATGTTTCTCAGAACAGATCACATGGTTTTGCAAGTCCTACTAAGAATTGCAAAAATGAAGATATCTTTCAATCAACTTCCTTAAAAGCCAAGACTGTATTTTTCCATTGCAACCAGTGGACAAGAATATATTCCAAAACTTCTTAGGTGTTAAACTTTTTAGGTGTGTGGAAGGCCATGACTTAGGGAAATCATCTCTCATTCTGTCCTTGCCTCTCCCCACCTGCTGAATTTCTACACATCTAAATACTATAATGGCAGGAACTATTAAGTCAATATACCTCAATATATTTATAAAGCAGCTGTTATATTGATACAGATCAGGCAAAAATATGTGAAGTGCTGGGGAATTCTGGGAGTTGAAGTCCACACAACTTAAAGTTGCTAAGGTTGAGAAACACTGATCTATAGGAAATAAATGTCAAACTGTTGAATTTCTGTCTATAGAATAGCTATGGGATTTTCTTGGTAAAATACTGGAGTGGCTTATCATTGTATTCTCCCACACAGCCTTTGCTGTTGTTACTAAAGTGATCATCCACCTCCAGTATCTTCCTATATTGCTGCTGCTCGATAGGTGTCTGGTTGCTTTAGTTGGTCAGCTGGGATGACCTCCCCACCTTGGATGAACCTGCTGGGAGTATATACTCTTGGCATACATTCCTGGTGTTCTTCGATCATCCCTCCCAGGAACAAACACATACACACAAACCCACACTGCCACAATGAGGTAGCAAAGCAAGATCAATGCAAACTATGGGGGCAGAGACTGTAACTTCTGATCTAATGAGCCTAATACTTTCATTTGAAATTAACATTTGTTTTAATAATTGAGAGCATTCTAGATTGTTAAAACCCTCAACAAAACACACCACCTCTCAAGCATTTGGATTGGTCTTACAATGAAACCAACAGTGCTTTCTTCCATAACTTGAGTTACTTGAATTGTTTCTTTGAGTAAAGAACTTCCTGCCCATTAATTTAGTTAATTAGGAAGACATTCAGCCAAAGTCAATGGCCTAAAGTGAATACGAGAACCTTATTCTCCTAATTAGTCTCAACTGATAATACATTACATTTTTTCTCTAATAAGCAAAAGAAAAACAATAGTGTATTTTTTGTTAATAATTTTACCCTGAGATGTAATCAGTGTGGAATTCTTACAGGCAGATATACTTGGTCACTTACAGGCATCTAAAATATCTCAGCTTAAACCACTCTAATACCACACTGTGGAAGGAGATAAAAACATATAGATATATAGATATATATAGAAAGAAGAGGCACAAGTGAAATTGACTGAAACACACAATATGCATCATATTGAAATAGCACTTGGGAGAATTTCAAAAGCAGTGTATAAGAAAAGAAACTGCACCTACCCACATAAAATATTTCATTCAGGATCCCCCCCCCCCCATGCTTGTCAGGGTCATTTTCCTAATATATTTGTACCTGCAACAATGAATTTAAAAATAGCAAGTCATTGAACTTACAAATGTAGCTTCATCATTAATAAATAAAAGTAGCTTCATCGACCCATTTTGTGGGGTTGCAGTTTTTGATTGCATGCAGGAAAAAACTTACTTTGTAGAATTTTTTTTCCTGAAAGTGGCAAAAATAATTTCTCTCACACATTAACAATTCTCCTCCACTGCATTCATTGCTTCTGGTTCCATTTTTATTGAGTAAACTAGGCCTGTTGAAGAAAACACAGTCAAAGTACAGAACAAAAGTGGTGACGGAAAATGTTGATTGCTAGCAAACACATTCTGTTAGCTTTCTGTTTGATAGCAATTTTCTTCAGAGGGAATAGCTGACCTTTAAGGGGGATCTATTTAAAATTTATTTAAAATCCTAAAAGATGATGCTGTTAAAGTGCTGTACTCAATATGCCAACAAATTTGGAAAACTCAACAGTGGCCACAGGATTGGAAAAGGTCAGTTTACGTTCCAATTCCAAAGAAGGGCAATGCCAAAGAATGTTCAAACTACCGTACAATTGCGCTCATTTCACATGCTAGCAAGGTTATGCTCAAAATCCTACAAGCTAGGCTTCAGCAGTATGTGAACCGAGAACTACCAGAAGTGCAAGCTGGGTTTCGAAGAGGCAGAGGAACTAGAGATCAGATTGCCAACATTCGCTGGATCATGGAAAAAGCAAGAGAGTTCCAGAAAAACATCTACTTCTGCTTCATTAACTACGCTAAAGCCTTTGATTGTGTGGATCACAACAAACTGTGGCAAATTCTTAAAGAGATGGGAGTACCAGACCACCTTACCTGTCTCCTGAGAAACCTGTATGCGGGTCAAGAAGCAACAGTTAGAACCGGACATGGAACAACCAATTGTTTCAAAATTGGGAAAGGAGTACGACAAGGCTGTATATTATCACCCTGCTTATTTAACTTATATGCAGAGTTCATCATGAGAAATGCCGGGCTGGATGAATCACAAGCCGGAGTTAAGATTGCCGGGAGAAATATCAACAACCTCAGATATGCAGACGATACCACCCTAATGGCAGAAAGTGAAGAGGAACTAAAGAGCCTCTTGATGAAGGTGAAAGAGGAGAGTGCAAAAGCTGGCTTGAAACTCAACATTAAAAAAACTCAGATCATGGCATCTGGTCCCATCACTTCCTGGCAAATAGAAGGGGAAGAAATGGAAGCAGTGACAGATTTTATTTTCTTGGGCTCCAAGATCACCACAGACGGTGACTGCAGCCATGAAATTAAAAGACGCTTGCTCCTTGGGAGGAAAGCTATGGCAAACCTAGACAGCATATTAAAAAGCAGAGACATCACCTTGCCGACAAAGGTCCGTATAGTTAAAGCTATGGTTTTTCCAGTAGTAATGTATGGCTGTGAGAGTTGGACCATAAGGAAGGCTGAGCGCTGAAGAATTGATGCTTTTGAACTGTGGTGCTGGAGAAGACTCTTGAGAGTCCCTTGGACTGCAAGGAGGTCAAACCAGTCAATCCTAAAGGAAATCAACCCTGACTGCTCATTGGAAGGACAGATGCTGAAGCTGAAGCTCAAATACTTTGGCCACCTAATGCGAAGAGAGGACTCACTGGAAAAGCCCCTGATGCTGGGAAAGACTGAGGGCAAAAGGAGAAGGGGACGGCAGAGGGTGAGATGGTTAGATAGCATCACCGATGTAATGAACATGAATTTGAGTAAACTCCGGGAGACAGTGGAGGACAGGAAGGCCTGGCGTGCTATGGTCCATGGGGTCACGAAGAGTCGGACACGACTTAACTACTGAACAACAACAACAAAAGTGGGATCTAAAGGTCAGCTATGCACAATAACTCTTAAATGTTGCTCTCTCATTTGTAATTCACAACAGAAATAATTCTCTTTCCTGGATCCACTGAAGAAGACTTGTTTTTACTTGACCCACAGATTCTCTAGCATTACTATAAATTCTAAGATAATTTAGAAGACCTGGTTTTGCCGCCTTGCATGGGAGGGGAATGCTAACAGTTCCTCCTGGGGCTGGTTGATCACATGAAACCCTTTTTAGTATTAACATCCTTGCACTTGGATTTTATATTTATTTATTGATGTTCTGATCTGTATTGTGTTTTAACCTTGTTTTTATTGTGAACTGTCCAGGGTCCTCCGTTGGGGGAGATGGGCGGTAATATAAATATAAATAAATAAATAAATAAATAAATAATATTCTTAGCATTTTTGCTCTTTATGGACAGGAAATACCCTTAATTTCAGTTAAATCAAATTGTATTAAAAATTTTAAAAAGATCCTTTTCTTTCTCTTCCTCTTTTCCACACCATGTAGTTCTATCATGATAAAAGCACTGCAAAGCAATTCATCATAGGGTTGTCTTCCACACGAATGCACAGTTTTTTACTTACGTGAGGTGAAACACACACCCCCATGATCATTTTTTACTTACGTGAGGTGAACACCCCCCCCCCCCATGATCAAATAATATTGTCTGGGAGGGAGGGACTGCAATTGTGAGCAATTTCAATGTATGCTTATTCAGGTCTTGCAGCTCTGAATGGGGAAATGCTATTTCAAGGTAGAATACGCTGTTTCAAAAATGACAATCAGACCTTGTGCTTATAAAGGTTGTAATCCTCTCATTGGAGCAGATTTTTGCTTGCCCGACTTCCCATTTCTGATTGGGATGCTGGCATGGTTAAGCCAAGGAGCCCAAATGCAACTTGCCAGCTCTGGTGGCTTAGAAGGCAGCAATGGTTTGCCATCACAATGAGCACAGTAATACAAGGAAACACTAGCAATTTATTCTCCTTTACTTTCACAAAGGAGAGGATGGGATGTGTGTTTAGCTGTAGACTTCAAAGGGTGGGACAAGGCACTCTATTAGTGGCCAGCAAGCAAGGACTGATTACTGACAGCTCTCTATGCTCACCTTTTCTGTTGTTTATTTGTTCAGTCGCTTCCGACTCTTTGTGGCTTCATGGACCAGCCCACGCCAGAGCTTCCTGTCAGCCGTCACCATCCCCAGCTCCCCCACGGTTGACTCCGTCACCTCCAGAATACCATCCATCCATCTTGCCCTTGGTCGGCCCCTCTTCCTTTGGCTCACCTACCAGCCAGAAAAAGCAAGTACTAATTGGCTGGCAGTTCTCTGTGAATTCTAGAGACTTGCAAACATGTAAACACCCCTGTACTTGTGTCCTGATGGCTAGCTAATAAAGTTGGGAAATTTGGGAGATGAAAAGGCTGTTCATTTGGAAATGCCCCATGTCAATTTTTATATATACTGTATCTGTGTGTATGTTTATTTATTTGTTTATTTATTTGTTTGTTTGTTTGTTTTGAGTATATGGGTCGTCAACCAGTAAGAGTCTGCATTCAGTGGGACTTCTGGATAAGTGAGTACACATATCAAATCTAGCCTTTAAAAGACTATTTTTATTATTTCACCATTTCACTGGTTAAGTTTCAGAGGTTAGCTAAGTAAAATTTCAAGGGTTCAGCTCAATCTGTATCTCAGGGAAGAGGGAATTATTTTATTTAATTCTAGATACATAATATTCCATGCACATGATACTCAATAAACAAGATACCGGCCCATGTGCTAAAACTCATCAACCCAAATGATAGAGCCGGTAATTATTTCTGAATTTGCAGTTCAGTTCTGTCTCACAGCACAAGCTTCCTGAGAATTTAGCACATCAAATTACAGGTGATCATGTGTTGAAATGGTTCACCATGTCAAACGAGAACACAGTGAACATAGAGGACAGACATATACAGTAGATGAGGTGAGACCTGAACACTCTCTGAAGTATTCAGTTAGATTTTTTATATTGTCATAGAAAGAATGGATTAGAATAGGGCCTTTTTTTTCTGAGACAGAGATTTACAGGCTCTCCATAAGCAACCTAGCCATCATTCTTGCTTTTGCTTTACTTTTCAACAATTCCTTTCCTACCCATAATGCTGATAAAGTGCAGGCAGGAGAATACAGCTATACAAGTGGTCTTAACATTTGGTGGAAGGTTATTTATCTTGAAGTGAGGTGCGTAAAGTGAAGATGGGCACTTTTGAGCACTCAAAGGCCATAGATTCCCCATCTTCTTTAAAGCCATTAGAAGAAGCATTTTGACATCAACAAAAGGGGTGTGGCCATAATCCTTGTGGGAATAGGAGTTACTGCTACCCTTCCAATCCTTGAAACTTCTCAACCCTCCCTAGAGTGGCCTGAAATTACACCTCTGAATTTTGGAGGCACAATCATGGGTGCTAATGTGACCCATGAGCTTTGTACCTTTATTCAAATATTTTCTAAATTTTGATAGCTTGACCACTGTTTATATACTCTGATAAAGAAGTAGAAAAGACATATAAATAATGGATATGTCCGATTCCCAAAGGATCTTTGGATGTGCAGGTCTATCCTAGAGCTTGTTTCAGTTTTATTTTTTAAAAATAGCATCAATTTTGAAGGAAGATTATGGTATTATTTCAGTGTGTGCAGCATCTTTCTGTACTGTGTAATAAACAGAAGACATTTTGAGAAGTATTTTTAATATTTAGTGACAGAATGCTATCACCAATAGTGGGATAGGGAAAGATTTTTATACCTTCGCTCCACCAACAGTATCATTTTCCTTTGGCCCCCATTAGAATAGAGAGGGGGGTTTGCTGTGCTTCTTTCAGGGACAAAAGAATGAATTAGCATTATGAAGTGAGATATAAAAAAAGGGAATAAGACTTTAATAAGGGAATAAGATATTTAAAAAGAGATCTGGAATAAAACTTTGCCATTGTTAGCTTCAGGTAGCTTCACACCAATGGCTCAAGCTGCAAAATGAAACAAACAAATTTGACTTTCAAAGTTGCACCATTAACTTAATACTATTTATTAGAAACTAATGCTTAATTTTCTGGCTACCTTTGGCAATACTCACCCAAAATTAGGTTATCTTCGAAGTTTTACCTAGGGGTAAGTCCCATTGAATTCTTCTCTCTGACAAGAGGACAGGGGCATCTACAGTATATCTATAGCCAGTGAAGTCAACTGACATAAGTTGATTTCCAGATTTTTTTAAAAAAATCCAAGCAGAGGGCAAACAAATGAACAAACATAATAAAGGCATTTTAATTATTGCTTGCCGGCCCAAAAACAAAACAGGCCATCAGCAGCAGGCTGCAGCCAGTCTGCTCTCAACTAGTAACTAGCAATTGCCAGCAGAAAACAAGCCAGCTAGGTTGGCTGGCCTGTTTTTTGCCAGCAAGCAAGGAGTAAGATGTACTTTTGTGGTGTCATGACACATACACAGGCACATCAAGTAGACTTGTGCATTGGTATCACCTGGTCCTACTTTGCTGCAGACACCCCTGGCATAGGAACCTAGTTTTGAGACAGCTTGGCCTTCCTTTTGGGTGAGGATCCACACAAAGAAAAGCTCAAGATGCACAGCTGTTCTACTGGCATGTGCCAAGGCTTTAGAGAAGAAGCAGGAATTATATTAAAATCTCACCACCACCAGGGTAATGCAGAAATTGCTGGGGTGAACCACAAGAAGATGGGAGCATATCAAAGCATCACAACAACACTATCTTTCATGCCATAGCATTTAATTATCATAATTCCAATGACAAAATGTCTTCATTAAAATACACCTTTTCTGCATTTGTTTATTTCTGTATGGGAAAATGAGATTTATTTGCCCTTTGAAGATAATCCAAAAGATACTGACTATCAAGTACTGAGTAACTCTTAAAGAGGGATATTATATATAAGCAAAGAAAAGGATCTGAAGCATTATCTGCATTAGGGCCATAATTTAATTTACTGTAAGCAATAAAGCCCCATGTACTTTATTTTGGCAGCATGGCATATTAAGGAATAATTCAATTAATTTTGTTTTTTTTTTTGGGGGGGGGGAAGGAAAGTACAGCTGTTGAATAATAATGATTCTTCACTGTGATACCGAATGGGACAGTTTATCTCCTTCTGTTAAAAGAATAGCCATGTATAAGAAGGATTTTTTAAAAAAAAAATTAGCTTGGCTTAAAATCAGTTCAAAGATATCATTACATGTATAAAGTCTGCCTCTGTTCCTATTTATTTTAAAGGAAATTTGATTGAGTTAACTATACTTATTCCCAACTGTGTATTAAAAGGAAGATAGAAAATATGTGTTTGTTTGTCTGCTTATTTGTTTTCTATAATTCTGCAACATACAAAAGATACTTTGCAATTAACATCACAAAAGCATAAAACATATACATTATATTCATAAAAGCATAATGGGGTGCAATGTAGACTAGCCTCCTCGTGGGGCACCCTGGGCAACGTGACTTGTCATGGCTAAATAGTCTACATATCCGGCTGCTGGACCTCAGAAGGATTTCCCAGCAAGAAAAAGCAGCATGAACACCGAACTGCTATGCCATATGAAATGAATGAATAAAAGCATGATTACAAAGCAGTCAGCCAACAACCATACATAATATTCAGATTTTACACGGTACTTTTAAGTCAATTAACATACTCATTTTAACTGTATATTTAAAATAAACTTCCCTGTCATTCTGAAGTTGAAAGCAAAAATAAGTTGCCAAAATTTGATGGATATATTTTACAATATAGTATAAATTGCCCGTGCCAGCTGATCATGGAGCTATGGGCATCGAAAGCCACCCAATCTCCCAATATCAGATATGAACAGGACAAATATACACCATTATATCCCTATTGGCTTAACTATGTTGTCACATTGGATTGTTAGATTCTGGCAAAAATTCCATTCTAAAAGCACCCCCGTGCATTCAATGAACATATAGGGGGCAAACAGCATTATGCTAACTATGCATTACCTGTATGCTGAACTGTCCTCTCATCCTATTTATTTATTTATTTATTTATTTATTATTTCAATTTATTCCCCGCCCATCTCCCTTGCAAGGGACTCTGGGCGGGTTACAACAATTGAAAGTCTAAAAATACAAAAACAGTATCTAAAATACATTGAATAATAATAATAATAAATTACATAAAATCCAAGGGGGGACCGCAGGATGGACCATACCACTACGGGGCCAGCCAACCCCAGGAGGCACTGCCGCCTCTGTCGTCCCAGGACCGGCGGCAGAGCCAGGTCTTAAGGGTCTTCCGAAAGGC
Source organism: Charina bottae (assembly GCA_023362775.1). Lineage (NCBI taxonomy): Eukaryota > Metazoa > Chordata > Lepidosauria > Squamata > Charinaidae > Charina > Charina bottae. The sequence continues at coordinate 184,553,196 of JALMGJ010000001.1, read as the reverse complement.
CAGGAGTGAAGGGGCCAGTCTCACCTCTGGGGGCAAGATATTCCACAAGGCGGGCGCTATCGCAGAGAAGGCACGCCTCCTGGACCCCGCTAGATGGAATTCTCTTGTTGAGGGGGTCCGAAGCATGCCCTCTCTGCATGCACGGGTGGGGCGGGTCGACGTTATTGGGACGAGACGGTCCCTCAGGTACCCTGGTCCTATGCCATGTAGGGCTTTAAAGGTAATCACCAACACCTTGAATTGGACCCGGAAGCAAACTGGTAGCCAATGCAGCTCGCGTAGCAGAGGTGTAACATGTGCCGATCTCATGGCACCCATAACTGCTCGCGCCGCGGCATTTTGCACCAGCTGAAGCTTCCGGATACTCTTCAGGGGTAGCCCCATGTAGAGCGCATTACAGTAATCTATACGGGATATGACAAGGGCGTGAGTGACTGTTCGGAGGGCCTCCTGATCCAGGAAAGGGCGTAACTGGCGCACAACACGAAGCTGTGCAAAGGCCCTCCTGGCCGTGACTGCCACCTGCTCTTCGAGCAGGAGTCGCGAGTCCAGGAGGACCCCCAGATTCCGCACTGGATCCGAGCGAGGTAGTGCCACCCCACCCAGAACCAAAGATGACAACTTCCCGGATCTAGCGGGGCCATCAATCCACAGCCACTCCGTCTTACCAGGGTTCAGTTGAAGCCTGTTGTTCCCCATCCAGACCCCCACAGCCTCCAGACACTGAGATAAGGCATCGACCGCATCACCTACTTCACCCGGGATGGAGATGTATAACTGGGTATCATCAGCATATTGGTGATACCTCATCCCGTGGTGACGGATGATCTCGCCCAGTGGCTTCATGTAGATGTTGAACAGGAGAGGAGAGAGAACCGACCCCTGCGGCACCCCACAAATCAGGGGCCGCGGGTCAGCTCTCTCCTCCCCTATCAACACCGACTGGGAACGGCCCTGGAGGAAGGAGGCGAACCAGCGCAAAACTACGCCGCCCACCCCCAACTCCCTGAGCCGTCCCAAAAGTATACCGTGGTCGACAGTATCAAAAGCCGCTGAGAGATCTAAGAGAGCTAGGATGGACGCACTCCCTCCATCCCGCTCTCGCCAGAGATCATCGATAAGCGCGACCAATGCGGTCTCTGTCCCATATCCCGGCCTGAAACCTGACTGGAAGGGGTCTAGATAATCCGTTTCCTCCAGAATCCTCTGGAGTTGCCACGCCACCACCTTCTCAACCACCTTTCCCAAAAAGGGAAGGTGGGAGACTGGGCGAAAGTTGCCCAGGATGGTAGGGTCCAGGGACGGCTTCTTGAGGAGGGGGTGCACCAGCGCCTCCTTAAAGGCCTCCGGAAACACCCCCTGACTCAAGGACAAATTAATCATCGCCTGGACCCATCCACATGTCACCTGACTGGCCGATTTCACCAGCCAGGAGGGACAAGGGTCAAGCTGGCATGTGGTGGCGTTCACAGTCCGAAGGATCCTGTCTACTTCCTCAGGTGCAACAGGATCAAACTGTTCCCAGATAACATGGTAAGTACGAGCCCCTGGCATCTCCACAGATCCTGTCTCACGCTTGGAGTCCAACTTTGAATGAATCTGAGCGATTTTATCCTGCAGATGCTCAGAAAACTCTTCCGATCGGCCCTGTAGGTGGGTCTCCCTCTGCTCCCGACCCAACAATGATCTTGTAATTTTAAAGAGGGCCGTCGGGCGGCATTCTGCGGACGCAATAAGGGCGGAGAAATATCCTACCTTTAGGACTACCAAATCTGGACTGCAAAAAAGATTTCTGGGTCTCTTTGCTGCCATCTAATGGTCATCTGGATTTTTGCAGGCCAGGTCTGATAGCTCTCCTCTCTTTTTATTTTATTATTTTATTATTTTATTATTATTCAAATTTATTACCACCCATCTCCACAACAGTAGACTCTGGGCGGTTTACAAACATTAAAATTAATATTTAAAAAGCTATAAAAATACAATATAATAATAAATAGATGAGATAAAAATCCAGAGGATGGGAAGATCTTAAAAAGGAGGATATTACTGGGCTAACCACCCCCAGGAGGAACTATTACCTCCTTTGTCCCTGGCAAGGAGGCAGAACCAGGTCTTTAAAGACTTTCTGAAGGCCAGGAGCAAAGGTGCCCGCCTCACCTCCGGGGGCAAGGTATTCCACAAGGCGGGTGCCATCACAGAGAAGGCACGTCTCCTGGACCCCGACAAATGAAATTCCTTCACTGATGGGGTCCGAAGCATGCCCTCTCTGCATGACCGGGTGGAGCGGGTAGATGTAATCGGGATGAGACGGTCCCTCAGGTATCCTGGCCCCATGCCATGTAGGGCTTTAAAGGTGATAGCCAACACCTTGAATTGGACCCGGAAGCAAACTGGTACCCAATGCAGCTCGCGCAGCAGTGGTGTTACAATAGCTGATCTTATTGCACCCGTAACTGCACGCGCGGCCGCATTCTGGACCAGCTGAAGCTTCCGGATACTCTTCAAGGGTAGCCCCATGTAGAGCGCATTGCAATAATCTATATGGGAGATGACAAGGGCATGAGTGACTGTTCGGAGGGCCTCCCGATCCAGGAAGGGGTGTAACTGATGCACAACCCGAAGTTGTGCAAAGGCCCTCCTGGCCACGACTTCCACCTGCTCTTCGAGCAGGAGTCGTGAGTCCAAGAGGACCCCCAGGTTCCGCACTGAATCTGAATGGGGCAGTGCCACCCCATCCAGAGTCAAAGATGATAATTTCCTGGAACCCAAGAGGCCATCAATCCACAGCCACTCCATCTTACCAGGGTTCAGCTGAAGCCTGTTGTTCCCCATCCAGGCCCTTACAGCCCTCAGGCACTGAGACAGGGTGTCGACTACATCACTTACTTCACCTGGGATGGAGATATACAACTGAGCATCATCAGCGTATTGATGATACCTCATCCCGTGGCGACGGATGATCTCCCCCAGCGGCTTCATGTAGATGTTAAATAGGAGAGGAGAGAGAACCGAACCCTGGGGCACCCCACACAAGAGGGGTCGAGGGTCAGATCTCTCCTCTCCTATTACCACTGATTGGGAGCGGCCCTGGAGGAAGGAGGTGAACCAGTGCAAGACTATGCCGCCCAACTCCCTGAGATGCCCCATAAGGATACCATGGTCAATGGTATCGAAAGCCGCTGAGAGGTCCAAGAGAGCCAGAATGGATGCACTCCCTCCATCTCGCTCCCGCCAGAGATCATCCATAAGTGCGACCAATGCAGTCTCTGTCCCATATCCCGGCCTGAAACCTGACTGAAAAGGGTTTAGATAATCCGTTTCATCCAGAATCCTCTGGAGTTGCAGCGCCACCACCTTCTCAACCACCTTTCCCAAAAAGGGAAGGTGGGAGACAGGACGAAAGTTGTTTAAAACAGTGGGGTCCAGGGAAGGCTTCTTGAGGAGGGGGTGCACTCTTCCCAAGGAAACTATCAGTTTGCATTGTCCATCTTTCCTTCCTTTGTGTTATTCAGTCAAAAGGTTGCTATTTAGAGTTCAGCTTTAGAAACAGGAGAGAAAAATTGATACTGGATTGTTTCATTCACCATATTGCTTTACGATTGTTGTGTACTAACAGTGTTGCCATTAGAGAGATGATTAATGGCATTACTGTGTGGTTTTTACATCATTGTTTATCAAAACAATGTTTATTAAACATAGTTTATTATTATTTTTACATCATTGTTTATTATCTTCTGGAAATGGGTGGTTGAGGAGGAGGTTGAGGCTCAGTGCTAGAGTATCTGGGGATTTCCATTAGATCCCTAGCATGCTACTTTCAGGCATTGTTGACAAAAATGGGCTAGATCACCTGATATGATAGTATCCTATTGCCTTGGAGTCATGTTACATCTGTGTAAGCTAATTGCCAATATGGTATCACTAAACTTTGTTTTTTCTCTAGGAACTTCCCTAATTCGAAGTAATCGTGAATCGTGGATGGAATTTATCAAGAAAGCATTGTTCCCAAATGCTCCTCCTTACAAAACATGTGCACTTTGTATGTCTTTATTTCTTTCCTTTACAACCCTACATTACCACTGAACTGAGAAATGCATTTCCTTTATAGCAGCTTTGAAACAGTCTTCACAGTTTATCTTTATGCCTAATTCTTTGCAGCTGTTCCCAGCTGCAGAATCTACTGGTGTGCCCAACATACAAGGGAAGCTGACTGTAGCAGCCAATTGTTGTAGAATCATTTTGCCATTTCTGCTTTTCTCCGCTTAATCCCTTTTTGCTGGCCACGATCCTAGGAGTGCCTCACAAAAAACAGATGGCAGTAACTGATATGTTCTGTAATTGTGGGCAGTTCATGGTACAGGATAACAGTGAGATAAGGACTAGGCAACTCAGACTCCTCCAGACCAGCAGCTGTGCTGCTGCTGCTGCTATTTTAACCCTTTTAAAACTCTACAGAGACTTCTTAGATGTTTGCAGATTCTTAGTTAGCAAAGCGATGTTCGTGGCCATACATCTGTCACACAAAAACACAGGCACGGACTCATTCCAACACATCTGGAAGGCACCAAGCTAGGAAAGGTTGCCTTAAGATCTCAAACCGAGTCAGCCCTCATCTTAATATGCTTTTCTCCAGGCATTTTGAGCTTTGGGAGATAATACCTTGCTTCTTGTAATGGCCTTTCAACAGATTATTGGCATAACTGCAGATGATTTAACCTACAGCCATATGGACCTTTGTGGGTCTCAGGAGCAGCAAATACAGCATCTGTGTCTGGAATTCATCTCAACAGTAGTGCTAATATGACTTTAGGTTTTTTCCAAGAATTAAGTCTGCCACACTCGCTTCTAAAATCTCATAACATTTTCAAGTTCCACTTTCTAAACTCCTTCATAAAGACAACTTGGTCTAAGAAGAACTATCCTTTCAATCTCTGAGAGAAGGCCTTCAGCAGAGCAGCTTTCATGCAAACTGTAACCCTCAATCTTCTGGCAGATACTGGAAATTGACATTCTCCACATTAATCCATCATAATGTGTAACATCATTTTAGCCCTTCAGCCTTTTGAATTTCCCCATAAGTCTGGGGAAATGCTTGCATTATGAAGTAGATGCTATTACAGGTAATGGTAAGCCCAGCATAAGGCTATTGTTTAAAATACCAAGCTGAGTTCCAGGTTATGTCTGGCCCTACCCACAACAAACAATATTGGCTAGAAACATGGTCCCTCTGATAGTGCAGACTTCCCTTAAATGATATTACAAACTACTTCATTCCACTTCTAGTAGCAGTGGGAGGACACATGAAGTGGTTTTCAAGGGCAACTTCAGACAAAACTTTATTCATCGGAGCATGCCTTCAGAACTGTACGAGCATTAATAAATAGGCCTCTTCATCTCTCAGCATGAAGAGGAAGAAAAGCATATGATGGATTAATGTCTGTGTTGTTCTGGATGAAAGTCAGTGTTGCTGTATCATATGAATTCAATTTTTCCTGTTTGGTTTACCTGCCTGCTTTCTTACATGCTTTCCATTTGTCCAGGCCAATTCTTGTTCAATCATTAAAAAGTTTCATATGGAACATTATTGTAAATTATAACAGAGTAAGGGAGTGTGGTGGCTCAGCGGGTAAGACGCCAGGCTTGTCGATTGGAAGATCGCAAGTTCGGAGGTTCGAATCCCTAGCCCTGCGTGTGAAGTGAGCTCCCGCACTAGCTCCAGCTCTTGCCAACCTAGCAATTCGAAAGCATGCAAATGCAAGTAGATGAATAGGTACCACTTCGGTGGGAAGGTAACAGCGTTCCGTGCAGGGGGAACCTTTACCTTTACCTTAAGGTAGTTAATATATATATATAATATTCCCTCCTTTTATTGGTGGGGGCATATACAAAAATTCAATAAATGTGTGTTCTGCAAAGTACCTTGTAAAACATCATACTCCCCCAAAATTAATTTAAACAAAAAACAAAAAGTAATCCTAGGGGCAATTATTTGTTTAAGCCAAACTGAAATCAGAGGGATTTTCTTCGTGGTAAATATGCATACTTTGCAAAACCTGAGCTTCTTAGAGAATCTCAGTTCCTTTGCCAGCTTAGTTAAAATAAACTTGAGTAAACCTGATCTGCTGGATAGCTTGTGTAATCTTCAATAAGTCAGATGTAAGAACAAAGTAAAATAATACAGGTTGACTCTGATATTTGCCCTTAATTGTGGCAATATGATCAAATTAATTTTTTGCCATAAATGCAAAATAATATTTAACATATATTATTAAATGCACAGATATAGTAAGTAAATAAATGCTTCATAAAGTTACAGAATATGTTATGAAGTATTATCAGAATTAAGATGTCTATTAACTTTTCAGGCTAAACATTTTAAATAGATACCAAGAACTAATAATTCAAATAGCATCTCATTTACAGAAGCTATTTTTATGTAGGGAAGGGATTTGCTAGATATGTTTTTAACAAACGATGCAACTATCAAATTATTCCTGTTTTGCACTGGTTCAGCTCCACATCTCTTTTAAAGTGTGTTGCATGTACAACTCCATGTCTCTTGAGCAGCTGAATTGATTTACTTCCAGATCAGCCATTGGAAGTAAGAGGATCTCTCGGAAGAGAGTTTTCAACTAGAAAAAAATGGAACTCTGTGAAGCTTGGGGTGGGCCGTTTCTCCATTGGAGGAACTCTTATCTATCTCACTTCATGGATCCTAAACTTCAGCCACCCTTTCCACAAGAAGTCCTGAAAGGCAAATGCTGGCTTGACAGCTCTACATTTCCCCTCAATAGCCCAGGTGAAGCAAGCAGGGAAGAAACTGAGAAGGGTTTGCTGGTTTTCTTCTTCTTCTCTTGCAGCCAGTGGTTCCTCAGCACACCCAGCCTTCTTCTTCCATTCCCCAGTCTTCATCCTTCATTTGTTATCCTCTTGCCATTCTGCCATTGGAAGCTTTCTGCAATCAGAATTTCCTGATCTTAGGAGAAAGCTGGTGGAGGGTGGGGAGACAGAAGAGGAGATCTGATGTTATATTTCCCTATCAAAGGTCAAAGCCATGTCTCCAATATTAGAGATGTAGATCCAAAAAGCCAAGAGTCTCAAGGACCCTAAGGCAGGGGCCATAGCATTGTAACTTCAGTGTTCAAATTTAGGGGTAGCGTTCTGTGTGTTAACATATTTTTTTGAAAAGGAAATAAGAGGTTGCTCTCCAATTTGACAAATCTGATCAGAAGAAACCTAAAGACACATATAATTTCCATACCATATCAAGAGTGACATATTATTTCCAATTCTCAAATAGGTAAAAAGGAACCTATTAATAATGGTATTTCCTTCTAAAAGTGAGTGAGGTTTTGTAAATTATTGTGTTCCTTTAGAAGTTTCCATTTTTAAAAAAATATTCCCAATCTGTACATAAAATGCAGAAGTTCTAAAGGTTTTCTAATATAATTCTTCCAATATAAAGTAGAAGACAGTGCATTGTTTATTTTACTCTTTTTTTTCTGGTGCCTTTGAGTCAATGCTGACTCCTGACAACTGCCTGGACTAGCAGGACTTGCCTGCAGTTTTTGGAAGTGGCTTGCCATTGCCTCCTTCCTAGGGCTGAGAGAGAGTGACTGGCCCAAGGTCATCCATCTGGCTTTGTGCCTAAGGTGGGACTAGAACTCACAGTCTCCTGGTTTCTAGCCCAGCACCTTAACCACTAGACCAAACTGGCTCTCCTTGGTGACATACATATGCCCAAATTAGGAAAGGTCAACCTTTTTTTTTCATGGAATACATTGGAAGCATAGCAGCCAGATGATAAATCCCTGTCTGGAGACTGCATCTACTAGTACTAGTTTTGAGTACAAAGCACTCAAAAGTGATACTTCACAAAGTCCATCAGAACCCCTTCTCAAAATATTAAGGCAGCTGCAGCCTTTGGAAGGCTTGTACAACTTCATTTTCTTGGCAGTCCTGGCAGAACTGTTATCTGTAACTGCACACAACTCTCACACAGAGACAACTAGGGACAGCCTTCCAAGTATTAGTGACTGGGGTAATATTTTGACCTAAAGATCTTCTCTTAGAATTGATTTCTTCAGGCTTCTAGGTAGGATGACTCATGTAGTAAACATGAGTGCATCATAGTCATATGAAATGATGTTTCTTCTTCCCTTACACACAGAAATAAGGTATAACAATACAATGAATTTCCTTGCTATTTAGAAGTGCCACTGAACTGAGTGTAATTTACTGACAAGTATATCTGTATAGGATTGCAGTATTTCACTCTGTGTGTGTGTGTGTGTGTGTGTGTGTGTATGTGTGTGTGTTTCTTCAGAGATCTCCCTAATTCTTCTATGAACTATTCTATGGCACCCTCTGGTGTCAGGTTAAGCAATACACAAACCACAAGGGTTAAACCCTGTAACAAAGCATGGAACAAAGGGATTTTTAACCACCATGTTAAAGCTTTAAGATGAAAGCACAAAGCTGTAGAAAAGGTTGTTTCTCCTTATAAAAAGTATTATTCTAAAAACCTTAACATTAGTGTTTAACCTTAGTGTTAAATTTTGCTTAATGCTGTTGTCTTTTTGTCAAACAGAACTGACTCAGACAGAAGTGTGAAATGATGCATCTGTCCTTTCCCATCTTTCAAATGTCTGGATCCCATGGGGATTGAGCATTCTAAGGACTTTATGGGCAACTGGGCTTCCCAGTCCCCAATCTTTCTGAACCCAGTTTTAAAACTCACCCAAATTGTTGCAGGCAGTTTTGACAATTTTCAGGTCTATTAGAAATCAAGATGCTATGAGCATGGTCATCTTTATATGCCTACAAGTCTAGAGCTTGCAGAGAACTATCACCCTGTCAGTTTTTGCTCTTTCTGGCCAAGAACTGAGCATAAAGTATCATCATCAAAACAGAACTTGTTTGCCTGTCAGTCACAGTACTTCTTCCCATCCCCTAAAGTCCATGCCTCCGCCTGCTAACTAGAGACAGAGACAGAAACAGAGATAGGAGGGGAAATAAATTGCTAGCATTTCCCTGTGTTTCTGTGCTTATACTGGTGGCAAATTTGGGGGTGTCCTGGGGGGTCAAAAAGATCAAGATAGTGGCAATGACCATGCAGTTGAAGCCTCTTTTTAAAGTGTGTTGCATGTAAAAAAAAAAAAGAATTGCATGTAAAAAACCCATCATCTTAATTTTTTGAATCCCCTCCTCTAATACCCCTGGGTAAATTCATGTTGCCTTCCAAACTCCTAATCCTAGCACGCTAGCAATCATGTCTTTGGGCTGGGAGAGAGAATCGGACAAGAATCCCATCCAATGAGAACACAGACTGAGCACAAAGCAGGAGTAAGTTGCCATATCTGAATTGAAATCCACTGCTTTGAAGCTTCCACAGATAAAACACCACTGGCAAAGGAATGTATTGAAATTGCTTGCAACTGCAAGCCTCTAGTGATGATGTCACTTGATCATTATCGTGATGTCATCTTGTCTCACTACCAGGATTACTTACTTACTTACTTATTTATTATTTAAATTTATATGACCACCCATCTCCCCCAAACGGGGGACTCTGGGCAGCTTACAATAAAATGAAAGCCCATAAGTTTCTGCAATAATTGTGAATCTAGAAAAAGCTTTTCCTAACCTTGAGATTACAACTCTCTATGGAAACACCAGAAAGAAATTTTGAAAATTGTCATCTTGGCACATCCAGAAGATCCCAAATTGGGAGAAGCTGCTCTAGCATATTAGCTTTGTGGCTATCGTAGATTAATTATTGTTAGGCTGACCATACATACCGTTTTCAACAGGACAGTACCGTTTTTTTCACATTTCCTGACCGTCCCGTTGTTGTAATATAAATGTCAATTTTGTCCCGTTTTTTTTAAAAAAAACTTGTCACTGGTGATGTCAGAATGGAGCCTGACTCAGAGTTGAGGGAGGGGGAGCTCGGCAGCAACGGTTGGAAAATTGCAACAGAGTTTAATTCGGCGGGAAACCTGCAGCGGGAAAACCAGGAGCAGCTGATTGGCGGTGATCAAAAGGTGGAGCTGCTACTGCCTATCAGCACCAGGGAAAAAAGGGCAACAAGACGTGCCAAATAGAAAGTGAACTGGTTGGTTCCTATCCAAAAACGGCGGGAAGAATTTAAAAGGCTGTACCCAGCCTTCCTGCTCCTTCTCTACCTGTCACCGATCCTGACCCAGCCTCACCGATCCAGCTCGCCACCACACCCCGCCTTCCTGTGCCTTCCCTGCCTGCCTGCCACAGCTGCCGATCCTACCTCAGTAACCTCACCGATCCAGCTCGCCACCACACCCCGCCTTCCTGTGCCTTCCCTGCCTTGCCAATTCCACCCGCCTTCCGACTCGGTCGCCCTGCGCTTCCTCCGCCCTCTGTTGCCTTGCCAAACTGAATCCTGCCTCGCTGTTCCTTCAAGCCAAGCACCAGGAACCCTCCGTGTTGTGCCGCTCAATATGTTCATGTAATAAAACTTTTTCATTTTAATGAAAAGAAAAATCTTTTTATATATACAGTAATCTGTTTAAGGACCAGCAAATGGATCTTAAAAACTCTTTAAAACTTTTTTTATTGTCTTACCTTTTCATGAATACGGAATATTACATAAGTTTAACCCTGTCCCATTTTTGCCATCCCAATGTCCCGCTTTTGTCTCAAGGAAATATGGTCAGCCCAATTATTGTGGAATGCATAGAAAGTAAAGGCCCAACATTCAGGAAGAATATCAATTTTAACAAAATATGTACAGTGAAGTTTTGTCTCAGTATGGGCTAAAGAATTTGGATTCTGAACCGCATATCCAGCACTGAAGAAGCAACTGTTACTTTGGTACTTTATACTGCGGAGGCTGTCATGTGTGCACATTGTTTAATCCTATTTCCTTCTAGTAAAACAATAGATTTACTGTGAGTTTATAGCATTGGTCTGTCAATCAGTTTGGCTTCTATCACCAGCATTCTTTCCTTACCCCTGGCCTGTTGCTTCTACTTGACCATAAGCCATACAATAAACTCTGTTGAGTTGTATGGTTTGATTCAGACAATGCCAACGCCTCTGCTCATGTGCCTTTCCTGCTGGAGCTGCAGCCTGTGGATGAACATATTGTTTTTTCATTTGCTTTAGGCATTTGTTCCTGCAGCTGACCCTGGGCAGAACGTTTTGCTTGTGTTCCAGAAAAGGACAGCTGCGCCACAAATTACCTTAAAACTCCTTGCTTCAGGGATTAGCCAACCACAGTCAAGTGTGTGTATCTAAGAAAATGGGATCTTTGGTACTATAAACATGGTTATTAACCTTTTGTGTACCAGGGACATTTCTAATTTTAAAGAATTCCTGAAAGACAATGTAAATGTCTTTGTTGTTGATGATAAATTCTTTAAAGAAGGCTCAATTTGCTCTATAATAAGGAAAAAATGCATTTACTTGAATTTTCATGCAAGTTTCCTTAATGTTATGATTCCCAAACTAATATGTGAACTAACGTATATATTTAGAGCTTCCTGAACTTGTGATGCAGTTCTCCATTTCTTCAAAATGCATTTCTTATGAGAAAGGATGCATAAAAACTCATACAGTAACACATAAAACTGGGTCATCTTAGGAGAAATTACCCACAAGAATATATATGTTAGTTAAAATAGGGCGTTATTACCTTTAAAGGGACTGCCCTGTTACATCAACCCGTTCCACCCGATCTTGCAGAGAGGGCATGTTGCGGACCCCGTCGGTAAGAGAGTTCCAGTTGGCGGGATCCAGGAGGTGGGCCTTCTCTGCAGTAGCTCCCGCCCTCTGGAACATTCTACCCCCAGAGGTGAGGTTAGCCCAATCGCTCCTGGCCTTCCGGAGGAATCTGAAGACCTGGCTCTGCCACCTGGCTTGGGGCGGGAAGAGGAGTAGTCGTGTTTGGGGATGGCTAGTGCCCTAGAGTGCTCGTCGCATACAAGGACTGGCCCCATGCCATGGAGGGCATACAAGGACTGAGTTAGATCATCAGCCATTTGGATTTCATTTTTATTTTTATTTATTTTTATCTGTAACTATATTTTATATATTGTAATTTACATATTGTAATTTATTGTTTTATTGATTATGTTGTTGTAAACCGCCCAGAGTCCCTCTGGTGGGAGGAGATGGGCGGTGACAAATCTAATAAATTAAATAAATAAATAAATAAATAAATAAATAAATAAATAAAGTTTGCATATTCATATATACAATATATGACAGCATCAGACAGCATAGCCGTACAGTAGACACGGGCAGGAATGGGTTGCACAAACCATTATTCAGGAAAGTACCCACCCCAAAAGGAGGGGGGGAGGAAAGTACCAATCATGGGAATCCAGTCAGCCGTCATCATACACCCCCCCCAAGAAAGGTAAGGAGGAAGAAGTATTTGGCATGTTCACCACCTTGAGTTATTTATAAAAAATAATAAAGGCAGGATAGAAAACAAACAAACAAACAAACAAATGTTTCTTTGAGATTTGTGGAATTCAAATAATGCCAAGGTAAGAAGCACTAATACCCTCTGTCATATACAAAAAAAAACTCTTAACGGGTGGGAAAGTGAAGGTTTTCTCCACTCTGGGCCTAGGGTTATTTTCAGGTTGCCATAGATCCAGATGACCAGGCTAAAACTCACATTCCCTTTGGTTTATCTAATGCTTCAGAAACATAAGAAAAGATGCTGGGAGGTTATGTGTGCAAGATATTTCTCATCAACCTCAATGAACAGTCCTCAATCAGTAGTCATGAGATCCAGCTTCCAACAGGGGAAAAAAAAAATGATCACAACAGTCCTTTCGACAACAATACCCCAGAAGAATCATTCTGGAAGGTTGGCACAATGGATTTAGGCAATGACCCAGTGACCGTCCCTGAGTAAGCAGAGATTCAGAACGTAAATCCCATTTGTTTAGAGCCTCAAAGGAGATCTTAGGAAATCTCCCCTTGAAGACCAGGTGATTGTGTAATTGATCAGGATTCTTTCTTCATTCATAGATAGCGGAAACAATAAGAAAAACAAATCAAGTTGTTAAACGTTTAATGCTATGTATTGATGAAATGCATGATCCCTTTTTTTCTTTCTTGTTTATTTTTTTTACTTAAAATGTTTAATAAAATATATATTTAGAAAGAGAAATGTCTGATGGATATAGTAAAAACGTAGTGGCAAACGAGGTGGAATGTAAAGGGGTGTAGTTCCCTTTCATTATCTTTGGTGGTGGCTCTGCAGGTGGGAGAGGGAGGGATGGGAGGCAGCAGGGGACAGGGACTTGTATCACAGGGTAGAACCTTTGTTTGGAGAAAAAGACAAAGCAACATAAGAGGATGGCTAGGAGAAGAAGGGGGAAATTGCTGTCTGAACTGAAGACTGCCAGTGATGGAACTGTTATGCAGTACTGTGTTCTATTTCTCAGAAAAAAAATAGTTCTTAAAAAAAGAGGGCTTGGTTTTATTTTATTACAAGTAAACCTTCCTTCCTTCCTTCCTTCCTTCCTTCCTTCCTTCCTTCCTTCCTTCCTTCCTTCCTTCCACAAATATACTCACTCCTGGCCTTTATTTAGATAAGCATAAAAACACAGAGATACAAATAAACTATTATGATAATGTTGCTTTTTTTCTCTATTTTGGAAAAGAAAAAAAGAAAAGAAAAAGAAAAAAAAGCACCAATGTTACCTTCCATTAAAGGAAAATAATATCAAGAACAGCGTTCCGCGCGTCATGCGGCCACATGACCGTGGAAGCGTCTTCGGACAACGCTGGCTCTTTGGCTAACAAACGGAAATGAGCACCGGCCCCTAGAGTCGGACACGACTGCACAAATGTGCGGGGGGAACCTTTACCTTTAATATCAAGAAAGTATAGAAGAAATGTTCAGTATAGCCTTAATTTAAACTGAGTATATGTTCAGTAATGTTCAGCATAATCTTAATTTAAAGATATCTCTTTATAGATTTGACTAGTTTATATGTTTGTATGTCCCCCCTGTACACATATCAAATATTTTAGTCATTCAGAGCAGACTTCTGGAGAAGGTTGAGCAGAGCTGAAAGAGTTAAAAGTTGGTTGTGCTCTTGCAAGCATTAGGGGATCATCTTTCAACAATGGAAGTAAAATCAGCATGTAGTCTGAATTTTCCATGGTTGAACCTTGAACGTGAATCATTATATTACAATGTAGTTACTGATTTCAACAGGAAAAGAATTAAGCCCAGAAAATCAGGTTAGGAACATGAAACTTGACTGAGGAAAATGGCATTTTTCTGGTGCTAAAAACCTCTTATGTTATGTAAAATACATTAAAATTGCAGGCAAGAGATTCAACCATTTGGAAAATATTGCGTGTCATCTGAGAAAATACCAAAAGGTAAAGAAGTAGTAATAGTGGCATTCTGGACAAATGTTACATTTTCTAATGTCTATAATGACATCCCAAAAAGCATAGGTCATCAAAATTATTTCATTTCACAAGACCACTCATCGGTTCTTAACTTCTTACTTGAATAAGCTTACTTGAAAAGCAACCTCTTTAGATTGATTGAGATACTGTTTGCTGGGAATTTACCATAGATGCAGCCAAGACTATAAGATTCTGGAGATAAAATAATGCTAGATTATTATGTTTGGTACTGGTTTGGGGATTATAATTTTCTTTTATAAAAGAGAATGACTTTGGTGAATAAAATAGAGAGTCCATCTCATCAACATTCTGCTCAGTCAGAATGTCCCCTGGTTGTTTTCCTGTATGGGCAAACTATTTATGACATATCTGTGATTCTGTAGTTTATAGGGATGTGCAGTGCTTTGGATTCAATTCCAAATGTTCCTTTAGAGGGTGTGGGAGTGCAAATGTAACACTTGTCTGTAACTCTTTAAAGCAACCACATCTTTTCCCAGGATGGAGAGGGAAGCCATGCAATCCCAGGAAAAGAGGTAGCTGCTTTAAAAAGTTGCTGACAGGTGCTACCTGCACACCCTCACCTCACTGAAGAACCCTTTTGGAATCAAATCTGAAGCGTTGCATAATTCTAGTAGTTTATATCCAGCAGGTGCTGTGTGCTGAGGCTGAATCATCATCATCATCAATCATCATCATCATCTCAAGAAAACAAGCTTTCTACTGAAATCTTGGCTGGGTCTCAGCAAAATTTGGTTACAGTATAGCTATGGAAGGAAGCAGTGTTCTCCATTTATTAATGATTCAAGACCATTTCTCAGAGACCACAACTGACTGGCACACACACCAGGAAAGAAGAGGGCTATCCTAAAGGCTACAGTATTGTAGTGGCATGGAGCTGATTGGAAGCAGATCTGCTATTGATGGCACAAGGAACCTTCTCCCCTTGGCTCTACTGGCATTTTCAGATCAATCTACTGGGACATCTAGCAGTTTTACAACAACATAAAGCAAGATATAAGGAAGGAAATAGAACTTGACATTTCAGTTTGGATAATCATATTTCAGTGTCCACCATGCAGATTTTCTTTTTTTCATAAATAACTATATGGAGGCTGGAATGTTTTATGCTTAAATTTCTATTTGATATTTTATTCACTGGTTTGGCACTTGATGAGGAGAAAAAAAACAGAGTCCGTGAACCTGTATATTAAAGCAAACAGACTTTCTAGAATAGCTTTGGCACTGGACATGCATCTGACGTCATGTCCAGTCTGTTCCCAATACCTCTTGGTGAAATAATAATCTTGGCAGGATTTACACTAAGTCCTCATATTAAAAGCAGTACTTTTGAAGGAGGATTTTCTTAAACTGCATCTTGCAGCAACTATTATCTTGCACCACCCCTGCTAAAGAAACTGAACTCCAAATGATGTATTAAGTTAAAATAGAATAGGTGAGCAATAAGCAAGGCTCAGCCTTTATTAAGTAAGCACATAAGTCAACTAAGCTGAAGAGGAGAAGGAATTTGCAAGAGTGTAATGAGAGAGGTGTCCTCAGTGACATAGTGGGTAAAATAGTGCCTGGAAAAACATTACTTTGGAGTGTGTAGTAGGTAGTCCTGCTCTGGTGGCAGCACCTGGCTGATCTTGAGACTGATCTCATAAAGGTTCAGGATCTGTTAGTACTTGGATGGCACACCACTAGGAAATCCCAGGGCCTAAAAGGTAAAGTAGCAAGTTAAGAACAAAAAAAATTGCGAATTACTTCCATATTGTTGTCAAGAAAACTTCATGAATGTGCTATATTTATTTATTTATTTATCTATCAGATTTATCACCGCCCATCTTCCCTAAGGGGGACTCTGGGCGGTTTACAATAATATAATATATAGAATTGAACTGAGCAGAACTCGGGAAATTCCTTTCTTCGTAATGAGTGTCATGTCACTGAAATGTGGCAAAATGGCTAAATGTTGGCAGTGCAATATTTTTGCTGTGCCTTACAGGTTTTGGGGTGATTTTAAGTGTGGGAATGGGAGAATCTTTGCTTCTCAGAGGCCTCCCCTTCTCATCCTCAATATTAACCCATCCCAGAAGCCCCAGAATGGGCTGAAAAAACTGTAGCCACCTATTTTCCAGTGATATCCCAGCATCACTGGATTGCCTCTGGGGCACTTTCAACAGGTTGGGAGCCTGAATTGTTACCTGTCCAGTCCCTCAAACGTTGCCCACCCCCGGATGAGGGAATAGCCATGGGCTGAGACAATCGATCCTTTTTTTCCTAATCAGATTAATCCAAGTGTGAATAAACCAGTATTGTCCTGTGTAGGTGCAGAAATAACACGCCAAGGCTTGGAATCTAGTCTCTAGTGTTTATTGCTTCCTACATACAGAATCCTGCTAAACTGATAGTGCCCGAAGAATCCCAGAGACATGAGTCCAATCTAGGGCGGAGCTTTCCGGAGGCGTTTGGGAAATAAGGCCAGGCCCCCCGAGCTTCGTGCTCGCTTCCCTCCCGTGAGTAAGCTCCCCCCACTGCTCTCCTGTGTCTCCCTGACACGTATTTACATAGGGCCATGCTGATGTGGGACCACACAAAAATATGAAGTGGATTGGATCTAAAGATGAGAACAATAAGGTTCCACTAGTGCTGAAGGCAGTAGGGAACTTTTTCCTGATTTCTCTCCTGCAGCCATTGTGCCCCCACTAGAAAGCTGCCATTAGGATTGTTCATTCTATGATGAGAATAGGATCAGATCAAACCCAACTCATTTCTGACTGTTGACATTATCAGATGAGAGCAATATTATGACATTTGGATTCAAACGTTCAGAATTAAACCGATCCTTGTCGCCTAAACACATCGTGAAAGGAGGGGAAAAGAGCACCATTGGAAGTGATGATCTACCAAGCCTGATGCTATAAATTGGAGAATGGGCTACAAGGGTCAGAAAGACCAGTCAGGCAGAATGGCGTATTTTACCAGAAACACAAAAATGTTTCATGCTGTTCCTGAAATGGGGAAGGAGTTTTTACAGGGATTGAACCTCCCTAGTAAAAGTTTGTCAATTATCATCACAGGATCAGAATTCATGTCACTTATTCAAGATTCCCCATAATCTGCCATGCCTGCTCTTGTAAAACATTGGTTCTCTATGTTTAATAAGTTCAGGGATCAGAACTGAAGAAGGCATAATAGAATGTACACACTGGATTGTTGGGGGTGGGGGAGTGGCTGCATTACAGAAATATAAATGAACTTATTTGATATCATTCTATGAAGCTTCAAACTATGTTGCTTTAAAAGCCATGGCAAATTTATGAATGGAGCTGTGCAAAGAGGATTTAAAAAGAGCTCAGCAGCATGTGTTCAGGGCCCTGGATGTAGCCTGCCACCAGCATAGCATGAAATCATTTGATAATTACGCCATAGCCAAGGTGGATTAGTGTTCCATAAAAATATAGAGCTGCATTATTTTTATTTATGTAACAGATGGATCATAGGAGGAGGCTTTTTAAAAAAATGAATGCAACATCATGCCACTGTTGACAGAAGATTTAGACGTGTTACAATATAGCCCAGCCAAAATTGGGATATGTCACCATACCATATTCTCTTTCTGTTAGGGAGAAGAATGTTGGAAAATGAATGTTTAATAAAGTGAATCATTTAGGAAGCAGCATTTTCAGAAAGGATAGGTTCCTATATCTAGATAATTTGCTTTTCTATTTTTTAATAAAAGGGCAAGCGCTGTATTTTCTCATGCTGATTCAGACTATGTATCAGTACACTGCATATACTTTATAGTTAGTGGGATACAAGCAACAACATACAAGGTAGTGTCAACATTAAAGGTCCCAACTTGCATAGAACAGCTCTGGAAGGCATCGAGTAAAATTGGGCTTTAGGTTGAACACACTGGCTAAAATGTTCTAAAAAGTTATCATGCATGTGCTGTGGGTCTGACTAAGGCTGGTAATCTGGTCTACATATTCTCGATTTTACTAAAAAGGAATGTGTGAAAGACTCATTTGACCAAAGTAATAATGAATGGTGGAGGCCGATAGCAATGGGCCCTCTGCTGATTACCATAGCATATGGAAGATGGCAACTTGAAGTGTAAAAGGAGTAAATAGTAGAGAGTATGACATAATGGATGAAAAGCAAAGATGTTATCTTGTAAGTCTGTGAAATGAAGAGAAAGGGGAAGGATAATAGATCTGAATGAAATTGGCCTAATTTTGTGGAGTGAATGGAAAATGAAGGTACAGGTCTAGTTAAGAATGAAAGAGCTAAAATGTATGTCAGAAAGTATGAATTTGTATCATCAAGGTTGTTGTCAGTATATCTGTTTAAAAAAAGGTCTGTTTGATTTGAATACATGGTTTAAGCATTCAGCCTAGTCATGAAACATGAAACTTGTTTATGAAGAAAGCTTGTGAAAATTAATTTAGAATTAATTAAGGATACAAGAATAATGTATAGTTCTGAATTATTTGGTAGAACATTATTTAGTAGTGACAAAAGTGGGTCTTAGGAAAAAAAAAGGAAGGGTTAGAGCTAGGGTAAAAGAAGCAGAGAAAATCCAGCAATTTTGAAGGAAATAAACATTTGTTTATGGAGGTGGGTGAAAAGGACTAAATAAGGAGCCGCCAGTGAAGTGAATGGAATGGAATTAAAAAGTGATGAAATGATATGGGAGAAAACTGAAGTGGTAGAATATGAGGGGTATCTTAGAGAGCTGAATTGAGAATATGTCAAGAATTGAATTATCATATATTCAAATTCCCCTTTCTGGGAAAAGTTGTAGAAAAAGTGATGAGACAACAATCTTAAACCACTCTGAAAAGAAGATTATCTGATCCTATGGTTGACAGATTGAGGCCTGGGCATGGGACTGGAACCACACTGGTCAGCCTCATGGAGTGGAGGAAGCAAAACCATCCTTGTCCTGCTGGAACTTTCAGCAGCTTCCAATACTCTTAAATACAACATCTTACTGACCGCTTGCAAGAGTTAGGAGCTGGAGGCACTGTTTTACGGTTCCAGTGTTTCCTGAACAGGTAGTCCTGCAACGATCAATGGTTGCAGCATGGGAGAAGTCTGGCTTTTGGCACACCATTATGGGATTCCCTAGGGCTTGATCTTCTTCATCTTCTTTAACCTCTCTATGAAATTCCAGAGAGGAGTCATCTAACTTGTTCAGGGTGGTCATGAATATGCTGATGATATCCAGCTGTTTATCTTCACACTGGAACAAACAGGGGATGAGGTAGAAGTTCTGAGCTGATGTGTAGAGGCTGTCAGGCTCTGGATGAGGAAAACATAGTCTTGCCTATTTATTCAGAATCCTCCTGATTCTGGGATTGCACCAGGTTTGGCTCTTAAGGGGGTTGTGTTTCCCCATGGAATAGCAGGCTCCAATTTGGGGGTCCTCCTGGACTTACAGTATACCTCCAGAGCTGCACTGACCACCAATATGTTTCCAGTAATTCAAGGTGCTGTATCACTCAGGCCTGAGTAACTACGAGACTACATATCTCACATAGATTCTTCTCACCCAGTCTGAGTTAACAAAGCATGCCTACTGAAGGACCCCCTAGCAAGAAGGGTAACAGGAGGGGACAGAATGGATGTAGGTCAGTGGAGATGAATGTGTGAATGGGAGCGGAGGACTAATAATGTGAAATACTGCCATTACAAAATGTTGAATATTTTAGCGAAATATGTTGTCCTCCTTGAAATGTAAGAATATATGGCAAAGACTGCATCCAATTTAGGGCCACCAGATCTGGGCTATAAAAATTCACAAGATTGCAAAGTCTTCTGTATCTGGTAGTGATGATCCGACTGAATTTCAGAGTGGCTATGGAAAACAAGACTTCAAGGACATCACCCTACATTAATGAAGAATACAGCTCAGGCCTCTTAAGAGTGTGAACAAAATGTTTACGTTAAAATAGAACTAGTCTGTCTTCTGTCCTCTTTAAAAACTTAGGAAGCAAGAAGTCAACAATGCAGCCAAGAGGGAATAGGGCTTACATAACACAGCTGTGGGATTAGGAAGAAGAGATCAAGTGCAAGTGTGGTTTAAGCTTCTATTGTAATTAAAACATAAAATGTGGAACAAATTGCATTTTGGGAGATCAAGTTTGTAAAATGCTTTATTTGTATTTCAGGTTCTCCTAACAGGAAGACAATGATAAAAACAGAAGGAAATACTGGATATATATTTACACAACCACTCACTATTCTGACCACAAAACATACTCACACAATGAAAAACTTATTAACCATTCATCAATAATAGTAGCAACTAAGACCTTCTAAGGCGTGGTGGCTCAGCGGGTAAGATGCCAGGCTTGTCGATTGGAAGATCGCAAGTTCGGAGGTTCGAATCCCTAGCCTCGTGTGACGGAGTGAGCTCCCGCACTAGCTCCAGCTCTTGCCAACCTAGCAATTCGAAAGCATGCAAATGCAAGTAGATTAATAGTTACCACTTCGGTGGGTAGGCAGCCACATGACCGTGGAAGCGTCTTCGGACAACGCTGGCTCTTCAGCTAACAAACAGAGATGAGCACTGGCCCCTAGAGTCGGACACGAGTGCACAACTGTGCGGGGGGAACCTTTACCTTTTTAAGACCTTCTACTGAAGATTTACATTTTAAAAAATTGCATCAGATCAGCATATTTTCTGGGTTAAAAAGCATTTTCTGTATTATTTTCAATAGAAACTGCTGTGTATAACTTTTTATTCATTTATTTATTGTAACACTCATATACTATCTTTCCAAGACTCAAGGTGGCATACAAAGCTGTATTATTCATCATCTATCTGAAAATAAAATCAATTCAACTTTCAAATCCTCTTTTTAGTTACCTGTATGCAATTGAAATGCTCAAGAAGCTCAGGGGAACCTGTGGAGAAGTGGGGGGGATGGGGCGCATGAAGAGTCACAGGAGAATGTATTTCCCATTCCATCAGTGGAAATTACTTCTGTTAGTAGAAATATTGGATTGGATTTTGTCTTCTGTATTTACGTGCTTTCTGTTACAGGAAATGCTGCACATTGTGATGGGGCATACAATTGATGCTGGCCCTAACCAATGAGAAGCATCTTAAGAAATCCTTGTTTGTTTGTCACATACAAAATAGATCAGTTTTTAAATGCAACATGAAACCCTGACCACAAAGTAACAGTAATCAGTCTTGCCGTTAGGTCAATAGAAAGCCAGAGAGAGAGAGAGCTCACATTACCAGACTGTGATGGTGGCATGGTCTTTCCATCATAAAACTGTAATCTTTTTTGCTACTCCCTGTGATTATTGATAGTTCCTCATATAATGATAAATGTGTTTTTTTTTATTTTTTGGTATATACAATAACTCAAAAATCACATCCACATCTTTAAACCACATTGCTCTTCTCAAAATCATGTTAATGGGACAATGATGGGACAATTTCCTATCCCCTCCATCATATTACGCTTCTAGCATTAATGAAGTTGGCAGCCAACCATCTTTAAACATTCTCTGAGATGTCCAATGAACGTGAAAAAATATTTTGTTGAATTTATTTCATCTTTAGAACGTAAGAATCATACTTAATATTCTTTAAGGCCCTAAACTATTCCATCTATGGAGCATACCAAATCTTTATTCTAAAGTTCTTTCAAGGACTAATATTCATCTTAACAATATTCTTTATGTCTTTTTAAAAATACTGGAGATTTGGAACTGCCCAGAGCACATTTCAGGGCTAGTAGTAACTCAGGAATTTAAGCTGTTGCTAATGTATCATAACCAAACTGTTTGATTGAACATACTGCTATTCTGGTTTTAGACAATCCAAAATTCTCTTGCAATAACTCAAATGATTTAAAAACTCAATTGGCAATTCACTAATCTAAAATATTAATACTCCTATTAATACAGAAGACAGAAACACATAATCTCTGAAAGGCAGAGATACCTAGAATAAAATATGACTGCGTCTCAAATTTTTGTTAGGAATCGTTTATTCAGCTGGATTAGACTTTAAAAAAATGACATACTTTTAATTTGATTTTTTTTTAATGTCATTTTTTAAAATCAATGTTGGATTGCTGTATTTCAGAATATGCTATTAAGGATTGTCCAATATAATATAAATGAAATAAAGACATGTACAGGAGAATCGTGATATCCTAATATTTTAAAGCACAAATAGTAAGTTAAAAATACAGACCTTCCTATTAAATAAATGAATACCACGCAGCATACATAAAAAAGCAGGTGGTGTACCCTTTCCAAAAATTTTTAATTTAATTGTAAGAAACAATGAATGGTCAGAATCCACCTGTATCACTAGAATGTTTGAGTCAATGAAAGAACATTCTGGTGGGTTTCTCAATAGACAGAGACAGCCTTATACCTGAAACAGAAGTATTAAATATCATTTTTTGGGTTTTGTTTCGTTTCTTCAGTCTTCAAGTCACTCTTGATTTCTAGCCACTGCATGGACAGGTCCCTGCAGTTTTCTTGGCAAGGTTTTTCAGAAGTGGTTTGCCATTGCCTTCTTCATAGGGCTGAGAGAGAGTGACTGGTCACCCAGCTGGCTTCATGCCTAAGGCAGGACTAGAACTCACAGTCTTACAGTTTCTAGCCTGGTGCCTTAACCACTACACCAAGCTGGCTCTCATCACATATATAATACAGAGATTTTGAATCTTTTGCTTTTGGGAAATTTTTTTCTTTCTTACTTAGAATGTGCATCCTACTGTGGAATCAAATGATTTTAAAACCACGAGGTTTGCAATATTATTTTAAATTAAAACTGGCTACTTAGATAAAAGCCATTTCCATGTATTTTCATTGGACTTTCAGGTTTTACCAAAACCTGATCTCTTTTTAGCAACTGTGGATTTGTGAAGCTATGGGTAATGGAACCGTAGATAATAAAACCTATCTGTATCTGCATGTGAAAAGTAAAAAGGAGGGCTGAGCAAATCCTTTGAAAACTGTTTCAGAACTCTTCTGAAGGATTTGTGCAGCCCTAATGAAGATTTGGAGAATCATGGAGCTCAGTCTCTGTAGGAATAACTAACTTGATGTGACTATGAGGGATGGGAGTAGATTCATTTTTTGTGTACCCATAATTTTTGGTTACTTTCTGTTACTTTACAGATATGCAAAAGGGCAGATAGACTTTTGTGCATGCTTAAAGTACATTTTTTCAAAGTCTCATTATCCATGGTTTTGTTATCCGCAGTCACAAGGCTGGAAAGAAACCTCACAAGTAACAAAGACAGCTTGTATTATATTTTAGATGGCTAAATATTTATTTCTCAAATACTGTGGTAATATGAGAGAAGGATTTTTTAATGTGAAAAACTGCAATATTTCTTTAGATTGTCATATTGTTTTTACAAGATATTGATTGCTCCTTGTTATAGTAGATAATTGAAATAGATCATCTACATTTCCTATAAAAATATGTCTCATTACACCATAAACTATCTAAAGCTGTCTTTCCTACCAGGGAACAAACCTATATATACAGTTATCCATGCTGAAAATATTTCCCTGATAAACATGCATATAATTACATCATTTGCATTCTTTTACATGCAACTTCTTCTCTTTTGAAAGTTGGCACATGAGAAGAACTTACATTTATGAAATTAACAAGGCTCCAGAACTTTTTTCTTCTTTGGGGTTGGGATATTTTTTGTTAGCAATTGATTATGAACTAATAAAAGGGTTTTGTTTTGTTGTTACAAAAAGTATTTTGGACTGAAAAGCCTCCTTTTCACCTGGCAGAGATGCAACGCGGCTCATTGTACATAGTTAATGGAAGTGTATCTGAATGCAAATGCTTCTCTACGACTGAACTGGCACATCCCATCATCCAGGACCACTATATACAGCTATCTGCTTACAACTAGAGTTGGATCATACCCATTCTTTTGAGTGGTTCTAAGGGGTTATAATCAACAATCTATTTTCACATTTAACCCTTACAGCCTCTTGATATGAACAATGCTACAGTAATTATAGACTTGTGGTACAGAATGGCAATAATTTCCATCAATAGGCTAATTTGATTCACAGCTATAATTGTTAAGCCATTGTCCATTATCTTTTTACACAGTGTACTGTTCATATAAGTAGACTATTTGCACAGTTAAATAAGTTGCCAATTATATAGGTTGAACCAACATTCAAAAATACTGAAAATTCCAGTGAAGCATCATTTTTGTATGGGATTGCATACTAAAAATATAACATCAATGTTGAACATCCATCTGTTAAGGAGAGCCATCCAAAATGTAATGGCATATACTCATCTTTAAAAGTAATTCTTTTTCTAATTATAGATAGCTGCACTGTCAAGGGATGAACTATCAACATTCTGAATTTATTCTGGGAATAAAATTAATTCCCTCCAAAGCTGTTTAAGAAACAGACCTCTTTTAGCATTCTTTCATGACCACTGGCAAGAACAGTCTGTGGGTTCCTGAATTGTGTAGCTGACCCAGGTTGAGTTACCACTGCAATATAATTGTACAGTTCGTCTATGTAGGCCCAGCTCTCTGCAACACTTGCAGAATCTTGCATATGTATTAATATTATAATTATATATGCTTGCAGAAGGGCATTTTCCATCACAGGAAACAATGTTTACCTGGGAATAAATAGACAAAGAACTGGGTAAATAAAATGGCTAAATATGTGCATGACTTCTAGGTATCAACAGAGCTAATGCAAACAGTAATAACAGTAGTAACCGCCCAGAGTTGCTTCTTGAGTGAGATAGGCGGTGAATAAATTTGAAGTATGTATGTATGTATGTATGTATGTATGTATGTATGTATGTATGTATAAATAAATGCTAAATGCTTACCGGTGTATTACTTCGACAGTCATTCTTGCGTATTGTCATCCTAACAGTCACTTTTTTACAGAATTTCCCATCTTCTTTGCCTACAATAATGAATTGTTTGGAAAATATGAACTCTCTATGCATATCTAAAGACAAAAAAGTCTATAAAATATGCTAAGTTAAATTATAAAGTAATTAAGAAAAGAAAGTAAGCAGCTACTGATGCTATTGTATTTATAACTTTTAAATGAGGTATTTTTTAATAAGGGTAAAAAACAAAAAAGGTTTGCCCAAAACACTAGAGATACAGCAGGTACTGTAAATATTATACTTTGTTCTGGTACAATTGCCACTAAAATGAGTGAAACTTACATAGGTGCCTGATGTTCACTTTCTAAAGTGGCAGGAAGATAACCATGTGCATTTATTTTAAAATCCTAGGACAGAGCTTTCCAAACTGTGTGTCGGGACACGTTAGTGTGTCAGCTGCAGTGTCTGGGTGTGTCGCGGCTGCTGCTGCCTCCGAGCCCTACCAGGATTCCACACAGGTCCTAGTGCCTGCCTTGTGCCCTGCTGCCTCCAAACCTGCTGTGATTCTGCGCAGGTCCTAGTGCCTGCCTTGTGTCCTGCTGTAAGAGTGTGTCACGAAATGATGCATGTCTAAAAAGTGTGTCACCAACATGAAAAGTTTGGAAAGCTCTGTCCTAGGATGTCGGCTGTGACTTCCAAGTAAGAATTCAGAATCACAAACATATGTTAATGGATTTAACCCAAGGTTCTCAAACTGTGTAGTGTTTATACCCTACTCCAGAATCTGAAATACAGTTCTGACAGTAGTTTAATCTGAGTGAAGTAATACAACTAAGAGGGCATGATATGTATGTAAATCAATGTAGTGTGTCCATCCAATATTTATAATGTTTAACATACATAGATATACATGTATCTTATTCTGCTGAAGTTTACAACATATTTAGCTTCAATGTAAGGAATTTGAGAATTGTGTTTAAATGATTTGATGTTATGAGCATTACATATGACCTTGTGAGTCAAGTCTCAATTCAGTTCCACAATTCAACAATGTGACAGAAGGAAGAGCCATTATTGCCTAACTGGCCACATAAAACTAAAAAAATGAGATGCAACAGTAGGACTGAGACAATTCAACTATGCAAGTTTCTAAATACTTTCTATTTATCTCATCCCTCTCAAATGGCTATTTTAAATACTGTACAGTAAGCAGTTTAAAAAGGTAAAGGTTCCCCCCGCACATTTGTGCAGTCGTGTCCGACTCTAGGGGCCAGTGCTCATCTCCGTTTGTTAGCCGAAGAGCCAGCGTTGTCCGAAGACGCTTCCAAGGTCATGTGGCCGCATGACGCGCACGGAACGCTGTTACCTACCCACCAAAGTGGTACCTATTCATCTACTTGCATTTGCATGCTTTCAAATTGCTAGGTTGGCAAGAGCTGGAGCTAGTGCGGGAGCTCACTCCACACGTAGGGCTAGGGATTCGAACCTCCGAACTTGCGATCTTCCGATCGACAAGCCTGGCGTCTTACTCGCTGAGCCACCACGCCCCCTAGTAAGCAGTTTGCAATCAGGCTAAGCTGTAAGGTTGGCTTAGCAGGAAAGGCACTTCCTATCCCCAACATATGCAACTAACATTTTTTTATCCCGCCTTTATTATTTTTATAAATAGCTCAAGGCGGCGAACATACCTAATACTCCTTCCTCCTCCTATTTTCCCCACAACAACAACCCTGTGAGGTGAGTTGGGCTGAGAGAGAGTGACTGACCCAAGGTCACCCAGACAGCTTTCATGCCTAAGGCAGGACTAGAACTCTCAGTCTCCTGGTTTCTAGCCCAGCATCTTAACCTAATCAAAACATAATTTGATTAATTAAATTCAGTGTGACATGTAGCATAAACCTCTAGCTTCATCTGCCTAAAAGAAAGAGAACAAAGCCATGGTTATTATTAATATGTTAATGGCTCCATTTCTGGCTTCCCTGGATTGCTGAATCCTGTATTTTCACATCATACTCAGTTTGGTTAACTACAGATTTGCTTGTTCACTTCTTCATTTTTGTCCTCATGCCTGATTGTTATATTTAATACTATATTATAATTGATTAGAATATTCAGATATTTGTTTAGGATATATCATTAGATAGAAAAACATGCCAGAGTCCCCTTGGGGGGGGAGATGGGCGGTGATATAAATCAAACAATAAATAAATAAAAATGATCTCTGCAGAAGTATTATTTGAATAGCAAGTTTTAATAAGCAAAGCATTTTCTATATTCTACAGCAGTGCTGAAAATTACTTGGGTAAGCAAATAAAATAAATCATGCAGCAAATTAAATACTATGCAAATGCTTACTGCCAACAGTACATTATTGGCTAACAACAATGCACTGCCCATACAGTGCAAAAATGAAAAGATATGAGCAAATCTGAAGAATGAGCACTAAGTACTACAATGCAGCTTTTTTAAATCAGATTTTGTGACCTGAGGGGCATTAAGTTTCTATGAGGGAGTACATTGTTGGAAATCAACAATGGCTCTGTCTGGTTCACTCCTACTGATTTCCAAGAAAATGTACCTGTGTTACACTTAGGGCTAGGTGTAGGTGTAATTGGGCTAACAGGGAACGGGAGCAAAAATGATACTCCAGAACCTAATAAGAACATTACAAATTGAACATATTATACATGATGAATAGATGCCCCAAATCAGTATTCAGCATTTTGTCTCCAGTTAATCTACCAACAGTAGCCTCTCAACTGGATTTTCTGTGGGTTACTATGCTCTTCATAAACAGAATATACATGATATAAAACAGCACAAATAAGAAGAAAGTTGTATCAGAGCTCTACTACTGAGCACCACTTAAATCACCAGCAATGCTGGTGGTTTTTAAAGTAGAGAGAGAAAGAGAGCCCTCACTATGATAAACTCTCCTCCATCCCTGAAATGGGCATATCACTTTGTGCTGCACATATCTGGATATGCTGAAAAAATGGTTACTTACTTATAACCGCACTCTGAGTGGTTTAACTATGAATTAGGTACCTGCATAAAGCACTGACAGCTCAAAACTTAAGTTTATGGTATTGTTTGGAAGAAGCTCAGTTCTGAGAACATGTGCTGGGGAGAGAGGCCCAAAGGCATCAACTTAGGTGAAATTATATGAAATCAACCAGAAGTGGAAGAATTCCTTGATGCAGGGAGGAACCAAGAGGATGCGCTATTTTATATGTGTACCTGGAGAAGCCAAATGGAAGTACGTTGCCCAGAGTCACAGAGTCACATTTAGTGAGATGGGCAGCTATATAAATGTGTTAAATAAATAAATAAGTACCATGCTTATAGAAGATGTATCTGAAGACGGGCAAAGTGAACAAATGAAGTTGTAGCTGATAGATGACCCAGAAATTGGAGGAAGAAGCAGGCTCTGGCTCCAGATAGGAAGAAGATCTTATGTACAAACACCCTGGAGAGGAGTCATGGCAATGAGAGAAAAGCAGCTCCTCTAGTGGTATCTACTATAGTTCCTATGAGTTGGATAACTTGCGAGGAAAGACAGAAAGGCTTCTCATAATTTGCCGAAAGGCCAAGACACTGTAGAAGCAGGAGAACATGGAAGATGTGGTGAGATAGTTCATTACAGGAATAGACTACTAAAACGAGGGACACAATGAGAGGTACCATGCATTTAGAAAAAACAAACAAACACTCAGGGCCATGGAAATGCCAAACGTTAAGACATGGTATTGGTACAGTAAATGGATCCATCTAGGGCTCCATCTACTAAGAAGTGAAGTTGCTTCAGATACATGGAAGTATGTATCCTCCAAATGTATAGATCCTGTGGGTGTAAAATGTCATTGATAATGGGAGCCTGTTTGAGATGCCTCTGCTACAACCAAATTAGGAGGGTATTGGGATAGGAAACAGCATTCCTCTTTCTTAGTCTATGATGACTATTGAAGTGGTGAAGGCAAAAACCTAATTTGGCTCAAGAATACCTTGCTGTCTTCACCAAGACTGGAAGAACTGGAATTAGGACTGGCAAAATAACTTAATCTTGGATTAAGTTATATATTGGGTTCTCTACAGTATGCTAAGACTCCTGGATATCAAGTGCAAGAGAAAGTGCTACCCAATTGGTATGCTTACTGTAGGAATGGAGGCCTTTTAGAGAACTCGGCCTTGGTCACCAACTTGAGCATTGTATGATTTCCAAGATGTCAGTCTGAAGAATCATCAGAACCATAATCCTCAAGAGAGTTCAGCATGAGCTTTACTAGAGGTTGGTCCTATGGCAATGGCAGCGAACAAAATGTAGGCCACAAGACTAGAGAAGAAGATAGTGATCTTTGTACAAAGGGGCATGCCATGCTGACATTTGGAGGTAAGATGTGTGACAAAATTGAAAAGAAAGCCACAAAAGAGTTAGAGCCAGCATCTATGAAAGAGAACTCAAGAAGACATTATCTGGAGACATTATCATGTCCACATCTCATCAGACAGTAGGCATACCAGACTCTTAGGAACAGGAAAACAGTTTGCAGAAGAGTGAGGTTGCTGCTGGAGAGATAAACGTTTAAAGCAGTGCTTTCCAAAGTCCCGCCGTTGGCGACACACCAATGGTGGCGGTGGCGGCGTGCACGGCGGTGGGACGCACAGTGGTGGCGGCGTGCATGGCGGCAGCGGCAGCGGCAGCAGTGGTGGCCTCGTGTTTCGTGCTAAAACCCGGAAGCGCTGATGGCGCGCCGCTGCTGCCACCACCCCATACGCCACCGCCGGCGCCGCTGCTGCCCCACATGCCACCGCCGGCGCTGCGTGCGCCACCACAAAGGCAGCAGCAATGCGCCATCAGCACTTCCGGGTTTTGTTGTGACACACTAATGTGTCGCGACACACAGTTTGGAAAGCTATGGTTTCAAGTGAGAGCACATAAGTCAAGCTGTGCAAGGCAATTAGCCCAGCAACTGGCAAGACTATAAAAAACACCTGAAAGAAAAAAATGGAGCAGAGTTTCTCTATCTGGATAAAGGACACCCATGTTCTTGGGCTCGATGTTTGGCCAACTCTCAGCCGCAAGAGCCGTGTGAGTGAAAGGAGGAATTAGTGACTGTGTAATGCTAAGCGCAAAGGATATTCTTCTTCAATAATGTTTCATAACCAATAGGACATTGTGCATTCATAAAAGCAGAAGGACTCCCAGGCCTTGGTGACAGGGTAATTGTGGAGCCCCCTTTTTGTTTTTATTTGGTTTCGTTTCATTTATTCTGGTTTTGTTTTTGTACTTTACTCTTCTGGTCTGTTCTATTTTTCTTTTAATAAGTTGGTTTTCAATGACTCATTTGGGAGTCAGGCAGCTTATAAAATAAATAACTAAATAACTCGCTGAAGGATTCTAGCTGCTCTACTACCTAGTGCCTTGGGGAAATTAGGAAAAGGAGTCCCAGTGAATGGTGGGTGCATGTTATCCCACCATAAAATCCTGTCTTCTTTTCCTCAGCTGTGCAAACCTAGCTCCTTCAAGATGCCAGGTCACTGTCACTTGTGAACAGTTAATCAGAACAAGTGGGAGAGGCTTGAATGCATACTCAAAGAAGGGAGAGAACGGAGAGTGTTTAATTCTACGTGGGACTCATAAATCCATAGGGCCAGTCAGAAAAATCGTGTAACTTCTGCACCTTAGAGAAGAGTTTTGAGGGTAAGAGAGGAATGCTTTTCTCATACTTTGAGAAAAGTATGAAGAGGATCCCTACTCATTGGACCAACCCAAGATATAGGGACCCAGACCATTACATGTATTGGCCCATCTCACTATATCTTGAGTTGGCCAGGGAGTACAGGTCCACTGATCAGAAACATTAAGGGCTTAGTGCTGATGTGTAGAGAATTATGGCAATGCCCTTGAAAAAAACACATGCAGCAACTTAGTAAAACATAAGCTTAGCCCAGGAAAACAGGAAAGTGTGAGAAAGAAAGTTAAGACTGATCTGCCTAGACTCTCTTTGGTATAAGAGGAAGGGAAGGCAAATACTGCCAGGCTTTCAAGATTCTGTTGTATCAATAAAAGTAGAGATTTTGTATTTCTTGTTGCATTTGTTTCTAGAACTGGTCTACCCTGAAGGGCTGGCATGAGGGGACCAATGATCTGCCCAAGAAGAACAGGAGAGAGATGTCATTTAAAAATATAATGAGCATGAGGTGACCAATTTTTATCTTGGTGATCCTGAGATGACTGAAGCGGTCTTGCTGTTGACTATCCCAGTGAATGGCCACCTGAAAGAGGAGATCTCAAAGAGGATCTCAAATGTCCTCTTCTGAGATTCATACCTTGGTATGGCTGGTAAGGATTAGGCTGTAGTAGCAAAATTAGAGAAGACCACTATGGGGAGAAACTACGGGTGCTGGACTGAGGTAGCAACATGGCTTTTAACTCTCCTTTTCTTTTTGCCCTGGTTCAAATTGGATGAGAAGGTGATTTCCTTAGTGTCAATATTGGCATGGCAAAGATTCAAATAGCCCCTAACCCACAAAGCTGACAGTTGCAAAATGCAGCCCTTAATGCCAGAAAGATGAAAAACAGAGCCTGCAACAGGACAAGAAGGGGTAATGCAAAGGTGTTTCTTAAGAAGAATTAGAGAAGGTATAAGAAGAAAAAAGAATTCTGATATGATGCATGTGCTAATGTTGTGGCAGTCAAATACACACCGAAGGAATTCAGCAGAAGACGCATCCAGGCATGCGATGCACGGGGTGGGCACAGCCCTTTCAGACATTCTGTATGTCAGGGTTTCACAACCAGGGTTCCGCGAGAGGCCACTAGGGGTTCCCTGGGAGATCACGGTTTATTAAAAAAATTAAATTTGGGCAACTCCACATTAACGAGGTAAGTTTCATCTTTAATTTTAGTTTAAGAACACTGTTAATGCATAGATACAGGCCTACCCGTGAAATGAATATCATAATTTTGTAACGTCTGGCCTATATTTGAGCCTGAGTGTGCAGGGGTTCCCCCAGGCCTGAAAAATATTTCAAGGGTTCCTCCAGGCTCAAAAGGTAGAGAAAGGCTGCAGTAAGTTCTTGAAGGTTCTCAACAGGACTGTGTGCAAGCACAAAACCCATATGTGATGAAGAACCTGCATACCTCCCTATGTTGAGCAAGCTCTGAAATATGTGACAAGACCCCAGCCTAAATTTAATATGCAATAAACATATGTATTAAAAATGACAATTTTAAAAAAGTATTGTTAACAAACTATCCACTCATCACTAGTGAAGATACTACTTTTATTACAGATATATTTTGTTTCATCCTAGCTTCAGGTAACCAGAACTGTTACCTTCACTAAACTGGAATCTGTTTATGAAGATGTAAGTAACAATATTTCTATTTTTAATTTTGCATTTACAATAAACAAACTGTGAAGGTTTAAACATGTCTTCTGTTAAGGGAAAAAAACACTAAACCTTTTTTTAACAAACTAAATATCTGAAAACAAAGATAATAAGAAATGCATAATTAGCATTTTTCCAGTTCTTCATCCTGAACTAGTTTTGAGCAGCAGATGTAGTTCATACGTGATCTTTCATTAAATTACTATTAAAAGTAGAAATGTAGCAATTCATCAAGCCTCTGCCAACAGAACTAACTCACATGAGCCATTCTGACCTAACTCATTGGATTAACTCAAATACGAAATCAGTTTTTGCAAACTCTGCCCCTTCGTAAAGAACTGCATTCATTCAAAATCTCAGTAATCAGCCACTCATTTTGAGGAATGAAATTCCACTGGATAAAATGCCTTTAAAACTCATGTAAATGAAGGCTAGAGTCTACTCTATTACTTATTTTACAATCATTTAATAGACACATTTTATTATTTACGTTGCTGTTGCTGATAACCAAAGTTTAAAATTTCTTCCCTTGCATGCCCCCAAATACTGATGCTTCAGCAGCAACTTACATGTCTTACAGCATCCTTCAAGGAATGGGACAATATATCCTCCAATCTAAATATATACAAAAATAAATGTCAGGTGCACTATATATACATTGTAAAACTCTTCTTTACAACCCTAATTGTAAATGAAAAGTGCAATTAGAATTGACCCTAGCTGCTGTTATGAAACCTAAACTATAAGCAGATAAAACTGCTCTATAGCTGTAGATGTAAGAGTCAGGAGCAAGAATGCTCTCCATGGAAAAACTAGTCTATATTCTGGTCTTCAGCTATAAATATTTTGTGAAGCATCTGGTTGCAATAATTTTATGGTCCCCATAAAATCATATGAAAAGAAATACGTTGAAGCACTAACCTTCACACATTCTGTTTCATTAAAAGGTGGACACCTGATGGGTGATGTAATTAGAATTGATCCAACTGGTGTATTTGTGCAATCATATTTGAGACAGTTTGAGATCCAACTGGATCCAGGCTACAAAATATTTAAAAAACATCATCAGAAATACAAAAGCACCACAGTACTATGCAGAAAGTTAGAAAAACTAGATCATTAGACCAAAGACCAAAAGTTCTGTTGTGGTATCACCCTTTTCTTAATTCACAATGCAATATATATTCTGTGTCTCTTTGAGAAAGATTTTTTGTAGATGTCTGCAGTAATTATACTAACCCCTATTAAATCCTGCCACAGTTGAATGGGGTCAATATAATGTTCAGAGCAATGTAGGTCCATGTGAAGTGCAAATCAGTACCAAAGCCTACTTACTATTAAATAACAGTACCACACAATATTCATTACTCTTGCATAGCAAATTAAACTCACTGTTTATCATACTGTATAGATAACTTTCACTATGAAGAAATGCCACCATGAATAGGCTGACCATATTTCCTTGAGACAAAAACGGGACATTGGGATGGCAAAATGGGACGGGGTCTTATGTAATATTCCATATTCATGAAAAAGACAGGGGTCCACGCCCCCCGGTCCACGTAATTGGCTCCCACCTGCAAACCCCGCCCCCCGGTCCATGCCATTGGCTCCTGCATGCAAACCCCACCCCACAGTCTGCACAATTGGCTCCCACCTGAAACCCCACCCCCCTGGTCCCTCCTTTGCCGCAAGCTGATAGGCGGAAGGGCTTCCTCTTCCGGGCTGCCTCCAATCGGCAGCTCCGGCTTGGATCTTCCTTCCGTGCCATTCCTGCCGGGTTTAAAAAACGGGACAAAATTGAGTTTTTTATCAAAACAACGGGACGGTTGAAAAATGCTAAAAAATGGGACTGTCCCATTCAAAATGGGACGTATGGTCAGCCTGACCATGAAGAATGATCAGGAATTTTGTTAACTGATCACCAAGTTCAGCATTTCCTTGTGTTCTATGAGCTGTAGTTGATCAAGGTTATGCTCACTAGGACTTCCAATACATGGGAAATTATGCACAATTGGGACTTTTATAATGGGTTGTAGAATGACTGTGGTTACCTATTAAATATATTAAGGATTCATGACATTAAATTTATCATACTATTAAATATATCATGAAGTTAAGTATGCACAGCTTTGTATTTCCAGAATATTATCATTTCAGATCACTGTGATTATTGAAACGCAAATTCCCAGCCAAGATAAGACTAGGTTTTTCAATGCAGATCTTAGTATTTGGAGTTGCAAATTAAACTCAGCATTTGCACTTAGTTACTCAATGAACGGCCTCTCCTTTCTCAAAGAAAAATGACATGTACCTTAAAATATGAAATTGTTCCATTGGTGAACGTGTGAACGCAAGACACATTCTTGCATTTTCCACAGCAAGTTGTTAAATCCTTTGGAGGTTCATACACTTGATGCTGAAAAGGGTAAGGATAAAATTTTGAATAAAGTTCAAAGGAAGCAGCAAAATTACAAGAATAAAAAAACTCCACAATGATACCTTACCTTAATTGCTCTGTACTGTATTCAATATATGTTAATGGAAAGTATACAAGAGATTAAGACTATCCAAAACTTTCCAAAGCAGAGCTTTGCAAAATGTCTTGGCATGAGCAAACCAGCCATCCTCAAAGCATTTAAACAACCATGTTCTCCTTGAAAGGCTTTCCCCAGCTTTCTGCACATGTATGTGCATGCATAGCCACTTTGCTTCACCGGCAGTCTCAGCAGAATTGCTTGGATTTTTTTAAATTTACCATTGTATTATTAGAACTACAGTGTATTTCAGTGGCTACTTTGACTTGGACTTAAGTCATCTGGGTTTACTGCTGCTCAAAACCAAAATTCATTGTGGGTCTGTCCGTATGAGCAGTTTGAACTGAAAGGGCAATTACTGCCTCATTTCACTTTCCCCATAGCACAGAAGAGAAAGTGTAAATAGTACAAATCAATCCAGAGTTCTCACTTGAGGAACAATGACCAGGCTCAAATTATCTTTTGGAGAAAGACCTAGCTCTTTTTATCTTCATGTGAAGGGGGTGGGAGCTGTCTGAGGCTTTTTCATAACTCTCTTTCTTGGTATGGGCTCAAGCCACGTTTATCTGATTGCTGCCTTGGTAACAGACCTTCCCTCTCTCCATCAAGGCCATCCTCTATACTCCTTAAGAGGACAACCAACAGTAAGATGGATGGGTGAACCTTTGGAAGACCTGAATCACTAGACCAGGAATAGTTCATACTGGAGAAGTTCTATCTATGGGGTCACTAAGTGTCAACACCAACTTGATGACACATAATCAGGGTGCTGACACTTAACTTTTCTTCACAACTTACATTTGGAGATAGTCATTGGGCCAGAGCCATTCTGTTGGTAGCTAGAGCTTGGGACTTCACATCTCAGGTGGGGGAGGCATAAGGGTTTTGGAGTATTATTCAGGGAATAGCCAAAATTCAAGAACTGATCTAGCACACCCAGGCGGAGGATGGGATGGATGCGTTATCTTGCCATTAATGTCCTCTCTCTTTTTTTAAACTTCTCAGTGAAAGCTTATAGTTTAATTTTGAACTTCTTACAGATTTGCACCTTGCTGCACAATCAATAATGGAGGTATTTATCCGAAAGAACTTGGTAACAGGATCAATTATACTTGTGCAATATGAAGTGTGACAAACGCCATCAGGTGAGTGTTCAACAATGGATTGTCCCGGAAGCAGAACACCTCTGTCATTGTTCAGGCATATTTTGCCTTTTGCTGGAAAGATTTCAACAAATATGAAAGTCATTGTGTAAAATTGTTTCACATACTTAAAATACTATTAATAGTTCAAGCAAAGAAAGAAAAGTGAGACTAATATGTTTAAACATTCATAAACAGCATAGGGCTATTGATGAAAGAAAATGAACCCACTGATACTCATGGCGTTCTCCTGATTTCTATCAAGAGAATCCTACAGCAGTAGTAAAACAATGGAGCTAGCTTTTCCATTCAAGCTTATCCATTCAACGCTACTTTCAAGGCTTCCATAAAAAGTTGCAGGGAAGTATCATCTGCATATGAAACTCCTTTATTCTAATTTGGATTTTTAATATGTATTCTATATTATGCTGCCTTAAAAATGCTCAGTTTCTAAATAGAAACATTACTCATAATAGCATAAACTAGAGGTTTCAAAAGAAAAATGGGTTTACTTACAACACTTATATTTAGCGCAGTGGCAAACATTTTCCGTGCTGTTCTGGAATTTTTCATCTAAAACCACTTTCTCTCCCTGTTCACATAGGAAATATATCAATATTGTCACATAAATACTGTCCTTTAGTATTGGTGTTTTTGTTCATTGTACCTTCCTTATAGACCTAAGGATTCTAATTGAAAAAACAAACAAAGCAAAAGCCTGGTTCCCTCACAATTCTTTGCTGTACTGTTCCTATACATATACTGTATATGCAGAAGGATATCTGAGTTCAAGGGGTCTTATATAAACCACTAACTTTGGGATACTGGGGCATGTTACTTAAATTACATGTTCACTGATAAATTCTGTGCTTAACAAAAGTAAATCTCAGTGAGATCAATGGGACTGACTCCTATTGATTCCACTGAGTCAGCATGTCCAGGATGATATTCCCAGTCTAATAGTCCCAAATATACATGTTGAGGATGTTAACCTTTATCAGTGGACAAATGCATGTCAGATTAATAGGCAATAGTTTGTTGAATGCTATGTCTCTAATCTGAGTTCCAAGAGCATTCTAATGAACATAGGAAGCCTTCATGTACAGGAACAGGTGCTACAATGGGTATTTATTTGCAATAGGCACTTGTTTTACTAAACCAGTAATTATAACAATTGATGAAATATAAATAAACCATTCATTTTTGTTGTACTCCAATTATTTTTACATATAAATATTAGTGAATTCAATAGATCTCAAGTATACTCTAAATTCTAAAAAAAAATGACCACATGTTGCAGATACTTTAGGCATATTTCAGTAAGATTTCTTACCAGTTTACACTTAGGCTTAGGAATTGTGTCACATGCACACTCTAAAATAATAATTAAAAAAAGAGAGAATCAGTGTTCACAAAACTATCCATAATATTATGTGAATGCAGTGAAACACCCATCAAATGCATTTTTTCAAATTATATTGTTCAAACATCAAAGCCAACATTCCACAAAAGCTTTTGGCACCTTAAATACCTTGCAGATTCTTTATAGTATAAACTTTCAAAGAAGAGAGACCACTTCATTCAATGGGAACAAGTTTGTAAGTATTGTAAGGTTATATTAACAAAGATTTTGTTAATGCAGAGCTTTCCAAACTTTTCACGTTGGTGACACACACCAACGGCAGCGGCGGCGGCGCGGCCTGCAGTGTCCCGGTGTGTCGCGCAAAAAACCCGGAAGTGCTGATGGGGGAACCGAAAGAAGCGGCACCCCCGCCAGTCAGCGCTGCCGCCGCCATGCTGCCAACAACGGTGGCGGCACTGATTGGCAGGGGTGCCGCTTCTTTCGGTTCCCCCATCAGCGCTTCCGAGTTTTTGCGCGACACACCAGGACACCGCAGGCGACACAGTAGTGTGTCGCGACACACACTTTGGAAAGCTATGTGTTAATGTAACCTTACAATAAAGATAGAGCTAGTACTTCTGTGCTTCTTGTCTGGACTACCTCACAAGGCTGACATCAATCTTGCAAGCCTGAAAGTGCATCTCTCCTGCTTCACCTTTACAGTCCAAGAAACTAGGGAGAGTCCCTTCTGAAATGTTTGCCACACCCCCATTCTTTCTGTGGGCTCAGCTGCCTCTTACCTAACCGTTGCCTAGTCTGTCGCTCTTCCTACTGTCTCCCAAGGTCATTCCCACTTACCATTACACGTGGCACCCGCCCTCTGGAACATCATCCCCCCTGAGATTAGATTGGCCTGGTCCCTGCTGGCCTTTTGTAAGGCCTTGGAAACTTGGCTTTCTGCCTGAGATGGGCAACTATATAAATTGAATAAATAAATAAATACATTTCATACATTCAATATTTATTCAATTGTATGTAAACAATTCCCCAATCATTCAACAGAATTTTCACGCCCACCTTGCCTGTGTTGGCCCCCACTCCAACTCCATTGCAAGGGATGACTTCGCACATTAGTAACTTTGGTTGTAGATCAAATAATGCCCAATAATGAACATTTTACAACTTAATTATATGATGTAATTGAGATATTTTGGAGACTGAGGAAAAACTTTCTAACCAATAAAACAACTCTGAAAATTATTCAGTGTTAACCTACATTTCTAGATTGTCCTGAACCACAGTTAGAATTTTAATCCAACACCATTGACTTTTGTATTTTCAAAAAAATTGGCTCTTAATTGCTTAGAGGTAAATTAAAAGAACCATAATTACCACATCTACGATATGGACAACACTTTTCTGGACTCCACACTTCTATCAAGGACATTCCTAACACACATTTAAATTCAGGACAACGGAAAGTTTCACAGACTGCAAGTTAAAAATAGAAGAAAAGACAGAAGTGGTTTTATTCTCAGATTCTTGAAATGGATGATGAAAAGTAAAATACTCACAATAATACTTATTAATCATATATTGATAAAATGTTTAAATTGTGTATTTAAATTTAACTACTGATGTACATCTTAATGTACTGTACGTATATTGGTATCATCTGATCAATAGTATACATTAATACATTAAACTTCTATCTTTCTTGCATGACTACTTTGAAAATGAATGCAGATTGATAAGTTTAATTCATGACAATTCTGTCTATTTATAGCACAGAACAATCACTGCAAAATAATTAAGATAACCTCTGATAATAAACTCACCACACTGATAATCAGGACAACATCTGTCAGTAGTATTGCCATCCACGGTAAGCATTTCTCCTTCTTGACACACTGGAATTTGATCAGAACAAATGCCACATGCTAAAAGAGAAATATTTAATTTATTTGAAAACAAGGTGTGCTATTGTTTATTATTCTGTTTTCTGCCCCCATTTTTGCAATTCTTGGAAGTCCTCCTAGATTATGATTTTTCTCTCTCTTCTCCTCCTTCTCCTTTTAAAAGAACCCCTACCCCTACTCTCTTTGCTAACTAGGTCTCAAACCACTACCACCCAAACATTAAAAATTTTGAGTCATCAAAAATGTTTCTTAGAAGCAATATGGATACAGGAATATGTGATGTGAGGCATCAGACAACAGGTATTATTGATCTGAGATAGAAGACCATTCTTATATGTTTGAGGAAGTAAGAACTAAATCTGACATACAGCAAATATAAGAGAAGCAGCAGGTGCCTTCCACATGGGCAGCAATCAAAGTTTGATCTGCTCGACAATGGGGAACTTGTTCCATAGACTTACATTTTTCTGGATCACATTCTGAAATAAGCAGAGCATAAACAAGGAAAATTAAGTAAAACAATACTTGAATGAATGTTCATTTGTATTACTATTATTAATTTCCAGAAGAATACCTAGTATACACTAGGTTGCCATTTTACTTTCTTTAACAATAAGAACTGATGTTAGAACCCCCTGACCAGGACTGCCTCCCTTGTAACTTGGTTCAGCTTCCTATTATGGTTACACAGCACTTCCAGTTGCCACCACTCATCGTCCTGGAGAAAGGAAGTGCCTTATCTAGGGTCCTCCCCCTTAAGATTGGCTTGGCCTGTGAGCAATGGGGCTCTCACAGCCTGAGCAACGTACGCATAAACTGGGGAGGGGGAGGAATAATAATGTTGGTGATCATCACCATGGAAAATTATACTCTGTATTACTCCTAGTACCTGTGAGACAGGTGGCTAGACAACAGCATCCAGTTTCCTCTTGAGGAGATGAAAACTAAAGCCTCAGTCTTATGATTTTAATTCATTACAAATAAGAACAAATAAAACTTCATTTCAGCTTGTGTAGCCGATGCCCAAACAATTGTAACTGAATGGAATAAAGCATTTAACTCTGACAAAAGTACAAACAGTTTAGTATCTCAAACGGTAGTCTCCCGCTGAAAGCTATGGGAAAACCAGGTGACAGATCTGGTGGTCCAGATCAGAGTTCAGATAGCGTATGATAGTACAAAACTTAGAAGATTTTAATTAGACAAAAGGCAATAAAAACTACAAGAGGCCAATTTCCAAATATCAGGATTCATACAGCAGACTAGCATACCTTAAAGCAAAGGACTACCAATGCAAATTCTGGCCTAGAACCTTTCCTTTATCTCTGAGAAGAGGAATTTCCCCCAGCTTCCTTCTCCAGATAGCTGGTCCTGACTAATCCTTGACTCCCAAGGTTTGCAGCCTTCAATCTCCTGCTTTTTGCAAATAGTCCATCAAAGGCTTCCTTTCATATCGCCCAGCTCTCTCTCTCCTTTCTGTCTCAAGGCAAAGGTTTTTTTAAACAGAGGAGAAAGGGCTGGTGAATCTCCTCCTGGTTTTGTTCAGATGATGGAATTTGAATTACCCTTGCATCATTTATTCAAACTTTTATACAAGCCAGTAGAGACTGTTTCAAAATGATTTTATTTTTTTATAATTCAGTACTTACCACATGTATAATTCGGACAGCAGGAATTATCCTGATAATAGGTTACCAGTTTCTCTAAGACTTTGCATTCAGGAATGAATGTGTCACAAAGGCTTTGATTGCAAGCTTTATAGATAGCCAAACACACCCAGAAAGAATAAAGGAAAATATTGCTGAGTATAGTTTTAAAAATGACCACTTTTTGACATCCACACTAAACATTGCAAGAGAAATATTGACAATTATAAATTTAAAAAACACCTGTTTTTTGTGCCCTGTAAAAGATCCTGGGACCAAGCAAACAGAAGTAGAACCCAATAGGTAATTACATTTGGATTGTAATAGCTTTATTAGAAGGACGTCATGTAGCCTTAGCTAACAAGAGAGCAACAATATGATAGTTATATGTGGTTTGCTTTATTCCTTACTGCAAGTTATTTTCCTTCCCAAGGTCTATCTCTCAGGAAACAAACTGGATAAAAAGACTCTTTTAATTCAGATCAGACCTTCCAGAATAAGAAAATAATGCAAAAGATGGGATATTACCTTTCTAATGTTTTTGTTGTTTGTTTGGTTAGATTTCTAACAGGGGTCGGCAAACTTTTTATGCCGGGAGCCATTTTGGCATGCTCGTGCACATTTTGAAATGCTCGAGAGCCAGGGGGCGGGGTTTGCGGGCGGGGGCCAATCGCGTGGAAGGGGGCGGGGTTTGCGGGCGGGGGCCAATCGTGTGGGAGGGGGCGGGGTTTGCGGGCAGGAGCAGGAGCCAATCGCGTGGAAGGGAGTGCGGTAACGCTCGGTTTTGACTTACCTTGGCGGGGCGAAGAAGAACCGATTGGCGACGG
The DNA here is from genome assembly GCA_023362775.1 of Charina bottae. Classification (NCBI taxonomy): domain Eukaryota; kingdom Metazoa; phylum Chordata; class Lepidosauria; order Squamata; family Charinaidae; genus Charina; species Charina bottae. The sequence goes on along the minus strand of JALMGJ010000001.1, from coordinate 184,511,064 downwards.
GAGATTTCGGGGCGGCCAGACGCGGGACCTTTCTTTTTTGCCGCGATGCCACAAGTCGGATAAATACGAGGAGAGGGTGGAGGGGGAAGGGAGGGGATCAGAGCCCGCTGCCCTCGGAGGCTCCCCCAGGAGGGGAGCGGGCGAGGGTTGGAGACCCCAAACGCTCAGCGGAGGAATGAGGGAAGCGCGTTTCTCCTCCGCGTTTCTCCTCCGCGTTTCTCCTCCTCCGCAGCTGAGCGAGGCCCCGCGCCGGTCTTTTTGGAGTGCTTCCGCGCGCAGCTGAGCGCTGGGCTGTGGAAATGCGCTCCAAAAAGACCGGCGCGGGGCCTCGCTCAGCTGCGCGCGGAAGCGCTCCAGGTCCGGCGGCTCGTCCAGCTTCACAGCGCAGCTGAGCGGGCCCCGTGCCGGTCTTTTTGGAGCGCATTTCCACAGCCCAGCGCTCCGCTGCGCGTGGAAGCGCTCCAAAAAGACCGGCGTGGGGCCTCGCTCAGCTGCGCTGTGAAGCTGGACGAGCCGCCGGACCTGGAGCGCTTCCGCGCGCAGCTGAGCGAGGCCCCGCGCCGGTCTTTTTGGAGTGCTTCCGCGCGCAGCTGAGCGAGGCCCCGCGCCGGTCTTTTTTTCGCACCTCTGGGTAGCAGGGCCAATCGGGCTTCACCTTGTTCAGCCCGCCTCTCTGCTCCCCTTTGGCGCGCGCTGATTGGTGGAGGCGTCCTTCCTTTTGAGCCTCCACCAATCAGCGTCTGTTTCTTCCCCAGGGTTCGCTCTGCTTCCGGAGACCGGCTTTCCGGATGTCGGGCGGCAGACAGAGAGAGAGAGCCAGAGCCGAGGGGCCAAAGAGCCAGATCTGGCTCGCGAGCCGCCATTTCCGACCCTTGATCTAGGAGCTTAAGGCAGCATATATAGTGCTCTTTCCTTCAATTTAATTGTCAGTAATTATTACCAGGAAAATAAATGTGATTAATCCAATATACTGAGCAAGGAGATCATAATTCAACAGACCAGCTAAGGAATTTTTCATTTTCACTGACCTCATAATGGTTAGGAAAATGGAACTGTGGTAGTTCATTGGTCAAGTGGTCCAGAATTTCCAATACTCCAAAACTGTGGTATGTATTTGCTAGATTTCTGACCCCTTTCCTCCAGGAATTCCCTCCTCCTATTTTTCTCCAGAGCAACACTGTGAGGTGAGTTGGGCTAAGAGAGTGGTCCAAAGTCATCCAGTGAGCTTCCATGGCTGAGGGTGGACTTGAACCTTGGTTTCTGTACCCTTAGTCCCTTAGACCTTAACCACAACACTACACAGGTAGTCAGGTCATCAAATCTGAACCACCTAGCTATTCCTACATCATAAACTATATTATAAATACAGTTTCATCCCATCATTTTTACGTGCTACTTTTCTGCAACACCGGGTCCAATGTTTTGGCTCACAATATCTAAAATTAGTACAGATATAAACAATATCCAGTGTGTTTCTCCAGTCTGTTTCAGTCAATATTCCTACTCATTCATCCTTTATCAGTTTTTCTCCTTGCTCTCCATGACCTCAGCCTTACAAACTTATGAAAAACAACCTAGTATTTATTTATTTATAATTCCATTTATATCACCGCCCCATCTCCCCCGAAGGGGACTCTGGGCGGTTTACAGTCAATAATTAAAATACGTAAAAATATAATACAATACATATAAATACAAATAAATTAAAGATAAAAAAATTGTTCTTAAAAGGGCTCTATGGGACCAGCCATCCCCAGGTGGAGCTGTTACCCTTCCCATCCCAGGTGAGGTGGCAGAACCAGGTCTTTAAGTTCTTCTGGAAGGCCGGGAGCGATGGGGCCTGCCTCACCTCCAGGGGTAGAATGTTCCAAAGGGCAGGCGCCATCGCAGAGAAAGCCCGCCTTCTGGACCCCGTCAAGTGAAACTCCCTTACCGATGGGGTCCGCAGCATGCCCTCTCTGCATGACCGCGTGGGACGGTTCAATGTTATGGGGATGAGATGGTCCCTCAGGTAACCTGGTCCCATACCATGTAGGGCTTTAAAGGTAATAACCAACACCTTGAATTGGACTTGGAAGCACACTAGCACCCAGTGCAGCCAGCGCAGCAGAGGTGCCACATGTGCCGATCTTGGAGCACCAATAACTGCACGCGCAGCTGCATTTTGGACCAGTTGCAGATTCCGGATACTCTTCAAGGGTAGCCCCATGTAGAGCGCATTGCAATAGTCTATGTGGGAGATGACCAGGGCATGAGTGACTGTTCGGAGGGCCTCCCGATCCAGGAAAGGGCGTAACTGGCACACAACACGAAGCTGTGCAAAGGCCCTTCTGGCCATGGCTGCCACCTGCTCTTCGAGCAGGAGCCGTGAGTCCAGAAGGACCCCCAGATTCCGCACTGAGTCTGAGTGGGGTAGTGCAACCCCATCCAGAACTAGAGATGTTAACTTCCTGGATCCAGCGGAGCCATAAATCCACAGCCACTCCATCTTACCAGGGTTCAGTCAAAGCCTGTTGTTCCCCATCCAGACCCCTACAGCCCCCAGGCACTGAGAAAGGGCAGCCACCGCATCACTTACCTCACCCGGGATGGAGATATATAATTGAGTATCATCGGCATACTGATGATACCTCATCCTGTGGTGGCGTATATTATTATATTCAAATATATGCAAATCAAGTCATTTGCCATTAGTGTGATTTTTAAAATAAATAAAAATACACTTTAAACACAAAACAACATTTGTCCTTGCTATTGTTTCTAAAAGAAAGCCATTCAGATACTGGAATATGCAAGAATACTTACTGCAGACTTTCTGATGACAACAGGACTGATCATCAGGGACAATTAAGGCCACTTCCCCAAAGCGCTGGCATCCGAAGTGAGAATTAACAGAGCAATTGTACTCCACAGCAGCAATGGTATCACTGTCCACACATTTGTGCATGCAGCAATCACTACTGGAAGTTTTCCAAATTTCACCCACTGCACGAGGCACTCCAGAATTATCTGTACAGGCTGAATTGTTTAGAAAAACTATATTCATTAACATTTTCCTAAAAATATTTTAGTCACTGGTTCAGCATCATTAAATTTCTAATGCCTGTATGACTGCAAAGCCCAAAGTTGTTGAGAGTTGGGTGGTATACAAATTTAATTAATAAAATTTATTAAATTAATTTATATAATATTAATTTATATATATAATCCCTAGCTTCACCTCTCTGCTTAATGATTTACTTACAGTCATTGGTATGCCGCCTATTGTTATGATTATAGGCCTGACTCTAGACCAGAGCTTTCCAAACTGTGTGTCGGGACACGTTAGTGTGTCGGCTGCAGTGTCTGGGTGTGTCACGGCTGCTGCTGCCTCCGAGCCCTGCCAGGATTCTGCGCAGGTCCTAGTGCCTGCCTTGTGCCTGGCTGCCTCCAAACCGGCTGTGATTCCGCACAGGTCCTAGTGCCTGCCTTGTGCCTTGCTGCCTCCAAACCTGCCCTGCCAGGATTCCGCACAGGTCCTAGTGCCTGCCTTGTGCCTGGCTGCCTCCAAACCTGCCCTGCCAGGATTCTGCGAAGATCCTAGTGCCTGCCTTGTGCCTGGCTGCCTCCAAACCTGCCCTGCCAGGATTCCGCGCAGGTCCTAGTGCCTGCCTTGTGCCTTGCTGCCTCCAAACCTGCTGTGATTCCACGCAGGTCCTAGTGCCTGCCTTGTGCCTGGCTGCCTCCAAACCTGCCCTGCCAGGATTCTGCGGAGGTCCTAGTGCCTGCCTTGTGCCTTGCTGCCTCCAAACCTGCTGTGATTCCACGCAGGTCCTAGTGCCTGCCTTGTGCCTGGCTGCCTCCAAACCTGCTGTGATTCCACGCAGGTCCTAGTGCCTGCCTTGTGCCTGGCTGCCTCCAAACCTGCTGTGATTCCACACAGGTCCTAGTGCCTTGTGCCCTGCTGTAAGAGTGTGTCGCGAAATGATGCATGTCTAAAAAGTGTGTCACCAACATGAAAAGTTTGGAAAGCTCTGCTCTAGACTCTGCTTATATTCCACAAGAGATTAATTTGGAAGTATTTTCTGAATATGCAAAACATTCCCAACATCCAAACAGACATTAAAAAGAGGAACCTCTACAAACTAAGGTACTGATTCAAAGACAAATAAATAAATACATATATAAGAAATAGCTTATCTCTTTATAAGCATGATTAACAAACCGAAAGTTACTTCCGTTCATGAATAGGTTACCTATATGGATAATTCAGAACCATTGGCTATTGTGTTATCTGAATTTCATCATAGCTGTCTGGAAGGATGGACTATATAATTCTCAAATAAGAATTTGACAGCCAAGGAAAGAATCCTGAATAGATCAGAGCATAGGCTGCAGAAGGAAAAGGTTAGTACCTACCACACCTCTCTTCTGGGATGCAGAGAGCAGAATGAATTCGATGGAGGATGGTTCCTTCGGCACAGATACAGCCCTCTGTGAGCACCAAGCAAGAGTCTGAATCTTCTGCTATTCCCTCTGTACTCTGACAAGCGTTTGGTGTGTTGCATGGATGTATACAAGCCTTGTAAGAGAAACCGTCTGGACAAGGAAAGGCTAGCAAGACAATTAATACAGTGTTAGCATAGTGATGCTATTGATATGGGAGCCATCAGGTTATATTACAAATGCAGTGGCATTAATAAGCAGTGATATTACCCCCTTCTTCACTAGAAATTAAAATAAAAAGGAATTTAGAGCTGGAGAGCTGGGAATGCTTAATCTTTCACTTGTTCACCACTCATCCCATTAATTTCCTTGCTCAAAGCACTTTTCCCACAATTCCAGATACTACATCACTGAACCAGAAGGATCTTTCAACCATCCAGCCAAATTCTTTCTCAAAGTGGGAAATCCAGACCAAGGCCACCACAAAACAAATGTCTACTCTTCCCAGTGACTGCTTTCATTATCAAACTGCTCTGAGAAGTTAAGCTTTCCCTTTCTGTCCATTTAATAATTCTGACCATCTCTTTGTCCAAGCCAGTGGTAAAATTGCTGAACAGTATCAGTGCCTAGGAAAACAAGCTAATCTTACCCTATTTCAACTGTTTGTCAGGATGAGAGACTATTTCAGTGCAATGGCTGTTGTGGGTCTTCCGGGCTGTGTGGCCGTGTTCTGGAAGTTGTGGTTCCTAACGTTTCGCCAGCATCTGTGGCCGGCATCTTCAGAGGGCAGGAGCACAGATAGAAGCAAAATCTCTGTGCCCAGGTAGAGTGGCAATGTTCTATTTATAGAGCTAAATTATAGGAGATTGGGTGGGGTTTTTTGTTGTGTTGAAATGTTAACGAGTGGCTGATGAGCGTGATTAGCATGTTCATTGTGAGAAGTATTCCCATGTCCTGGTGGTTGGACTGTATACATCGGAACCACAAAACGAAGCATTCACACCAGGATAAAAGAACATGAAAGACACTGCAGACTACAGCAACCGGAAAAATCTTCAGTAGCTGAACATGCTCTCAAGCAAACGGGACACAAAATCCTATTTGAAAACACAGAAATACTGGACAACACCAAAAGCCACTACACCAGATTATACAGAGAAGCCATTGAAATTCACAAACACCAGCACAGTTACAATAAAAAAGAAGAAAGTTTAAAAATTAGCAAAACCTGGCTACCAGTCCTGAAAAACACAGCCTGCAAAAGGTCAACGAACTCAGTCCAACCACCAGGACATGGGAATACTTCTCACAATGAACATGCTAATCACGCTCATCAGCCACTCGTTAACATTTCAACACAACAAAAAACCCCACCCAATCTCCTATAATTTAGCTCTATAAATAGAACATTGCCACTCTACCTGGGCACAGAGATTTTGCTTCTATCTGTGCTCCTGCCCTCTGAAGATGCCGGCCACAGATGCTGGCGAAACGTTAGGAACCACAACTTCCAGAACACGGCCACACAGCCCGGAAGACCCACAACAGCCATTGAACTCCGGCCGTGAAAGCCTTCGACAATACATATTTCAGTGCAGTTTAACAGTTTTCAGACAACAGAATAAAACCAGTAATATTAGGTGGCTGTTCTACAAAAAACCCCAAGGGGGTCAGATATTATTAGGGTTTGGATGGGAGACTAATACTGGCTAATGTATCTTATCATTTGCTCTGATGTTATTAATGGTACTTCTGTTCATATAATTTTATTGTACTGAAGAAAACAGTTATTCCAATATTTACTTGCACTTGCAAGACAAGCTGTGTCCAAAGATTACCAACGTTTCAAAGAAACAACTGACTTTGGACTTGAACTCAGCCAGTTTGGTCTAGTGGTTAAGGCAACGGGCTAGAAACCAGGAGACTGAGAGTTCTAGTCCCGCCTTAGGCATGAAAGCCGGCTGGGTGACCTTGGGCCGGTCATTCTCTCTCAGCCCAACTCACCTCACAGGGTTGCTGTTGCGGGGAAAATAGGAGGAGGAAGGAGTAATAGGTATATTCCCCGCCTTGAGTTATTTATAAAAATAATAAAGGTGGGATAGAAAATAAATAAATAAATAAAATTTAAGCTCTAGTTTCACAGAATACATTGTCTTGTCAACTTCCAATAGTGTATCTTTATTTGGGTTAACAGCTAATATAGCAGAGCTTTCCAAACTCTGTGTCGGGACACGTTAGTGTGTCGGCTGCAGTGTCTGGGTGTGTCGCGGCTGCTGCCGCCTCCAAGTCCTGCCAGGATTCCGCGCAGGTCCTAGTGCCTGCCTTGTGCCTTGCTGCCTCCAAACCTGCTGTGATTCCGCACAGGTCCTAGTGCCTGCCCTGTGCCCTGCTGTAAGAGTGTGTCGCAAAATGATGCTTGTCTAAAAAGTGGGTCACCAACATGAAAAGTTTGGAAAGCTCTGTAACATAGAATATCAATACAAATACTTACAGCAGTAACTAGAATTCCTCCATTCTATGCAGATATTAAATTTATTACACATGGCAACATAAGCAGACAGTGCTACACATGGATTCTCAATATACTCGGTGTCTTGGATCCACAAATCACAAAAAGAAACTGGAGAAACCTTAACACAAATAAATAAATATATATATATTTGGATTAGTAACAGACAGAGTTACAAAACCAGCATCATTAGCAATCTGATGGAAAGAAACAACCTATATAAAGGATAAAAGACTATACAATAGTTATTCGTTCCTGGATAGGATTATTGTGAATTCTGGATCCCACTTCAAATAGAAATATTCCATTGCATTCAAGCTGTGTCAAGACCACCAAAATATTTTCCCTTGAATAAGTAACTCATTGGCCCTGCTGAAAGGATGGGCAACTTATGAATAAAATACAATCCATAAGTCAAGGACTGCTCACTATTAATATGAAAAACAGATTTATCAACAATCAAAATAATTGAAGTAGGAATCAAAGATAACATACATAAGGATGGCAGCTGCTGAAAGTCTGGCTCAACAACACATTTAAACAAAGTGAACAATTCAAGGTTGAACAGTTAGTTTCATGGATTCTTGGTTCTCCAATATACTTCAACGTATTTGGCACCAACCAACTATCTGTGAAGATAACTGAAGCAGCTGCAGTGTTTACAACAGTATTATTAGGTAACATGAGGTCATTTGTTGAAATTCCATCACAGAAACCTGCAAAAGAGAACAGCAGATGTTTATTTATTTTACAATGCTTATAACACACCCCAATCTGAAAGGACTCTGGGCAGCATAGAGCAGGGGTCCCCAACCTTTTTGGCTCAAGGGACCGGTTTCAAAAGACGATTTTTCCGCGGACCGGGGGGCCGGGGTTTCTGGGATTTCCGCGGACCGAGGGGCGGGGTTTCCAGGATTTCCGTGGACTGGGGGCGGGGTTTGCAGGCGGGAGCCAATCACAAGCACTGGGGGGCAGGTTTGCGGGTGGGAGCCAATTGCGCAGAAGGGAGCAGGGTTTGCGGGCGGGAGCCACGGGGCCCACAGTTCCTAACAGGCCGCGGCCCACAGGTTGGGGACCCCTGGCATAGAGCATAAAACAAACAAACAAAAAAACATATATGGCAAACCAGAACAGTATCAGAAACAGAAAATAACCATAGAAAGGAAAGATCAAACTCCAAGGTTGGTGCCCATGTATATTATTCTACATATCATGTGGTATAATATAATAGAGCTGGCATCAATATAATTATCACAGCTTGAAAAAGCCTCTGGATTATGATTGAACCAAATTCATCTAATTCATGTGTAAAATCTTCAGTCTATAGCACTAGCCAATTTCCATGCAGGGTCTAACATGCTCAGACACCTGCAATGCCTAGACGACCTTGGTTAATCTCAAAAGTCAAAATGAAGTTGGATCTGATTAATATTTGGTGAGAGATCACCAAGAAGCATTGGAACTCTATAATAGATTAGCAAGTCAAAAATATCCTAGAAGGGAATGGCAAACCACTTCTGTATTGCTGCCAAGAAAACTCTAAGAACATGCCCATGAAGTCACAAGGAGTTGGTTTTGACTCCGACTGTATAACGTACAGTATAACGACTGGTTTTACATTATACCATTGGCAGAAGTAAAGCTATATGTGGCTACATCTTAAACACTCTGTGTTAAAGAATAGTCTGATAAATATAATTGGATATCCTCTGCTCATGGAAAGCTTTTGGATTCACTGAAGGCTTCTATATGGAAGTCAATACAATTTCTTTACAGAAATGGAATTGGAACTGAGGAGATTCTAATTCCATCTTCTATACTGTAATATTTCAAAGATATATGCCCTGAAATTTGATTGGTTTAGTTATAAATGTTGTCTCACATTTTGTTTACATCAATTAATTCCCAATAATTTATGAAACTACAACAAAATCTATCAAACAATATGTAAATTATCCTACCATTTTATATATCTATAGCTATAGAATATATATATTCTCTCTCTCTCTCTCTCTCTCTCTCTCTCTCTCTCTCTCTCTGTGTGTGTGTGTGTGTGTGTATGGTATAAACATGTTATATTCTATGTGTGAGTAACTAACCACTAAAATACAATCAGCAAAAGCAAAAATTGTGATAGTGATACAATAGAATCAATTTGAGAGGACTTAGGGCTCAACACTAAAATAAACAGATTTTTAAACATTTCAATATTTCTGTAATATCAACTAAATTGAAATATTACAAACAATAAAAGCTTGAGAAGTCTGTGATAATACAATTTTTGCCAAGCTCAAAAATATGTAAATATAGATAACAAACAGCCCTCCAAGGGGAGAGCTTTTCAAATCCAAATCTCTATCTTACATTTCTCAGATATAATCAAGAGAGAGGTTGAGGGGGGGACATAAAGAGTGTGGAGTGAGTGGTTCGGGGGTGGTTGGGTTCTCACAGCGCCGAAAGCTAATCGCTGGTGCGCTGGTGGGCCTATTACCTCCTGAGAGTGACTGGGTACGGGAGGATGTGTGCAGGGGAGAGGGGACCCTTGTTTCAATCTGGAGTTTTCGGAGGTCCGGTGGTGGAGGCAACCGGGCCTGAAGACTCTGGGGGCTATGGGGCGGGTTGTTCTATTGAGGTGGTGACGGGTCGGGGATGTTATGGCGGGAGCCAGAGGGCAGGCCATCATTGGGGAAGACGCCCCCGGTGTTTGTTACCGGTGGCGTGTTCCGGCCCTCCAGGCTCAAACCTAGGCCCTGGTCAACAGATCCTCGAGGGCCCTGGATTCCGGCTGTTGTTGCTTAACACCAGGTCGGTTAATAACAAGGGCCCCCTCATATGTGATTTGATCACAGAGGAGGGGGCCGACCTGGCATGTATTACTGAAACCTGGCTGGGCGTAGGAGGAGGGGTTGCCCTCTCGGAGATCTGCCCGGCCGGGTTTCAAGTATGGCACCAGCCGAGACATCGGGGTAGGGGAGGAGGGGTGGCAGTTGTTATTAGAGAATCGATGGTAGCCTTCAGGGGCGCTGCTCCACAAGTGGCTGGATGTGAGACCCTGTTTTTCAAGTTGGGTTCCCGAGAGCAGTTGGGAGTGTTGCTGCTGTACCAGCCTCCCTGCTGCGTAGCAACCTCCCTGCCTGAGCTGCTGGAGGCCGTCTCGGGGTTGGCGGTGGAGTTCCCCAGGCTTATGGTTCTGGGGGACTTCAATCTGCCGTCTCTGGGACGGGCCTCGGAGGCGGCTCGGGAGTTCATGGCTACCATGGCAGCCATGGGCCTGACTCAGATTATTCGGGACCCGACTCGAGACAGTGGCCTCACTCCGGACTTGGTGTTCTTGTCGGAGCAGTGGCAAGGTGATCTGGGGGGAGAGTTACATCTTTCCCCATTGTCATGGTCAGATCATGCCCTGGTGGCCCTGAGATTCATATGCTGCCCCACTCCCCAGGGAGGCTGGACCTATTCGATTGGTCCGCCCCCGGCGACTAATGGACCCGATAGGGTTTCAGAGGGAGCTGGGGGTTATACCCGAGGATCTTTTGCACGGTCCAGCAGAGGTCCTGGCCGCAGCCTGGAATAAGGAAGCGGCCGGGGCCTTGGACAGGATCGCGCTTGTGCGGCCTCTCTTGCCCCATCCGACCTGATATTCCCCGTGGTTCACGGAGGGATTGAGGGTTTTGAAAAGGGTTAAGAGACGTCTAGAGTGCCGCTGGAGGAAGACAAAGACCGAATCTGACCGAACACTAGCTAGAGCCGTGGTTAAGGATCCTACAGGATCCTCCGGACTGTAAGGGCCACTACGTGTCATCCTGACCCATGCCCTTCCTGGCTAGTGAAAGCGGCCAGCGAAGTGACATGTGGCTGGGTCCATGCGATGGTTGTTACATCCTTGGGAGAGGGAGTGTTTCCGGCTGCTTTTAAAGAAGCGCTGGTGCACCCCCTCCTCAAGAAGCCATCACTGGACCCTACAGTGTTGGACAATTTTCGTCCCGTCTCCCACCTCCCCTTTTTAGGGAAGGTGGTTGAGAAACTGGTGGCATTACAGCTCCACAGGATTCTGGATGATACGGATTATCTAGACCCCTTCCAGTCAGGATTCAGGCCGGGATATGGGGTGGAAACTGCATTGGTCGCACTTACAGATGATCTCTGGCGAGAGCGGGATGGAGGCAGTGCATCCATCCTGGCTCTTCTTGACCTCTCAGCGGCTTTCGATACCATTGACCATGGTATCCTTTTGGGGCGGCTCGGAGAGTTGGGGGTGGGCGGCGTAGTCTTGCGCTGGTTCACCTCCTTCCTCCATGACCGGTCCCAATCGGTGGTGATAGATGAGAGGTCCGATCCTCGGCCCCTACTTTGTGGGGTGCCGCAGGGCTCGGTTCTCTCCCCTCTCCTATTTAATATCTACATGAAACCGCTGGGTGAGATCATCCGCCAACACGGGATGAGGTATCATCAGTATGCTGATGATACTCAACTATATATCTCCATCCCGGGTGAGTTAAGTGATGCAGTTTCTGCCCTTTCTCAGTGCCTGAAGGCTGTGGGGGTCTGGATGGAGAACAACAGGCTTCAGCTGAACCCTGGTAAGATGGAGTGGCTGTGGATTGATGGCGCCTCGGGATCCAAGGAGTTGTCATCTTTAGATCTGGACGGGGTGGCACTACCCCGTTCAGACTCAGTGCGGAACCTGGGGGTCCTTCTGGACTCATGACTCCTGCTTGAAGAGCAGGTGGCAGTCGTGGCCAGAAGGGCTTTTGTGCAACTTCGAGTTGTACGCCAGCTTCGCCCTTTCCTGGACCGAGATGCCCTCCGTACAGTCACTCATGCCCTAGTCATCTCCCATATAGACTATTGCAATGCACTCTACATGGGGCTACCCTTGAAGAGTATCCGGAAGCTTCAACTGGTCCAGAATGCGGCTGCGCGTGCAGTTATGAGTGCCCCAAGATCGGCTCACATGACACCTCTGCTGCATGAGCTGCACTGGTTACCAGTTTGCTTCCGGGTCCAATTCAAGGTGTTGGTTGTTACCTTTAAAGCCCTACATGGCATGGGACCAGGCTACCTTAGAGACCGCCTCATCCCCAGAGCATCGACCCGCCCCACCCAGTCATGCAGAGAGGGCATGCTACGGATCCCATCAGTAAAAGAATTTCACCTAGCGGGATCCAGGAGGCGTGCCTTCTCTGCCGTAGCACCCGCCCTTTGGAACATCCTGCCCCTTGAGGTGAGGCTAGCCCCCAGACTCCTGACCTTCAGGAAGCAACTGAAAACCTGGCTCTGCCACCTCGCTTGGGACAGGATGAGTAATAGCTCTTCCTGGGGATGGCTTGCACCATAAAGTTTGGTTGCAAACATCACATACAGCCTCTTGGATTTTATATTTTTATATTCTTAATAATTGTATAAAGTATTTTGCATGTTTTTAATTGCTGACTTGATTGTAAACCGCCCAGAGTTCCCTTGTGGGGGGAGATGGGCGGTGATATAAGTTAGAAATAATAAATAAATAAGACAACCTTAAGTAAGTAAATGTATAATGCTTAGCATATTAAGTCAAGAATTAAGTCCAATCAATAGGTCTTTCCCCTACATAACTTTGTACATGATTGTGGCTGAAATGTGGTTAGGACTTCAGCATAAATGAAACTCAAGAGCCTGTGGAAACATTGTTTTTTATTGTCTTGTGTTTTAAAGTCTAAGATCAGTGTTAAGCAAAAATAAGTAAGAAATTAGTCAAAGCAACAATTCAAAATCAGAATAATTGTCACTAACATTTACTTCAAATGTTTCTTCCCTATAGCAACTTTACTATTTGCAAGGTCTGAAACTTCCTCATGGAAGTTTTGTCTTGCTGCCATAAGGCTTCAGGCTTGATTCTATGCAGGTTTTGGGGAAATTTTGGTAAAGGCACTGATTACTGGACCAAACTGATGATAAGTTAGATCACTAGTATTTAATTTTTTTAAGTTCCCCTTCATCTGGACAGCTTTGTTCCTAGACCAAATAAAAGCAACTAAGAAAAATGTGATTTCTTTTAGAAACTATAGGTCATCATAGCATAGAGAGTGAGCAGTGACAAGAGATCCTATATTGTCTCACTTTCTTTATCTGCCAGACTTGTCAACTAGGAGGTTCAACCAGCTCATCACTGGAAAGTCTTAGTAGATAACGAGAAGCTTGGCAGGCATGTGATAGTACCCCATTCTGATTGTCTTCTTTGAATGAGACTGTCAACTGGCTGTGCTTGATGCTCCTTCTTTGGGGCTGTTGCAAACCAATTTTGGAAAGGGTTATTGTGCAACCCAGTTATTTAAGGTTTGAGGGTAGGGCAGCCCTTAAAACCTTGAAAGCTTATTATGGTCTTGGGAATTGAGCTCAGCTCCTGGTGACACATCAATGCAGGTTTCTTGAAGTGGTTTGCCATTGCCTTCTTCCAGGATTCCCAGTCTGACTGACTTCTCAAATGGCCCCCATCCAAGTACTAACCAGGCCAACCCTGATTAGATTCTAAGTCCAGGCAAGGGGAGATGACTACTGCCACCTGGCTGGGCATATGATATAGTAGAGCCAAATATACAGATTGTCATTACTATTCAGACACCTTCATATATTATAAGAAAGAAATGTATGCCTTTGTCTTTCTAATCCTGCATCAGGCTAAAAGAGGCCCCTTTTTTAACAGTTTATATATGGTTAACAAGTTGTAGGTAGGAAAAAATTGAACTTCATTTGTATTCCGACATAATAATGTACCTAATAACAAATTGCACATCTATGCCATACACATCTCACGGTGGTGTTCTTCTGACCAAATAAAAGCAACTGGTGTTTTGTTTAATGATATAGATTGCTTAAGATTCCAAACAAAAATATCTGTTCCTAAATTCAATTTCAATAGCCTATACATTCATCTTTACATTCTTCTCAATAGCAGAGATCATCTCACATTTCCATTAGCACTTTTCCCCATTTAGGTTTAGTGAGGGAGAAGATTATGCCGTCCGATTCAAATTCAACTCATATTGAACAATCTTACCTTTATGCTGTATGTTATTCAGCATATTAGCAGAGAACAGGCCACACATCTTTAAAATACCTTATTTGACTTTACAGAAAGCATAATGCAAAGTACGTTTTCTGCTTATTCGTGTTCTATTTATTTTCACATTACTTCAGCCTTCGTACTTGTTTCAGAAACTCTAAATGTAGAAGCAAATCTTCACTCACCCATAGCTGTTGCAATATGATCTCAGGGGAATTAAAATTTGGATTACAGATAGTTTGGCTGGCAAATTTAGCATTTTTCTTCTGTGCTTTGAACATTAGCCTCATTTCAGCAATAAATACTGTTGGTGACCAATTACTATAGTATCACTTTTTAAATTTCCTTACAGAATTACTCTTCAAGTTGCAATAAAATTTATAAACAAGCAAATGTGATATTCCCCCTTTAGCAAAATTGTATGCTGAGTGGATGGCTATATAAAGCTATAAAATAAATCATAACAAAATTAATCTTATTAAAAGTTTGCTTACCACACAATCCCATTGTTTTCTGATCACTGGTTGCATTATGTTCAATAATCATCATCCCAGTATTATGAAACCACTGAATTTTAGTATTTGTTGGGGTTGTAATAAGATACATAAAGCCAGTGTCCTCAATTTTAAAACCATATTTTCTAACAGTAGGCCAAGCATATTTTGAATTGACTGCTATCTAGAAAATATATAAATAGACATTTAGGCAACACTTAAGATTAGTTTGTATTTTGTCATAATAATACTTTTAACAAATCCTGCTCCGTTTCTGTAGAAGCAAATCTTTTAATCAAAGGAATTCTAATGGAAACTTCTAATGAAAACCTGTACAACTTGCATATTAAATTCCTGAGCCCCAGTTAGGTAGCAAATCTGGGGAGAAAGCAATCAAAATGTAGGCAGAATTTAGACTAGAGAACTATGACTCAAGTTGTGCAGGTATAGTTTAATGCGATCAGGACACCAGGTAGTTTTTTATTTTTAAGCCAGTGAGAAATTAAGTTCTTTAAGGATTACAATGAAAATGTAATTTGATTGAAATGCAGAAAGGAAATAGAGGATACAATAGAAGAAAATTGAAAACATATTCCAGCTGGGAAAACCAACAAAGCTGGAGGTTGTTGTAATTTTGAATTTTGCCCTTCCCCCCCCCAAATTCTAAAATTGCATATTGATACTGATATACAGTATTTCTTGCCAGCACACTCACAGATCTATTTCTGATGTGGTCTCATAGCAGAAACTAAGATTAACTGGACATTCCAAAAATTCTGGGTGGCTAAAATGGACAACAAAACACCTTTCTCTCTCAACATCGCTAAAGTTTAGCTAGCTTAAGTGTCATTACTAGCTTCAAGGCTGGGTCATTGTCATTCCATATTAACCTACAGTTACTACATACAGGAATAAACCATCAAATGCCTTCTGTTTATTCAGCCCTTATTAAACTGGTAAAAATTACAACACATGTCAAAGAGAGGAAGGAAAATATTCCAGCACTGACTGCAAACTATAAATACTGAGAATTCCTATGCATGACTACTCAGAATACAGTTCCACTAAATTAACTAAGATTTCTCCTAAATAAGCACATAGAGGACAGCAGATTTAACATGCCACTACTGCTTAAGAAGTTCTTATTCTCTACTTCCGCTTTATATGTGTGTTCAGGAAATAATGAAGTAATATTAATAACGATTATTAATATTAATAATTATCAATGCCAATAACATTAATTAATAAAGTAATAATTAATATTAATTACTCAAGTTAGTGTTCGGTTGAAAACTTTAGTTTTTAGAGTCACAAACCTGACCTGAACATAGACGTAAACAAGGCCGCACAAACTTTAGGAGACTTGGCCACCACAAACTACATGCCCCAAACTGCCAGGCCAGGGGAAAAAAAGGCAGAGTATTGAGAGAATTCATGTGGATTTGATTTAACTTTTACTTTAAATTATATCAGTTCAATCAGTCAATGTATTTAATAGTTTCCCCTTACAGTTGGATTTTAAATTGTAAATATCTCTAGGAACTCTGCTCATGTCTTTCAGAGGCTACAGTGGTCCCAAGGCTTATGCCACCCAACATACATCATAAAACAAAAAATCATGAATTAGAGTTTTAACAAATCAAAGTCTTATTACAGGTCAACAACCAAGACTAAATAACAGAAGAAATAAAGTTTACCTTTCTACTTAAGCGGTCAATGATAATCTGGTTAGACAAATATGTTAAATTCAGCATTGCCAGACTTAGCTTAGAATAGGTTAAGATCCCCTGAATAAAACAGTAAAAATGGGAATTTATTCCACAAAGAATTACAGCAATGGGTTCCATTTCTCATAAAGTTAAGCAGTGTGATAAAAACATTCATCTGACATTTAAACACTGATTTCAACTACAGCCTATATTCAACTGTCTTGATATTTAAGAGAAAATGTTCAAAAAGGTTGCTATCTGAAAATACATGGAAAGGATTATTCAAACATCAATACACAAGAAAAGCAAAATTAATAATCTTCTAGCCTCATAGCTTCTATTGGATCAGAGGTCTAAGATTGCATTTATTTGTGCACATTCAATAAATACAAAATAATAATAAACAAGATTTAGTACCATATTAATGTTTCTGTAGTCAACAACATGAATGCTAATAGTTTCATCTTGAGTTTGGCTGATTATATAGGATGCTTCCTTAAATAAAGCCATATGATGTCCATCAAAGGTGATAAAGCTCAGATCAGAGAAGAAAGTGCATCGACCTAATCAAACATAATGTGAACAATTAATTAAATAATTTTACAAAACAGGCAGACGGTTGCTGGCAAATGTGAATTCACTGTTTTGTTAAATTAGATAAAATATGTATCAAATACTGTAGAATAAATAATTGTAAATACTTTTCAGGTACATCGTCTATTAACATGTCAGGCCATAGCTTAATGGACTGTAGTATTTGCTGAATAACTTTATTTTATTCGAGGTAATGTTTTGTGTTTCCTTGAATTCAGTGATTTAGGGAGCAACTCAAGCTTCTTGAAAATTTAAGAAGTAATTTCCTCATAAATAGCTCTGTGCTGCAAAAGAATCCCAATACGTGTGCTATGGATACCCAAGTCTTGAAAAGTAAGAAATTCTGCTATTTTCTTACCTTTAAACATTATTTTGTTTCCATACACAGTTTTACTTGGGATCAAAGTAAGTTGGATTCAGAGTTACTCTTCTGAGAATAGAAGGCTGGCCTTTCCATTACTCCCTGAAGACCCAATTTCACATTTCATGCCACTCCATAAATTTCTACAATCCTCACCAAAATCTTAGGGGGCACAAGATGCAACAGATGGAGGGAGGATTCAATGAAAAATATATCTTGCCTTCTTCTAATGGAAACATTCGCAGAACTGGAGTTGGAGACTCTAGATCCAACTCATAATATTTGTTGTGTAAAATCTCTACATAACAGGTATTCTCTTCAGTAACCAGTGAACTGGCCAAAATAGGAGTTACCAATTTTACCAGTAATGGTATCATTAGTGTTATTTCTACACTAACACCTCTTCACTGAGTTCTATTTGTTTAGTTATTATATTACATACTGTGCAGCATAATCCTCCCCAATATTATTTCTTTTTGTTAAACTGCTACTGTTTTGTATGTATGGCAGGAATAATTCCTACCATCTGTTCCTTCTGTACCTGCTCTGAAGTTCAAGGTTTCATTGGCTGAATGCAGTTTTAAAATAAACATTATATGATTAATAACTCACATGCACATTCCCATTTGGGGCAGCATTTGTCTCTATTAATCTGAACAGCAAATCCAAGAAATCCACAGCTGGGTTGTGTTGCACTGTATGGGCAGTTCTGTGATTTGTTAACTTGAATTAATTGTCCATCCAAGCAAATATATTTTATGCACTCATTCTCTGTGACAGGCTAAGGCATATTTAGAAAAGATTGGTTACTACTAAAAAATATTTAAAAATATTTTTAAAAAAATCAACATAGTAGAACACAAGAGCCCACACTGTTGAGTATCCAGGAATCTTTTTTGGAATTAAGGCTGAATTAACATTATATAGATCATAAAAATAACAAAATTACAAAGTGAAGCTAGTTATTAAAAATAAAAATTTAACAGCACGTATATTTCAAAGTATATATATGATTTTTAATTTTTTCCCAAATGATCATACTCAGTAGTTCAGAAGCCCAGAATATGTCCTTAGGCTTCTTCATCAATAATATTTTACACATAGGCAGAATTACCAAGAGGCTGGTTCAAGAAAATGCTTCCAGGACACGTTAGGGTGCAACTAGGTCTGCAAATGATCTAGGTACTGGCATTTGGCAACTTTATTAGCACAATATGCTATAAGAAACTATAAAAAATGTACTTGGCTAGATTGTAACACATGGGAAAAGCAAAGCAAAGTTAAGTAATAATGCAGAATATTTCTAGGCCTTCCCTCTCCGATAATCCCTGATACTGCTTAAAGGAATAATCACAAGTTTCTTCCACCTGCCTTTTATTTTGAACCATCACATTATAGTGGAGACTACTTTATTGCTTTTAAAAGTATTTTCCATGTTATCCTTCTAACAAATAGTCTTTCTCATGCTTTACTCTTAATTGTTTATTCTGTGGTCTTTTGTAATACACACACACAATACAATCGCTATTTCGTTGACAGTCAGTCCAACCCTGAACAGAATGGGACAACAATGGTTGGAAAAAATAAAACATACAGTGGAGTGGTTTGAAAAAAGACCTGTGCTATATATGGACAACTATGTGCTATATTGGACAATTGTGGTCCAATTACAGATAATAAGATATAAGATTATAAGATATAAGATAATAAGATTATAGTATCTTGCTGATTCCTCAACTTTTAACATAAGTCTGTGATTATGCTATACACCTATGTCTGAAAACTATATTTTGCATTATACAATACTTCTATATGGTACAATGAATTTCATAATCTGAGCTACTTTTTTAATGCAGCTTGCATTTTAAAAAACATATTTGTGTTCTTGGGTATTGCTGAAAATTCTTCAACCATGAAATAACAATGAGCCCTTAATTTTAAAGCCCTTTGCAAAGCAAACAATTCAAACTTTTGGCAAAGTGGGGAGAGAGTTGGAGGAAGAGAAAAAGAGAAGGGAAAAAATGGGTGTCAGGAAGAGACAAACTAGATGGATCCACCTACTTTTGCTTCTGATCCTTTCCTTTGCTTAATGAACTCAACAACCCACCCTTAACATGTGGCTCCCTCCAGATTACACCAAAGAAAATGCATACTTTAACAAAAACAGAGGATTTCTATTTTCCTCTCATGGTGTTTATCATGGTGACATGGTGCATTTTACATCAGAAAGTAATGTAAAATAATAAGCATATAGTTTAGTCCAACTACCAAATCTGAGGCATAACTGAAATAATAGCTTATACCCCAAATTATAGTTTTGTAAATGGAAATATAATGTTCTTGATTTCTCCTTCCTGCTTCTCCTCCACATGATATGGAGGGTTCCCCGATTCTCAGAAGATTTTCAGGGAAGCGCAGAAGTATGTGAAAGCCATTATTATTATCATCATCATCATCATCATCATCATCGCTTGGATGCTGCCCAACTTTCAACAACTTTGGGCAGTTACATTTATGGCTAATAATAGATGTTAAAAGCCATACTTTAATGTATCATACATCCATGATCCTTGAGTTAAAAAACACACACACACAACGCTCCTATAGTTGGATAAAGATCAATTAATTATGTTACTCACTATACATGTTGGCTGAGTTGCTGTCTCTCTAGGTGGTGTGAAAACTGATGCTAGAGCACCTGAGGTAGTTTCAATAGTAGTAAAATTTGCAGCATATACGGTGCCAGAATCGTATACTGGCTTCGTTGATAAATAGGTGGGAGCTGGTGTAGCTGTTGAAGCATTTGGATGAATTAGCGGTATTGGCAAAGAGCTTGTTGATGTTATACTCGTCTCCATTACAGATGGGGACTTGGATATTGTAGTTTCATTAGTAGAACCAAGCAGAACAGGGAACGTTGGCGAATGTTTGCTAATTGAAGGTGATATAGTAAGCTTTGTAGCCAATATTTCTCCATCAGTTTCTAGTGTTTTAGAAGTTATGCTCTTTGTTTCTGAAATAACAGAAGGTACTGAAAATAAAGATGTGACGGATTCTCTTATTCCTGCTGTTTTTTCTAATGATTTTGTGACACTCTTGGTTGTGAGACCACTTAGTTCTATGGGTGTTGAACTATAAGAAATAGTGGAAAACGGCACTTGCTTAGACAAAGTTAACATCTCTGTAGCACTGGTCTTCACAGGTGTGAAAGCTGTTGATACTACTGGCGTTACAAATATTCCTTCTTGTGAGTCTGTTTGACTCACAATTGAAGTTTCTGGTGCTTCCAATACAAATACTGAAGGTGATGTTGATTTTGATACGTGAAACAAAGTGCTGGATTCTGCAGGTGACTGAGAAGGACTTAATGCTTGCTTTGTGGTGGGTAAATGGGTCTTTAACTTTTCAGTAGGAAAGGACTCTATTATTTGCTGGGTTATTTCTTTATCACTTACAAGTGGAATTTTTGGTGAAAATAAAGAAGTAAGTGAAGCAACTGGATGTGAAGTACTTTGGAAGAGGGAAGACACTGCTACTTTGACTGGCTCTGTTGTACTTAAAGTACTTTGGGGGTAAATACTTGTCTGTACCACTTCAACTGGAAACTGATATGCTGTAGTAGTTCCTTTTGTAGTTAAATAAGCTTTAGAGGCCAGCAAATAATCACGCTTTCCTGTTGTTTGTGTTATAAAATATGGAAGAACAGATTTGTCTTTTACATGGGAAGAAATGCTTTCCATCCGAGAAGTACGGACAGAGGAAGTAGCAATCTTGGAAGTTATAGTTGATTTTGTTGTCTCAATTGACTGTTTTGCAGTGGTTGGTACTGCAGATATTTTTTGTGTTGAAGTAGGTGAAGAGGATGTTTTGTTCACCAGATAGACTATGGAAGGAAACGTTGTTACGGAAAGAGTTGCAGAAGAAGATAAGGCTGATGTTTCTTTGATTGATGCTACTGCTTTAGCAGTTGATGACCTGCTGCTACGTGTAGTGTTGGGAGATAAAGTAACCCTAGATTCTTTTACAATCAATTCTGGAGTTGACCTTAAAGCTATTGTGCTTGGTGGCACTGTCCTGAAGGTGGTCCTTGAAGTAACTGGATGAATGGTAGCAGCCACAGGAACTTGAATTTCAGGTGGTGAAGGAACAAGACCAGTGACTATCTCTGACATTATAACCGTAGAAATGGACACTGGAAGGTGAGAAGTAGATGGTTTTCTTGTATATAAACTGGTAGTTTTTTCTGATTCTTTTTTACTAAGATATTCTGTTGCCTTTTCTGTATCAGTAACAGCATGCTGAATAAATGGATATCCAGTTGTTTCAACGGATTCTATCTTTTTAGTCACCAATGGACCTGGGACAACCGTAGCTATGACTTCTTCTATAAAAGCAGGTTCTGTTTTTGATTTTGTTACGCCAACAGAATCTGGAACACTCACCTTTGTAGTTTTCAGGAGCAAAGGTGTTTTGTGTTCTGTAGATGTTTTCTGGGAGATTGGAATTGGTGATGCAGATGAAATTGAGGTTTTAGAGCTTACTATTGTAGACAGAGGTGTAACTCTGTAAGATGAAGCAGTCGCAGCCTCTGTCTTGTTTGGCTGAATGAACAGTGACTGCTCTCCTGTTTGTAAATATTTTTGGGAAACGATTGTAGTAGAAGATACATCAGCTTTTCCAGGAAGTTTAGAAGTAAAAACTTGAGGTCTTGAGGTTATAGGTGAATACAAAGAAAAATATGAACTTGTTTGATATGTAATACTTGATGTTTGTGGCATTTCCTTTTTAATAGTAGAAACAAAAATACTTGGATGTGTCAGGAGGGGGAGGGGGAGCTGTGTGGGTACTGGAGTTATTGGAATAATAGTACTTTTAAGTTGTTCTTTGATTAAAGCAACAGTTGTCTTTGATGTTTCTGAAGGACCTGGCTCTAGAACTGGTGTGGAGGCTACTAAAGTAGTAAATAGAGGAGAAAATGAAGCTTCAGTAACATTGGCAATTGTTAGAGTTGGTTGAGTTACTCCCAGCTCAGTTCTGCTTGGAGTTGTTTGCCTAGCTGTGGCCAAATAGGAAGATATTTCCAAAGATGGCAATGTTGCTTTGGTAAAAAAGTGACTAGTATGCTCTGTTCTTGATGTGACTGTAGGTGACGTTTGGCTTTCTGTAATGTTTTCAAGTTTTCTTTCTATGTCCTCTGTAGGGAAACTCTGAGCACCTATTACTTTTATTTGTGAAACTAATCTAGATGTGGCTAGTGATTTATCTTCTCTAATAACTGATGGAGTCACAATGGAAGTTGGAGTAGCTGTTAATTTACTTTCTGCTTCAGTGATTTTAGATGGTGAGGGGGCTGAAAAGCTTGTCATACTGCTTGTCTGCAAAGTATCCATAACTACATCAGTTGCTGATGGAGGAATTACAGATAGGGGGCTAAAATCAGTTACCAAGTGTGAAAATTCTGGCACTGCACTTGTACCAAAAGCTGATTGGACTGAAACAGCTGGTGTAGCTAAAGTAATATTTGGTAATGAAAAAGTTGAAAGTTTAGCTTTTTCAGTGGTTGAGCTGAACTGCTGCTTGAATGCAGGTGTTGTTTCTCTACGTTTTGATGCCGGTGTCACAGATGAAGCTATTTCTTTACTCAGAATTGCCGCAGAAGATTGAAGAGCCTCAAAAGCTGTATGTGTCTTTAAAGTGGATGGTGGAATTTGAACTTCAGCAGTCGGTTCAATGCCTGAAATAAGACAAAAGCAGATGACTTGTACATGAGACATGCATAGTGCGGTACTACCCAGAATTAAATCTGACTTAATTAAAAGTATGTAAGAGTACAGCTTTAATAAACTATTATCAATTTCTAACATGTCTATACTGAAAGAAAATTTGTTTTAAAAATATTAAATTTTATCATTTCAAAACATGTTTTGACATCATAAATATAATTTAATGAATCCATTATTAAACATTTATAATTTCATATTTCAGATAAAGGCTCTTCTCACAGTGACTTATCTTATTGCCAGAAACTTCTTTTTCCTTAGCAGCTGTAATTCCATATGTAGCTGTTCCATATGTACCTATTCTAAAATTCTTTATGTAAGAAGAAGCCTCGGGGAGTACAAAATAAGGACTTAGATTTAAGGTCCTTGGATATGAAAGTGACTTAGAGAAATATTATCTTAATCTACTTGAGTATACTTTCTTAAAAGAACAACAGAGTGCAAGTATGATAACAGAAAGCACCATGTATATATTCTTCCAGATGCCGCAATGGAATTCATAGACCTATTCACTCTAGTTAGACCAAACATTAATAGCAGGGAAACTGTAATGGTCAAGCAATAAGTGGGAAGGACCCTCATTTGGCCAAGATTCTGAACCTTTGCACAAGATATTCGGAAGACATAGTTTTACAACTAACTTGGATTACTTTCCTAAATTTAAGCCTGAAATAACAGCTTTAAACCCTATAATTTTGAATCAATATTATGTTATACATACAGTCTTCAAAATAGACACATCTTTGAGTGACTTCATCCAGCACCATATTCAAAGGACACATAGGAACACATCCTTCCACTCTAAAACAATAATATCAATAATAATTAAGATTAACTTTTCATACAGCAAAATGTAGCATTGAACCAAGTACTGAGTAATGCTCTTGGACACTGATCAACAAAATACCAGTATATGGGTTACATCTATTTTTAATGTGGCTTATTCATCATAGAAATCAACTTCTTTTAAATGGTTTGTGAATTACAGCCTTAATTTCAAAATAACGGAAGATACCAGAACCTTAGATAACTGCTTCTTTTTTCCTCTTTAACTAGTATTGTGGCCAAGCTAAATTACTATTCTACTAAGCTGAGCTAATTCATGAATGATGTGACATTTGGAACAAATATATATATGCTTGCTGAATGACGAATATTTCCATTTAGAGTCATAGGCACAAGAGTTATTTACATGGAAAGAATGGATAACCCTTGTAGATATTTTTAATCAGAATTTCATTGCATTTCAAGCAAAGATAAAAGCTACAGAAAAAAAACTACAAAAAGGAAAAAAAAACTAAAAGGATGTGAAAACGCAGAAATTCTTTTTTTTAGAAATTACAGAAAATGACTTCTGACTTTTAACAGAAAGAATATACAACAATTTCCATAATCAATCCCTTACTCTATATTAAACCAAAGACACATTATTTTTATAAATCATACCATTGGCACATTATAAAAAACCCTAAATACAATTGCTCCCTCCCCTTATATTAAAAGAAAAAATAATATATACTGTATATAAACCTCCTAATCAACTTCCCTCCCAAAGATAGCATTTATTTGATTATTTCCTTCCTACTACTATTCTATACATTCCTGTCTACTATAATAAAAATCAAACTAAAAAACATAAAAATTGTCTACCATTATACTTTACGTTGTAAACCGTCCAGAGTCCCCCTCGGGGGAGATGGGCGGTGATAAATCAGATAGATAGATAGATAGATAGATAGATAGATAGATAGATAGATAGATAGATAGATAGATAGTAACACAGCAGTTTTAACTATCTTAATCATGTCAAACCCAAAACTAAACAACATTCTTTTGTTGTTGTTGTTGTTGTTATTATACCTTGATAGTCTTAATTCAAATCATTAAAAGTAAATGAAGTCAGCCAAACAGTTAAAGCAATCCAGATAAATATACTTAAACCCTTATCCCACTTCAAAATAAACCAAAGCATTTACATATCTCCACATTACGCACAGAGCATTTTTCTTAAAGAAATCAGTCAGCCCAACTGCCCCCCTCAAAATCTCTGAGTTCTCTTCAAGAGAACTCCTATACATATTAACCCCTTCTTTTCCAAGGCATTCCATCAAAAGATCCATTTCGCTTATGGCTTGCAACCCAATCTGTCCCTTTAATGTCTTCAACTCCACTATCCAATCTTCCTCCAACACCTCAGCCGAAGTCAAAGAAACATTCCTAACATTGTTAAATTCCTCCATTTCATCCACAACATCTCCAAACTTAAAGCTCATATCTTCCATAATGTCCTGAATGCCTTGCATAAAAAGTTGGTAAGATCAGAAAAAGCTTGCTGAAGGTCTCGATGGAAATCAGAGAAAGTCTGCCTGAATTCCTCCATGCCTCTCACAGTAGATTATGGCGCCCCCTAAGAGCTTAGTCAGCGAAAGTCAAAGATATGAGGAGTTTATAATCTTATAATCTTATAATCTGCTTATCATCAATCTTGATGTCTATATTCAGCACAAGTATAATTCAGATGGGAAACCCTGTTATAAGAATGTGCTATAACTTTCCCCCAATCTAATATAAATACTTGCTGAACTCATTCTAGGACATAGAAATAGGGTGAACAAACTAAAACACAACTGTGCAAGCATGAAAACCCAAGTTATTATATCTCTAGGTATAGATTTATTAATATTCTATTATATGCAGATGATATGGTCTTATTAGCCCATTCTCAAATTGGCCTGAGAAGATTGCTACAAAAGCTAAGTTCCTATTGCACTCTTAACTCTCTTATTATTAATAAAAGTAAATCTAAGGTGCTGGTATTCAGTAAAAAAAAAAGTGAAATACAATTGGCATATAAATAGAGAATCCATTGAACAAGTGAATTCTTATACTTATTTAGTGGTGACTTTCACTAACACTGGTTTGTGGATGAATAATTTTAGAAGCGGTGCAGCAAGAGCCAAAGCAAGCACCAAAAGGCTATACAAATTATTTTATCACAACAAACCAAGTACTTTGACACCTATCTTGAAAGTCTTTAGGGCCAAAATAATTCCAGTGATGACATATGGAGCTGAATTATGGGGTTTAAATAAAGCTACCCCACTTGAACAAATTCAAACGTGCTTCCTGGGGCACATTTTAGGAACTGATAGGAACACGTCTGCCCCAGCAGTCAGAGCGGAATTAGGCTTTTATCCTCTAAACAGTTATCTAATGATTAAAGTTTTTACATATTGGCTGAAGATTCAAACAATGGACCTCAACAGACTTCCTAGAATTTGCTTAATTGAACAGCTAAGTATGATACAGCCTAATATGTGGGCTTGTCAACTTCACGATGTTATTTCACGTTATGGGCTCTCTATTCAGCACTTATTATCCAGGGCCCCCCAAGCAAGGAAAATTTTTATGCAGAGAGTTATGGACATAAGTGCCCAAACTGACTTGGAGCTTTTAGCCAAAAATAGATCTTCAAAGTGGTTGGCTATTAACAAAACACATTTTCAACCTGAAAAATACCTCTCTATGAGTCTGTCCCAATCTTTAAGAAGGACTTTTTCCAGAACAAGATTTGAGTTTTTGGGTTCAATGGCCAAATATGGACGCTTTCATAACATTCCATATTACAAGTGAACCTGTATATGCGGTTCGCCCGATATTGAAAATATTTCTCATATCCTGTTTAACTGTCAACTATATGCATCCATCAGGCTCAAATATTTATCTCCACTATTGGAAAGAACAGCATACTGGGACCCGAATTTTAGATTGTCTTATTTTCTCCAGGGTACTAATATATATAATGTACGTAGAATTGCTATGTTCATATTGAAGGCTGGGGCTTTAAGATCCCAATATATTGAACAAATTGGGGTATCCTGTAAAGGCGACTCTCTCATCTGATTACTGTCTCCTTACATATAATAAGATATATATGTATCCTATTTTATTATTGTATCCCTTCCTATCATTTGATTATGCTTTGTTTATATTTTAATTCTATCTTGCTGTATTGATAAAGTCAATTCGATTAATCAATAAAAATGAAATAAATAAAAAAATATATCTCTAGGTATAGGGGGTGTGGTGGCTCAGCGGGTAAGACACCAGGCTTGTCGATCGGAAGATCGCAAGTTCGGAGGTTCGAATCCCTAGCCCCGCGTGCGGAGTGAGCTCCCGCACTAGCTCCAGCTCTTGCCAAACTAGCAATTCGAAAGCATGCAAATGCAAGTAGATGAATAGGTACCACTTCGGTGGGAAGGTAACAGCGTTCTGCACGCGTCATGCGACCGCATGACCGCGGAAGCGTCTTCGGACAACGCTGGCTCTTCGGCTAACAAACGGAGATGAGCACCGGCCCCTAGAGTCGGACACGACTGCACAAATGTGCAGGGGGAACCTTTACCTTTACCTTATATCTCTAGGTACAACTATGTATAGAACAACTTAAATGTTTAAAATATCTAGGACTTGTTTTCCAAACTTTTAGGACAACTGCTTATGCTAACTGTGCCTCCTCTCTGGCACAAAAAAGTACCACAGCAACATTAAGATTTCCTCAAAAAGCAGGAATGAAATTTTAATCCAGCAGCTACTAAACATTTTGTACAAAATCCAGCGTACATTTATTCTATGGGACATAATTAGAAACTTATTTTAAATACGGTATGTCCCCCTTGAAAAAGTCCAATCAGATTTTTGTCTCAGTCCCCCAGATGTGTGCCTAGACTAGACAGCAGGTTACCCAAAACTGAAGCCAAAGTTTAGCTGGTCATTTTAAATCCGCATGGTGGAAGACCATCACAAGCAAACTATATACAGTCTCTTACCTGAGCATGAATTATCCCTAGGATCAGAAAAAGCTGAAGAGGTTACCCAACAGAGGAGGTGGAACTTAAGACTTTCAGAATGATTTATCAACTCTTAGAAAATCCCAAAAATCCACTCCAGCAAGTTACCTGTATACACTTATCCATGCCAAATACTGCTGGGCATTCTCTAGGGCTCTCTTCAGTGCTCTACCCTTGGCACACTTAGATGGCAGCTTCTGCAAAACTCCCATTCCACAGACGTTCTGCCTTTCTTTTGACTGTATTCTGGTCTAAGACCATACTAAAGTTGGAGGAGTATCCCTAGATATTATCTATGAAATTTTATTTATATCTTTTAATAATTATAATGATATTATATATTTATTTCACTTTTATTGTGATTTGTTTTGTATTTTAATTCCGGTTTTACTGTAAAGCGCCCAGAGTTCCCCCTTCGGGGGAAGATGGGCGGTAATATAAAGTAATTAAATAAATATTCCTGAGGTAGGGTAAAGCATTAATATAGGGGCATTAATCTTTTGGCATACACTACTGCAACTTTATTCCATAGTTTTATATAAGCTGTGGTGCTCTTGAAATTGCCAATATTCTATGCTTATCTTGCTCTCTATTTTTGTTTTTCCAAAATGCAGGCTAATAATATCTGTCTTTCTTATTCTCAACCATAAACTCAACCGCAATATCTTCTGTTTTAAGGAGCGGCAGGCAAGTGCTGTGCTCATGGCCTAGTGCACTGCAAATCTCTTGTTTTCCAATTTTCAAGAGCTGCACAGCCTTAACAATGACATAGTCCTCAAGTCTGAAGAAACTGCCATTTTTTTTTCATAGAGCCTCTATTTTGCTTCTAAGCTGATAGGCAACATATCATTTCCCTATTAGAGACATTATGCTATTATTTAAATTATAAAAATACTTACTTTGGAACAGTCTGACAGTGTTTTGCCAAAGGATCTCTGCATGTCTTGAAACAAGGGCTTGAACAAGCATCATAGCGCCATTCACAGGTTGAGCGGGATAAAAATTTAAATTTGGTATCTGCAAATAGAAATTTATTTGCATGAATAACATGTTATACATGCGCATGCACTCATATATTCTAGTTCATAAATACAGGACCCTCTTTCACCAACCTGCATTGCTAAATTTCACTGGCAACGAAGATGGCCATTAGATAGCCGCATGCAAGCTGCAATCCACAGCCCGCTCTTTCTTCAATTCATAAAATGAACATGCCTTTGAATTTTTTATTTTATTTAACAGAGTGCTCATTAAGAATTTAATCCAACAACAGGATTCCAAATGACATCATATATTAAGTTACGCTTAAAAAAGGTAAAGGTACCCCCCGCACATTTGTGCAGTCGTGTCCGACTCTAGGGGCCGGTGCTCATCTCCGTTTGTTAGCCAAAGAGCCAGCGCTGTCCGAAGACGCTTCCACGGTCATGTGGCTGGCATGACGCACGCGGAACGCTGTTACCATCCCACCGAAGTGGTACCTATTCATCTACTTGCATTTGCATGCTTTCGGATTGCTAGGTTGGCAAGAGCTGGAGCTAGTGCGGGAGCTCACTCCGCACGCAGGGCTAGGGATTCAAACCTCTGAACTTGCGATCTTCCGATCGACAAGCCTGGCGTCTTACCCGCTGAGCCACCACGCCCCTTAAGTTACGCTTACTAGCAATTAATGATTTCCTGTTGTGGAATGTGCACGCAGATGTTATAATTTCTCCTTAGATCTGATTATATAAATCTTAAACCAGTAGTCTTGAAGAGGGTGCATTGGTAGTGTAAAGACTTACAGAGATGGATGATTAGCATTATTACAAACAATATAATACAGGTAGTCCTCACTTAACGACTGCCCTGTTTAGCAACAGTTCAAAGTTACGAAGGTGCTGAAAAAATAACTTTACAGCCAGTTCTCGCACTTATGACCATCGCAGCATCCCCGCAGTCATGTGATTGACATTCGGGGGTTTCACAACCAGAGGACATTTACGACCGTCACAGCATCCCACAGTCACATGATCACCATTTGCAAGCTTTACAGCTGGCTTCTGACAAGGAGAATCAATGGAAAAGCCAGCAGTAAAATTGCAACTCATGGTCATGTGATGTCTTGCTTAACAATCATAGGTGATTCACTTAACGACCATGGTGGAAGTGAGGTCATAAGTCCGTCATGGTCAGGATGTCTTGCTTAATTATCACATCGCTTAGCGATAGAGTTGTTGCTTCCAATTGTGGTCATTAAGCGAGGACTACCTGTATACAAAACAGCAAAGGAGATTGTTACCTTATCGTGGTGCTGGAGCTTGAGCACCTCAATGACATCATGAGCTAAACCGGGAAGGGACACCCAAGACAGGAAGGTCATGGCAGAGAGGTCAGACTAAATACGATCCCTGGGGAAGGTAACGGCAACCCACCCCAGTATTCTTGCCGTGAAAACTAAATGGATCAGTACAACCAGAGATATGTCGGTATACCATCGGAAGATGGGACTCCCAGGTCGGAAGATGGTCAAAATGCTACTGGGGAGGAACAGAGGATAAGTTCAACTAGCCCCAGATGTGATGACGCAGCTAGCTCAAAGCCGAAAGGACGGCTAGCGGCTGACGGTGCTGGTGGTGAACGAAGAATCCGATGTTCTAAAGATCAACACACCATAGGAACCTGGAATGTAAGATCTATGAGCCAGGGCAAATTGGATGTGGTTATTGGTGAGATGTCAAGATTAAATATAGACATTTGGGGTGTCAGTGAACTGAAATGGACGGGAATGGGCCACTTCACATCAGATGACCACCAGATCTACTACTGTGGACAAGAGGACCACAGAAGAAATGGAGTAGCCTTCATAATTAATAATAAAGTGGCTAAAGCAGTGCTTGGATACAATCCAAAAAACTATAGAATGGTCTCAATTCGAATTCAGGGTAAGCCATTTAACATCACAGTGATCCAAATATACGCCCCAACCACAGATGCTGAAGAAGCAGAAGTAGATCCGTTCTATGAGGATCTGCAGCACCTACTGGATAATACACCCAAAAGAGATGTTACTTTCATTACAGGAGACTGGAATGCTAAGGTTGGTAGTGAAACGAAACCTGGAATTACAGGCAAGCATGGTCTGGGAGAACAAAATGAAGCAGGACATAGGCTGATAGAATTTTGCCAAGACAACTCACTGTGCATAACAAACACTCTCTTCCAGCAACCTAAAAGATGACTTTATACATGGACTTCACCAGATGGTTGACACCAAAATCAGATTGACTACATACTTTGTAGCCAAAGGTGGCGGACATCTATACAGTCGGTAAAAACAAGACCTGGAGCTGACTGTAGTTCAGATCACAAACTTCTTATTGCAAAAATTAGAATCAGACTAAAGAGAATAGGGAAGACCCACAGATCAGTTAGATATGAGCTCACTAATATTCCTAAGGAATATGCAGTGGAGGTAAAGAATAGATTTAAGGGACTAGATTTAGTAGATAGGGTCCCGGAAGAACTATAGATAGAAGTTCGCAACATTGTTCAGGAGGCAGCAACAAAAAATGTCCCAAAGAAAAAGAAAACCAAGAAGGTAAGATGGCTGTCTGCTGAGACACTGGAAGTAGCCCAAGAAAGAAGGAAAGCAAAAGGCAACAGTGATAGGGGGAGATATGCCCAATTAAATGCAAAATTCCAGAGGTTAGCCAGAAGAGATAAGGAATTATTTTTAAACAAGCAATGTGCGGAAGTGGAAGAAGACAATAGAATAGGAAGGACAAGAGACCTCTTCCAGAAAATTAGAAACATTGGAGGTAAATTCCAGGCAAAAATGGGTATGATCAAAAACAAAGATGGCAAGGACCTAACAGAAGCAGAAGAGATCAAGAAAAGGTGGCAAGGAAGATCTGTATAAGGATAATAATATTGGAGATAGCTTTGACAGTGTGGTCAGTGAGTTAGAGCCAGACATCCTGAAGAGTGAGGTTGAATGGGCCTTAAGAAGCAATGCTAATAACAAGGCAGCAGGAGACGACGGTATCCCAGCTGAACTGTTTAAAATCTTGCAAGATGATGCTGTCAAGGTGATGCATGCCATATGCCATATGCCAGAAAATTTGGAAAACACAAGAATGGCCATCAGATTGGAAAAAATCAACTTATATCCCCATACCAAAAAAGGGAAGCACTAAAGAATGTTCAAACTATAGAACAGTGGCGCTTATTTCACATGCCAGTAAGGTAATGCTCAAGATCCTGCAAGGTAGACTCCAGCAATTCATGGAGCGAGAATTGCCAGATGTACAAGCTGGGTTTAGAAAAGGCAGAGGAACTAGAGACCAAATTGCCAATATCTGCTGGATAATGGAGAAAACCAGGGAGTTTCAGAAAAACATCTATTTTTGTTTTATTGACGATTCTAAAGCCTTTGACTGTGTGGATCATAACAAATTGTGGCAAGTTCTTGGTGGTATGGGGATACCAAGTCATCTTGTCTGCCTCCTGAGGAATCTGTATAACGACCAAGTAGCAACGGTAAGAACAGAGCACAGAAGAACAGACTGGTTTAAGATTGGGAAAGGAGTACGGCACGGCTGTATACTCTCACCCTACCTATTCAACCTGTACGCAGAACACATCATGCGACGTGCTGGGCTTGAGGAATCCAAGGCTGGAGTTAAAATCGCTGGAAGAAACATTAACAATCTTAGATATGCAGATGATACCACTTTGATGGCTGAAAGCGAGGAGGAGTTGAGGAGCCTTATGACGAAGGGGAAAGAAGAAAGTGCAAAAGCTGGGTTGCAGTTAAACCTCAAAAAAACCAAGATTATGGCAACCAGCTTGATTGATGACTGGCAAATAGAGGGAGAAAAAGTGGAGGCAGTGACAGACTTTGTATTTCTAGGCACAAAGATTACTGCAGATGCTGACTGCAGCCAGGAAATCAGAAGACGTCTACTTCTTGGGAGGAGAGCAATGGCAAATCTTGATAAAATAGTTAAGAGCAGAGACATCACACTGACAACAAAGGTCCGCATAGTTAAAGCAATGGTATTCCCTGTAGTAACCTATGGCTGTGAGAGCTGGACCATAAGGAAGGCTGAGCGAAGGAAGGTAGATGCTTTTGAACTGTGGTGTTGGAGGAAAATTCTGAGAGTGCCTTGGACTGCAAGAAGATCAAACCAGTCCATACTCCAGGAAATAAAGCCAGACTGCTCACTTGAGGGAATGATATTAAAGGCAAAACTGAAGTACTTTGGCCACATAATGAGAAGACAGGATACCCTGGAGAAGATGCTGATGCTAGGGAAAGTGGAAGGCAAAAGGAAGAGGGGCCGACCAAGGGCAAGATGGATGGATGATATTCTGGAGGTGATGGACTCAACTTTGGGGAACTGGGGATGGCGACGGCCGACAGGAAGCTCTGGAGTGAGCTGGTCCATGAAGTCACAAAGAGTCAGAAGCGACTGAACGAATAAACAACAAACCTGTATACAAAA
This sequence comes from Charina bottae, assembly GCA_023362775.1. NCBI lineage: Eukaryota > Metazoa > Chordata > Lepidosauria > Squamata > Charinaidae > Charina > Charina bottae. Next base: position 184,477,814 of record JALMGJ010000001.1, on the reverse strand, counting down.
CAGGATGAAAATTATCAACAGTGAGAAAATGTGTCAGTTTAGAAACCTGTGAAACTTATAAAAATGAAAAAGTTCTACAGCCAGGGAGTCACACTACGATGGCCCTTTCAGTGATACTCATACAATGTACACCATCTTAGATTTCTACCCTGCTTTTATTGCTTATGTTAGTAGAAAGGTAGGGTATAAATGTAATTAAAAATAAAAATAAATCAGAGTATATTGAGATTCATATAGTGAATATTTCACCTTACCCAAGATGTGAAAGACAAAACCAGTTTGGACTTATTCCAGAAACTAAAACAAGAAATGCAGTCTATATGGGTTTCCATACCATAATGGAAAGCAACTTTCATTACAGTACTCTAAAATCCTTCAGTAACAGAACTACATTTATATCTGAAAATATATAATACTGTGATAATACTGAACAAACTGAATGAGATAAAGCATTTTTTTTCTTCCTAGCATTTTCCCTGCGGGTGCACGGTCGAATGTTGATCCATTGGTTGCGACAGGAATTGACTGACCAGCTTGTTGACCAAGCCTGATGTTGTGGGCTGAGAGAGAGTGACTGGCCCAAAGTCACCCAGCTGGCTTTTCATGCCTAAGGCAGGACTAGAACTCACAGTCTCCTGGTTTCTAGCCTGGTGTCTTAACCACTAGACCAAACTGGCTCTCAAATGAGATAAAGCATGTTATGTGTTAAAAGTATAGCAGAAATAACACCAAAAAACTTACTGGATGACATTGTAAATCTTTTCTCCAGTGTTTCAGTAAGAGACTACCAGAAAAAAAATACCCTACAGCTTTCTTTTTCTTCTTTCAATTTCTTCTCCACAAAAGTCAGGTTGCCTGGTTTTTTTATTTTTTTGGAATACTAAAATCTATATTTTATTCAAAATTGTACTACTACTGCTTGGGGAAAATAAAGAAGTGCAGTAGAGAGGTTTTATTTTGTTTTTTTTAAAGCAAAACTTTTGATTCAATTTTGCAATAATTCTTCTCAATTTTAAAATGAAAGTAAAACTTTATGCTATTTTGCTGCCTTTAAAAAATGGACAATGAATTCAGTATTTTGTGAATACTGAATTATTTCATTTATAATAATTAAATGAAAAGTTTAAAGCCAAACTCTTTACTTATCTCTCCTTAGTATTTATCCTTCAGTATTTTAATGATTTATTTATATTTGCCTGTATTTATATGTATAATGCTATACAGTATTTCTTATTCTCAACACTATAATCTATTCTCTCATTCTGTCCATTTCACATCATTCACATCAAGTGAAACTTTAATGCACAAATATTAGGCAATTCTGAATCATTCAGATTTGATAAAAGACAAATGTTGGAAATATATGACTAGGACCTATTTGCATTCCCCAAATGCCACCTCCACCCCCAAAGTGGAAAGAAATGTAGGTGGTACTTCACACAGTTTTCACATAACAGAGGCTCAACTGACCCTAATGTATGTCCTCATATCGCATTTTACTGAGGGGTTACATCTCTGAATGATCCAATACGGAGTTCCTTTATGTTTGCCTCAGTTGGAAGGAATGTTTTCGTATTACGAACGCAGCAACAATATCTATTTATAGTATATCGCAATCCCAACTGAGTTTCAAGTACCTGTGAAAGAATCCTATTTCTCCATATGCGTAAGTACAACAGTTTTAAGTTCTCCCACCCCTAAATAATTGCAAGGGAGGAAGGGAGGAAGGGAGGGAGGGAGGGAGGGAGGGGGGAGGGGAGACCTTTCACCCAAAAGAATCAAAATGGTCTTGAAAGTTCTCCCACCCCTAAATAATTGCAAGGAAGGAAGGGAGGGAGGGAGGGAGGGGGGAGGGGAGTCCTTTCACCCAAAAGAATCAAAATGGTCTTGCATGCACATGCACATGGAGATAGCCTGGAGCACTTTTACGAAGCAGTTGAACCAGGCTGGAAAAACATGCAGCTGCTTTAATGATGCAAAGAGAAGTGCTTCATATGTGCTACTGCATCTTTGTGTTCAAAAAAGTCATGTAGCCCTAGTATTTACTTGTCACACGTTGAGAGGCACACAAGGCTAGGATAAATCCATAGTACAATCCTGTTTGGGCTCAAAAAAAGTCCAAACGAGTACAAGGAGGCATCCTTGGATGTTTATATTTTGCATAGCAAATACTGTATGAAGATGTAAAGTTTTAAAACAAATAATTCCAGTCCAGTCATGAAACGTTGTGCAAGGAAGAAGGCTTCTGTGTTGGGAAAACTCTAGATTAGGAAGATAATGATACAGAGACAGAGACAGAGACAAAACATATTTTTTAAAAATACCAGCAGGTCCTCTTTGCTATATCATGCTTTCCATTCAGAGTGGCAGTCATATAAATACAAGAAATAATACAAATACCTTCTTAAACGGTGTGCCCAACATTAACAATTTTTTTTTCTTCCAAGCATTTTTTGTGCAGGTCCGCTTTTTCAGGTCAACCGAATGTTGATCCATTGGTTGCAACAGGAATTGGCTGACCAGCTTGTCACCCAAGCCTGACGTCATGGGCTGAGAAAGTGACTGGCCCAAAGTCACCCAGGCAGGACTAGAACTCACAGTTTCCTGGTTTCTAGCTTGGAGCCTTAACCACTAAACTAAACTGGCTCTCACCGACATTAACAATGCCAACAATTTATCTAACAGTGGGATTCTCACACAGAGCAGCATCCAAATAATTACTGTATGCTGCTGCACGAAGACTAGATGGCATACAAACAGGAGATAACATAGTTTGAAAGTGGTTTTGAAATGATTGGTTTTAAAACTGATCTGAAGAGCAAAAGGTAGCTGATACATTTAAGTGATAGAGTAAACAATGCATATCCTTGCTTTATTGAACAAATATTATAACACCTTCAGAAAACAGTGAAATCCTTCAGCCTGGCATGTGAATGACTGCTGATATTGGATAATGTCATTCTTTGGCAACAGCTCCTTCTGAATTTCATTTCTGTTGTAGCAAAATGTACTCCTTTCATACTGAGTTCAAGATGAGGCAAGGAGTTTTTAAACAATAGGTTAAATCAGAGCTTTCCAAACTGTGTGTCGGGACATGTTAGTGTGTCGGCTGCAGTGTCTGGGTGTGTCGCAGCTGCTGCTGCCTCTGAGCCCTGCCAGGATTCTGCGCAGGTCCTAGTGCCTGCCTTCTGCCTGGCTGCCTCCAAACCTGCTGTGATTCCGCACAGGTCCTAGTGCCTGCCTTGTGCCGTGCTGCCTCCACACCTGCTGTGATTCCACACAGGTCCTAGTGCCTGCCTTGTGCCCTGCTGTAAGAGTGTGTTGCGAAATGATGCATGTCTAAAAAGTGTGTCACCAACATGAAAAGTTTGGAAAGCTCTGGGTTAAATCATGAAGATGAAAATACAGAACCTAGGAAAATATAGAACCTAAGAAGAATTATAATGGATCAGACCCAACCGTTCTGTATCCACTATAGCTAATCAGCTTTCTATGGGAAGCCTTCTGCATACATTGTTGTAACCCGCCCAGAGTCCCTTGCATGGGAGATGGGCGGGGAATAAATTGAACGAACAAATAAATAAATACATACATACATACATACATACATACATACAGGAATGCAACAGCACCTTTCTGCTCATGTCCCCTAGGAAATTTTATTTGGTCATAACTAGCAGCTATTGACAGCGTTATAGTCCATGAATTTGTCTAACGCCTCTTTGAAGTTGTTCCATCACTACCTCTTGCAGAAGTGATTCCCACACTTTAATCACACAAATATGAAGAATTTATTTTGATATGCTGTATTACGTATCTACATCACTATCAAAATAATAAAGCAACTAAATTAGGGTATAGACCAGGGCTTTCCAAACTGTGTGTCGCGACACAATACTGTGTCACCTGGGGGCCCCAATTGTGTCACGTGACAACCCGGAAGCGCCGGCAGTGGCTGACCCTTCGAAAGGGCAGGCTCCGGGGACCCCAAAAATGCCCTCAGTTCCGGCAGCGAGGCGAAAAGCCTCCCCACGCGCGCATGCTGCCGGGCTTTCGGGCGCACAGCTGATGCACGGGGGGGGCGGGGTGGAAATTCTTCCCGCTGATCAGCTGAGTGCCGGAAAGCCCAGCAGCGTGCCAAGGCTTTTCGCCTCCCTGCCGGAACCAAGGGCATTTTCGGGGTCCCCGGAGCCTGCCCTTTTGAAGGGGCAGCCGCTGCCGCAGCAAACCAGAAGCGCCGCCGCCAGCGCTTCCGGGTTTTTTTGGGCCAGCCGTTGGTGTGTCGCCAACGGCAAAAGTTTGGAAAGCCCTGGTATAGACTCTAAATCAGCAGTTCAATAAATGCAAAAAAGAATCTCCTTCAAGTCTCTCACCCAGGTACTAACGAGAACTGACTCATCCTACTTAGCTTTTTCAGCCAAGGTCTGCTAGGTTCTGCCACCTGCCACGACTCAATAAATATCACTTTGTCTACATCCATTTCCTGTCTCCTGCATTTATTCTGGGACGTATACAGAAAAATATACTCAATGTTTACAGCTACTTCTTTATTACTTTCAGAGGTTTGAAGGATATGGACACAGTCCTGCTATAGGCTATCAACATAAAAAAAACATTATAAATACAAAAACTAATTAATAATATGTTTTATATATGTTTAATAAATCTGCCTATCACCAAATCAAATATTTTATCAAATGTGGCAAATAATCCACAATGCCTATGAGATTAGAGATAGAAATGTGTTAGAAGTAGTCAAAAGTAGTCCCGTTGAATTCACGGTTTTATTCCTAGTAAAAATTAGTGCTATGTAAAATTAACACTTAACCCATTTCTCACTTTACAATAAAAAAGGAGCAAAAAAGCTAACATTTCCAAGATGATTCAGAAATAAAAGCATTTCATTCTCTCACCCATTTAAAACATTTTTTAACTATTAAAAATTTTCTACTTTGTTTCAGCCTTTCTATATGACAAAATTCTTTGCTTCAGGTTTTCTTCTTCTTGAAGTCAGTAATGATGCCGCCTCATCTGACACAAATATTATAGAAATATCTTTAATATTTTGAAATTCTTAAATCTTTTTAAAAAGGATATGCTTTCATAGATATGGTTTTTCATTTAAGATAGTTATCAAGTTGCAATAAACAGCCCAAACAATTTTAGTAGAATAGTCTTAATACTCCAGCTGGAGATTATAAATTGTCATCCAGCACATCAGAGGAAACCTGATACAAAAGCTGACCTCAGTGAATTTAGTGTGTACTTTTTCACTTTTTTTATTACTTATGCACAAAGTAAATAGATGGGGAGAGAAACGCAATCTATACTCGCAAATTCAGTTATATGTAATGTTACAAACTGGAAATAGTAATTTAAATAGTTATAGCAAAGCCATAATCTTATTACTGCAATCAGTTATACCGAAAATATTCTGACTATGATAAACGTATCATGCCTACATGTGATATACATCTACAAGACACATCATGGTACACATATATGTATGAAAACATACACATTTATCAAGGTTTTATTTATTGACCTATTTTATTTTTTATCAAAAGAGAATCTTCCCATGACTTTCAGAAATGATGATCTCTATCAAAGGTTCTTTGGTATTTAGAAGGTTTTTGATATGTTTCAGAGAACATGAAACTTGTGCAGACCTTTTTTGGAGAAGTTTAAATGACCTATTATCCTACTCCCAATATTTATGTTCAGGAACAGCAGTTCTCACTTGGAAAGGTTCTGATCTAATATGCAAAGCATTTATGATAGTCAGCAGGAAATTTAATCTGCCTTTGCCTCTGCACTCTAGAACTGGTGTAACATTTCCATTAACAAATGCTGCTATATTTTTAGATCATGTAATTAGCCTACATCAGCTAGCCCAGCCTTCTGAAAGAACACTGGAGAAAGATTCAAGCCCCATGTTGCTTTGCTTATAAAACTCTGAAACCCAAATCCACAGATGTGGTGATTAATGAAATGCCTCGTGATCATTTGATATGACCTTACTTGCTGAGGTAAATTGTTTTAGTTTTCCACTAGCATGGATAGGATTCTTTGGCAGGATGGGAAGGCAAAGGCTTCTCCCTTTAAAAAAAGAGACACCATTTTCTGCAAATGAACCACTAGAGAAGGAGACCATTGGAGACTGCAATTTCTCCTTTCCCTCTTAAAGATAAAAGAGCATGACATTTGTGTTTGGTCCAAATAATGTCCCAAATTAACAAAAATCCCTATCTTGATAATATCATTAGCTTTATCTGTTTTGCCATTCCAAGCTTCAATAACACTTTGATTAAAGGAATTTGTCAGAAGACAAATTTGGCAGAGACAAGATCTGACCTTCTTCTTCTTCCTAGCATTTTCCTGCTATTTTCGCAGGGTCTGCTTTTCGGATCCTGAAACACCACTTTGCCTGATCATCCACATCCTCAGGGCGTAGCCCATCAATTTGCATGTCCTTATTGATGGTGTCGTGCCATCTCTGTTTTGGTCACCCATGTGGCCATCGGCCATTGATTTTAAGATGGTAGGCTATATTGGCGACAGTGGAAGGTGCCGCTCTAAGGACATGTCCATACCGGCTTTCTCTCATCTTCTCTGTAATTAATGACACTCCTAGTTGTTGTCGAATGGCATCATTTGTGACGTGGCCAAGTAGGGAGATGCCCAATATCCAACGGAGCATAAGCATTTCCATAACATGGAGACGGCTCTCTACACTCTTTGTTGCTGCCCAACGCTCGGTGCCATACAATACCACAGGGATTGACAAGATCTGACATTGTTTTTATGAAACTGAAGTATGTCAGCCAACAGCTTCATTGAATCTTAATATGTCCCAAATGTAAGGATATTAGTAGTAGTACTGTTGTTTATTCGTTCAGTCGCTTCCGACTCTTCGTGACTTCATGGACCAGCCCACACCAGAGCTTCCTGTCAGCCGTCACCATCCCCAGCTCCCCCATGGTTGAGTCTGTCACCTCCAGAATATCATCCATCCATCTTGCCCTTGGTCGGCCCCTCTTCCTTTTGCCTTCCACTTTCCCTAGCATCAGCTTCTTCTCCAGGGTATCCTGTCTTCTCATTATGTGGCCAAAGTACTTCAGTTTTGCCTTTAATATCATTCCCTCAACTGAGCAGTCTGGCTTTATTTCCTGGAGTATGGACTGGTTTGATCTTCTTGCAGTCCAAGGCACTCTCAGAATTCTCCTCCAACACCACAGTTCAAAAGCATCTATCTTCCTTCGCTCAGCCTTCCTTATGGTCCAGCTCTCACAGCCATAGGTTACTACGGGGAATACCATTGTTTTAACTATGCAGACCTTTGTTGTCAGTGTGATGTCTCTGCTCTTAACTATTTTATCAAGATTTGTCATTGCTCTCCTCCCAAGGAGTAGACGTCTTCTGATTTCCTGGCTGCAGTCAGCATCTGCAGTAATCTTTGCACCTACAAATACAAAGTCTGTCACTGCCTCCACTTTTTCTCCCTCTATTTGCCAGTTATCAATCAAGCTAATTGATTCAAGCTAATTGATTAAATCTTGGTTTTTTTGAGGTTTAACTGCAACCCAGCTTTTGCACTTTCTTCTTTCACCTTCGTCATAAGGCTCCTCAACTCCTCCTTGCTTTCAGCCATCAAAGTGGTATCATCTGCATATCTAAGATTGTTAATGTTTCTTCCAGCGATTTTAACTCCAGCCTTGGATTCCTCACGCCCAGCACGTCGCATGATGTGTTCTGCGTACAGGTTGAATAGGTAGGGTGAGAGTATACAGCCGTGCCGTACTCCTTTCCCAATCTTAAACCAGTCCGTTGTTCCATGCTCTGTTCTTACCGTTGCTACTTGGTCGTTATACAGATTCCTCAGGAGGCAGACAAGATAACTTGGTATCCCCATACCACCAAGAACTTGCCACAATTTGTTATGATCCACACAGTCAAAGGCTTTAGAATCGTCAATAAAACAAAAATAGATGTTTTTCTGAAACTCCCTGGTTTTCTCCATTATCCAGCAGATATTGGCAATTTGGTCTCTAGTTCCTCTGCCTTTTCTAAACCCAGCTTGTACATCTGGCAATTCTCGCTCCATGAATTGCTGGAGTCTACCTTGCAAGATCTTGAGCATTACCTTACTGGCATGTGAAATAAGTGCCACTGTTCGATAGTTTGAACATTCTTTAGTGCTTCCCTTTTTTGGTATGGGGATATAAGTTGATTTTTTCCAATCTGATGGCCATTCTTGTGTTTTCCAAATTTGCTGGCATATGGCATGCATCACCTTGACAGCATCATCTTGCAAGATTTTAAACAGTTCAGCTGGGATACCGTTGTCTCCTGCTGCCTTGTTATTAGCAATGCTTCTTAAGGCCCATTCAACCTCACTCTTCAGGATGTCTGGCTCTAACTCACTGACCACACCGTCGAAGCTATCCCCGATATTATTATCCTTCCTATACAGATCTTCCGTATATTCTTGCCACCTTTTCTTGATCTCTTCTGCTTCTGTTAGGTCCATACCATCTTTGTTTTTGATTATACCCATTTTTGCCTGGAATTTACCTCCAATGTTTCTAATTTTCTGGAAGAGGGCTCTTGTCCTTCCTATTCTATTGTCTTCTTCCACTTCCGCACATTGCTTGTTTAAAAATAATTCCTTATCTCTTCTGGCTAACCTCTGGAATTTTGCATTTAATTGGGCATATCTCCCCCTATCACTGTTGCCTTTTGCTTTCCTTCTTTCTTGGGCTACTTCCAGTGTCTCAGCAGACAGCCATCTTACCTTCTTGGTTTTCTTTTTCTTTGGGACGTTTTTTGTTGCCGCCTCCTGAACAATGTTGCGAACTTCTGTCCATAGTTCTTCCGGGACCCTATCTACTAAATCTAGTCCCTTAAATCTATTCTTCACCTCCACTGCATATTCCTTAGGAATATTAGTGAGCTCATATCTAACTGATCTGTGGGTCTTCCCTATTCTCTTTAGTCTGATTCTAAATTTTGCAATAAGAAGTTCGTGATCTGAACTACAGTCAGCTCCAGGTCTTGTTTTTACCGACTGTATAGATGTCCGCCACCTTTGGCTGCAAAGTATGTAGTCAATCTGATTTCGGTGTCGACCATCTGGTGAAGTCCATGTATAAAGTCGTCTTTTAGGTTGTTGGAAGAGAGTGTTTGTTATGCACAGTGAGTTGTCTTGGCAAAATTCTATCAGCCTATGTCCTGCTTCATTTTCTTCTCCCAGACCATGCTTGCCTGTAATTCCAGGTGTCGCCTTAGCATTCCAGTCTCCTGTAATGAAAATAACATCTCTTTTTGGTGTATTATCCAGTAGGTGCTGCAGATCCTCATAGAACTGATCTACTTCTGCTTCTTCAGCATCTGTGGTTGGGGCGTATATTTGGATCACTGTGATGTTAAATGGCTTACCCTGAATTCGAATTGAGATCATTCTATCGTTTTTTGGATTGTATCCAAGCACTGCTTTAGCCACTCTATTATTAATTATGAAGGCTACTCCATTTCTTCTGTGGTACTCTTGTCCACAGTAGTATATCTGGTGGTCATCTGATGTGAAGTGGCCCATCCCAGTCCATTTCAGTTCACTGACACCTAAAATGTCTATATTTAATCTTGACATCTCACCAATAACCACATCCAATTTGCCCTGGCTCATAGATCTTACATTCCAGGTTCCTATGGTGTGTTGATCTTTAGAACATCGGATTTGTCGTTCACCACCAGCACCGTCGGCCGCTAGCCGTCCTTTCGGCTTTGAGCCAGCTGCGTCATCACATCTGGGGCTAGTTGAACATATCCTCCTCCCCAGTAGCATTTTGACCATCTTCCGACCTGGGAGTCCCATCTTCCGATGGTATACCGACATATCTCTGGTTGTACTGATCCATTTAGTTTTCACGGCAAGAATACTGGGGTGGGTTGCCATTACCTTCCCCAGGGATCGTATTTAGTCTGACCTCTCTGCCACGACCTTCCCGTCTTGGGTGTCCCTTCACGGTTTAGCTCATGGTTTCATTGAGGTGCTCAAGCTCCAGCACCACGACAAGGTAACAATCTCCTTTGCTGGAGAGAAGTAGTACTACTAACCCTTTAATTCAATAGTTTCTGATAACAAGAAATATCTCAATGCATGTAGTTCACCCCTTCTATTATAGAAGCCCCTCCATCACTAACCTAAATGAAAACTAATTTCTTGCAGCATTTTTTTAATGTTTGTTTGATTAAAAAGCACATATTTGAATTTTTTGAAGACAGTATTAAGAACATGATCTCTGGGAATTTGGGAGGGTCACAGCTTTGCGAAGGCTGTGGATATATCTCTTCTATTGAACTGTGATAGAAATCACTTTGCTCAGTCCAAGAACATTAAAATCCTTGAAACTCTGAAGCGTTTAATATGTATATTTCTCCTTTCAAAGTAAGTTTGGCTAAAGGATAGATAGCCTGTCTTATGCAACTGGGATGCAACTGTAAAAAGATTTTTAAAAAGTGTTCTTTGCCTCTTCTTATCTGAATCAGTCTCTAATTTCCCTTTTTGGGGGCGGGGAGGCTCAAGAATCATTTCAGTTCTTGGAGGTCTTGAATGTTACAGATTACTTTGAATTAATTCAATCAAGTTTCTGAAGTACTTTGGGAATTGATAGACTGCAATGATTGAGACTGATTTTATATCAGCAAATTCAATACTACTGAATTTCTAACTCATCAGCAAGATTTCGCTTCCCTTTCATCTCCTCTCACCTGCATCTCCTACAGCCTCTCCAGATCTTTTCTGGAGAGTCTTCAATCCCTTCACAGAATAACTGAGGGAGGACTCTGGGGAACAGGAATCATACTATTTTTTGAAAGATGGAAAGATTTTCTTCTCTTCATCTACATTTAAATTAAATACATAGCTGACACAATCATCCTAAAAATACTTTTTAGAAAGTTAACACTTGATCACTAAGGGTTTGCATGTTAAGAGCCGTACCATCTTGCATGAAGTGCAGTGACTTAAATATTTTGCTGTACCCAAACATACTGCAGACACAAAAAACCTCTCCCTACAATTCTATTTACTTTTGCCCTGTACTAGGATTCACATTAAATGAAACTTACTGTATTATCCCATTAATTGTCATGCTATTATAGTTTACATTGCAACTGAGTATAGATAGTGCAGTGCATAAATTAAGAAATGTTTATTGTCATGCTTAAATGTTAATTTTATAATTAATGACTGTCAAACTCTCCGGATTCCAGGTTGGAATCAGTAAGTGTTCGTGAAACAATGTTTTCTGTGATTTCTTTGCCCACAAATAAAGACATTTCTTGCATATAGATTATACTAAATGAATCATGTGGCTCCATAAGAATGATAATTTCCAGACCCTTGAAATTCAGCTGCTCCCTTTCCAAAAGGAACAATAAAGAATTTTAGATCTGGATGGGTGAGAACAACCCACATAATCCAGAAAGTTGCCCGATACAGAGAATATATTCAGCAAACAAAAAGCATCTTATGTGATCCGGCCATGTATCCAAAGTCAAAACTGTAGCACATGTGCCTACAAAACAGCTGGTATGTTTTGAGAACACTTTATTCATAATACAAGCAGACATTATACTACAATCTGGATGAATTTGTATTCTGAATAAAGTAATTATACTCTGAGACAAAAACAAGGAACTTCTGGCCCTTGAGACATGCTGAACCACAACTCCCAGCATTCTTCACCTCTGATCAAGTGAACTATGGCTGCTAAAACGTCAGTAACCTTTGGATGGCTAACAATTACCTATCCTGCTATGGTTCATCACATGAATAAGCATTTCAGTACATAAATGATATTGGTTTGTTCTCCTTGAAAGTTTTTATAGCTTTCATTTTCTTAATACAGGGGTTTCATATAAAGTATAGCAAAACCATATAAAAATACAGCCAGTGTGTTCATATTCAACTACTTACCTACAAGTTTAAAAAGTGTAGAGAGTCTGAATGCCTCAGAATGATGATATTTAACAGCAGTCACAGAGGAAGTTGAAATGTGGATGAATGTTCCTGGTATGGCAAAAGATTCAAAAGAACTATATCCTGAAAACCATGTGTTTTTGTGGATGGCAAATGTTGATCTGTTCTGAAAATGTTCATTTCTTTCCCACTTGGAAAGAATAAGGGTATTATTAGAAGCTAAATAAAGAAAATAATTTGGTCTGTCAGCTGCTTCCAATGAAACCAGGTGTGGATCTGAAAAGCAAAAAACAATGAAGAAATATGATGAAATGGGCAAGCATAGTTTATCGTGATTAGCTTCTAGTACCTAGGTTACAAGAGTACAAGACCCCCACCAACACAGGCAGGACAAGCCAGGGTATATAAACAGACAGCAAGTTCCACTCCCTTTTCGCACTGAAGATGTTGCCTAGCCTGGCAATGAAACATCTGCATGAAAACAACAAGGCTCAGAGAGCACCAAAGACTACCTAGGTTATATGTCAATTACAATTCCATTAATAGGTGGCTGCTGACACTTATTAAAAAGTTGCATGGTAATACCTACATCCAAATTAGGCTGGACAACCAAGGTCAGCATTCTGCTGTGGTGTATACTTCAAGGTGTAATTCAGCCCCTTTGCTATTTAATTTTAGATATGGTGGCAAAATTGACAAAACTGGAACATCACTGCTAAGCCTGGTTGATAGACCTGTTGGTTTATTTTTATATGCAGATGATGCAGCCATTACCTCAATTCACCTATAGGACGGAGGAGAGCACTAATCAACTGCCTCATGTTGCACAGACTTGGCTATTAACTATCAAAAAACAAAAATTATAATCTTTTCAAAGAGATCCCCTAGATATAAACATAGATGGCAAATTAATGGGAATGTTATTGAACAGGTTAAGATCTTTAAATATCTAAGAATTGTTTTCATGCTCCATGCACTTGGAGGGTCCAAATTCAGTCATTAAAAGAGAAGGTAACAAGGAGTGTTGCTTTCAGCTTAAGGTTGTTCTGTACAAAAGGAGGTAATTATATACCAGGTAAACTAAAAGTATCTGAGGCTGAAGGAATTGCATAGCTATCTTATGGCTTTCAAATGTGTGTCTCTCAGGATAGAGTGGGCATTTGAGGCTGTTCAATCCCGATTTCTAAGGGGCTTATTTCTGAGTCCATGATGCGTCCAAACTCAGTCCTTCAGGCTGAGGCTGGAATGGCGTCAATTAAAACTCAAATGCAAACGTGTTAGGTATTTACTTAAATTAATTTTCAACACTAAGATAAATTCCACTATTCCTGATGGAAATTACTTAGTTGCATCCTAAGGTATTGTGAAATTTCACTTAATGCACTGATCTCAATGGGGTGTTGAACAGGCCAAATTATCTTTTAAGCAACATGCCAGAGATTCTGACCTCCAAAATAATCTCAGCCAGGTGCCACCTTACTTGATCTCAGTCCCACTGTTTATTTCTTTAAGATTGCATCCAAAAACACTAGAAGAACTTTTACATTGGCCAGTTCTAATGTCATCCAATCTGATTTTCTGGAGGGAAGTTTTTGCAGCATTTCTAAAGAACAACGTTTCTGTCCCTATGGGAGGGTGAAATCAAAACTGTGGGTGATGTACTGCTGCACTGACTCTTTTATAGATGTATTTGGGGTATATTTCCCCTGTTACAACAATTTTGGCAGGACTAAAGATGTCCTATTAGCTGATCAGGAGGTGATTTCAGGTCATATAGCCATGTTCTATATACTGGCTATGATTGAACGAAAACAATTGTTTCAACTGGAAAAGGCCAGTAATGTTTTACATTAATACAAAAGTGTGTGTGTGTGTGTGTGTGTGTGTGTGTAATCAGCTATATTATGTTTTGATTTTGATGTACCTATTTTATTATTATTTTATACTTAAATTGTAATAGTCTGTTATTGTAATAATAAACTATTTAAGCTATCTTGATTATTACTTTGCTAAAATATAGCCAGATTCTGTCAAGCTCAACTTAATCCAAAACTATATACCTATAACATTGCCACTGTTTCAATCTAGGAATTTCTGAAAATACAGAATTAAGAAGTTTAAAGTAAAGAAAATGACATTTAACAAAATTACACTTTATTAAGAGGCTAAGACTTCCATTCAATCCCCCCCCCCCGTGTTCAGCAAGTACATTATTCAAAAAAAAAGTGAACTGCAAAACTTGTACTGCAAGATTTTCACTTCCTCTTTAAAAATGATTACACTGATTTCCAGTGTAAGAAAGATTTAAAGTAATGCTCATTAGTGATAGAATTGTGACCTAACTGAACATCCTTTGTCCCAAATATTATTTCACTGCACTCTGCGTTATTCTGCTGAACTGAACCTTAAGACTACTGTAAAATCAATTGTCCTCCTCCATTAAACAGATGTTATGAGATGCATTGTTCATTATCCTGGAATACTGTTTAATTTCCCAAAATAAAATGTATTTATTGTATGAACCAGAAATATAGAGAAGCAGCTCATATTTTCTTCTTTAAGTACTGAAGCTGAAAATCTAGTGATCCTAGCATAAGCAATGATTGCTTGCTTGTTATAATCTCACTGAATCATAATAAAGATTGGTGAATGCAAGGGCTCCATATCTTCCCTAATCAAGATTATGAAGAGAATGTTGAGACAGAATGTCCAAAATGAAAACAAGTAGGTTACTTTCCAATGGTGGATTTTCCAGAAAAAAAATCCAATAACTGACAACCAAATCTGGAATTATTATTAACTTCACAAACACTGTATTCAAACAATGTAGCTAAAAAGGTTTATCTCAGGACCCTTCCATGGTCACTAGGCCATGCTGACAGCAATGATCTAATCTCTCCATATATATGTGCTAGATCAGGAAGAGATATCTCTCTTTTCCCAGTTTTCTATCAGAAATAAATACATTTTCCAGAAATGGCGTAGGAAAGCAGTACTCCAAAAATAAATGTTACTCATAAAAAGAAATATTGAGTTAATGTTCATTTTAACTGATGATGGGAAATAGACTCTCTTTTATCATTATGCTAGTAATATCCCTTTTTTCAGATTTTTTCAGCAATATGCTTCCTTTCTATTTCCTCTCTGTTAGTGCTTTATGGGTAAGTTGGCATTTCTTCTATGATAAGAATGATGTTAACATTAGAATTTAACTATCATTGATTCTGATGCTCACATTTACATCTTTGCTTGTATTTCAAAAGGCACAGAGGCAAAATGGTTAAAACATGCATTTTAGAAATGTGGAAATTCATGTACACAGCTAAAACATCTATCTAACTGAGTAATCCCAAGGAGTTGACAAAGTCCATATTTTAGTGTAAGAAAACAACTAATGGCAAGAGTCGTAAAAAACAGTATTTTTGTACAGTTGTAGCTTCTCACTTAACCATAATCTCAATTAGCTGCCAATCCACTATAATGTAACCTCAGGTGACCTGTTTGTATCTCATTAGGTTTACAGCTAACCAGCTGCTGTCAATTTCCAATTTCCTCAGGTTTTTCTACCTCTGTCCTGCCATAGGGAATATTAAGGCTACTGCGTTTACAAAGTTGTTGATCCGAAAGCTAAGTGTCACGCTATTTATAAATCAGCAATTCCCTTGTAAAAACCCACTCACTAAGTAGAGACCTTGGCAGACAGCCATGTCAAGAAACCACTGAAGGTGATGAGGAAAATGTAATGCTTCAGCTACAAAACTCTCTAAGTTCTGAAGTGGCAGAAGTCACTTTCATTAATTTGGCTGTGAGAATATAAAAACTGCTTTGCTGGACCCGAACAAAATCCATCTACAGTATTTCTGTCACCAGTAATAACCAGTCAGATGTCTCTGAATGCTCATTAACACAACATGACCATTATATTGTGCTCCTCATGTTTGTGAACCAGCATCTGGATTTTTTTTAAATGTAAGTATTATCTAAAGTGTTGTTCCTTAACCTCAACAGCTTTAAGATGTGTGGACTTCAACTCCCAGAATTCCCCAGGCCGGCTGGGGAATTCTGGGAGTTAAAGTCCACACATCTTAAAGTTGCTGAGGTTGAGCAACACTGATCTAAAGCATCTACTTTACAGAGCTACTGGATTTACCATGTGCTTTGGGCTTATACATCGCTGATGTTAGCATGAAGGTTAAAGTATCCCCTGAAGCTAAGTCATCTTCTCTTGCTGGGAAAACAGAACCATCCTGCAGTTTCACTGCAATTGTAGTTTCTCCATCCAAGTAGCTAACCAATTTGTAGGGACCTTTTCCCAGAACTGTCAAGAAAGAACAAAGTTACATTTTCTGATGAGTACTATCTATGTCTGTATCCTGGGTTTAGGTCAGTCCGACAGCAGAAAAGAAAATACCATCATTAGCAGACATTCCCCAGAATAAATATTATGGATCCTAGAGAAACATTAAGTTAGAACTACAGAACTCTGGCAAACTTGATTTCATAAATGACTTGTCTGAACCTTATCCTCATCTGTCAAACTGAAAGATAATTATATCAGACATTATTAAAGTGGATAAAAAAGAGTAAAAGTGAAATAGTAAATAAGGATTGAAGGAAAAGAAAGTCTGCCTACTTAACCAAAATCAGCAAAAAAGGACCAGCTACATACTCTAAATATACCTTCCAAATGTTGGGAGTGGTAAGCAGTAAATCTGTACATGTTCCTCACCTGCTGGAGCTGCTTGCATCCTCATATCGAGACCCCAAAGGAAGGTGAATGGTCTTGGCTATATGTCTGAGAGGACATATAGCCAAGCAGCATTTCATGAGAGCTATAGTTCATTAGGATCTTTAAAACAGAAACTACTAACTAAAAGGGCTGAAGTGGTAAAGAGATTATTCGCTTCTAATTATGAAACTTCTGTGACACTAATTCCTTCCTTTCAGTAGAGAAATATTTTCATAGTTCCCCATTGAACATCTTATGGCACACAGGCTTGGCATGCAGATACTTTTAAGAATGTAACAGCAACATGGAAAAAGTATAAATCAAAGATGTGGAGCACTCTAGACTATCATAAAAGTCCAGAGGGCTCAACATGGCAAATATCTGGATTCATTTTTTTGAAATTAGGACCTTCTAAATATTGGCTGAGCTTCTATGATATTATGGAATGTTTGTAACTGCTTAGGAAATAAATTGCTAGTACAAAGGCACTATGTGCTATTAGTACACTAAAAAACTGCATGAAAAACAAAGGGTTCATGATAATACAATCACAATATATAGTGATAATTTTAAAAAAAAACTAACATAGCATAATACCCAAACAGGCAAATCAGAATATACATGAAACAAAATGCATCAGTACTAAAGCATTGAACTGAATCAATATATCCTTTCTTCTAATGGAAATCAAAAGAATAAATGACTTTTAAACATGAAACGTTAAGGATAAAATATTATTTATTCAGAGCAGAAAGTTGCTCAGGTTGAGAACACTGCTATAGACTATTTCCACTGAAGATATTCATGGTGTCTTCA
Organism: Charina bottae; assembly: GCA_023362775.1. NCBI lineage: Eukaryota > Metazoa > Chordata > Lepidosauria > Squamata > Charinaidae > Charina > Charina bottae. The sequence continues at coordinate 184,460,286 of JALMGJ010000001.1, read as the reverse complement.
ACTCTTGCTTTATTTTCATATTCTCCTTGATTTTCCATCTAATACACTTCTCAAAATAAAAGCTAATTGGTCAAGAGTATAGGAGTGTAACTTGGTCTGAGATGCAAGGAATAATTCTGTCGATCAAAGTGCCTGACAAATTATTAGATTATTTATGCCATAATAACACAGTTACACACATAACTTTATTTAAATAATAACATTTATTATTTAAATTTAAATAATAACATATCCCAATGCACTGCACAACATATTACTAACATGGAAGGGGACAGAAAGAAAAATACTTAGTTCTCCCATCATTGCTTACCTTTATTGATATATTCACAATCATATGCTATAAAAAATAAAAGTAAACAATTAGAATGTATGTATGTATGTATACACAAACCCATTTTGCTTTCATCCAGATTGGGAATACAAATGAAAGCTGTCAGAAATAAACTTTTTTCGCTGACTGTAATAGAAAAATACTTATCCTTTTATGACCTCTAGTGGATAGTAATAAGTGTAGCTGTCCTTCATATAACACACAATAATATCACAATCATCTATGAACAGAAATCACATTTGTATCAGAATAATAATTTGAACTTGAAATAGCAACCACAGACATTCTCCAAATACTTGAGTGCTGGATATAATTTTAACCCATCAGTCAAGTACGAGATGTAAGAAAAAGAAAAAAGAGCTGTGCTCAGACTATAGCGTGCTTGCAAGATATTATTCAAGTTATTGCTGTGTCTACAGTTTGACCTACTAGACATAAAAAAGCAGCCTTTTAATGTATTTAATCACTTTATAACAATCACATTTGATACTGAGAACAGAATTCTGGATATAAATCAGAAATGGGCAAATTTTCTGCAGCCTGTGGTTGCACATTATTTATTTATATATAAGCCTATGAAGGTGCAGCAGGAGCGACAATGAAGCTTCTATATAAGGAATTTGGCCTCCCATTATCAGGTGTGATAATAGGATAGGGCATCTCTGGTCGTGTAATTAACTGAAAGACAAGTCACTGGCACAGAGCAACACTTTTCAATCTCTTGTGATGGATGGATGGATGGATGGATGGATGGATGGATGGATGGATGGAAGGAAGGAAGGAAGGAAGGAAGGAAGGAAGGAAGGAAGGAAGGGTGGGTGGGTGGGTTACTATGACTGATCCTTTTGTGCTACATTTAACATGCCTGATTCAGAATAGTGCAGGGAGTTTTAGCCAATTCTTAAATGTGAGAAAGGAAAATTACACAATTAAAAGCTAACTGAATATGCATGGATGCAGAAGCGAACTGCCTCATTCCATTTCAATTTTCCCACTTTAGTCAATACATTGTTTATTAAAAATTAAACTGATGGTATGGCTTGGCAAAGTTTGTAACTTGATTCTAATTATCATACTTACGGCATAGTCTAGGAGATCTCCAGTCTACTGTAACTCCTTGTTGACAACACTGATGAGCATAGGCTGAAACACTTGTACAGAAACATTCACAATCCCCTCCCTGGTTGCAACCACATGTGTCAGTCAAACAGTTTGAATAAAACCAAGTGACATCAACCTGAAAAGGGTAAAGATTACCGTAATAAATCATCCCCTACTTAAATACTGACTTATACCTGTATATAAAGAGCAAGCATCTGAACTAAATTTTAGGGGGCATGTCTAAGAAACATGTCATTTAGTATTTATTTCTTATCTGTATTCAGCACTACAGTCAAATCCTAAATTTTCTCCTGCTGGTAGGAACATTCTCTGAATTCCAATCCACAGATGCTCCAACTAAGGGAAGGAGGTACCCTGAGCCAATTTCCCCTTCTCTTTGCAACCACTTTCACCAAAGAAAATCTGCTTTCAGATGCTGGGAAACTTTAGAAATGGGAAAGGGGGGAGATAAAGGAGAGGGTTTGAGTAGTAATCATCTCTCATATCCTTTGTCCCAGTGAGTTCTTCTATTCTACTCCTGAACAGAAGTAGAATGCTTTTGTGCATGAATGCTTAAGTTTCTAGTTTATGTCCTGTAGATACATAAATATTCAGATATTTGTATTATTTGAATTATGAAATGAGGTAAACTATTACTGAGAAAAAAACTTCTATATTGATAAGAAAATGTGCATGTGTAATTATTACTGACATCCTAAAAATGATAGAGGACTATGAAGAGACTTGGATTCAAAAGACAAAATGTGACATATTGTATTTGTGGGCATGCTGCTGCATCTTGGCAGGAACACTTTAAAGTACAGTAGCTGTATCTTTTTATTTATTTATTTATTTATTTATTTATTTTATTTATGTTTCAATTTATATACCGCTCCATCTCCCCACAAGGGAACTCTGGGCGGTTTTCCTGGGCTTGTATGGCTGCTTTTGCAGCTGATGGCAATCCCAGGGAAAAGACATGTTTGGTTTGACGATGGAGATATTTCCACTGACAGCGAGTCTGAAGTAACGCCAGACGACGATTACATTTTGGTGTTGAAGGGGTTAAAGCGACAGTCTCAGCTGCAGATAACAAGGAGAGTTGTTTTTCTGAGGGAATGTTTTGGGAGAGAAGAGAAGCTTTGTGGGAGTTTTTTTGCTGAAAAGTCTGAGTTTTTAAGGGGGGCAGTTGGGCTGTTTGATTTTTGTAAGAAAAATGCCTTGTGGCTAATAGGGAGATATGTAAATGTTTTGGTTTATTTCGAAGTGGGGTAAAAAATTAATAATGTTTAAGAGGATTGACAATGAGGCTTTTATGATTTCATTTTTCTCTAATGATTTGGATTAAGATTTATTGGATTTTTTAAAGGCTTGTTTGATTTTTAGGATAAGTTTTTATAAGGTATAATAATTGCTTGGTTTTTAGGTTTAATAGGGTTAAGATCGCTGTAGTATTATTAATTATGGAAGTAGACAATTTATATGTTTTTATAATTGGATTTTTATGATAGTGGATAAAATTTATGAATGTTTAATTGAATTGTTGTTGTTGTTCAGTCGTTCAGTCGTGTCCGACTCTTCGTGACCTCATGGACCATAGCACGCCAGGCCTTCCTGTCCTCCACTGTCTCTCGGAGTTTACTCAAATTCATGTTCGTTACATCGGTGATGCTATCTAACCATCTCATCCTCTGCCGTCCCCTTCTCCTTTTGCCCTCAGTCTTTCCCAGCATCAGGGTCTTTTCCAGTGAGTCCTCTCTTCTCATTAGGTGGCCAAAGTATTTGAGCTTCAGCTTCAGCATCTGTCCTTCCAATGAGCAGTCAGGGTTGATTTCCTTTAGGATTGACTGGTTTGACCTCCTTGCAGTCCAAGGGACTCTCAAGAGTCTTCTCCAGCACCACAGCTCGAAAGCATCAATTCTTCGGCGCTCAGCCTTCCTTATGGTCCAACTCTCACAGCCATACATTGCTACTGGAAAAACCATAGCTTTAACTATACGGACCTTTGTCGGCAAGGTGATGTCTCTGCTTTTTAATATGCTGTCTAGGTTTGCCATAGCTTTCCTCCCAAGGAGCAAGCGTCTTTTAATTTCATGGCTGCAGTCACCGTCTGCGGTGATCTTGAATTGAATTGACAATGAGGCTATTCTATTTCATTTTTCTTTAATGATTTGGATTAAGGTTTACTGGATTTTTTTTAAGGTTGGTTTGATTTGTAAGATTGATAAGGTATCTATAAGGTATAATAATAACTGTTTGGCTTTTTAGATTTAATAGGGTTAAGTTTGTTGTAGTACTATTAATTATAAAAGCAGACAATTTATATGTTTTTATAATTTGATTTATTATTATAGTGGACAGAAGTACAGTATATAGAATAGTGGTAGGAAGGAAATAAATAAATGTTGTCTTTTGGGGGAGGGAAGTTTAGAGATTTATATATTTTTTCTTTTTTTATAAGGGGAAGGAGCAATTGTATTAATGATTTGTATATGTGTTAATGGAAGGATTTATAGAAATAATGTGATTTTGGTTTGATATAGAGTAAGGGATTGAATACGGAAATATGCTGTATATTCTTATGGAAAGTTGGAAGTCATTTCTTTATGTAATCTTCAAAATTCTTTTTTCTTGTGTTTCACACCTTTTTAGATTTTTTTTCTTTTTGTAGTTTTTTACTTTTTTGTAGTTTTTATCTTTGTTTCAAGCTTAATAAAATTCTTGCAAAAAAAAAAAAAAGAACTGGTAGGTCAATCATTCACATGTTTTCTTTCCTTGGGCTGGCTTGACTGGAAGCAAGAGAATGTATTAAATGTATTAAATAAATGAAATAAATAAAACTTGATTCTGAAATAAGTGTCAATGTACTTCCTCATGCAAGAAAGACAAGTCTTTGACAGTAGGGTATATTCAAAAGGACATCTCTTGCAGAACTTAATAGTTGGACAGAGATGGAAAAAGGCACTCTCTTAGAAGATCAGGCCCGAAGTCATTTAGGGCTTTAAAGGTCAATACTAGCATCTTACGTCGTCATCCAGTAAAACTGGCAACTTTTGCACTTCTTTCAGTTTAGGGGTTATACATGATCCTTGTATATTACGTCAGTTAGAAACCTAGCTAACACATTTTATATACCAACTGTAACTCTTGGATATTTGTCAAAGATAGGCACATGTAGAGTGCATTACACTAATCAAAACAGGATGTAACCAAGGCAGCAAATCCAGCCTGCTCAGGAAATGATGTAGCTGCCATACTAGATGTAATTGTGGAAAGGTGGTCCTTCACACAGCAGCCATCTGTGAATCCAGTGACAGTGAAGTATCAAGAAACATTCTCAGGATGTAATCTGCTCTTTCACAGGGAGTGCAACCCCATCAAAAACGGCTTAATTTCCATAATTAAGTCCAATTTCTTATTATCAACAGAAACTCCATCTTGTCTGGATTTAATTTCAGCCTGCTCTCCATCCTCCACTCTATTGTTGAAGGAAGTACAGTACATTATTTGCTTCTTTGGAATTGGATGATAAGGAGAAACAGAGCTCCAGATCACCTCCCCCTGATGACCTCCAGATGACCTCCCCTCAGGGATTTCATATGGATGAATAGCATGAGGTACAAGATGGAACTCTGTGGGACACCAAATATCAATGGTTTTGGTTTCAAGCAGCAGTGTTCCAAGACCACCCCCTGGACCACCTGGATATACAGTATCTTATTTTAAGTACTACACCCTTAACATTTTTTTTCTTCATTGCTACTCACCACTGGATGGCATGACTCAAATATTTCACTTAATAGTATTCCACATTCTTTCTTTGCAAATGCTTCCCTGAGTGGGTTTAAAATGCATGGATGCCGAATATCAGAGCTGTCAACACACTGAATCCAAAAACAAAATCATAAAATGAAAGAATAATGAACAAAAATTGGTATACTCTGAGATAGAGTATGTGTAAGGTACACATCCTAGGAGGGGGACATAGACTTCTATACAACTGCATACTGAATCAGATACTGAATCTCAAAAGAACAGATAATGTCTGACTACTTGCAGCATGGAAATATTAAATCCCTACCAACCACCAAAACAAGATGCATATTGGTATATTGTCACACCTTTTGTTAAAGCAATATGTTGCGGAAACGTTGGAATGTGGAATCATGAAAAATGTGTCATATTTTTAATTTCTGTGGAAATGTGATTCTTTGGTGTAATTCTAATTCTTCAGATTATCATGAAAAGCATGAAAAAGCATGGCACTGTGATCTCATACAGAAAAATTCCTTTACAGGTGTTGCCAAAAATCTATAAGACGTGTTAGCAAAAGAATGTTGGTGGTTTGAAAAGCCAACTTACATGCATAACCAGCATGTAATTCCCTTTCTGGGTAAGCAATATTATACAAAGCACTGAAGCAGAGGAAAAAAATAGTGTGCCAAGCAAATTAAAGGGTTGATATGAGAAAAAGAAAAAGAAACCTAGCTAATCTTGAGCATAACTACCCTTCTGAAAATGCCCCACGCAGTCAAAAATCCATGATTACATTAAGATTTAAATGAAAAAAAAAATCACAAAGCTGCAACAGTAAAGAACACTAATTTACTTTTAGAGGAATAGTTCTTAAACCCAAATTTAGTTTGTCTAGTTGCAGTGCTTACACCAACAGCATGCAAGCTTATTCCAGCCTTCTACATCTGTGAATAAACATGCAAGGGGTCTACAGTATATGAAGTCAAGCATTCTACTTTCACTCTGCCTCTTGTTTCCACCCTCCTTCATGAGTGGAAGAATAACTTCTGCAGCCAAGAGACTTCTCTGGCTATGCAGGTTCCCTGCAATGTGCACCATCTTAGAAAAATCAGCATGTTACATCATATGGGAAACAGAGTTCACTGGTAACGTCTTCTTACTTCAAAGGTTCCTCAGTGACAAAATCAGAGCGTTCACCCTCTTTCTCCTTGCACTCCCTCCAAGTATTTTTATTCATAGATATCAGGCACCTTTTTTAAGGTGCACTTTTTAAAATCAATAAATACTGTTGGTGCTTAATTTTAGATGAGAAAGAACAATATGATGAAGGACCATTCTCCAAAGATTTACCTCAACAGCTGCCCAGCTGCTCCCAAATTCTTGTGCATTTGTTAACTCAAAATTTTCTGGAGTTCTCATTTCATTTATTGTTTTGGAGTCAAAATTTCCACATAATCCAGTCAGCTCACCCTAGAAATGAGGCAAAATTAATAACTCTTAATTACAGTCACTTACAGTATAACCCTAAGAACTTCACGACTATTTTCCACACTAGTAACCTAGAATTCTGCTGTACCCCTGTCAGAAATGCTTCATTATAAAAAGCTATGTAAAGCAGCTGTTCTTTAATGGCTGCCATTGTGCTCAAAATACATTACAAAGAAACACAATTCTTACATTAAGAAATAATGCATGGAATGTTCCTTTTCTGTTAGATAAAGACCAACAGTCATAAAACACATTTAAAATGACTGTACATGTATTTGTTTATGGCAGTCTGTGATCAACTTGAGTCATAATACCTGGAAATTCTGAATAAATCAGTTTTGAATAAAACTGATTAAATGAAAATTATGTGTGTATCAAAAAATGTGGGCTCAGATTCTCAGAGAACCTGTTTCACAACAAGATACTAATTTGTTCTAATAACGAATTTGAGGTGGTTTTATATCACAGAAGTATTTTTAAAGGATTGTAATGCATGATAGAAAATTTTTATATTCCAGTGAGAGAAAAGCCTATTGAATGACATATATTGTTTTCCTAATTTGTATAGTACATCTTCAAATTACAACCAATATCGTCTTAATTAAGAGCTGAACCTGGTATCACAGAAGCCCCAGACAGGTAACGTATTAACATTTGACCAACAACATTCTTTTAATAAATGAATATTTAACACTGGGGACATGAATACACCATTTTCCCTTGGCTTTTCAAGGAGTATCATCTGGGTTATATTTTAATTTTCTGGATCATGACAAAAACAATCATTACAAACATGGAGAGCCAGTTTGGTGTCGCGGTTAAGGTGTTGGGCTAGAAAGCAGGAGACTATGGGTTCTCATCTTCCCTTAGGCATGAAAGCCGGCTGAGAGACTTTGGGCCAGTCACTCTCTCTCAGCCCAACCCACCTCACAGGGTTGTTGTTGTGGGGAAAATAGGAGGCAAGAGGATTAGGTATGTTCACCACCTTAAGTTATATATAAAAAAGGCAGGACAAAAATATAATAATAATAATAATTCCATTCCAGTTTCATTATAACATAAGCTACAACAGTAGATAAAACATCAGGTCAGCTCATCAGCTCTCGTGACAGCACAGTGCCCTTCAAGGCCAAAATTGAGCTGTTTTTCTCCTTTTACTTACTCCATATGCTGGCTCACGCCAACAGAATAGCAGCCATGTCAGGCCACTACAACCCATATGCCACAAAGACCAACAAACACAACCCGAGTTTCCACTCTTTGAAATTCCTTTTATTCCAGTGGATGATATAAGCAGAAACTTAAATCTCTCCCAGTAAAGCCAATAAGGAATTAAAAATGTAAGAGCAGTTTTGTCTTACCTGCCACTGAGGCCCTGTCTCCACATGAACAGTTGTTCTTTGATCCCACATTACTGTAATGTGTTCATTAGGAAAATGAACAATTGTGAAAAATCCAGCCTTCCATATATACACTTGCTGCAGTTTGTCTATGTAACTCAGATGACTCTGTTAAACGTCAGACATACATTTAATGAACATTTAATGAAAACTTTATAATGACCTGTAAAATATATATTTAGGAAAACAACCCCTTTATGGTTCTGTCTAGGTTTATCATATTATTTCTTATGTGGCTCTACTTTTAGAAATATTTGATACCAATAAGAACTGCAATCCAGGAAACACTAGACTTGTTAAAAATGGCTTTGGACATACATTTAAAATGCGAAATCCACTTATCTTCCTCTGTAAGCTATTTATTATTTTTCTAGCCACTTTCAGAACACATCCACTAGATCAAGGGTCGGCAAACTTTTTGAGCCGAGAGCCATTTTGGTATGCTCGTGCACATTTTGAAGTGCTCGAGAGCCAGGGGGCGGGGTTTGCGGGCGGGAGCCAATCGCGTGGAAGGGGGCGCTTTGGCGCGCGCTGATTGGTGGAGGCTCAGAAGGAAGGGCGCTGCCACCAATCAGCATCTCCGTTTCTTCTCCAGGGTTCTTCTCCTGTAGAAGAAACAGGGACGCTGATTGGTGGAGGCTCAGAAGGAAGGGCGCTGCCACCAATCAGCATCTCCGTTTCTTCTCCAGGGTTCTTCTCCTGTAGAAGAAACAGGGACGCTGATTGGTGGAGGCTCAGAAGGAAGGGCGCTGCCACCAATCAGCATCTCCGTTTCTTCTCCAGGGTTCTTCTCCTGTAGAAGAAACAGGGACGCTGATTGGTGGAGGCTCAGAAGGAAGGGCGCTGCCACCAATCAGCGTCTCCGTTTCTTCTCCAGGGTTCTTCTCCTGGAGAAGAAACAGGGACGCTGATTGGTGGGGGCGCCCTTCCTTCTGAGCCTCCACCAATCAGCGTCTCTGTCTCAGCGTCTTCTCCAGGGTTCGCGCCGCTTCCGGAGACCGGCTTTCTGATGTCGGTCGGCAAAGATGGAAAAAGAGCCAGCGTCAGGAGGCCAAAGAGCCAGATCTGGCTCGCGAGCCGCCAATTCCGACCCTTGCACTAGATGATGCCAGATGCTGGTAGAACATGGTAATGCAAAACAAAAGAAGCAAATATGTATTGTGTGATGGAATATAGGTATCGTTCATGAAGAAGTATGTATTCTTAATGGTCAGAAAAGGAGAGATGACTAAAACATAGACAAATAAGCATGACTAACTTTTAAGAGTTTCTTGAAGTTCAAGGATAGCTAGCATTTATCACGCAATATGAAAATGAATGAGGGTGTTTTAGGTTTAAGTGTTTGGGGTAACACAGTATCATCTACGTATCTTAACTTCTGTTCTGCTATAGCTTACCGGATCTCCAGTGTCGTCATCAAATATTATGAACGATTTTCCAACATTAATGAAAACATACTTTCTGCAAATGATTCCAATGTTAAAGCAGTTAACATTTTCTATGATGACTGAGAAACTAGTAATTGAGGAACTCTGCAGAAAAAAATAATAAGGTAGTTGATTCCAATTTGCAAACATCAAGTACACCTTAGATCTCTCCAACTGTTCAGCCTACCTGCTCCTCTTCTTTCTCTACCATCTCTGGGAAAAATGCAAGAACAGCTACTTACATGATGCAGCAAAAAGAAAGATGCCCAACATCTTTAATCAGCCATTAAGAAGATTGTTAATTCAGCACTTAAATTCATGCATGATTTTAACTCAACAACCTCTTACTGACAAGTCTAACAAGATAGCAGTGAGCCAATGAGTGGACCTCTCTGGTCCCCAAGGCAAAATCTTTCAGATGGAGCCCACCATTGGTGTGAGAGGTGGGGTGGCAAGACCTCCTTCCAGGCTGCAACAATTGAGGACAGGAGTGTGAAAGGAAAGACAAGAGTCACATAGAAATGATAGCACATATCATTTCTTCCCTGCCAGAGCAGCACAGGGTGTGAGCATTGCAAGGATCTCCACTCACCTTTCAGACCCCCAAAGTATTCATCTTCTAACTCAGCCATTTGACAGTCATTCTTTTTTAGGCTTATTTTATTTTGGCTAGGAAACTTGAGAGGACCACTAGATGGTAGCAATGAATTAGAGTTATGGATATGTCTTTGCTGCCATCTTGTTGAGGATATTCTTTTGGATTTTTGCAGCCATATATGCTATGCCTACTCCATCGTTCCATCATAAACAAGGAGGAGGAAGCCAATTGTTATGAGCCACGATTCAGAATCTGACTCTGACTTTGACTCTGATGATGTTGCTCCAGTTGAGCCTGTGGATGGTCAACCTCAGGAATCATTAAGCCAGGATTAATTTTATTGTAAACCGCCCAGAGTTCCCCCTTGGGGGAAGATGGGCGGTAATATAAATTAAATAAATAAATAAATAAAATTTTAGGCTGATCAGCCACAGGCATCTCCTGTTCAGCTGGAACAGTCAGATGACAAGGCACAACCCACAAGCCCCAGGTCTAGACATATGCAGTGGCAAGCAGAGCAACACTCCTCAATGAGGCTCCTCCCTATGCAAAGGGCAAGGCCTGAGTAATTGCAGCCAGCTGTCTGCAGATAGATTTATGTAGCCGCTTTGCCTTCAGTCTTTGTTGGAAACAACTGTTTCGAATCCCAGTGCATGACTCTTGTTTGTGAACCCTTGATTCTTGGACAGGCTGACTACCCAATTTGGCATTCTGTGACTCTTGGAACATACTGTATTTGGACTACTCTCTTCTTCTTGGACTGTAATCGGCACTTTTCAGGCAAGCGCTCTCTGCTAGGTATTTGAATTACGATCCTGTATGCTGTTATCTGCCTAAACTGTAGTAAATATTTCAACTCCTTAGTACCTTAGTAACTGTGTCTGGGTGTGTGTACCTGCAACCTTGAAACAAAACAGCAGTGAGAGAAAAAGGACAGCAGCAGTTCCTGGGGAAGCAACCAGGACATCCAAGGGCTCTGTTTCCAGCGTATGCTCCTGATGCTGAATCAATGGCTATATTTCTATGTCTGTTCAAGTGTTTACATTTTAGGCTTTTCCTCCCATTGATTCAAGTCAGCTGATATTTGGCCGTTCCCTTCCTCCTGGGGATTGGGAGACAGCTCCCTGGTGTTTTACATAACAGTTTGGTGTAGTCTTTTTTTTAATCCATTCAATCATGTCCGATTCTTGGAGACTGCCTGGAATAGTCCCTGCAGTTTTCTTGGCAAAGGTTTTTCAGAAGTGGTTTGCCATTGCCTCCTTCCTAGGGCTGAGAGAGAGTGACTGGCCCAAGGTTACCAAGCTGGCTTTGTGCCTAAGGCGGGGCTAGAACTCACAGTCTCCCGGTTTCTAGCCTGAAGAACCCTAACCCTAACCACTACACCAAACTGGCTCTCTTTTGGTGTAGCCTAAGAATCACTTATTTCACCTGTTGGACTGTATTTTGACTGATTAAAACCTATTATTACCACATATAATTGCATTAAATACGCTATATCAATATATGTATAGGACCAATTATAGTCATTAAAGTTTGAATAGAACAAACTTATCTTCATTATGAGTAATAAAATTTTATGGTTTCCCTTCTCAATTTACAAATTTCTAGACTTTTTTTAATTGCAGAGCACAATACTTAAGTTAAAATCTGAAGATGCTTTAAAATAGAGTCTTACCTTAACCAGGTAAACCTTACAGTTTCCAACATAATCAAAAGAGAGACCATCAAAAGTTCTATAATGGCGATCTCCATATGTAGTACACATTGATGGACATGGATGGAAATTGCATTCAAATGAGCCATGACTGCAGATGCTAAAGAAGGGTAAATTTACAATAGTTACAGTATAAACCATAATGTATAAATGTAATCTGTAACCAAATAGCGTGATTCTGGTAACTCATCAAACCAAAATATCTTCCTACAAATTATTGACAAGTCCTCTGATGCAGAATTGTGTTCGAAAACGAAGTTTTTGTATATGCGGCTAAACTGATATTAATTTTCAGAACGACTTACAAATAAATGACAAATAACTCTAAACACTGATAGTTATTCTTATGCCCATAACAGATTGCTGACTCTAACATAATGTTGTCATGGGAGAAATCACTGATATCATGACATCCCACATTCAAAAGAATAAAACATTTGATTAAATGAATTGACATATATATTAAGTATGTATCTTACATCAGAAACTAAATCCTTATGTAAAAATTATTACAGTGTACAGACAGACTGGGTTTAGAAAAGGCAGAGGAACTAGAGACCAAATTGCCAATATCCGCTGGATAATGGAGAAAGCCAGGGAGTTTCAGAAAAACATCTATTTCTGTTTTATTGACTATTCTAAAGCCTTTGACTGTGTGGATCATGACAAGTTGTGGCAAGTTCTTGATGGTATGGGGATACCAAGTCATCTTGTCTGCCTCCTGAGGAATCTGTATAACGACCAAGTAGCAACAGTAAGAACAGAGCACGGAACAACGGACTGGTTTAAGATTGGGAAAGGAGTACGGCAGGGTTGTATACTCTCACCCTACCTATTCAACCTGTACGCAGAACACATCATGCGACGTGGTGGGCTTGAGGAATCCAAGGCTGGAGTTAAAATCGCTGGAAGAAACATTAACAATCTCAGATATGCAGATGATACCACTTTGATGGCTGAAAGCGAGGAAGAGTTGAGGAGCCTTATGACGAAGGTAAAAGAAGAAAGTGCAAAAGCTGGGTTGCAGTTAAACCTCAAAAAAACCAAGATTATGGCAACCAGCTTGATTGATGACTGGCAAATAGAGGGAGAAAACGTGGAGGCAGTGACAGACTGTATTTCTAGGCGCAAAGATTACTGCAAACGCTGACTGCAGCCAGGAAATCAGAAGACGTCTACTTCTTGGGAGGAGAGCAATGACAAATCTTGATAAAATAGTTAAGAGCAAAGACATCACACTGACAACAAAGTTCCGCATAATTAAAGCAATGGTATTCCCTGTAGTAACCTATGGCTGTGAGAGCTGGACCATAAGGAAGGCTGAGCGAAGGAAGATAGATGCTTTTGAACTGTGGTGTTGGAGGAGAATTCTGAGAGTGCCTTGGACTGCAAGAAGATCAAACCAGTCCATACTCCAGGAAATCAAGCCAGACTGCTCACTTGAGGGAATGATATTAAAAGCAAAACTGAAGTACTTTGGCCACATAATGAGAAGACAGGATACCCTGGAGAAGATGCTGATGTTAGGGAAAGTGGAAGGCAAAAGGAAGAGGGGCCGACCAAGGGCAAGATGGATGGATGATATTCTGGAGGTGACGGACTCGACCATGGGGGAGCTGGGGATGGTGACGGCTGACAGGAAGCTCTGGCGTGGGCTGGTCCATGAAGTCATGAAGAGTCGGAAGCGACTGAACGAATAAACAACAAACAGACTGACTTTATTAGGCAACTAGCTTGTTTCTTGCCGATCTAACCCAACAACTTTTATGCAGCACATGCTGTCAACAATAATTTTAGTACAGATTCTTATTTTAATATATTTTAATGGCATGGAAACAGAGATCAAAGAACAAGAAAGACTAAATTCATTAATTCATATAGCTGAAACAGCAATTTTTTATTTTAGCTTTTTCTTTATAATGAATTTTCAATGTGGTGATTTATGGCATGTATTTTTCCACCGAATGTACAGAATATACAGTTTGCTATGAGACCTGTCTCTTCCCGCTTGATATGATTAGATCAGGAAACATGAATTATTCATGCTTTCTTCCCACTGCTGCTTCCATGTCTCATGTCAAAGGAACTTATTTTGTTAATAATGCTATACTGTTAACAATAAACCAAAGAAATATAGAACGACAAAAAAGAAGCATAAAAGCACAACATGACAGTCAAAAGGAGAAAAAAAACTACATTGTATGAGTGTTACAAGACTCATGTCTTGTTTCCTTTAGTTGATGATTTTTTTATTTTTTATTGTTCCAAACATTGAGCTGAATCCTGCAGCAAATGAGCAGAAGTCACCATGTGCTGACTGTCTACTCCTTCTTCTGAACCCTGCAGCCTCCATTGTGTCCCAAAACTCTGCCTCAAAGGAGTGTGGGGGGTCTTCAAAGCAGACTCTGCCATGGAATAGGGGGCAGCAGGGAAGGTGACATTGCTCTCCCTCCTTAGCCATGGGGGAAGCCACTTCCACTGACAAAAACCTGCCACTGGATTCCACCCACTGTCTCTAATGGTCATATAGTTTGTACAAAGCAGGATGATTTTAAAAACAGACCTGGCATATTGCAAAGCTGCAGACATACAGTAGCATCTTCCTATACAGGTGTTGCTGTTCTCAGTATTATTTATATAAGTAAAATGAGTCTGTTACCATCACATGCAACACTCAATGTAACCTAATTTAGTGACCACTAAGCCCTAGGCCTGACTCATGGGTAAAATGTAAGAACAATCAATAGTAATAATACATAATAACTTTGTATCAAACTTTTTGAAAATTCCATAAAACATACTGAGATTTAGTTCAGATGTAAGCCCTGAAGTTAATTTTCAACCCATTTGTGGGGGAGAACTGGAAGTTTATATTGTGATAAAGATTCATTTCTTAACAAGAACCAACAACCTACTTATTGTTTTGCACTACATGTTAAGAATTATGTTTAGATTTCTCAGCAAATACATTTTCTGTTTAAGCTGAAAGCCGTGGCCTATTATTTTCAGAATTTCTACCAGCCCCCTGAAGTAAAGTTCTTGCAGGCTTTTCTTTTTCTCTGTGTTTGTATGCCAACCATCAATGATAGCTACATCTGTACAGGAGTCTGGGAACAAAGGAGGTATCTGGGGGGTCATTTACCTTCCTGCCAAGTGGAGATGGCTTGTAAGTCGCTTCGCCAGTCAGCCAAAAGGCTATACATGTCTTCTAAGCAGATATTGAGTACCTGACAAGAGGCAGATGCAGTCAGTCAGCACAAGGCTGGAGTGGGCAAAGACATCCAGACAAGGCATGGACAAGTGCTGACTGGAACAGCCTGGATTATTTTTGCTTCGGTACTGCTGTGCAGGACCATGGTTACCCAGCAGAATAAAAAGACCCAATTAATGGAACTTTGATAGGAAAACAAGGAGCTGAGGGTTGAAATGTGGCATTGTGTTACTGCTTAATGCATATTGTGGGTTGCAGTAATGCCATGCCTTACTACCTATCTATAATACATTCCTGTCAGTCCTGGTGATGGGATGCTATTTTATATATTTTAATTGTTTCCATAATTGTTAATATGGTTTATAGAAAAAGCAGTCTTCAGCTCTTAAACCTAGATGAAACTGTTTATGAAAAAATTGTGATACAGCTAGGATCTTTTTTAAAAAAACTGGGATGTCTATGAAAGTGCAGTTGAAATTAGGGGTGAAATTAGGAAAATGCAGATGAAATTAGGTAAGTTCTTCATTACATGCTTGTGCCAACAAACTCTTTTGAATTCAAATATGAAAAGGTAATGAGGACTAACTTGGAAAAAAATTACTAGCCTCACATTCTCTTGGGATCTGGGAGGTAAACTACAACTTACATATTAATGTATGAAACAATATTGTGCAATTAAAAATAATAGTAAAAGCAAAATAGCCTTGGCAGGAATGACTTTGAGAAGCTTGGTGAGGAGACCATGTGTTTGACCCTTTCTTTTTCCCCAAATCATTTTGGTGGCTTTTTTCCTCCATGGGATTTAAATTGAGTATTGTAAGGAGAAAGGGGCTGCTCCTGAATCATGACCCTGATAAAATATTTTAATTGTAGTCCCTTTGTATTCATCCTTTTTGGGGCCACTAAAAGCTTGTTTAAATATCTGTATTAGTACAAATGGAATTCAAGACCAATATTTAAATATATATATATATATATATATATATATATATATATATATATTCCCGCCTTTATTATTTTTATAAATAACTCAAGGTGGTGAACATACCTAATACTCCTTCCTCCTCCTATTTTCCCCACAACAACCACCCTGTGAGGTGAGTTGGGCTGAGAGAGTATGACTGGCCCCAGGTCACCCAGCCGGCTTTCATGCCTAAGGCGGGACTAGAACTCTCAGTCTCCTGGATTCTAGCCCAGCACCTTAGCCATTCAGAAACACCATAGTCCGAAAGCATGTATAAGATGAACATTAATGAATAAAAGAAATGATTTCTACTCACCAGGTATGGCAAGAAGAAATTACTTTATCCCCAGGAAAATATTCTTTGCCTTTCCAAGTACATGGGCATTCATTTGGCTTGAAGCACATATCGCCATATTTAAAAAGGCTATTAAAATAGCAGATAGACATTCATTGTCAGTGATATTTGTAATACAATATAGATACACAAACACACACTCACATACATACATACATTGCTGGTGGCTCTTCCATCCCATATCACTGAATAGAAGAAGCGCACCTTGCTGCAGAGAATACTAAGACTTGGCTTGTAGTAATTTTTGTTTTTAAATGAAAGTATGGGTGCTCAAATGCAGCAAAATCATGTGGGAGTTTCAGATAGATAACTTTTCAGCAAAATAATAATTGTAAATTGTGATATTAAATTGTATCATGAGAAAGTTGCCTGTTAAGTGCATATTTCCCCCATTCTTTTTTCTCTAGAAAATTCTCTGCACCTTAGACAAAGGTTCTTAAAGAGATCTGGATAATCACACAACAAAATATGACTTCCTGACACAGCATCAATTAACCAAAATATAAAATTATTATCATAAGTGATCTATCAAAAACTCAAATCAGATGATGATTATGAAAAGTATTATATCATTATAATCGGAAATGCACACTGTAAAGAATGGAATAAACATTACCCTACTGTGTGGCAGATATAATGAAAATCACTCAATGTTAATTTCACCCTAGCAGTTTCCCTTCCCTCTTTAGAGTGGCTGCTTCTGTCATCTTCTTGATCTCCTTTGTTTAATCCTGATCTCAGCAGCTGCAGTCATGTAAATAGGGATGTATGTGGGACTCACAGGACTGCAGAGGGCTGGGCTGATATAAGACTGGACACCTCTCTCAGCTGAAGGCCTTGCTCTTAGAAAGCTGGACACCTGCAGATCTCCAGCACAAGAAGCAAAAGCAGCAAAGAAATTGGCCTACTCAGCAAGACCTTCTTTTGGTGCCTACTGCTTCAAACCCCTGCATATCAGTGTTTGAAAGCAGCACAGTACTAGGGCCCTGTGGGAGAAGTGAACACTCGTTACAGCCAGCAGGTTGTTGGCAATGGGTTGTCCTGGGCTCTCTATTTGCACATTCCCAGCTACAATGTTCCTGGATTCCAGATGCAAGATTACAGTCACTGTGCTTAATGTAACGGTTCTATTGTCAAACAAAAACAATGAAGAATGAAATGCTTTCAACGAAGCAGAAAAATACCTCACCTAGGATTTTCAGCAATAAAATAAAATAACAAGTTTTCAGATACAGGATTTTTTCTTCCAATATTTCTTAGAGAACAATTTTAAAAAATCCTCTTAACTCTGGAGGAAGAAACCCAGAAATATATTCAGTGAGCATTTCGATGCTGGTGTTTGATCAACAATACCAGAACAAAAAATACATCCTTCTACCATTTTGTATTTAAATATTTTAAAGACAAATTAAAACAAAGTGAGTCTTTCTTGTAATTTTAATTCATAACCCTCCCCCCCAGAAAAAAAATCTTAAGAAAAACCATTTATATTTTAATTCAATATAACAAATCCAATAGGGCGGGGGAAAGGATGCAACATTTTGGCATGGCTATTCTTTTTTATCAATTTCTTGACATAAATACAACCAAAGAACTCATAGAAATTCTTTGGCTGCTTTTATAGGAGTTGCCTTTTATAAACTTAACATGAGAAAACAAAGGCACAGTTTTCTTTAATATATCTGTTTTATTAACATACTTTTCTAGCTTCTCCAATTATTCTGAAAAACAAAATAACAACATCAGAGTTTCTCTTACATTAGAGTCTTATTTAAAGCATATAAGATACCTTTTGTGAATGTATAATGAACTACAAAATTCCCACTGGTTTATACTACCAACGAAAGAGGTCGCAGTCAGAAACAAAGAGCATCACTCTAGCCAGGCAAGACAGAAGTGCAAGTTTCATCTGTGAAATATAATCCCACATAAAACAAGTGCTAACAGCTTTCTCTCTTGAAAAGCCAAGCAGACAGATTGATTACAAGGATCTAAGAATTCATAGAAAAAGAAGATGCCATTCAGATGACAAATGAGTTATTTTTACTATGAATGGCCATTCTTCGCAAATGTCAATGTTTGATGTATAACTTACAGATAAAATTAAATGAATGCACCCACTCATAAATACGAAATTTGACCAACATATTATTTAATTTTACGGGCACCTCAATCACGTGTCTTAGCATAAGATTAAAAGAACAGTCATAGCCTGGCACCATGCCCCCAGCCAAGGATAAATGCACTTAATTGTTGTTCACTTTAAAGAGTTATGAAGTCCTAGGAGAAAAAAGAATTAAAAATCCACACCTATATTCATCACTAAGCGCTATCTTCACTGTTCTAAAGGAACTTTACAGAAAAGAAGAGAATGACTCCTTAATGTGTTTGGTTCTTGAGTTTTAGAACTACAGCCTCTAAGATGAAGAGTGAAGCTCTCATGTTTCCTCTAATACAAATTATTTAGAGCAATCTCACATTTGTTGAGTTCTGATATTGTCCATTTCCATTATTCAGACATATGCACACTCAGAGACCTTACATTAAAACTCAGTGTTGGAAATATTATTTCCTGCCCTAGTACCACCTTTCAACTAATGTTACTAACCTTAATCTTCTGCTGTTTTATATTTAATTAAATATAGACGTTAGCCCCATCCCTGTTAGCCTTTCAGAAAGCCCTGAAAACGTTGTATTGTGCTTTTTTTTTATCCATTCAATTGTGTCCGATTTTCCGAGACTGCCTGGACAAGTCCCTGCAGTTTTCTTGGCATGGTTCCAGAAGTGGTTTGCCATTGCCTTCTTCCTAGGGCTGAGAGAGAGTGACTGGCCCAACGTCACCCAGCTGGCTTTGTGCCTAAGGCGGGACTAGAACTCACAGTCTCCCAGTTTCTAGCCAAACTGATTCTGGTATTGTGCTTAGATGGTTGTTATTCTCCTGCAATCTTGCTTTTTATTTATTTTTACTATGTTTATTGTTTTAAGTGTATTAATGGTTGTGACATTGTTTTAATTGTTAGCTGTACACCACCCAGAGTCACATTCAGTCATATGGGTGACCCTATAAGTTTGCTAAATAAATACATATTTTAAAGACAACTTAAAACTAAGTGGGTTCCTCTCTTAATTTTTGTTCATACCAAGAAAAAAAAATCTGAAGAGAAACCATTATACATTTTAATTCAGCATAAGAAATCCGAAAGGAGGGAACAAGGATGAAATATCTTTCCTTAGTAGTATATCCTTTGTGTACTAATTTTCAAGCACTATTTTTCAGTTTAAAAATAACTTTCCCAAACGCAATCCCATCTCAATGGCAAAGCTTATTTCAAATGAAAAAATAAATGAAGATATGTGGGTTACAAGCCTTTCAATTACATTCTTATATACATCAGCATAACATAACATTTATTTATTCGGTCAATGACCAGCAACATAAAATATAGAAATTACAGATATACATCAGCAAGAATAGCTTGGACAGAACATTCACAGTCAACATTCTTTGCAATAAGTCTGTTTAGCATTCTTTAGCCATTCTTTGATTACAGTAACAAAAAAAAGTAGGATTTTCTTCCTGCTTTTTCATTGAACAGTTATTACTTTATATTAATAAATAAGGAAAAGGAAAATCTAGGTTAATCCAACTATATCTCTAGAGTTAAAATCCTCTACAAACAATTTCTTATCAGTTATATCTTATACAGTATTTTTCCTTGTTTTGTGCTAAAAAATAGAAATACCTCCTTTTTCATTCTCTCATGTGATATCTGATATCCATATTACATGCGAGCACTATTATCACTCCAATTTAGTTCCATAATGTTAGGTATTCTGAATAATTATGACCAGAAACCCATTTCTTATTGCTACTTAACATTGGCTATATTCTGTTAAAAGACTGATATTCTCAATATGCATGCCCAGATACAATAAACTAAACAATATTTATTTATTTATTCATCAAATTTGTACTTTAATGTAAAAGAATTTACTTAGAACAAGTAAAGCTATGGTTCATTAAATTCATCTGCTATATCTACTAATCATAAAGCAATCACACATTTCACCTCATCACATACTAAAAGGAGAACTGAGATGAGAAGATCCAGCTCATGTCAATAGTTTTCAGCTAAAGATTGCTAAGTACAAAAATTGAATAGATACATATGCATTATAGAAACACTATTAAAAATATTAACTTGCAGTCCACTATTTAACCTTTTAGTCTAAAATATACATTGCATGGTGCTATTTTGGTAGCACAAAAGTCTACTTTGCAGATAGGGTCTTCCATTTTTGCACAAATGTTTAATCTACCGTATTTTCTGGCGTATAAGATGACTTTTTAACCCAGGAAAATCTTCTCAAAAGTCGGGGGTCGTCTTATACGCCGGGTGTCGTCTTATACGCCGGAAAATACGGTATTCACCGTTTAAGACCTCTCCTGGCCAAGTGCAGCCGCTCGCCGGAACGCAGCCCCCAGGGAAGAGCAGGAGGACGAGCGCGGGAGAAACGCGGGGAGGGGGGAGCGAGCTCCATTCCCTCGGAGCAGCCTTGGGAAGGGAGGGGGCAAAACGCAGTGGCTCCACGACGGGCTCCAAAGTCGCCCACAACGCTCAACGGGCGCCTCGCTTCGCCTCGCCTTCCCTTCCCCTCCCAGCCGCGCTTTAAATGGAGCGGGGGCCCAGAATTGGCCGCGTTTCGGGAAGCCTGGTAGGAAACGCGTTGTGGGCGACTTTGGAGCCCGTTGTTGAGCCAAACGGCGAGTACCGTATTTTCCGGCGTATATCCCAAACTCTATATTTTAAATGGAAAAGTTGGGGGTCGTCTTATACGCCCAGTCGTCTTATACGCCGGAAAATACGGTAGTACTTTGATTTTATCCGCAATAGTACTATCTAGTACTTTGATTTTACTGATTCTATCTGTCATTATGGACAGATCGCAATATAGTCTCCTTTGGGGGAGATGGCGCGGTGATAGAAGTTGAAGGATAAAAAATATATACAAAAAGCCAAAGATTTACACAAGCCCGACATACCATTCCGTCCAATTGTATCATTACCAGGGACCCCCACATACAACATAGCTAAAGAACTTACAAGAAAACTTGGGCATCTCACAGAGGAGAGTGAATACTCTATCAACTCCCCACTACAGTGCCTCCAGAAAATCAAAGGCCTAAAAATAGATGAAGATGAAATTATGGTGTCATTTGATGTCACTGCACTCTTTACATCCATAGACCAAGCACTAGCGATTGAATCCATGGCAGCAGTTCTACGTAACACACCTGACCTAACTAGATACAACAAGATCAAAATACCCAGAATCATGGACCTCATCAACCTCTGCCTCAACACCTACTTTCAGTTTGATGGACAAATATACCAACAAATCAAAGGAACACCTATGGGATCACCACTCTCAGGACTCATAGCAGAGATAGTAATGCAACCTCTAGAAAGGATAGCACTCCCACGCATACAACCCAAAGTATGGATCCGGTATGTAGATGACACCTTTGTCATAATCAAAAAGGATCAACTGGAAGAAACACATGAAACCATCAACAACATCTTCAAAGGAATAAAATTCACAAGGGAAGAAGAAAAAAACAACACACTACCCTGCTTGGACATCCTCATCAGTAGAGGAAATGATGGCATTCTAGAAACACAAGTCTACCGGAAATCTACCCACACTAACCAAGTGCTCCACTACCAAAGCAATAACCCTACCTCACACAAGAGGAGCTGTGTAAGAACACTATTCAGATGAGCACAAACGCACTGCAGCAACCCAGAACACCAGAAAAAGGAAACAGACCACTTATATAGCATCTTCCAGCAAAATGGATACCCATTCAAAAAGTGCTTGACCACTCAACCCACCACAGCAAAACCAACAGAAGCTATGAAAAGGATTACACTGCCATACATCAGAAACATCTCAGAAACTACTAATAGACTGTTACAACCACACGGCATCACTGTAGCACGCAAACCAACCCAAACCCTTCAGAACATTGTAAGTAACCCAAAAGACCCAGTAGCCCAAGAAGAAAAAACAGGAGTTATCTACAACATACAGTGTAAGGACTGTAACAGCCACTATGTAGGACAGACTGGCAGAAGACTAGCAAAACGCATCCACAAACAGCAACTAGCAGTCAGAAGACATGATGAAAACTCCTTAAACTCACATGGACAAACTTAACCATACTTTCAACTGGGAAACTGTGAGCATATTAAACCAGGCCAAGTCCAAAAACGCTAGAGAATTCCTGGAAGCTTGGCACTCAGACAAAGCAGCCATCAACAGACAGATAGAGGTAAACAACATTTACATACCATTCATAAGAGACAATAGAAAAGCCAGAAGACCAGAACACCTCCTTGCCAGCAATCATCACCCAGATATGCAAAGATTAACACCAAGATTAGCACCAGAGGAACAATCAAACAGCACAATATACCCTAATCAAGGAACTATTAACTCAGTCAATCAACCAAGTAGCAAACAACAGACCAGTCAAGGAACTCCTAAGGAGAGAACAACACCTCCACCAACACAAGCAGGACAAGCCATGGTATATAAGCAGAGAGCAAGTCCCACTCCCTTTTCGCACTGAAGATGTTGCCAAGCCTGGCAATGAAATGTCTGCAAGAAAACTACAAGGGTCAGAGAGCACCAAGGACTCCACAGTTCAACCCTGAGCTACAAATATTCTCTTCGATTGGTACTTTGATTTTACTTGTGCAAATGCCTGGCCAAGCCACTGTACCAATCTTTTCAAAAGTGATTTTGCAATTCTTTATTTATTTCTTAGGCTTAGCTAATTGTGCTAAATGTCCCACTAGGGGAGGACACAACCACTAATGTAACATGCAACACCACCTCTTATACTTTTTCTGCTAATATTACGTTGAATGCAATCTATAAATTATAGGGCTTACGACTGTGCAGGGGAAACCTTTACCTTTACTTGAAATACTGCATGAAATTTTAAAAAACAAGACAACATTTAATTTTATGATATATACTGCAGGTTATTTTAATGTTATATTTGTAATGTCTGTGCATGATTTTGAATTATATCAATTTGGAACTCCTGCCTATTTAATAAAAAAAATACACAAGAGTACTGAAATCTATTCATTATTTTACTCCAACAGTAATATAAGGGGACTCTCACAAAACATGGCTTCAAAATTAAATTCCTTTTATGCAATTAGTCCACTAATTATCTCTGGCCATTGATAAGAGATATTCTTGGACTCCATTAAAATTATTTTGTGTGTGTGTTTGTGTGTAAATTAGAAAGTGATGATTTTTCGTCTTTTCTTTTTTTAGCAAATCTTCCAGGAATTTATGTAAGCTTCTTATAAGTTATTTGATCCGTTATGCCATCTGTTAGAGAAAATATTTTAAACTGAGGGCAAGAAAAACATTAAAAGCAAGACAGTCATAAATACAGATTGTCACTGCTGTTTCAATACTTCATTTTCAAATGCGTACTAGTGACAATTGCAGTATTCAGAATTGGGAGAGAGGAACTTAAGAGATCCTCTGTCCTCAGAGTTATTTTAAACTTTAATTGTACTGAAGTTTACCAACAGGGCTTTATTACAGTGCTACATAACAGATGCTACTGCTGTCCTTTCCATCCCTTCTGGCTTCAAGGGATGGAAACTGGAATGCTGAAATGGCAAAAGTCTAAGAACCAGGGATCCTGAAAACATAGTTTAACAGGTATCTTTCCACTTTATCCAACCATGGTACAGATATAGTAAGATATTTATTTATGATTTATTTTAACCAATTTATAAGGCTGCCCTCGTAACAGCAGCTCTGGGAAGAAAACACACACACACAATGGCAACTGAGTACAGCATAAATCGTTAGCAAATAAAACATCAATTTCATGAACCAATTAACCTCCCAACCCTCATGTCTGGGAAAACACACACATTTTTAAAGTTTTCCAAATTGCCAGCAAATACCATATACTAACAAAATAGTATATTTCATTTTGAATGTCCCATCATAGGGGGGAAAAGGAAAGAAAACCCTTTACTCTTTCATTTTCCTCCTAGGGCCTGAAAGTGTAGCAATAGTCCAAGGTTAATACTACCTAACAACTACCCAATCCACAGATACATTGGCCAAGAGCATAATGTAAAAATAATAATAATGGTTTTTAAGAATTTCCACAACTATGGAAGCTTTAATAAGCAGAAATAAGTATGTTTTTACAGCCTGCTTATAAATTGTTTTTAAAATTAAAAATCATCCTCATTCCCAAAGTTCTGTAAATTAGGGTGGGGGGAGAACAGTACTACTAAGCACAGATTAACAATCATGTTTGTGGCCCCAGTATAAAAAATGAGGGAGCAATGGCTTGTTCCAAGTACCTACTGTTTGCTAGGATGAAACACTTAGAAATTTTCAAGTTTTGTTCCATTGAAAAAGAGAATACTCAAAAGGGGTTGATGAAACATTTTCAACTGAGCTGTTTTAATCTGAGTTTAGAGCATTCTTTTTAATTTGTTACATTGATAGCAGTGTTTCCTCTTGCTTGCATGCTAATAAAAATCAGGGAAGGTTGTGTGCCTAGTATTGATTTCTAAGAAGGAGCAGGTTTCATTGGGAAGCTACCACAGATAGAAAAACAAATGGTAAACAAACATTAATATTGTCATAAAATTCAGTGCTAATTATTGCCAGAAATAGCAGCTCAAGGAAGTGAAAGGAACATGCCTGGAACCTTGGTAAGATAAAGTTGTATCTACTACTTTAATGAGTTTTCATTTATAGACATAGACTGAATTATCTGAACATTAAATGTAGATATTGACATCCCTGGAGAACTTCAACTAATGGGAAGCATCATACAAAACACAATGTATATATTTCCTTCTGAAAGATAGTATCGGCCTACATGTATAACCCATTGAAGGACTAGTTTACAATTATGGGGGCTTACAGAATGCAGCATCAGCCACAGAATGTTTACTGGAAGGCAAATTTGTGAAAACCAGTCTCTTTGTGCAGGGCCTGTAGACACAAACATAGATTCTCCTCTCCCTTCTTTGGAACTACTGCAAAGGTAGAAATGTCAGGACTTAAGTTTATAGTTTCCCAGATAACTATTTTTAACAAAATAGAACTCTATGCATGAAGTACAAAAACATAAGGCCCCACCCACTTAACCATGTAACAATCTAAGTCCCAACATTAATGGGAAGGAAATATTCTGCTTTAAAGAGATAGACAATGAAGCTCAAAGGCTGTGAAGGAATAAATATAAGTACGGTAGATAACTATTTCTGCTGCTTAGGCTTTTGATTTGGTTGTGTTGCCTCAACATAAGAAAGATGTGTAAGGGGGTAAAACTGTTAACTGTACTCCTGGAGCTGGACATGTTCATCAACTGTCTTCAACTATTTAAAAGGGAATGAGAAATCATACATGAATGTGTATGCACTAATTGCTGATGGGAGTATAAGCTATAAGGTAAAGGTTCCCCCCGCACATTTGTGCAGTCGTGTCCGACTCTAGGGGCCGGTGCTCATCTCCGTTTGTTAGCCGAAGAGCCAGCGTTGTCCAAAGACGCTTCCATGGTCATGTGGCCAGCATGATGCACGCGGAACGCTGCTACCTACCCACCGAAGTGGTACCTATTCATCTACTTGCATTTGCATGCTTTCGAATTGCTAGGTTGGCAAGAGCTGGGGCGAGTGCGGGAGCTCACTCCATCACGCGGGGCTAGGAATTCGAACCTCCGAACTTGCGATCTTTCGATCGACAAACCTGACGTCTTACCCGCTGAGCCACCACGCCCCCATAAGCTATACTGCATGATAAAAATAGACTTAATGTTATCTGCATGTTTGTTTACTCACCCAGTGGGACACATGCATCCTGAAAAGCATGGAAGTTGTGCAGACATAGTGATATTTAGCAGTTGATTTTCACATGTTCTCTCCCTGCCACGTTCCATGGTTGGTGGATTACTACAGTTAACATAGAATTGGTCATCTGGGCAGTCATGAACTAGAAAAATATAACATATACAGTATAAGGTCACAGTCAGTTTACTATATTCTATAAACCTCTTCAATACATAGGCCTAGCAGTCATATATTTTTAAGAGGATTGTACAATTTCATGGAGTATATGCCTATCACCTGTATCACTAATATACTTCGGATCAAAATCATAAATTGGTTTAGTTGCAATAGTACTTTCTTAAATTATTCTGGTCCAGTTTTCTTGAATAATGACCACACACAAGACTACAGTTTGGGGAAAAGTGATCTGGGTTCAATTTGTTTTGGTTTTTATTTTCCTTTACATACCAGTGCTGTCTTCACAGTTCATCATTCCATTTCTGCAGTGGCTGGTGAAAAATGCAATAAATAAATAAAAATGAAAACTTTTTTTAAAAAAGTTGGAAATCTAACATAATGTTTCTTGAAACAAACAAACAAAATATATTGCTTTTTAACAAATAACCTTTTGAACAATTCTTGTGCTAGACCATAGATCATGTGTTAGAATAGAATGTGCATACTTAAAACATAATGTGGATATCCTGAACGAACAAGATTTCTGAAAATATCTAACATATTTGAATCATGACAGCACAGTCAGTAATTGTCAGGCCTAGCCCAAGAATGACAAGGAATTAATCCAGGCAAACTTCGGTTCTTTATTTGCTCACACCATATAGACAGCATCTTGCCAGAGTAAACCTATTCTACTCTAACGTAAAGGGAAATAATCTAGGGCGTGGTTACTCTGAACCTATTTGTCTTCCCATGTTCCAGTTCCGGGCTGTGTTGTCTCTTATCTTGCCCCCATCCTTGGAATGTGCTCCCTACTTCCTGAGAACCAGCTGAGTTACTGTAGTCCATCACAATAATACAAGGAAATTACATTAAGTATTTGAGGAGATGAGGAAGGAAGTAGCTGGATTGGGAAGATATCAGAGAACTGTATCTCCTCCACTACCATTTTAGCTCAGAGTCCTACAGCCAGTCATCCCATCAACCTTACTATGAGAAATGGGAGCAAGCATCTTTGCCTCTGACAACAAAGTGCCTTGTGTAAATCCCTCCCTTGCCCTCTTTGAGGGCAGACAGACAGAAAAAATTCACAGACAGAAAAAGTTATTCCATTTCTGGAAGAAAATTCAGCATCCAACCATAACCAGTCAATGGAAAATTAAGAAATATATAAACTTTGATTGAAAACTATCTGAAATATGAGACTAACTTACCACTTTCCAAAAGAGGTGATTATATTTTCTCCAGGGGGGTAGTCAATACCCTGAAAATAGCAGGGGCATTCATTTCTATAATGAAAACAAGTACTGAATATTGATATAAAATTTATATGGCTGGAAATATTAACTGTTATAAAGAAAACAAAGCATTCCAACCAAGCATCATGCATTGGAATGTTTTCCTATCAAGTAAATCCTATGTACAGCCAAGTAAGATGAGTTACAGATATACAAATGATAGCACATATGTACCAGAGTTATTTTTCCTTCATAAAATGCTATTTAAAAAAAAGTTCTTCCTATCAGAAACTGTAATAAAGTATGCTTTTGTCTTCACGTAATCCAAAAAAAGGATACAATGACTACAGACTTAGTCAAATCAAGTAAAGCTTGACTGCAGCATGCTGTTTGGAAAAATCAATCAATCTGCTTGCTATTTTTCCCACCTACAGAATTGATTTTTTGATTCTTAGTAACTTAATTGGTATTCACTTTTAACCAATACAATGTCTAACTAATAAAATCCATGTTATACCATCACAAAATAAATTATTTGGGGAATATTTCATTAGAATTTTAGAAAACCATCTTAAGATTTGAATCATGAGATAAATATAATTATTTACTACTTCAATAACCAAATTCTAATAATGCTGCTAGAAGTGGAAAGCAAGAAGGGTGAGGGATCATGTCTCCAACCTTGGCACAGAGCAGTGTATGGAATCACTACTGTCTCTCTTGCCCAGGACTGCTGTCTGTCCAGTTACTCAATAAGTTAGAAGTTTGTTTTTCAGCTCCATTTATGTGAAAGCTTGAAGGTTTATTCTGCTAGTCACTTAGATCTGAAAACATACAGTTACAAAGAAATAATATCAGCATAATTAAACCTACTGTGGCACACATCTGTCAGTTTTGATGTCCAGATACATTCCAAAGGGGCAGGTGCAGCCTTCAACACAATCACCATCGCATGTCTCTGGCACGGAGAATGCTCGGCAGCTCCTACCACAGGTAGATACACAAGTACTGTATTCCTTTGTATCTTCACATGAAAGAGCTGCTCAAATGAAAAGAAGAAAACGTCTCATGTTACAAGCCAAATACACACACACACACACACACACTAACATTTTATCTCACACACTTCAGTAAGATTCACTGAACATAAGCTGCTGTTACAAAATACTATGCATGCTTACTCAGAGTTAGGTCCAGCAAATTTAGGCAAAGCACAGGACTTTAGTGTAAGACACTGTTTCATTAGCAATAAATTGTGTTATTACATGAAGAAAGGTCTACATTGTTTATTACATTCAACATTCGATGTAGATTTGAATCATTTTCTTATTTTCCCCCTAATTTGGGAGGGGTAAGTACTGCACACTTGTTTTGGAATTTACAGTGTGATTTCTGTAGATCTCCCATCTCAAAATGGCAAGAAATCAGGCATATACAGTATTTTCAGCAGTTATGATCCAACAATTGTTTGACAACAGAAAGCCATGTTCTGATCTCAGAACAGCCTGTTCCAGGGTTAGAATGTTCCACGATGAAATATTTTGCATAGCCCTACTCTGGGAGACACAATAGTGGGTTTGATAGCCACATCTGGCTCTGGGAACTAAGCCTTCCTATTCTTTCAATCACAAAACGTCACCTCTACTATAAAGACTTTTTTTCCATTTTAGGAGAAGAGCACTACATGATAAAACATCTTGCATTTATACAAGTCTTATTCAAGGCTTCCAACAATTTACTTCCCAGAACCACTTCCCAGAATAAGGAAGTCTGCATCTTCCTTGCACACCGTTTGTCATACTGTAATATAACCAATATAAGAAACACAGGGGGAAAAATCTTAAACTCCATGAATTCATGGAAGAACTCTAGCTTAATTTTCTATGGATGCCCACAGTTGTGTGGAAACAAGCAAAGGAATTACGTTCAGTTATTTCGTCTACTTCACAGGATTCAGCTTTGTCTTGAAATTCAGTCATGGTGCCAAGGACAGTTGTTAAATTTGGATAAAAATAACTTACCACATTCTGGGACACTACTCCGGAAATCTAACTCCACTCCAAATCTGTGGCACAGGTGGGCATAATGGGAGAGAGCGGAACACATACAGATCTGCCCACACTTGCAGGTATCTCTTCTACACTGTTCAAAATAGGGGAGAGGACTCAGGTAGGTATAGCATGGGGCAAAGAGTTCTTTGGTAATGATGCTGCAAGCTTCTGTTGCATAAGCAGCTGTTAAAGTAATAAATAGAAATAACCAAGTTTTAGTTGGAGATCCTTTAATTTAAGAGCATTGTAAAGCCTTTTTTTTTCCTGGGGAACAAAAATGTCTTTTTCAGCTTCTCTGATAGCCAACGCCAATAGGATAACTGATGGAACTTGTAGAAGTAAATTGTGTTGAAATTTTTTCAAGAAACACTTGAATTGCAATCACCATAAATATGTTCTCTTCCGTTCTTCATACAGCTCATTGTTATATTCCTATTCAGTGCGCTGTGGGGAACCTACAGCACTAGACATATTGCAGAGATATAAGCTGCAGTAGCTCCATCAGATGGTCATTTATGAGGAATGCTGAGAATTCTACTTGAGCAACATCTGGAGGGCTCCAAGTTTCCCATACAGTAAGGATGACCTGCTCGAACAATTAGTAGCTGACTGGCTGAACTTAAATTCTGTTGTTTCACATAAAAATACCAATAACATTGCTATGCAAATAGCATTACAAAAAATGTAACCTCTAAAGCATCTATTCTTTTGTGTGAGCTATGACAAGAAAAGGCTTCACTCCAGCACCTAATCAGTGCAAGCAGTTTTGCGATTATTATTTATATATTTTTAAAAAAACAGTGCATTTTAATTCTTTTTAGGCAATTTAGCATTCATTTATCTAGCTTAGCCATAGAAGGAAATAAACAATTCAGGGCCTGAATTACAATAACACAAGAATCTGAATGCAACAAAAATTAAAGGTAAATTTTGGTAGCTGTAACTTTTAAAGAAATATCCATACTGCTGCAGAGAACAGCCATGGGCAAAGCATTGTAAATACCGTCATCGTTCTTACCGTTCTTACCAGGATACCGTGACAACGTATATATTTGGGCTTGGGTCATCTTAGCTATTTTCTTAATTTTATACACGTAATTGAGTTTGAGGTCTAAGTACACATGTACAGACATCACAGCTTCAGAAGCTCAAAATGAACCTTGTTATGTTGCAACATTAAACATTTTGTCATTGTTACTCTCCATATTCATACTCACCTGCTTGTAAATGAATATCACATGGATCTACTGATGAACTGTCATACCCAGGATTACAGGCTGATGAAGTTTTCCAGGAATTTCCAAAAAGCTGAGGTGTACTTTCTGGCACTCCAACTGGAGATCTTTTTTTTTATTATTATTGATTGATTTTTAGCAAATAATTAGTTTTGAAAATAAGCAGTAATATCAATTAAAAACACATACTTCAATTATTGGGTGCATACAATGAAATTAATAGAGTTGACTCATTGTCATGTAGTCCTGAATCTATAAGTCTCCTTATTCAGATACTTTATATTTTAAAAGCACAACCCAACAAACATACTAGTTAACTTACTATCTTTTGTGTATAAAAGGAAGACAGTGTGTTGAGTTAAATAACATATCCTTCCCCACTGTTTTTGTGAACAAAATATTTCATTTTATAAAAAGTTAGGCAATCCAACTATTTTTCTTTTATATAGTATATACTGTAACTAAGCATGAGCCTTCTAAATTTAAATTGGAAGGATTGAAAAATTCTAAAGCAGCCATTGCTGGAAACTATTCAGAAAAAGTTTTCATCTATGTTTCCCATGGAGCCATAGCATTCTAGCATTCTGTGAGAACTTGATGGGGTTCTGTTAGAGAAAAAATTGGTTAACATTTCTGTTAGAAACCCAGTTTGGTCTAGTGGTTAAGGTGCTGGGATAGAAACCAGGAGTCTGTGCATTCTAGTCCTGCCTTAGGCACGAAAGCCGGCTGGGTGACCTTGGGCCAGTCACTCTCTCTCTCTGCCCTAGGAAGGAGCCAATAGCAAACCAGGAGACTGAGAGTTCTAGTCCCGCCTTAGGCATGAAAGCCGGCTGGGTGACCTTGCGCCAGTCACTCTCTCTCAGCCCAACTCACCTCACAGGGTTGTTGTTGTGAGGAAAATAGGAGGAGGAAGGAGTATTAGGTATGTTTGCCGTCTTGAGTTATTTATAAAAATAATAAAGGCGGGATAAAAATTAAATAAATAAATAAATAAAATAAAAAAGTTCACTTAAATGCAGCCAATTTGCTGTCACCAGAGTTTTGCCTCAGGAGTTCTGAGAATTTTTTTTTAACTAACAGATTCTCTGGCTTGAAAATTTGAAAACCCCTGACCTAGAGGTCACCAAAACAAAAAACAACCCTGTATATGAAGAGGTGAACCAAATATTTAGAATATTTAGGAATGTTCAGAACTCTGTAGATGAACAGTGGCCCAAATATTTAGAATTAAGAAAAAAAGCCATGTATAAACACCCTTCTTTTTACTGTACTTCATTGCAACAGGCTGCATTATAAATCCCAGATTTGCCAATTGTTTACAATGACAAAATATGAGCTAAGTGAGGCCTGTCATCCATGATTTGCGGGACTGGTAATCATGCCATCTGAGCACAGTCCTACTTGCAAAGCAATTATCAACTATGTTGCAGTAAGCTTCATGCCATCATGCAAAATATGCTCTATACTTTGCTTTAGTTTGGCAGTATATCTCCTATTAAAGTGCCCATAGCATTATGGCAATGGGATTAAAACAAATTAAAACTAGAAGCTGAGAATATTTGCCAAGCTTTTGAGAAAACATATAAGAGAAGCATCTTCTTCTAAGCAACAGAGCTTTGCAAGGCACAAGATTAATAATAATAATAATAATAATAATAATTATAATTATAATTATAATTTATTAAACTTGTATGCCACCCAATTCACAATCTTAGCTGAGGTTCTCCAACTTTATTATTTTGTTTATGTTGGGTTGTATGTCCAGCGCATTTTAACTTTCTTGCTGCCCAGAACCACCACCCAAAATCACAAACTAATGGGTGGCTTACAAATGTAACTATTTTTTTTCTTCTAGTAACTACTCATGTTTTTTCTACAGTGTTGAAAAAATGCACTGATTAAAAACTTATTTTAGCATTTATGAAGATGTATTTTTAGAAGTTACAATTATACATACAAAAAGTCATCCTGAGTGTTTCCATTGAAAGTTCCACACAGGCCAATAGTATCATCTTTCCACTGAGCATCAGCTTCAAGATAGAGTCTTAAACCTTTCCAGTCATAAAGTATTTGTAATCCAATGTATGATTTAATTTGTAAAAATACAGAGGAAAGTTTCCTAATTTCAAAGGAATCTAAAAGAGGAAAATAGAAGGAAGATACATCAATAGTAACCTCAAATATTTTATTTTACCCTTCACCTAAAGCTTGTTGGAGATGATCCCCACAGACCCCACATTTCAAAAAGTTTGGACCAATTCAAGTTTACTCAGACTGTAAGTTCATTTATAAACTGATGGCACTGATTGTTCATGGTAGTGACTGCCTTAAATCTAAACCTTGGACGCTTCCACAAACATTTTCCATCATTTTGTGTTACAAAGTGATGGAATCATTTAGAGTAGGACTGACTTTACATTATTTAGGTAGGAGGTATATATAATGTTTTTCAAAAATAATTCATTTTACACAAGCACCTTCAGATTTAAGTAGCAGAAGCTACTTAATCCACCAGTAGAAAAATAAAATAAAATCCTACATGTGTGTTTCTTTGCTGAGATACAAACAAGGGAACATAATACAGACTACTAAATCCTAGAATAGAAAACCACATAAAATATAATCCATCCTTTAATATGGAGAGGCAGCAGCTAACTTAACCAGTGTTGGGGAAAAGAAGAAAGATTGACAGATGGCATGGAATGAATTATCATAATACTCGCGGATAAGCCCATCCATGGATAAGCAGAACCCAATTTTGGGGGTATATTTTGGAGCCTAAAATTCTCAGCTTCTCTGTGAGTATATATGGTATCTCTTGTTCTATCTGAATGATGGTCTATCATATCTATATATCTATATATATATACATATCTATATATCATATCTATATATGGCTTATTCTGCTGCAATATATTGGTCAGTCTCTTCATTTCTCATCCCTGAGTCTGGACAAATAGAGAATTTAGCATAAAAATAGGAAGAAATCATATACATTGCATCAAAAAGAGGAGCATGAAACCTGTGACTTCCATGACAAATAACATATAACTAAAATTATAGCATTTTCATATTTGTAATGTTATTTTTATTACAATTTTATTCTAACTTACCGTCAATATAAGGCAGATTGACTGTATATTGGTCATGTACCAAAACATCTCCTGAATGCGTCAGAGTTACTTGCCTCCTAGAATCTTGACTGAAAATAAGACTGACTGATTGGATACATGTTCCATCATGATTCTAGAAATATGATGAAGACAAATAATACCTTAAAATAATGTGGAGTTCATAATGGATCAAGGTATAAAGTGTAATAATTCTCATTGAAAAAGAAAAAAATGTTGTAAATGAATATGAGGTAAGTTATGACCTCACATATAGCTGCTGCTTCACTCTATTTAATTCAATTCTGGTGCTTCCCAACTCCAACTGACTCCAAGTGGCTCACAATATAAAAGACAAAAAATGAATACAATATGCTACATGGTATTTACAATATGGTAAATAAGTACAATAAAAAAATACAAGATGGAAAATCCAGACATCTGGTACCAAAACATATGAAGCATATGTCAAACACACCTAACAAGGGGTGCCATCCATCCTACCCCCAAGGCTTGGGAAACAGCCAAATCTTTATGGCCTTCTGGAATGTCATATGGGTGGGAACCATCTGATCTCAGTAAGGACCTCATTCGAGAAGGCAGATACCACAACAGAGAAGGAGTGTCTCTCTTACCACAGCTTCCTGTGTCCCAAAATATTGCATTGTTTAATCAAAGAGACCCATAGCATGCCCACTCTGTCAACTTATACCAGCTGGCAGAAACCACGGCATGGGCCTAGTAGGCCTTTAAAGGTGATAACCAACACTTGAGCCACACCAGGAAAAACACTGGCAACCAACGCAGCTCATGAAGCAGGAGTGTCTCATGGGCATGCCGAGGCAAACCCACCACGGCTCGTGCTGCTACATTCTGGATCAGTTGAAGCTGCTGAGTGTCTTCAAGGCAATCCCATGTAGAACACATTGCAATATGTCAATGAAGATTCTCAGTCATCCAGGTGGAATTGTCTGTAGGTTGAGTCATGGCAACTGGATTTCTTTCTTTTGATTGAAACGTTTTGCTGGGCCAAACTGAAGAAGCTACTTGGACAAGCAGCAAAATGTTTCAACCAAAAGAAAGAAATCCAGTTGCCATGACTCAACCTACAAACACATTGCAATAGCTGAACCATGAGGTGAGAAGGGTATGAGTGACTATCTAGAGGGCTGATGGAGTGCACTGGCACATCAGATGGAACTATGCTAAGGCCCTCTTGGCCACAGCTGCCACCTGTTCTTTGAACAGGGCCTGTGAGTCTACGAGGACCCCCAGATTCCATACCACTCCTGAATGGGGAAGTGCAATCTCATTCAGGAGTAAAGATGGAAGATGCCCAGACTTAGGCAGTCCCAACAACCATAGCCACTCAGTCTTAGCAGAATAACAGAATAACCATTCACCTTCACAGAATAACAGTATTTAAGGTTAAGTGAAATGCAACAGGGCACATATAAGAGCAGGAAACCTTCTTCCATCAAGGGCTACAACCGCAAGGTAGCATATTGAGATCTGCATTCTGGCAGTAGGTAGGGCCAGTCAGAAGGGCCACAGGCCACCAGCGAACTCCCTCCTTGATAAACATGGGAACCCGAGATCAGTATTAGTTATAAAGGTTGGTGCCATCTCAGAGCATTCATATGAGATAATAAGATTGCTCTGAGCAATTCAAAACAAGCTTTAAAGATAATAACGGGCATACTGTGGCATTACTGAGAACTATAGAGTGCTTTCTAGATGTAAATACCTTAAATATAAAATAACTCTAGTCATTTTTGTTGTTCAGTCGTTTAGTCGTGTCCGACTCTTCGTGACCTCATGGACCATAGCACGCCAGGCCTTCCTGTCCTCCACTGTCTCCCAGAGTTTACTCAAATTCATGTTCATTACATCGGTGATGCTATCTAACCATCTCATCCTCTGCCGTCCCCTACTCCTTTTGCCTTCACTCTTTCCCAGCATCAGGGTCGTTTCCAGTGAGTCCTCTCTTCTCATTAGGTGGCCAAAGTATTTGAGCTTCAGCTTCAGCATCTGTCCTTCCAATGAGCAGTCAGGGTTGATTTCCTTTAGGATTGACTGATTTGACCTCCTTGCAGTCCAAGGGACTCTTAAGAGTCTTCTCCAGCACCACAGTTCGAAAGCATCAATTCTTTGGCGCTCAGCCTTCCTTATGGTCCAACTCTCACAGCCATACATTACTACTGGAAAAACCATAGCTTTAACTATACGGATCTTTGTCGGCAAGGTGATGTCTCTGCTTTTTAATATGCTGTCTAGGTTTGCCATAGCTTTCCTCCCCAGGAGCAAGCGTCTTTTAAATTCATGGCTGCAGTCACCGTCTGCGGTGATCTTGGAGCCCAAGAAAATAAAATCTGTCACTGCTTCCATTTCTTCCCCTTCTATTTGCCAGGAAGTGATGGGACCAGATGCCATGATCTGAGTTTTTTTAATGTTGAGTTTCAAGCCAGCTTTTTCACTCTCCTCTTTCACCCTCATCAAGAGGCTCTTTAGTTCCTCTTCACTTTCTGCCATTAGGGTGGTATCGTCTGCATATCTGAGGTTGTTGATATTTCTCCTAACAATCTTAACTCCGGCTTGTGATTCATCCAGTCCAGCATTTCTCATGATGTACTCTGCATATAAGTTAAATAAGCAGGGTGATAATATACAGCCTTGTCATACTCCTTTCCCAATTTTAAACCAGTCGGTTGTTCCATGTCCGGTTCTAACTGTTGCTTCTTGATCCACATACAGGTTTCTCAGGAGACAGGTAAGGTGGTCTGGTACTCCCATCTCTTTAAGACTTTGCCACAGTTTGTTGTGATCCACACAATCAAAGGCTTTAGCGTAGTCAATGAAGCAGAAGTAGATGTTTTTCTGGAACTCTCTTGCTTTTTCCATGATCCAGCGAATGTTGGCAATCTGATCTCTAGTTCCTCTGCCTCTTCGAAACCCAGCTTGCACTTCTGGTAGTTCTCGGTTCACATACTGCTGAAGCCTAGCTTGTAGGATTTTGAGCATAACCTTGCTAGCATGTGAAATGAGCTCAATTGTATGGTAGTTTGAACATTCTTTGGCATTGCCTTTCTTTGGAATTGGAACGTAAACTGACCTTTTCCAATCCTGTGGCCACTGTTGAGTTTTCCAAATTTGTTGGCATATTGAGTGCAGCACTTTAACAGCATCATCTTTTAGGATTTTAAATAGCTCAGCTGGGATACTGTCTTCTCCGCTAGCTTTGTTGTTAGTAATGCTTCCTAAGGTCCATTTGACTTCACTCTCTAGGATGTCCGGCTCAAGGTCAGTGACAACACCATCGTATTTATCAGGGATGTTAACATCTTTCTTGTATAGTTCTTCTGTGTATTCTTGCCACCTCTTCTTAATCTCTTCTGCTTCTGTTAGGTCCCTGCCTTTTTTGTCCTTTATCATGCCCATCTTTGCACAAAACGTTCCCTTGATATCTCCGATTTTCTTGAAGAGATCTCTAGTCTTCCCCATTCTATTGTTTTCCTCGATTTCTTTTCATTGTTCATTTAAGAAGACCTTCTTATCTCTCCTTGCTATTCTCTGGAATTCTGCATTCAGTTGTTTATATCTTTCCCTTTCTCCCTTGCCTTTTGCTTCCCTTCTTTCCTCAGCTATTTGTAAAGCCTCATCAGTCAGCCACTTTGCTTTCTTGCATTTCTTTTTCTTTGGGATGGTTTTAGTTGCTGCCTCCTGTACAACTCTAGTCATAGTATCCTACAGAACAAAAATATTTCCCTTCCTTTTTTCTCAGGTTTAGAAAATGTATGGAACTTGTATATACAGGCTTGATTTCTAGATTTCCCATAACCATTATCCTGGCAGTGTACTCTTACAAATAGCTGCATTTTTTAAAAAAATATTTTAACCCCAAAACTCTATCAAAGGATTAGAATAATTGTGTGTCCTATTTTTCAGATGACAATCCTCTACTTGAAATTATGCTCTTATTAAGTTTTTTTAAGTATCATTTTTCGTAAACTTGAAGCCAAATATTTGAAATTACAGCTTGATTAACCTTCACAATTCAGCATGCTGCGTTTCTATTCTAAAGACTCCTTTTTCCCAGAATAATTTAAGCTACCTCAGGAAATTTGTAAAGCCTCATCAGTCAGCCACTTTGCTTTCTTGCATTTCTTTTTCTTTGGGATGGTTTTAGTTGCTGCCTCCTGTACAACTCTAGTCATAGTATCCTACAGAACAAAAATATTTCCCTTCCTTTTTTCTCAGGTTTAGAAAATGTATGGAACTTGTATATACAGGCTTGATTTCTAGATTTTGTTAAGGTTATTTGGTTAAAGCATTCTATGCAGAATTAAACGCATGGCATTTTCTTCCACTGTGTCTGGCCAGAGAGTGAAAAAATACAAGTGAAAACAATCTACATTGTTTTCCGCATTGTAAGTTTGGTTCTCAAAACATCTGAGACGTAGATGGCAGGTGCTGAGATATCTCTAGCTAGACAAAATAAACCCGTAATCAGAATCGTTCTCAAAACAAAAAAAAAAAAGGCCAATACACAACACTGCCATCGTGTGACGCTTTATAGTAAGTACAATTACTACCAGAAATGCTATACTAAAAGAGATGCTCATGTTTAAACCAATCACATGTGAGCTATGAACCATGGGTAGTCCTTTATACTTATGTTCTACACATATATGTCTTCTGTTCTTTATGTAGGCTGCTATCTGCATGTACTTGTATCTGAACTGTAACCATGCCTGGTCTTTGCACAGACCATGATGTTATTCTTTCCTCACTTCTGGTGATGGAACTCTGCTTATGCTTTGATTTTACCTTTTTGCAATAATGCACTATACATCCATTATTGCCTTATGCTATCAATAAAGATATTGTTAGCCTTACAACACGTTGTTTGGATTACTTCATTGCCTGGAACCCCGCATAGTTAACCATCACCTAACAGGTTATGGGCCCAGAGAGAATTTTGTGTTTTTCTTTGCTGCGCTGGATCTAGCTGTAACAACGGGGTTTGTTTTTAAGGCTGCATTTTGAAGTAAACGTGTTTTTCTTTGAGTGGTCAGCATGGCTGCTGCTGCAGGGCTAACCAGTCTGCCCTTTGAGCGTTTGAATGGCACAAACTATCGGACCTGGTGTGTGAAGATCAAGTCTTTCTTCCTAAAAGAAGGTTTGTGGAAGTATGTGAAAGACGCACCTCCAACCGGTGCTATTACTGAAGAAGTGCAGTTGTGTTTGGATCGTGCTTATGGCAACTTGATTCTGGGACTAGAATCATCACAGCTACTGCATATCAGTAATTTGGAGACCGCACATGCCTGTTGGGAAGCTCTTAAAGCCCTTTATTCCAAGCAAACCTCTGCTGCCATTGTTGGTATATCACGTCAGCTTTACAACTTGAAGCTGCAGCCCGGTGGAAACGTGATGACCCACCTCCATAAAGTCAAGACTTTGTTTCTTGAACTTGAGGACCGGGATGTTGTGATCCCTGATACCCAGAGAGCTTGTATCATCCTGTCAAGCTTGGACAAGAGCTTTGACATGCTCATCGAGGCAACTCAGACGTTGAGGCCCCAAGACCTAACTGTGGATTATCTTACAAATCGCCTGCAAGAAATCCAGCAAGCTCGTGATTTGGAGAGGATGCAGAGTAAGTCATCTGTTGCTGTTCCTGAGGCTTCAGCTCAGCGTTTTCCAGTTGGAACAGAGGCTGCGTGTGCTGTGAGGAGATGTTTCCGGTGCAACTCGACCCAACACTTCATGAGAGACTGTCCCCAGCCACCTCGCCCAGCCGGTGGAGCCAGTGGAAAGAGGTTCGTACGAAAGAAGGGGAAACAAGCGCCTAGACAACGTACCCAGGTGTCTGCTTTGCTCACGGCTGTGAGTAGACGTTC
Organism: Charina bottae; assembly: GCA_023362775.1. Classification (NCBI taxonomy): domain Eukaryota; kingdom Metazoa; phylum Chordata; class Lepidosauria; order Squamata; family Charinaidae; genus Charina; species Charina bottae. Next base: position 184,420,328 of record JALMGJ010000001.1, on the reverse strand, counting down.
CCCAGAGACTTGGCTTTTGGACTCAGCCTGTAGTCAAATCATTGTCAACAATGAACAGTTGTTATCAAAAAGCAAGCCTAACGTCCAACAGGTTGCTCTGGCTGATGGATCTATGGCTGATGTGTCCTTTCAGGGTGAAGTATACATTCCTTGTTTGGGGATAAATATGCAAAATGTGTTGTGTGTACCTACACTTGACTTTTCCCTCCTTAGCGTTCCAGCCCTGGTAAAGTCTGGTTATACTGTTGTGTTCAAGGGTACTGGATGTTCTATTGAAAAAGATGGGATAGAATGTGCTAGGGGGAAGTTAGTGAATCAATTGTATGAAATGCTTCCTAAGCAGGGGATTGTGTCAGGAAATTGTATTTCCAATGTTCCCCCACATAACAAATGCATTCACTATTATCACAGAGTTTTGGGACATCCCGGGTGGGGAAGTTTGTCCCAACTGGCCAAGGTGTATCCTGAGTTAGGATCCAAAAAGTGTGATGACTTTCTTGATTGTACTGTGTGCAAACAATCGAAAATTAAGGCTGCTCCTATTGCTAGAAAAAGTGACAGAGTGTCAACTAGGCCTTTTCAGTTGGTTCATGGAGACTTAGCCGGCCCCAATGCTCCTAGTGAGGGGGGGGCGCGTTTCATGTTCCTTTTGGTGGATGACCATACTCGCTATACGTTTTGTTATTTGCTCAAATCTAAAGCGGAGGCTTTTGCTCGCTTTAAGGAGTTTGTTGCAATGGTGGAAAGAAATTATGGCTATCAAGTAGGTCAATTTCAATCGGATTGTGGAGGAGAGTTTCTAGGCCATGAGTTTCAGAATTGGCTTCGTAGAAAAGGAATCTCCCATAGACTTGCCAATGTTGGTGTTCCTGCTGAGAATGGAATAGCTGAAAGGAAGATTGGTGTTGTTAATACCATTAGAAATAGCCTGATGTTAGATGCCCAGGTGCCAGCCCGTTTTTGGGGTGAGGCTACCATGACTGCAGTGTATCTGACTAACAGGGTGTGGAATTCAGCTGTAAATGAAGTTCCTTATTTCCTTTTGTTTGGCAAGCGCCCTTCGCTGAAGCATCTGCGTGTTTTTGGAACATTTGCATATGTGCATATTCCTAAGTCTCAGCGAAGGAAGAACCAGCCAAAAGCACAACGCTTAAGGTTTGTTGGTTATTCATCTAGATCTAAGGGTTACCGTTTTTCTGCAGGCTATGGTCGTGTAGTAATCTCTAGAAGTGCTAATTTTGAGCACCCTACTGGTTGGGATAGGTTGAATGCTAGTTCAGAAGTATTGTTGCAATCTAGTGTACAGCCAACTGTCCATGCTCCTGTGGCTGGACAACAACCAGTTCAGCTGCCTTCTGGTTCCCAGTCTCCTAGTGTGGTGAGAGGATCCCCTCAGGTGAAGGAAGAGGAAATTTCACCTGAGCAGGTTCAGGATCTGAAGGGGGATTCAGGTAGTGAAAAGGCAGAGGACAGTGATGAGGAAGAGGCAGTGGTAATTCCTCGTAGGTCTGCACGCTCCACAAAGGGTGTGAAGCCTGACAGATTTGTGATTCAGCAGGTGAGAGTGTGTCAGATTACCTGTGAACCTCAGTCTTTCCAGGAGATGTTGCATCTGCCTGTTGAAGAGCAAGAGAAGTGGAACACAGCGATGGATAAGGAGTTTGAGGCATTAGTGAGTCAAAAGGTGTTTGAGGTCACTGATTTGCCCCCATCCCAGAAAGCTGTTGGTTCCAGATGGGTTTTCAGAAAGAAGCTTCTTCCTGATAATACAGTGCAGTACAAAGCCAGGCTTGTTGCTCAGGGATTTGCACAGGAGAGGTTTTTGAACTATGATCTCACATATGCACCCACAGCTAGACCAGAGTCTTTACGTATGGTACTTTCTCTGGCTGCACAGCGTGGACTTGTTGTCCATCATTTTGATGTTGACACAGCATATTTGAATGCAGAGCTCCCTGAAACTGTGTACATGAAGCAGGCTCCTGGCTATGCTTGTGACAATTCTCAGAAGGTGTACAGACTGCGCAAGGCGCTGTACGGTTTGAAGCAGGCCGGACGTTGTTGGCATCAATGTTTAGATAAGGCTTTGTTAGAGCTAAAGTTTAAGAAGTCTGTTGCTGATCCTTGTGTGTATGTAAGAGGTTCTGGAAGTGATTACACAGTGTTGCTAACGTATGTTGATGATTTTTGCCTAGCAACTGGTTCTTTGCACCTTGTACAAGAGTTTGCAACACAATTGAGACAGTACTTTCAATTGAAAGACCTAGGTGAGCTGAAATACTATCTAGGTGTTGAAGTCACTAGAGCTCAGAGTGGTGAGTTCTATCTGAGTCAGAAAAGAAAAATTGACCAATTGTTGAGTCAACTTGAAATGTCAAATGCAAAACCAACCAAAACACCAATGACTCTTGATTTCCTAAAGGGTGATGCATGTGAGGAACCTTGTCCTCAACCTGCATTGTATCACTCAGCTGTAGGAAGTTTGCTACACTTAACACAATGGACACGCCCTGACTTAGCTTACTCAGTTGGAGTGCTTAGTCGTAAGGTTGCCAAACCATCCATGCGGGATTGGAAAGGTTTAAAGAGGGTCCTACGCTATCTTAAAGGCACAGCTGATCTTTGTCTCAAAATATCAGCCACCAAGGCTGAAATGCCTGTGATTTATGCTGACAGCTCTTTTGCAGAAGAGAGAGACAGAAAGTCTGTGAGTGGTTTTGTTTGTTTGTTTGCAAATACACCCATTGCCTGGAGAGCAAGAAAACAAACATTAATTGCCGTTTCTACCTGCGAAGCCGAATTCTCGGCCCTCAGTGAGGCAATCAATGAAACGTATTGGTTAAAACAATTGTTTACAGATTTATCTGTAAATATAAATACACCAATAACAATGTATGAAGATTCCCAATCCTGTCTATCTCTAGCTGCTTCGGAAAATGTCAATAATCGCACGAAATACATCCATGTAAAATACCAAAATGTGAGGCATGCAATTCAGGAAAAATTTATACAATTAGAGTATTGTCCATCTGAACTAAATATCGCAGACGTTCTCACGAAAGCACTTTCTCCAACAAAACATACAACCATGGTAACCAGATTGGGATTGGAGCAAATGTGTCTGAAATAAAATCATTTGTGTCTCTGTGTGCTTTTGAAATAACAGTTTTCCCCCACAGTGTTTCAAAAAATCCATGCGGAAGGGGTGTTAAGGTTATTTGGTTAAAGCATTCTATGCAGAATTAAACGCATGGCATTTTCTTCCACTGTGTCTGGCCAGAGAGTGAAAAAATACAAGTGAAAACAATCTACATTGTTTTCCGCATTGTAAGTTTGGTTCTCAAAACATCTGAGACGTAGATGGCAGGTGCTGAGATATCTCTAGCTAGACAAAATAAACCCGTAATCAGAATCGTTCTCAAAACAAAAAAAAAAAAGGCCAATACACAACACTGCCATCGTGTGACGCTTTATAGTAAGTACAATTACTACCAGAAATGCTATACTAAAAGAGATGCTCATGTTTAAACCAATCACATGTGAGCTATGAACCATGGGTAGTCCTTTATACTTATGTTCTACACATATATGTCTTCTGTTCTTTATGTAGGCTGCTATCTGCATGTACTTGTATCTGAACTGTAACCATGCCTGGTCTTTGCACAGACCATGATGTTATTCTTTCCTCACTTCTGGTGATGGAACTCTGCTTATGCTTTGATTTTACCTTTTTGCAATAATGCACTATACATCCATTATTGCCTTATGCTATCAATAAAGATATTGTTAGCCTTACAACACGTTGTTTGGATTACTTCATTGCCTGGAACCCCGCATAGTTAACCATCACCTAACAGATTTCCCATAACCATTATCCTGGCAGTGTACTCTTACAAATAGCTGCATTTTTTAAAAAAATATTTTAACCCCAAAACTCTATCAAAGGATTAGAATAATTGTGTGTCCTATTTTTCAGATGACAATCCTCTACTTGAAATTATGCTCTTATTAAGTTTTTTTAAGTATCATTTTTCGTAAACTTGAAGCCAAATATTTGAAATTACAGCTTGATTAACCTTCACAATTCAGCATGCTGCGTTTCTATTCTAAAGACTCCTTTTTCCCAGAATAATTTAAGCTACCTCAGGAAATTACTGCCTCTAGATCTTATCATTCCATTTTTAGACCTTTTTGGTCAACTAGTTAGAAAGTGGTGATAGACATGCTTCATTGGAAGACAATCGGCTTTATTACATACCCTCCATCTGAAATACACAAATGATGAAAGCAAACCACTGTAGATCCAAAATAGTTTTTTCTGGAAATTACATGACATTCTATGAAAGACTTTAAAACTGTTCAATAAAAACTGAATCTAAGAAACCAGATGAACATAATGGGGCAACACAATATGATTAAATCATCCACATCAAGTAGATAAGAGAAGCTAAATGAAAACCAATACTATTGAAACCTAACTAGAAGAAAGCCGTGTTTTTTTTTAAGTCAACATAATTCCACTGTTTTGTTTTAAGTAACAGACTTTATATTTTATCTGTTTAAAGTGGGAAAGAGACCTGGGTTCTGCCACCAATGTGTTGCTGGTTCTGTCACCAATGAAAGCAGTGCAGGTTTCCTGGTTCTTCTGCCAATAAGGAATTTCTCAGGGCTATACTTTAAACCAGGGGTACCTAACCTTTTTGGCACGAGGGACCGGTTTTGTGGAAAACAATTTTTCCACAGACCGGGGGTGCAGGGTTTGCAGGTGGGAGCCAATCGTGGGGGTCGGGTTTGCAGGCAGGAACCAATCACGTGGCCCAGGGACAGGGTTTGCAGGCGGGAGCCAATTGCACAGACCGGGGGGGTGGGATTCAGAGACCGGCATGGCATCCTGGTTCTTAACAGGCCACGGACTGGCACCAGTCTGCGGCCCGGGGGTTGGGGACCCCTGCTTTAAACTATTTTTATTACTTTGGTGGGGAGGATACCATATTACCTAAAGGTAAAGGTTCCCCCCGCACATTTGTGCAGTCGTGTCCGACTCTAGGGGCCGGTGCTCATCTCCATTTGTTAGCTGAAGAGCCAGCATTGTCCAAAGACGCTTCCACGGTCATGTGGCTGCATGACGCGCGCAGAACGCTGTTACCTACCCACCGAAGTGGTACCTATTCATCTACTTGCATTTGCATGCTTTTGAATTGCTAGGTTGACAAGAGCTGGAGCTAGTGCGGGAGCTCACTCCGCACGCAGGGCTAGGGATTCGAACCTCCGAACTTGCAATCTTCCGATCGACAAGCCTGGCGTCTTACACGCTGAGCTACCACGCCCCTTGACCATATTACCTACTCCTACACCATTCTGCTTCTTCACAGGCTACTTCCAGGTGCTACGATCTATGGCAGCCACTACTAGCATTGCTATTCCCTTGCAGCACCAGTCAAGGCCAGAGCTTGCTCATTATTGTTTCACCCACTTCACTCTGCATCCTTCTTCTGCCCAGGTGAACTGTCAGCTGAGCTTGTTTCAGACATGGGTTTAGCACTCTTTTAGCAGACTTCTGTATCTGCCACCTGGCAACATAACCAGCAGCTAAGACAGCTGTTTTAAGTACCTGCCTAAAAATGTAAAGGTAAAGGTTCGCCCCGCACATTTGTGCAGTCGTGTCCGACTCTAGGGGCCGGTGCTCATCTCTGTTTGTTAGCCGAAGAGCCAGCGTTGTCCGAAGACATTTCCACGGTCATGTGGCCGCATGACACGCGCGGAACGCTGTTACCTACCCACCGAAGTGGTGCCTATTCATCTACTTGCATTTGCATGCTTTCGAATTGCTAGGTTGGCAAGAGCTGGAGCTAGTGTGGGAGCTCACTCCGCACGCAGGGCTAGGGATTCAAACCTCCGAACTTGCGATCTTCCAGTCGACAAGCCTGGCTTCTTACCCACTGAGTCACCACGCCCCGAAGTACCTGCCTAGACTTGCCCATTTCTGCCTTCCAAGCTAAGGGCAAATAGTGCTTATTTTTCCCACTGGCAAGTGGCATTTGGTGGAAGGGGAATCAAAGCCAGAGAAATCCACCACTTGTTTTCTTGAATTTGTCCTGCATTAAATCCATAAGACACAGCATGCCTGTGTCTTCAGAATGGAACTTCTTTATTGGATCCACAGTAGTCAAAATTCAGAGATCCATTCATCAGAAAGCAGGAAGTGATGTATTTCTCAGAAAGATGACTTAATTTTAAGCCAAAAGGATGCTTGCTTTTATAAGCTTACCTGTCCACAAGGAGCATTTTGTAGAGTCACAGCAAATTTGTCAGAGACGCGACTTTTTGCCAGGATATACTGGCAAGGTGCTTGAAAAGTAAACTTGCGTCCATCAAATGTCATGAAGTGAATATCTCCTGAAACTGAGCATTGAGCTGGCAACAAAGAATGAAAAAAGGAATTTTTTTCAATATGCTACAAGAAGGTTCTGTGCTGTTGTATTTGATATTAAATGCTGAATAATATTAAGATTAATTAATATTAATTAATAATATTAAGCTGTTTAGTCTGTGTGGAAGATATCTATGTCTAGATTTTTAATAGAGTGGTGCATCTTCTTTTTGGGGAAGGATCTAAACCCATTCCCTTGGCACTATTTTCCAGTATTAAAGTAGTAACTTGGAGGGCTTTTTCAGATCCACAGCACAATTATGGCACCAAGTGAAAGCTCATAGAAGATGAGGGCATATGAATATGACTTATATTTGGAAAATAAGGCATAAGGAAAGAAATAACACATAAAGAAAGGATTAAACATATCAAAAAAGGGTTGGTTGGTTTCTTTTTAAGTTGGAAGATATGATCATGGATATCTTATATCAAATGCAGTTGGGCTCTGCATATTCTTACTGAGCAAACAGGTACATGAAATGTCTGGAAATTGAGTGGGGCTAATGCTGCAATGAATACTGGCAAATGTAGACATGACATGCATAAATAGATAGCTGCAGCTTATAAAAGACAAGTAGTCAGAAACAGAAAAAAAAATTAATTTACAATAATAGGGTGACAGCTGAGAAAACTTGCAAAAATATTACCACTAATATTCCAAGCTAGAAAACAAAGTTTGTATGAATTATCTGAAAACTAATGTACCTGGACAGGTAAGATTAGTGCAAATCCATTTCCCGCCAGAACATGTACTGAAAGAGAAAAGGTTTTGAGACTGAGAAATGTAACTATCATGTAACACTAAACAAACTATATACTGAAAGCCTCAGCTGAGATTAAGCCATGAAAAGTCAGAAACCAAAGCTGAACCAAGATTTCTGGCTGAATTTATGCTATTAATGTACTGTGGTGTCTATGGGTTCCTTACTTGCAGTCCTATAAAAGGGGAAGGCTACACATTCTTGGGACAAGGACAAGAATGAATTTCTTTTGTCACAAAGTGCTCAAAGTAAAGCATATTACCTCACAGATACGTTAATATGTTTTTTTTAAAAATAACAAAGTTTTTTCAAAGACTATTCTTCAAGTATGCAGTCTAGGCATCACACTCAAAAGCAATGTAAACACCAAATCACCATATTTAGATGAATATACAGATACCATTATAAGAAAAATACAATTTTTAAATTCATGCGTACAGAATACAATTATTTATAACATAAACCGCCAAGCAATCTTGAACATTTCCATAGCAGATCCTGCAGTTGGCAAAAACCTGTTTCAGTTGTTGCAACATAAAAATCCTCATCACTGTGGCTAGTGTATATTATTCATTACAAAATAGATAACTTGCACTTTTTCTATACTCAGAGATGTGGCTCCCTCTCTTCTATTCATAATAATAAATTCAGCAACTTTCTCTTGGATTAAAGAAAATATCCCAACAACCCTATGCTTCAAGATACATTCACAGTATCTATCTGTATAAACTTACTAAGGATCTTGACTTCTATGGAATTCAAAAACTCTCCACATTCTTGAAAGGAGATTGCACTACATAGTGAACTTCATATGTTCCTCTACAGAGGCCTCATAGTGCTATCATTCAAAAAGTGGAAGTATTTCATTTTGGCTCCTTAAAATACTTTTTCCTGTAAGGAAAACGATTGAAGAAATGGAAGCACAATACAGGAAAGTTACTCTAAGACAGAGCTTTCCAAACTGTGTGTCGCGACACTTTAGTGTGTCATGACAAAACCTGGAAGTGGACGTGCACGGCGGCGGCGGCATGCACGGCGGTGGCGGCGACAGCAGCGGCGCGCCATCAGTGCTTCCGGGTTTTAGCAGAAAACACAAGGCCGCAGCCGCTGCCACCATGCACACCGCCGCCGCCGCGCACCCCCCGCGCCGCCACCGTGCACGCCGCCGCCGCACGCACTCCCACGCTGCTGCCGCTGCCGCCAGCGGTGTGTCGCCAACGGCAGCAGTTTGGAAAGCACTGCTCTAAGATGATATCAGAGAGTCCATGAGTAAGGTAACTGCAAAGTAAAAGCTATATAGAAAAGCATCCTTAGTTTTGCTGTATGCCACTGCTGTGTTATTTTCAAGTTTTCCCAAAAGAGAATAATTCTAAGGATTTAAGAGTCAGGCTAAGCTAAAACTTCCAAAGCTCTGGAATTCTGTGAAATGTTTATGGGAAGAAAGTCCTTTATCTTGGAAATGTAATTTACAAACGTGTAGACTTACAAACCTGTAGACTTTAACAACTGTTTGCCCAATAGTAACATATTTTATTGTTTGGGGTTAGTAAAATGTGCATAACATTTTCAGAATGTTGTTGTTGTTTATTCGTTCAGTCGTTTCCGACTCTTCGTGACTTCATGGACCAGTCCACGCCAGAGCCCTCTGTCCGCCGTCACCATCCTCAGCTCCCCAATGGTTGAGTCCGTCACCTCCAGAATACCATCCATCCATCTTGCCCTTGGTCGGCCCCTCTTCCTTTTGCCTTCCACTTTTCCTAGCATCAGCTTCTTCTCCAGGGTATCCTGTCTTCTCATTATGTGGCCAAAGTACTTCAGTTTTGCCTTTAATATCATTCCCTCAAGTGAGCAGTCTGGCTTGATTTCCTGGAGTATGGACTGGTTTGATCTTCTTGCAGTCCAAGGCACTCTCAGAATTCTCCTCCAACACCACAGTTCAAAAGCATCTATCTTCCTTCGCTCAGCCTTCCTTATGGTCCAGCTCTCGCAGCCATAGGTTACTACAGGAAATACCATTGCTTTAACTATGCGGACCTTTGTTGTCAGTGTGATGTCTCTGCTCTTAACTATTTTATCAAGATTTGCCATTGCTCTCCTCCCAAGAAGTAGACGTCTTCTGATTTCCTGGCTGCAGTCAGCGTCTGCAGTAATCTTTGCGCCTAGAAATACAAAGTCTGTCACTGCCTCCACTTTTTCTCCCTCTATTTGCCAGTCATCAATCAAGCTCGTTGCCATAATCTTGGTCTTTTTGAGGTTTAACTGCAACCCAGCTTTTGCACTTTCTTCTTTCACCTTCGTCATAAGGCTCCTCAACTCCTCCTCGCTTTCAGCCATCAAAGTGGTATCATCTGCATATCTGAGATTGTTAATGTTTCTTCCAGCGATTTTAACTCCAGCCTTGGATTCCTCAAGCCCAGCATGTCACATGATGTGTTCTGTGTACAGGTTGAATAGGTAGGGTGAGAGTATACAACCCTGCCGTACTCCTTTCCCAATCTTAAACCAGTCCGTTGTTCCGTGCTCTGTTCTTACCGTTGCTACTTGGTCGTTATACAGATTCCTCAGGAGGCAGACAAGATGACTTGGTATCCCCATACCACCAAGAACTTGCCACAATTTGTTATGATCCACACAGTCAAAGGCTTTAGAATAGTCAATAAAACAGAAATAGATGTTTTTCTGAAACTCCCTGGCTTTCTCCATTATCCAGCGGATATTGGCAATTTGGTCTCTAGTTCCTCTGCCTTTTCTAAACCCAGCTTGTACATCTGGCAATTCTCGCTCCATGAATTGCTGGAGTCTACCTTGCAAGATCTTGAGCATTACCTTACTGGCATGTGAAATAAGTGCCACTGTTCGATAGTTTGAACATTCTTTAGTGCTTCCCTTTTTTGGTATGGGGATATAAGTTGATTTTTTCCAATCTGATGGCCATTCTTGTGTTTTCCAAATTTGCTGGCATATGGCATGCATCACCTTGACAGCATCATCTTGCAAGATTTTAAACAGTTCAGCTGGGATACTGTCGTCTCCTGCTGCCTTGTTATTAGCAATGCTTCTTAAGGCCCATTCAACCTCACTCTTCAGGATGTCTGGCTCTAACTCAATGACCACACCGTCAAAGCTATCTCCAATATTATTATCCTTCCTATACAGATCTTCCGTATATTCTTGCCACCTTTTCTTGATCTCTTCTGCTTCTGTTAGGTCCTTACCATCTTTGTTTTTGATCATACCCATTTTTGCCTGGAATTTACCTCCGATGTTTCTAATTTTCTGGAAGAGGTCTCTTGTCCTTCCTATTCTATTGTCTTCTTCCACTTCCGCACATTGCTTGTTTAAAAATAATTCCTTATCTCTTCTGGCTAACCTCTGGAATTTTGCTTTTAATTGGGCATATCTCCCCCTATCACTGTTGCCTTTTGCTTTCCTTCTTTCTTGGGCTACTTCCAGTGTTTCAGCAGACAGCCATCTTGCCTTCTTGGTTTTCTTTTTCTTTGGGACGTTTTTTGTTGCCGCCTCCTGAACAATGTTGCGAACTTCTGTCCATAGTTCTTCTGGGACCCTATCTACTAAATCTAGTCCCTTAAATCTATTCTTCACCTCCACTGCATATTCCTTAGGAATATTAGTGAGCTCATATCTAACTGATCTGTGGGTCTTCCCTATTCTCTTTAGTCTGATTCTAAATTTTGCAATAAGAAGTTCGTGATCTGAACTACAGTCAGCTCCAGGTCTTGTTTTTACCGACTGTATAGATGTCTGCCACCTTTGGCTGCAAAGGATGTAGTCAATCTGATTCAGAATGTTACTTACCAGTTATTGCATTCCTCTTGAACTACTGCACCAGTTCTGTGGACAGTTCCATGGTAATCACAAGGGCACTCAGCCGGCCTCACACATAATCTGTTTTCATAAATAAGTCCTAGAAGGTATATTCAATAGTGGGCAGAAAATTATCAAGTCATGCAATTGATAACAACTATAAAATATCTTTGACTGCATAGTACTTAATAAAATTGCTTCACAATGCACAATATTATTAGTTAACAGTAGGTGTCTGCAAAATGTTTTAAATATGAACAATTTCAAATTGAAAGGCCTCATTTCAAGTGTAAAATGCCGCTTCAAATGCAAAAAAGATTTTTAGGGTGCAAAACATTCTGTTTTGCTCAATTGGGAAGTGTTTTGAGCTTTAAACAGCCCCTTTTTGTAGGCAAAACACTGGTTTTAAGTTTGAAACACTCTGAAAATGATTGAAACAACCTGATTCACACTTGGAACAGGGCATTTCAGATTCAAAACAGTTCAAATCTGAAATGTTTTATACACCCCAAGTTAATAGTTATTTCTTATCGTAAAGGATAAATATAACCACATGTTACAAAGAAATAGAACTGTAAAAATATCCAGATCCAGAGGGGAAAAGGCAATTTGAAACGCACCAGGGCATTAGATTACCCCTAGAACTCCCTTAGGTTTGTTTCATCTATCCCCATAAGAATTTACAATTTCACAAACAACATTAACTTGGGTGGTAAGCTCTTGAAATACAGCTTTTTAGCTGTTCTGCTGTAGATTCACAAGAATGCCACCCACACTATAGCCATATTACCATCTGGACAATAGCATCCATCAACACAGGGAAGTTCACTGTCAATACAGTGAGTTTTTTGGCGACATGAAAATGGACAACAGTCAATGCATTCATTGTAGACAAGATGCTCCTCGCATTTAACAACTGCAAAACAGAAGACATAGAGAATGTTACCTGATTTATGCTGTTGTTTCAGTTTCATTTAAGAAAATAGTTCTATTCAAAGGTTTTTGCCCCTATAAATCCAGAAGGCTTTAATGTCCCTCGAGATTTCTTAAGGTTTAATCTATTTGAAAGCTGGTTTTAAAAACTATGTGTTACTTTCCTTTTCCATCCCTGCAACCAATCATAGATGTAGATTTCATTTCATTTCTAGAATGCTTTCCAAAACTACAGCTGGACCAAATGTAAAATCATTTGCATAACATTTGCAACAATATCTGCAAGATATTACAGACTTGTACAAAGATAGGTTCATAAGACCTTTTTTTTTCTCACTGCCCTCATTCTGGTGCCTCCTATAGTCCCGCTGCTTAAATTACTTGAAATCTTAACAGTCTGGAGGTGCAAGAAGAAGGATGATTGAAGGGAGATAAGGATACAGACACAAAATGCTCAGTTCCCCAAATGTGCTTGTGCACTGCTTCTAGGCAGTTGAGATGATGGGAGGAAATAGATAGGATTGATATATGATATATGAGTACTGAACCCTTCAACAGAATTTATTTCCTACTTTCTTTGGGAATGAAAATCATTACCACACAAGATCAATGTTAAATTTTCTTATTCCTACCTTTATATTATAAAAATGTAAGTGTATATTACATAGGCTGACCATATTTCAGGATGGCAAAACGGGACGGGGTCTTATGTAACATTCCGTATTCATGAAAAAGTCAGGGGTCCCCGTCCCCCGGTCCACACGATTGGCTCCTGCCTGCAAACCCCGCCCCCCGGTCCGCGCTCCGGCTCGGATCCTCCTTCCGCGCCATTCCCGCCGGGTTTGAAAAACGGGACAAAATTTAGATTTTTATGAAAACGATGGGACAGTTGAAAAATGCTTAAAAAACAGGACTGTCCCGTTCAAAACGGGATGTATGGTCAGCCTAATATTACATAATAACCGCCCAGAGTTCCCTTGTGGGGAGATGGAGCGGTATATAAATTGAAACATAAATAAATAAATAAATAAATAAATAAATAAATAAATAATTTGTATACAGAATATTATGATATATTGTATTATGTTTCTGATCTGATATACAAATTTTATTTTATCTATTATAACAATAATTGCTGAAATGTCTTGTATGCTATTTTATCTCATCATTACTGCTCTCTGTTAGGAAATATAGCAATTTAAAAGTCTGGGTTTAAATATTATAAATTCAGTGAAAGCATGTGAAAACAATGTGAAAACAAATTGCAGAAAAAAAGACAAAGAATTGGGGATCTACTGAGACTAGAAAATATTCTGAAACCCTTCAATGCCTACCACATTGCTCAAAATGTGCCCGCCATTCATGGAGAGGTTTTCCTGCTTGAGCACAAGTCCTTGCGTATTCGGTTAATGCACGACACCAAGTTGCATTATCAATTCCTGACCTTAAAAATATTAAAATTAACATAGCATCAATATCCCTATTTCCATACAAGAGCAGTATGGTAATATTAATAACACTGATATTAATAATCCACAGATTGTATTAATAGTATTCATTATTATTTTACTATTTTGAGCAATGCACAAAATTAAAACAACATTTATTTATTTATTTATTTATTTATTTATTTATTTATTTAAATTATATGACCGCGCATCTCCCCTCATGGGGAACTTATATATAATAAAAGCAATACAAATAATAGTTATATTTTATTTGACCATTAAAAACTATCAATACTAAGAATACATACAGTTATCTGTTTATTACCATTTTGATCCTGGAGCAATATTACCAGTTAACTGTTCAAAATTTCAGTATTTTATTTTGATAGAAAATCAGAATCAGCAGGTACAATCATAACATTTATTTATTTATGATTCTGTTTCAAGATCTTAATTGAACTGCATTTTAAAATATGCTTATTTCAATGAATTTAAGCTAAACTCTAAATCATGTTTTCAAGTTATGAGAAAGATTTTCAGAATGAGTCATAACACCAAAATTTAAAGTGGCTTTTAAAAAACAAAATTAAAATAGATTAATCTAAGTTCACAGTTCAAAATGGCACACTGAACTTCAGGTAACTTAAAACAGAAATTTCAGATCCGTTCTTCACAAGCACAACTCCCATGGCATGGGACCAGAATACCTGAGGGACCGTCTTATCCCCATGTTATCGACCCGCCCCACCCGGTCATCCAGAGAGGCCCTGCTACGTACCCCATCAATTAGAGAATGTCATCTGATGGGGTCTAGGAGGCGGGCCTTCTCTGTGACAGCGCCCACGCTATGGAACAGCTTGCCCCCAGAGTTGAGACAGATCTCCTCCCTCCCGACCTTTAGGAAAGAGCTGAAGACCTGGTTCTGCCTGGTTCTTTAATTTAGCATTAAATCAGAATGTGATGAGAATCCAAAATACATAAATTTAGATCAACAATTATTTCAATTTGATCTATTTTCACTCAATTCTATGGAAATGATCAAATAAATATCACTCAACAACAGTTGGAAAAGAAGCAGATGGGAAAAAAATACTTGGCCAAGATAAGTCCTGTTCTGTATATATACTATGTCATCTTTAACATGTTGAGAAGCTGCTCCTAGAGATCATGATACTGTCTGAAACATGAATGGTGTGAGAAGAGGAAATAATAATAATAATAATAATAATAATAATAATAATATAGACCCATGTGCATACATGAGTCTTTTTGGATCCTAGCTACCCTCTCCTAACTCTGGACCTCAAAAGTAGATACTTACATACATAAATCATTTGTGCAACTGGCCATGAAAGGAAATGGGCTCACAAACTCGTGACATTCTATAAAGGGGGACCAGAGCAACATGCTGCATAATGTGTACGTCCTCTGAAAACAGAGAGAAAGAATTAAGGTAGAGAAAAGTTGTTTTATACAATACCAAAATAATTAACAAGCCTAGCATTGAAAAGACAGGTTGTCTCATTACTTTGAATCAATACTGTACCGGGAGTGATGTTGGGCCAAAAGTATTGTTGCACGGTGCAAACAAAAGACATTTAGAGTTATGGACAGAGAAAATAATATGCAGTGATTCCCAACTGTTGATGCTGTTCCCCTAAACTCTGTGCCAGATCTCCTCTCTTCTCTGAGTGAAGCCATTCCATTTATGCATTAGAAATCAGAATATAAACCAATGTCATTTCATCAACAGTAAACTGCTGACGAAATGTTTTATCATTTGACAAATTTTATGTAGTTTCTTATTCTTGGAGGAGGAGGGAATTTTAGGTTTTGAAATAAATATGTAAAATTTAATACAGATTTGCATTTTTATCAAATATATTCCTATTACAATTACAAAAGGCATTCTTACTATGCTCTAGATAAATGTACATTAACAAAAGTATATTTTGCCCATAGACAAATCAATTTTCCAATCTCATCCCATACAGGACACATACAGAATACTATACAGTATGTATACTGGAAAAAAGTGCTGGAAATTTATGGAAAATTGAACTACGCGAGCCAAAATTATATTGAGTTTATCTGTTTTTTGTTTGTTTGTTACTGACAATTGCCTATAGATAGAAAAGTTATTTCACAGGTGCTCATATAAATGTTTAAAAGCTAATTAAATTCTGATAGTAGACTTCTCAAGTATCTACTGCCTATAGGTTTTAAATGCTAAAATAGCAAATTCTGAAAAATAATAAAGGATGAAATAGGATAATGTATTAAAAACAACTCAGGCATAATAAGAAATGTAATCCATCAGTTAACCTTGTTTTGTTCCAGAAGTAAAGAATTATATCAGAAACTAACTGAAACTAGATAGAATCGGGTTTTTTGGTTGACCTTTATCTTGTCTTCAGGAACTCAAGACAACATATACAGCACTCCTTCCTACAGCCACCATCTTGTGAGGCATATTAAGCTGAGAGATAGCCTTTCCCTAGTCAGCTTCACTGGCAGAGCATAGACTAAAACCTGGGTGTTCCTTCTCACAATCCATTAACCACTTCACCATACTTCATCACTGATTGCTCCTATGACAATGTCAGCCTTTATAAAGTCTTCTAGAATCTAGACCACAGGGTTTCTCAACACTATGTCAACTATGAGAACAATACAAGCCAGTATGGCAGACTTATATAATAAAAGGGCAATCATTATGACTGAATACACAAAGAAGCTTCACGTTTAGAACTAAATCTTAAAGTTTAACTAAATCAATTATCATACCTACCTGCAAAAATGCTTCAGTTTGAGTCAAACAGGGTGGTTCATAGTTAAATGATGTGCCCCGGGAACGGATGTTCTCCTGGGGAGGATTTTCTCTCCAGCTTTCTACAAATTCTTCAATGTCTTCTGTAATTTTTCCTAGGAGAAAAAAATACACGAATGCATAAATGCAGGAAGTTTGCTTTATAGTCACTGCATTTCTTTCATAACTTCCTAACTAACTAACTTCTCAAGTAATATTAAATTTGTTCAAATAAGTTCTGAAACCTAGTCACTGTTCAGCAACCTAGCCATTAACACCATGCTTTTTAATTGAATAGTTGTACATACACTAATCAGGTGCAATGAAGTCAGTTCAAATACTTTCACTGCTATTGACAAAATAGTATTGTAGGGTAAACTGGGGGCCTTCACTCAAAATATTTTTTGTTGGAGTTTATGATGTTTCTTGTGTGAATTTTTAAACCTCTTTTTGCATTAGTCCCCTCTAGAGATTTTCTGCCATGCTGTATGGGCATCTAACAATCATGAGATGAATCTCTGAACACCAAAGCATGCACATGCAAATACACAGGAAATGCATGATGTAGGACATACAGTACTCATTATGATCCCATAACACAAGCAATCTGCCTGTACAGACTGGGGGAAGGGGTGGAATGAGACATTTTCTGCATATGCCTTTTGAAGGAAATTTTCTAAAGTAGAATAGAGGGTCTCATGATTATTCTCTTTTATCTGGCAGACTACAGGAGCCCTGACCTTCCAGCTCCCATCCATTCTTCCATATGATTGCTGCTATTTGTATTTAATTTCTTTTGTACTGTTTTGATTGTTTAACTGTTTTTATGATTGTTAGCCGCCAAGGCACTGGTTTGAGATGGGCAGCTATATAAATTGATTGATTGATTGAATGAATGAATGGATGGATGGATGAAATAATGAAATAATGAAATAATGAAATCTGCACTTATGACCTAGAATAAAATGTCAGGCTATACAATTCAAAAATATCTTGCTGGTACAATATTACCTTTATTTAAGTCTTGGGAAAAAATGATAGGTTAATACTGTTTCGATTAACAGTAGGTTAATACTAATGCTCCTATGTCTTGAATATTCCATGCATATAAAATTAGAACAATCTGGTACTATAGATATGTCCTTTTTCTATCAATTTCATATTAGAATATCTCATACTGAACAGCCCAAAGTAAAATGATTCTCAAATGTTCAGATTTCACTTAAACCACTTACTAATTCTAATCTATATTTTATTTACATTTCACTTCCTTGGACATGTCTACTGTTTGTAGATGGTAAGGACTACAGATAGCATAAACATATACTGAGCAAATATTAGAATTAAAGTAAATACTCACCATAACTTGTGTAAAGCTCATCCTGCAGAATGGCATTGTTATTACCACACAATCCATGAGTTTTGCCCAAGTAATCGGGAGCCATCTTAATATAAACAGCAGATATCCCATCCCAAGCTAAAGAAAATGCATACTGATGTCTAACAATGACATATCCAGCTACTTTTTGGATATATAATTTCCCTACGGTATATGGTAGTTGTACTCTAGGAAACAAAACAAACATCACCATAAAGAAAGGAACAAATAATTGCTTTTTTGTTTTCAGATGTTAGTAATGTAATTCCCACTTTCAGCTTTGTAACTTTGTAACTGCCAATCAAAATCAAACAGTATTCTGCCCTCAACTGCACAGATCTTATTATTGCGTAATGTTCCTATTAATGGAGAATAAAGACACCATTCTGTGATGACTTTGTTAGTAAACAATGTTCTTAACATGGCTTAGGGAACAATCCTAGCTCCCTGGTTGTGAACAGCTAATTCACTTGTTGTGGAGAGCTAGGGCTATGCGAGAAACTGTGGAAGCCAAGCAGAAGAGGAGGGCAGTGGGTGTGAGGAAGGGCAGCATGGCCCAGAGGTACTGTATGGTGGGGCCCATGGAACAGAAATGTTTCAAAGAGACTGCACTTTAATTGGCTTGCTATAATCTGCATGGACATTCAAGTTTACAATTTTCTAGATTGTTTTTGTCCCCCATTGGCCTTTCTGAAATCCTGCTTCCTGAGTTGGCCAGTTATGTGGCTTTTAACAGGTTCGGTAAAAATATCCCTGTGATTCTGGCAACACCTATCAGTCAACAGAAAATTATAGGGAGTTTTCATTTTTTAAAAATCAGTATACAGTAGAACTGAATTTTCAGGAACTTTCTACCTATGGTAGGTCCCAACATGGAACACTTTAGGAATAGAGCCAAGCACTCTTAGTTTCCCAGGGGGATTAGGAAATCATACAGCTTGCCTGTAAAAGCTTGAGAATATTATTGGGCTTTTCCCTTGGTAATGGGAGAGGAAAATGACAGAAAGGGAGACAGAATGAATAAAACAGATGAAGGAAGGAAGCCCAGAGTCACTTCTTGTGAGATGGGCAGCCATATAAATTTGATATATAAAAAAATAAATGAGTCCCTCCCTTTAGACTGACAACAGCTGACAAGTTTCCATGGTTGGCAGTCTGACACCTCTATTAATATTGGTTTACTGTACCCCAACTGACAATACATACACATGCACAGATGCATACATAATGTATGATAAACTATTTACTATTGTCTGCAGGAATTAAGCGGGTCTATAATTAGGAATTGACAAGATTACTTAAATCTGCAATGTTAAAATAACAGTGTAGGTAAAAACACCACGGAACGTGAGAATATACATTTAATTTACCCAATGCCTTTGTAGGTAACCTCACTACTTAAACTGATTTCTCCTTCTCCAGAAAAATATAAACTAACAGATCGTTTACAGGAATATGGAAAAGTACTGCATTCAGGATCATTATGGACCTGCCAAAAAAAAAGTGAGATGACAATTTTAAGAAAAATTGTATTACAATTTGTATACAACTTCAGCAACAGGACCCCAAATAACATTGAAATTATAAACACTAGGTCAATGCCTGTATCTTAACTATTGCTGAATTGATTATTAGTTTGCATACCACCACATTTTGTAACAACTCTACTCCCCAAAATACAAAACAGTACATATCAGTGAAGCTTGGAATATTTGGGTTCAGTCAAGATCCACATTCTTCAGAACCCCATTTAACTGGGATCTCTGCAGCCTTCAACATTTGCATAAAGCATGTTTAATTAATCTCCTATTGTAAATGCCCCCAAAACTTTGCCAAGCTTAGACAAGTTTTCATGGCCACAAATCATGAAGCATAAGGGGTTATAACAATAAGAAGTGTCAACCCTGTTCACCCTCATGCATAGAGAAGCACTTTACATGGGTGCATCAAATCCCAGTCAAGCAACAGTAGAAAAAACCAGAACCATCCATCATACACCCCTATTCTTTCTGACATTCTTTGAAACAGATAGTGTCTGAAGTGTCATATTATACAAGTAAACTGTCTACTAGACTAACTAGTTGATTCATAAACCCCAGAGCTGAGGAAAACAACTAGATCAGGGCTTTCCAAACTGTGTGTCGCGACACAATACTGTGTCGCCTGGGGGCCCCAAGTGTGTCACGTGACAACCCGGAAGCGCCGCCGCCGGCTGCCCCTTTGAAAGGGCAGGCTCCAGGGACCCCGAAAATGCCCTCAGTTCCGGCAGGGAGGCGAAAAGCCTCGCCCCGCGCATGCACGCTGCTGGGCTTTCCGGTGCTCAGCTGATCGGCGGGGAGAATTTCCACCCCGCCCCCCCCCCGCGCCGATCAGCTGTGCGCCCGAAAGCCCGGCAGTGTGCACGCGCGGGGAGGCTTTTCACCTCCCTGCCGGAACTGAGCGCATTTTCGGGGTCCCCGGAGCCTGCCCTTTCAAAGGGGCAGCCGCTGCCGCTAGGGCGGCAACCCGGAAGCACAGCCACCGGCGCTTCCGGGTTTTTGCACGCCACACTGGCGGCGGCGCTTCCGGGTGTTTTTTGGCCGGCCATTGGTGTGTCGCCAATGGCAAAAGTTTGGAAAGCTAATACCTCTTCGTTCTTATTTTTACTTACTTGTATGGAAAAGCTCTGTTCATCTAATTCATTCTGCCTGACAAGAGCATATGTAGATTTCCCAGAGAAAAAATAGTAAAGTCCATCAAAGGTTTCATAATGATATTGTCCCCACGTTCGGCAAATGTTGTCTCGTTCTGTTCCCATGTTGTGTACTATAGCAAAAGAGGAGGGAAAGAACCATTCAGAAGTAATACCACTCTTGGCTTATGTTACACCCAGAGAAAGTGATGACTATAAACATTTATCCGGAAGGGGGAAAGTATTACACAATAAGCATGGTGATATATAGCACTTATCGTTGTTGGGATTATGGCCTTCATCCATTTCTTCTTCAGAATATGACAGGAGAGCTCCAAACTACAGATTTGTGCCTTTTGGGGAATTGTGTTTGATTCTGAGAATAAATCTATCAACCATGTTAAAGGTTACTTTTGTATCTTAGACCATACTAGGTAAGGCTCATAGCATAAAATTATATTTTCTCCTTACCTATCTGACATCTTGATCCAGTTGCATTATATCGACTACAGTTGCACATTTTCCAATGTACACATTCACCTCCATTGAAGCATGTAAATGAGTCTAAATCTATTTTTTAAAAACAACATGCAATAATTTTGTTACAAGTTACATATATTCTAACTGGGTGGATATATGAAAGCAGATGATTAGAATGTACCATACCTTTTAAAGTACCATTAGAAATTTTCTCAGCAAATAATTATATTTTATGGTATTTTATTCTATATAACAATGATCTCTGAATATATATCAAGAGGACTTCATGGCTTTAACTACAACAAAAAGTAGTCAGTGTAGTTTGGATAAACATTAGACATTTCGGTAATATTCCATCAAAGTAGAAACTATTTTGGATCAAATTACATTGAAGACATATCCAGATTTTCTTTCAAGTGACCTACCATTGATTGACCTACCATTGATTTAGATGAGCACAGTTCTTTGAACACTCAATGAGATCAAGTTAAAGTTAATAAAATTGAAATTCCCGTTCTGTGTTCTTGAGAAGGGTCAGCTCCCATTCATTAAGCGTCTGCTAAATTCCATAACCAAATAAAAGTAATGTTCGGCAGTTGGCAAAGTCTATACTTTGAGGGCAGCAGTTCAATAGCCAATTACAGGCTACTTTCCATACAATTTTCTGTTGTAATGTTTTATTAATGTTTTCATTACCTGTTTTGACTCAACACCTGTTTCTACAGCTGCCCAGCTTATGATATCAGCTCTGCAGAATTTTAATAGAAATAGTCTTCTTAATTACATAATTCCTCCAGCTAGAAGCCTCTCATTGAGAGCCTTCATATACCTCTCACCCTACTCTCTTTTGTTCCCTTTCATCTTCGGGATTTTATGAAATAGTCCTTCCCTTACCCTTTTCCAGACTCTTGTCCACAATTATTATTTTTATAAAGGAACAGGAGCTCCTGTTCTGCTACTGTGGGCATAACCATCATATAATACTGAGTTTTTAGTAACTCTGAACATAATAAAAATGGATAAGCTTCTCCAAGGAAATAAAACAGCTTTTTTCACACCTTCTCCTATCAGAGGCAGCTTTACTGAGTTTCATGCAAGTCATTTGCATACTTCCTTAGTGCTCACCAAGATCCTGCACCACCCAATTTAGTGGGGAGAATTCTTTTAACTAAAAAGTATGAAAGGAATTAGCTGACAATGTATTATCCCTTGCAAGCTGAAATTTCTGAGTATTTTCATGTTTGTAAGGAAACAAACAGCGTTTGCAAAAAAAGAAAGTACTATATCCTCATGGTCAAAGACTAATTACATGAATTAAAATATACCATGATTTATTTCATCTTTGGAAATGCAACAGCCAGACTATATGGGAAATTATATTGTATTTATAACTCTCTTCAAACCATATAGACTCAGGGCAATGAACAATATTTTAAAATGTCATAAATACAAAACAGTCAAAATAATAAAAAAAACTATCTAAGATAGTTGCCAGAACAAAGCCTCACCGTAATAGTACCAATTTTACTTGCCTCCTAAAACCACAGAGCATTGGGGCATTTATAATTCTGGGAATAAGCTGCTTCATAAGTTGGGGGCCACCACTGAAAAATTCTGTCACCTGGTACACGCTCCATGAACCTCAGAAAGAGGTGGGAACCCTCAACAGGCCATCCACAAATGTCCAGTCTGGATGGGCAGATTCTATTTTGGAAAGGCACTGATGAAGTGCTTTATAGGTAATGACCAACACTTCAAACTGGGCTAGGAAACCTACTGGTAACTAATAAGGTTACTTCAAAATTAGTGTTATTCTACAATGATGGCATATCCCCATCAGCCATTTTGCTGCTGAATTTTGTACCTTGCAACTCAATTTTGGAAAATTTTCAAATAATTTTTGGTAAGGAAATTAGATTTAGTTTACTGCAATAAGGTTCATCATAGTGATTTTAAAAAATTATACAAAGGTGGGGAACTTACTTGAAGAGTCACAGAATATGTTACGGAATCTTCTTTCCCTGTAAGAAGATACTGTGGTAGAGGAAGAATTATAAGATGAGAATCCAGACACCTGTATTAAAGAAAAACTATTAATTTGAAATAATATATAATTGTCCATTATTCATATGTTTAAATGGATTAAGAAAATGTACCAATTATTAAGAAAGTTGTGACCATAGTATTATTTTATTGCAAATTAAAATATTGCAGTATGGTGCATTGTAGTCTTAAATTTAATTCCTCAAAAATATGCTTCAAGGTATTGAAGCTTTACAGAACCTACTTAGCAGCACAATCATGGTGGCATCTATGTCACTGGAGTTATTTCTTCACTCTTGTCCCCTTTTAATTGTATTTATCTGCATTAAAATCTGTTCGGTACCACTCACTTAATTTCAAAATTTTCACAGGTACAATTTTAGGATTTGGAGGTATATTCCCATCTGTTTCTTCATTTCACATCACTTTCAACTTGCAAGACTGTCAGATGAAATCTGAGAGCGGGGACAGACAAACCAGGCTAGAGAAGTCCAGGCAGAGTTGCAAAACTGAACTGTGCACTGATGATGCCAGGCCTATCCCATCTGTGCTGCAGTGTCCTGAAGTTTTTCTGGTGAGTGGTGACGAGTAAAGGGGGAATGGCAGCAAAGCCAACAATCAGTGTACACCCACAAAAATGGACAGCCTAACTTGGCAGGATTGAGCAGAGACAGGAGAGAGATTGGCACGATGGATAGCCAATCTTTTGACAGCATTGTTTTGTGCTGACAGTGTGAATAGAACTTTAAATCAATAGGGGCCAAATGGCCATTGCCATAAAAGTTGTTTCTTCAATGGGGGGGGGGGTTTGTGGGGTTTTTTTGCTGTTTTGTTTTGTTTTTGGTAGTAGGAACCCTTCTCCCATCTCCTAGTCTAACCCGGCCTTACAAAAAGGATTCTGAAGGAAGAAAGAAGGACTTTCATGGGCTCAGTTCCAGAAGATACTGGTTATGAGGAAGCAGGCCTTTCAAGATGTACACACGGAATGGATGCTGCTGCCAGGGTATAAACTATGGTTAAGACGGTGAGAATGAAAGAATCATGAGAAGGTAAACTTAGAGGTATGAAATGGTAAAGCTGCTGAGATGCTCCCTAACAGGTCTGGTCTATTAACATAGCAGGAAGTGGATCAGTCATCGTCATTGCCAAAAAAAAGGATAGGCAAAAAGGATGGACAGGCCCCTTCTGGAACCATGTGTTTGCAACCCTCTTCTGACTGCTACAGGATGAGTAAGGAACTGTTCTGTAGTGTTGGTAGTATGAGTCTGAATCCAGGGAAGTGCCTTTTTGTGGGCCCTGCCTTGGCTAATTTTATCCAGGTATACAAATATAGGTGTAATGCAGCTCAAACCCAGATATGTTTTATTCCACTGTATGTTTTTTGCAGTGTGACTTTGGAGGCTTCCCTAATGTGGTTCCCCTTAATTGTGAAGGATTTCCACTGATCCAGGCAGGAAATGTTCTCCTAAGAGAAGTCTATGTATGCTCTCTGCAGGCTTCTCACTGAACAAGCTATGCATGAATATTCTTGCATTATTTTATTTGTTTGTGTTGTTCAACAAAATAGTAGCTGTGAGCATGAAAGGACTTGCAGTAATTGGAATGATGGAGTGCGAATGTTGTGATACTGAATTATTGAGCGTAGGCATTATAGTCAATTCAGACCTTATTGGTTGCATTTCTACATATTTGTCTGCCATTTCCTATCTTTCTGAAATATTCAAAGGATTGTTCATTACTATTAATGTAAGTAGAAATTTAATGGCACTAGCACGGCTTTAACAATATTCAGAACCTTTCTTTTGTACCTGCCAAATATTTTACATGCATTCTCAGCAACTTATTTAGGATCAACAGCCTGAAGATAAGGCAACAAAAGAGCCTGCTTCCAATTCTTGGACTCCTTTAATAAAAACACAGATTTACTGCCAGTTGATTTAATTTCCTGTCTGTAGTTTGTAGAATATTTTTTCTGTCTACTGAAGTTTTCAGCAACAAAGATTGGAGAGAAACAAGAGACAGAATCTGATTCATTTAGAGCAGGGCTTTCCAAACTGTGTGTCGTGACACATTACTGTATCGCCTGGGGGCCCCAAGTGTGTCGTGTGACAACCCAGAAGCGCTGATGGCGCGCTGCTGCATGCGGCAGTAGGCCATCAGCGCTTCCAGGTTCCAGGACGCTGCTGCTACTGCCGCCGCCATGGCGTGCAAAAACCCGAAAGCGCAGCGGCAACCTGGAAGCGCCGACGCGGCGCTTCCTGGGTTTTGCACGCTGCGGCAGCAACCCGGAAGCACCAACGCCAGCGCTTCCGGGTTTTTGCACGCCAGCCGTTGGTGTGTCACCAACAGCAAGAGTTTGGAAAGCCCTGATTTAGAGGAGCTTAGATAGGCTGTACAAAATAGAAAGCAGAATAGATTTTTTGTGCAAATGATATGGATGAATGGTTTTGTTTTGTTTTCTTTTTTACTTCCCACTTTCAATTAATATATTTGCAACAATAAAGTACAATACATTAAAGCAATGTATTTGAATTGTTTTTATTCTTATTGTAAACAGCTGCAAGATTCAATAGCAGAGGAAGCAACATAGAAATACTGTATGTTAAATAATAGATGCATTTTTATTAAATCTGGCCAAAATATTAGAAATTTGGTTTAATAAGTATTCTGCTTCCACTAACTGGAAATTAATGCAAGATAAATATTGACTACTGTCAAATACCACTCCCAAACTTCTGAATGAGGCCTAAATGCTAAACAAGCCTTCTCTCAATTAAAAACAGGGAAAAAATATTTTAGTGATTTTTTTTAGAGAAACAGATAGATGATAATACAGTAATCATTTCCAATAAATCAACCCGATGCTTATTTTCTTGTTCCTCCTTACTTGTTGGTAATAAAACTGATATTATTTTCCTCCATTTTAAAATTTAATAATCAAAGTCTGGTGGAGCTAGAAAAGTGCCTAATGCAATATACTTCAAATTACTGTGAATTTGATTGAAAGAAATCCAATTATTATTGTGAACTTTTGCAAATTTGATTGAAATAATTATTATCGCATCATTCACATTATACATTTTGTTATAAATCTTACAAAATGAATTTTATAGAATCTAATTAATTGTTATAACTGTAAATTTATAAAGTGGACCAAAAAAATCCAAATCTACTGATCCTTTGTAAATTTTTCATTAATTTCAGAACAGGTAGAATTTTGAAGAAAAATACATTTTTACGTATGCTGTATTATTAAACATATGTAGTAATAAATGCTTCTGAAGTGACATATCAGTTGTATGACACATTCATACATTTTAATACATTTCTTCCATTCAAAAGATACAGAGAGGAAGCATTCTGCTTAATGCTGAGTGCCTAAATCATCCAACTGTTCACCATACCATTCCAATAAAAGAACAAAGGACAAAGGATTTCCTAGCAAATATGTCTGTTAATGAAAGTAAACCCTTTCTGAATAGTCCTGCAAAGCTATTTATAATTCAAGTTATTTGTCAACCCTGCTAAAAATGCAAATAGAAATGATACTCAGATCAGAAGCTCAGAAACCCGGTGTCAAGTGACTGAAAGAAAATAATCACAGGAACGGAAACTTACATACAGGGTATGCTAGTCTGGGAATTGTTCATTCTATCACTCCAACTTTTAAAAGTCTAAAAAACAGCTGCGGAGTGGGTGCCTTACCTGATCGCCGAGGACACTAGGATCTCGTTTCTGAGGTACTGCACTGCTGTCATTCCTAGGGAGGAAAACAAGGCTGGATTTGTTGAGCAGAAGTAATCTGCACCTGTCTTACTCATGCAGAACTTAGGAAGGCTGCACCTCCACACAAACTGAGGCCTCCTGGCTGAATTAGTAGACAAAAAAATGGATTTTAAGGGGTGCCCCCTTAATTCTTGATGCTGCAGAGAATAAAGCCCTGTCTTTGAAAGCTTTGATTGCTACTGCTCAGTCAGTAATAACCAACGCCTTTCCTTTTTTATTGTCTTTTAAGTAATTCTATTTTTCCTTTATATAACCTGAGAAACTTTAACTTGCTTTTAAAGAAAGATATTCTTCCCTCCTGAAGCTGGGAGGCATTAACAGATGTTGAACATTTTAATGCATTTTAAATTTTATTGACAGAAATGCTAATGCGTTTATATATTTGTGAAAACTTTCTTTGCAGACTGAGCACCACATATTTCCATTTATCAAATCATTTTCTTGGTAATAAGAAAAAAAAAACCCTTGCACCCAAATATCTTCTGCAGAAAAATGCTTTCCTTTAACTATATTTATATCCATTCTCTTACATTTTCATATACATATTTTCCAAAGAATTCCATACTTTTAAATATTTAGCACACAAACCAAAAAAAGTTTCAAGCCCAATGGCTCATCTATGAAATACCACAGGATGCTAAAGATGTTAAGAAATAGTTATTTTAAATTTCCTTTCTTAGCATGCAGAACACATATACGTATAATTATCATATGTTATTAGACTATGATTACCAGATGCCTAAAACCTTGTGTTATCTTACAACTAATTTTTTTTGTATTTTATGGATCAGAACACATTTCTTTAGAAATTTTCAATCTATGACTAGGTTTATACAATGCTAAGTCATAATTTATGTAATTACAGTTTGCTATATAAGACTCATTGTATGTTATCACCCAACATACTAAACAACTCTAAACACTCCACAATTTGGCTTAGTACAATATGTGAAGTCAGGCTACATCTTTGCTTAGACATGAAGAATTTAATGGGACTTTTTCCCCAAGCATTGCAGGCCAAGTACACTCTAGTCCATATTAAATTATATTCACTGTTGGACTTCAAAGTTTGCACAACACGCTTTGTTGTTTTTCTGCAATGAGTTCATGGCTTCCTTTGTACAGGCAGGTTTTTACTGTTGCCCCTCTTATATCTTAAATAAATCTTTGAAAAATTCAGTACAACACAAAACAATGTTCCCAGTCTCAGGATGTTTTAGACTACAACTCTCATAATTCCTAGCACAGGTGGAGAATTATCACAGTCGTAGTCCAACACCTCTAGAAGGTCTTAGTAAGAGTTGTGACAAGGCTTGAAAAACTTGTCAGCATCACTTTCCAAATCAGAAAGGCATTCCTGGGACAACCACAGCACTACAGGATGGGCCAGGCCAGAGCAGGGAGTTCCTGCACATTCAAGGGTCAGAGCGCAGGAGCAGAATTTCACCAGGTATCACTTTACCCATCACAAGGGTGGCGGGGACGCCAGACACTCTTCCCCTCGCGGAACTGCCCTTCTGCGGTACAACTCTTGAAAGTAGCGAAAAAGGTCCCTTCAGGTCCAGGGACGGCAGGAGAGTTTCGGCGAGCGGTCCCGCCAGATGCGAAACAGGGTATCCACTGAGACACGCACACGCAGGCCCCACATTCCTTACCTTGGCAGCCCGGGAACCGCACTCGGGGACAGCTGCGCCGCCGCGCCCCGCCAGAACAGTGCTGCAAAAGAGGAGCCGACGTGAGCCAAGTGGAAGGTGCCTTCCCTAGGGCTCCTTCACCTGTTACCCCGAAAGCGGCCCTCCGGCTCTTCTCGCTCATCACCCTTCACCCCAGATCGACCGGGGCACGAATCGCGCCCCGCCGAAAGCCCACGATTTCTGCAACTCACCGTGAAGAAGCAACGCGTGTAGAAGCGCCTTGAAGCGTCCGGAGCGCGGCTCCATCCAGGCGTCGCGACGGGAGGCTTCAGAAACGGCCGCTCGAGCCTGGGAGGAGGAGGAGCGCCCTTGCTCCCCTTTCCCACGGCTAGGGATGGTCTCCGCGCCAGGGAGCGCGTCCTGCTGCCGGGTAGGGGAAGGAGAGGGGCGGGCCCGCTGCCTGCCTCGCTTTGCCTTCTTCCAGAAGTTCTGCTCTTCCGCGTGAGGGTGGCCGTGGCGGCGACGGCGGCAGCAGCACCCAGGCTGGGCGCTTGGGGACGCCTCCCTGATTAGCATAATTTTGTCCCCTCCGGAAGCCCCGTCCCCCTGCCCTGGTCTTTTTTGCAGCCAGTACAGGTCTGGTCTTCAGACGGGAACCTGAACAGCAATGGGGATTTCTGCTTGAGAGTCTTTTATACGTTAGGGGAAGAGAAACAAACAAACAAAAAAATAACCTTCTCTTAATTAAGTACAGTAACTGGATTCACTAGAAGCATTGTTTATTTATTTATTTTATTTATTTAATTAATTAATTTTTATCCTGCCTTTATTATTTTTATAAATAACCCAAGGCAGCGAACATACCTAATACTCCTTCCTCCTCCTATTTTCCCCACAACAACGACCCTGTGAGGTGGGTTGGGCTGAGAGAGCGTGACTGGCCCAAGGTCACCCACCCAGCTTTCATGCCTAAGGCGGGACTAGAACTCACAGACTCCTTAACCACTAGACCAAACTGGCTCTCTATTGTTCTTCATCCTCCCTTTTTTTTTTACGCCTCCGAGTCAGTGACTCCTAGCCACTGCCTAGACTAGTCCCTGCAATTTCCTTGGCAAGATTTCAGAAGTGGTTTGCCATTGCCTTCTTCCTAGGGCTGGGTGAGAGTGACTGGCCCAAGGGCACCCAACTGGCTTTGTGCCTAACAAAATCCCACTGAGTTCGTTATATTTAAAGCAATCAGTGGGTTGTTTCAGCTTCCTTTGCTGGGAACATCTTAAGTTAACCCTGTTGAGAAAATAGCCTGCAAGTGTCAGTGGCCATAATAGTGTTTGGATCAACTTGCTGATCAGATCGGTTTGGTCAACTCATCTAGGAGCCTCTCCTTTTTTTGTGAGAAAAGGAGTTAGTCTAAAGCAATGTTTCTCAACCTTGGCAACTTTAAAATGTGCGGACTTCAACTCCCAGAATCCCCCAGCCAGCCTTCAATTCTGGGAGTTGAAGTCCACACGTCTTAAAAGTTGCCAAGGTTGAGAAACACTGGCCTAAGGCACTTCTACCTAGCCATAAAACTGATCAACCGTCTTCATTGCTGTACTCCATCCTTCCAGTGCTTCGTCCAGTTGTTCAAGGGGGGAACAGGGTTCAAAACCTGGCAACCAGCCATGCCCTATCCTTGGCCTCAGAATCCTACTGAATTGGAGTCGCACATAAGCTCCAGAAAATAATAAATAAATGAACAAGTTCTTCTGTCATCCACACTTGCTTTTTGCAATCAAGGAAAGCCACCATTTGAAGGAACAGGAATGGTTGTGGGAATGATGTCAAGGCAGCCCAGAGCTTTCTTGGAAGGAGAAAGAGGGAAATCCCAGGAGGCAGGACGAAGTGGAAGGTCTTACAAATGGGAAAGCACCCAACCTACAGCTCCACCAAAAATACTGCAAAGTTCTGTTCCCGTTCCCTCTGCAAGAGCTCAGCCAACAATTAATCATTCATTAGCTTTATTAAAATTAATTAGTTCAGCTTCTCTAGACCCCACCCCCTCCACAGGCTGCCTGGCACTGTGGAAACACAGGATAGCAATGCCAGGCAGCAGTCTTCATATAGAATGCTTTTTCTGTTACACACAAAAAATAAGTAAGCCAAGCTATATGAAGGAGCTAACTGGATGTCATGTCATCTGCTGAGCCATGGTTCCTAGTAAGATCTAATGAAAGAACTATCATCCCATTCAGCCTCCCTCCATTTCTTCTCCAGTTCTCTAGCTCTCATTCATAGCAGACAAAAAATTAAGTAGGCAAATGGAGAAAATAGAACTTAATAGTCATCACGCACATCTCTTTACTTAGGTCCACAGATGGGGGGGGGGGAAACCTACTGGAGGCCTTTTATTAATTTCCCATGTCAGTCATGGAAAGCTTTCACTGCAAATATCTCTAAGAATTTTTGTAGACCCCACTACACACCTGCTGTGAATATTGTTATTTATTATTTATTCTGAGTAAACATGTATAGGTTTCCATTGTGATCATTACAACAGGTCCTAATTTTTCAGTCATATCCAAAACTTACCCTTGGAGGATGCTGCAGCTATTAATTATACATTAAAAATTGTGGTTAAAAGTTAATGGTTTTAGTTGAAGACTTCTAAATGTGCTAAATGTTCAAAACTATGTCAATATTAGCTTTCATACATATCGTTTTTATTTTTAAAAAGTATAATCCTGAGAGGCTACAGAATCTTATCTCTATTTTAAAAAATACTTTGAATTGCTTTCTTTTATTTCTTGCCACCATTCTGTTTGCACTTTCTTTTTTCATTATTCTACCCTTTTATCTACTTTTTCTCCTCCCTCTGCCATCTGCCATCCTTTCTCCTGCCCCATCTCTCTTACTTCATCCTTCAACTATCTAATAAAAGAAGCTTCAAAAGCTGCCAATGTCAGGTGAGAAATTGTCTCAGATAAAAAGGATTTTTTAAATTACTAGGAAGTCTGTTAACAGTAAGCAATTAAAAAGATCTCATTCCCTCTTCGTAATTAGTCCCAGTGTATTGTATTTCCAGCTGTAACAAGTGGTTCATTTCATTACAAATGATGAAACAGCACTGACATCTTCACCAAGGACTTTATTCTCTTGTAACTTTCAATGGGAAAATCACAATTAGAGGAGATTGCAGCTTTTCATTAACTGTATTTACACTATAAACAAACACTGAAAGATACTCAAGATGAGACTTTTTTTTCAAGTCTTGGATTATCCAATTCTCTCTAATAGTCCATATTAACTCTTGAGTGTAATCAAAACTCTCAGCCTCAGTGCAAAAACAACAACAACAACAACGGATAACTTACACAAATGCTGCAGCTAACCAGCAAGAAGGTAAGGGTCACATTCTGAGCAAAGAGTCACAGACTGACTATAAGGAAACCACTGTTTTTTTTTTCTGGAACAGAAGTGTTGCCTGAAAAAGAAACATTTTTATTTTCTGCAACTGATCTGCTAGTTGTAGAAAATATATATTAAATTTATACATAACTTCTCTGAGACAGGAACTGAAACACCAAGTGTGATGGAGCATATTCACAGAAAAAGCTCTAAAATAAATCTGGTGCCAGTATTCATAATCCAGCTACCGATTATGCATATTGTTGATTTTCCTCCATGTTGGTCATTTTTCCAGCTATCTCTGAGAAAGCTGGTTGGCTGATACCACTTGCTTTGTGGATTTTATTGTTTCAGTAAAACTGCCCAAACACTTCAGATGCCCATTTTTGCCCAATGGGGCTGGATAGGGAGAGAGGAACAATGGAGATGGTATGGCTGAACTGGCCCTATATTTCCACTTCTCCAACTTTTTTTTTATCAGAAGCCTAATAGAGATAATGATGATGCTACAACTAGGTTTGGGTGGCATAGTGGGCCATAATTTAGATGAGTAAACTAACTATAAACTATCATTGAGATATTATGGTATGTCTAACTACAAGTCTAACTACAAGACAGTTTAGCATCTTATAAGAATTATATTTTCATAAGAGTCTAACACCTCCTTCAAGCCAGACTCTTAGTAATTTCATGGGCACCTGCCTGTAGTTTTCTTGACAACAGCATGGAAATGGTTTGCCATTATCTTCTTTTGTCCTCCAAATTCAGTCTTATCTATAGCCCTGGCACTTCCTAGATCATCTCCCATCCAAGCACTAACCAAGTCAGATCCTCTTTTGCTTTTTAACACCAGCCAGGATTAGCAATGTCAGATGATTCCTTAGGCTTTTGAGTCTCATCTATACCTTTTAAAAGACTGCATTAGGTGCACATATGCTGCTAAGCTATGGTTTGCTGAATTGTGGCTTATTCAGGTGTTTGGGTTCATATAACATTAAGTCAAAATCAAATTAATTATACCTATGCTTGAACAACATGCTTACCAATGGTTAACTGAGCCACAGTTTATTTAATTAACCCTATTGTTTGGGGTTTGTTGAACAGATTGAACTATAAACTAATCATACAGTCTGGGTTCATTCATAGCTAGAGCAGTATTTTTCAAACTTGGCAACTTTAAGATGTATGGACTTCAACTCCCAGAATTCTCCAGCCAGCATTTTGGCTAGTTTGCAGTTATGTAACATAGCCATTGAGGGGGCGTGGTGGCTCAGCGGGTAAGACGCCGGGCTTGTCGATTGGAAGGTCGCAAGTTCGGAGGTTCGAATCCCTAGCCCTGCATGCGGAGTGAGCTCCCGCACTCGCCCCAGCTCTTGCCAACCTAGCAATTTGAAAGCATGCAAATGCAAGTAGATTAATTGGTACCACTTCGCTGGGTAGGTAACAGCGTTCTGCGTGCGTCATGCCGGCCACATGACCGTGGAAGCGTCTTTGGACAACGCTGGCTCTTTGGCTAACAAACGGAGATGAGCACCGGCCCCTAGAGTCGGACACGACTGCACAAATGTGCGGGGGGGAACCTTTACCTTTTTAACATAGCCATTATATGTGAATCCAGACATATGTATTTGCTATAATAGGTTACCTCAAATTACAGATACTTAGATTCCACATGCCCCTCTCAGAATACCACTAAAAGATTAATAAAAGAATAAAATGCAAGAAATTGAGTATTTTAAAACATACAAATACAGCAAACACTTTGTTAAAAGAGGCATCCCATTTTACTCTAACTACTGAATTGGTCTGAAATTAACTACTTTTAGCTTTCTAGATAGCCAAGAAATTTTAAACATTTGGGAAAACCTATCTTGCCTGCTTAAGAACTTTGAATTGAATGGCAAATCATCTCTCCCTTTTTAAATATAAATCCATTCACTTATTTATTTACATCATTTACAAACTTTCCCAGTTTGGCTGACACTGGGGGCAGTACATGAGAAAACCAGACATAGAATACCTCAAAAAATAAAAACAATACAGAAAAAATTCCAAATAATAATAATAGTAATAATAAAAGATGGATGTCCCCCAATTATCCTAGGTTCGAAGGCCAACTGAAACAGGGTGGTTTTAAGTGCCTCCCAGACACACAAGGAGGGTAGGAGCAAACCCACAAAGGGGGAGTCACCCCTGAGAAGCCCTGCCTCCTAGTCCAAGCCCCCTTTACTTCCTGCGGGGGCAAGATGTTTAGCAAGCTGTTTCATAATGTCCGGACTCATACCTGGCTAGGTGGTCCCTGATGTATCCATCAAAGTAGCACACTGGCTTTATAGGTGATAGCCAACACTTTCAACTGAGCACAGAAGCCTCCTGGGAGCCAATGTTGGGTTTCTCTGACCACCAGCCTGGCTGCCACCACATTTTGCACCAGTTGTAGCCTCCAAGTCACCTTCAAAAGCAGCCTCACATACTCCTGCATTGCAATATTTCCCTTCCAAGGCAATCAGCCCATGAGTTACCGTCTCAACTCAATGTCCTTCATTATGACATTTATATCTCACTCTCTTCTGGGAGGTGAAAATGATTTATCTTCATTTTCTCCTCACAACAACTCCATGGGATAGGTTGAACCGGGAGATATTGGCTCTGTTCACACAACATCTTATGCCATGGTTTTATTAACTATGCATAAACTAAGGCACATTATACCTCAACCATAGTTAATGTATAAGTTTTCATAACAAGCAAACCACATTTTGGCTTTGCATATTGTATAACCCAGCCAGTGACTGATACAAAATCTTACAGTGGCTGGGTTCATACAACATGCTGACACTGGAACCTAGGTTAAGACAACATAGTTGTTGCATTCACACAATATACCATGCCAAAACCAATAAATCGTATTAGGGCTTAATACGGTAGTGTGCTTCACACAGGAAGTGAAGACCATGGCTGGGTTCCTACAACATGTTGATCCACAAACTAACCAATCGTACGCTAGCGTAGCATAGCATTTTATGTAGCCTACCTGGTAAATTCCAAGGCCAAGTGGAGACTCGAACCTGGATCTCTCTGTCCCACTAGTTCTAGCCCAGCTCTGTAATGATTATACCACACTGGCTTTTATGGACTAAAGTGCATGCTTTCTGGGAAGCCTGAAAGTATTTGAAGCCATTGGGAGTACAATTTCTAGAATGTTGTGGCAATGCAAATATTATATTTTGCCTGACTTGGTTGATTGTGCTGTGTGACGTTACTGTAAGTGTAAGAACACTTCAGTTGTGGAAGAAGCTCCCTATAGAGGTTGTTTGTGTACTGTGCCAGCTGTCAGAGGTGCTGGACTGCCAGAGGCTTTGATATGGCTTCCTGCCCTGAGCACCAGGTTGGATTTGACGGTCTCAGTGGCCCCTCCTGACTCTATAATTCTAGTGCATCTTTACAGACCCAAAGAATAGTATCAGAACAGTTTCAGAAATCCTGAAAACATAAGCCACTTATGTGACAGGAAAGATCTAAGCCTCCAGCATCAGCTTACATTGCGGATCGTTGGATTCATGGGAATTGCTGAGGAAGCAGAGTACGTGTATGAGTCTCCCCCCACCCCATGCAAAATCTTTGAGAAACTCTTCACTGACCTCGTCATCTAAATGGAATAATTCCAGATATGTGTAACTTCCACTGTGCGCCTTAAAAGTTTCAGTTAAATTTTATTGCCTGTATTTTGAAAGTAAAAAGTAAACATCTCCTTCAAGTCACGATCAAATTCTGATGACTTGATGGGCACCAACGTGTAATTCACGCGTGCAAAAAGAATTGTTACGATGTTTTAAACAGCATAGTCAAGGAAAGCGAAGAAGGGTCGGTGCAACGGAAGCTGTCGGCGTCAAGTTGATCTCTATCCACTGAAATTAATGCGAAGTTAGAGCGGTCCAAAGGAAAAAAAAGTCAAGGCAGAGGACGCGAACAAGGGAACGCCTCCTTTCCCTATTGCCCTTCTTTGGCGTCCGCCGGCTTTTCTCACGGTGCTCTGCCGCGCCCTCTAGCGTTGGTCCAGAGTTCTGCTCACTGACCTCTCCCCGGGCCAAGAGGAAACCGCATCCGCAGTGGGCGCGCCCCGAGGCAGGTTGCGCGAGGCAAGCGCCACGAGAAGGTCGGTCTCCCCGTTGTCATGGAACGGAAGGTGGCCCGGGAATTCAGGCACAAGGTGAGCGGGAAGCGCTCGGAGCGCCCCACGCGGCCCGCCAAACGTTCTCGGCGGCGTTCGCGGACGCGTCGCTTTTTGCCTCGGTTCGGCCTTGCGCGCGGTGGAAGCGGTGGCGGCTGACGGAGAAAGGAGGAAACGACATTTTGTTGGGACTCTGGACTCTTGGTATCAATTAACTCGGGCTTGGCGGGGCGGGCAGAGGAGAAGAGCGGAGGATGAAGGAAGAAAAGTTTCTTTCAGCAGAACTGGTGGGGGGGGCGGTCTCTTCAAGGGGCCGAGATGTGGGGGGTTAGGGTTCAGCTCTTTCGAGAGGAAGGGAAGGAAATTCCCTTCCACAAGAGAGGAGAGGAGAGGAGAGGAGAGGAGAGGAGAGGAGCATTCCCTGCTTGTGCCGCGGGCTGCTGGCGAAGTCCGCGCGCGCCGCCAAACCTGGGGCTGTTAAAGTGATCCCCTTTCCATCCATACACCTCTCGAAGTAGGGGAGCTAGGTTAGGCCGAGTAGAGTTGAGAAAATGAGTCAGTTTTGTTTTAAAAATGGTGACTCTTATCCTCACTCAAAGGGAGGAGAAAACTTCAAACATAGTTTTCCTTCCTTTTTGCCTTCCTTTCTCCTTGTAGAACATCTTTGCCAATGCTCAAAAGGCTTGGAAAGGCTAGTTGCATTCCATAATAGTTCTTTTATTCTTATCTCCCAGAAGAGTAAGAAAAGAATGCCAAGAGTTAATACTAAAAAAAAGTATTCAGAAGCATACAGATTAGACTAAACATTATTTGAACGCAATTTTAAAAAAGCCTGTGTGGGTGAAAGACAAAATTCTGTTTATTCATTGGCCTTTTTCAAATATGTAATTTCATTAGTGGGAGAATGATGGACAGCAGAAGGAAGGAGTAATTGAAATTTCCAGTGTTCACATATAATGTATGTTTGTTTACTCCTCTTAGAGGTTTCCCAAAAGAGGAACCTTCCCCAGCCTAATACCTTTTGGATGTGTTGGCCTACAATTGCCTTCTACTCCAACCAGCATGTTCCAGATGCAGCTGTCCTTATTTTGCAGTGTACAAATTACCATGAATATCATCCAAACAACTCTACTGTAAGAGAGCTAACCTTAAATTTCTTCCTTTTTCCCCTGAAAGAGGTTGTGGTTGCAGTCTAGAATAGGGGTTTGGAACTTGCATTGGCTGAAGAGTCACCTCATTCTTTGCATAGGGTGACAATATGTCCCGTTTTGAATGGGACAGTCCCGTTATTTTAGCATTTTTGAACCGTACCGTCTTTTTGACAAAAATCTCAGTATTGTCCCGTTTTGGGAGACAGCCTGGAAAATGAAGCCCTCCCGCCTATCAGCGCACAGCAACGGAGGGTGGAGAGGCGGGCCGAGCAGTGCGAGGCCCGATTGGCCAAGACGCACAAACGGCGCAAAATGTGAATAATAAAAGGGGCAGCGCAGCCAACATGCGCTGCCGGAGACACCCGTCTACACCGGTCTTCTACGCTGCCCTGGAAGCCCGGTTGTTTCGCCATGTGCGAGCCCATCGCCAGAACTAGCACCACAGTCCACCCCATTCCTACCTCCTTACCTGATCCTGTCGGTGCCGCATGCTCCGAAGCCCTGCAGTGGTCAGTCCTGACCCTGAGCCTTGCCTCCTGACCAAAGATCCGGTCCCTGAATCCCATCCCTGCCTCTCTGCCGGGAGTTCCGCTGCCAAGCCTTGCCTCGCTGCCAAGAAGCTGGTGTCCAAACGCCCACTCAGCCTTCCCCCCTGGAATCCGCTGGGCTCTCCGCCACTTTTGCCCGATTCGTGCGCTCCAGTCTTGCCGCCTCACCTCGCCACCGCTCTTGCAGCCGGGCCTCACCTCACAGCCCCCAGTCCCTCCGCCCCGGCAGCCAGCCTAGCTTACGTGCGCTCACACACCCTTTCCAAACTCCCGGCCAGGCGGAGAAGTTCCTCTTTCAGCAGCACTGCTGAGCCGAGCTGTCCCGGGTCCCTGGGAGGACTGAGCGAGGCATGGCAGGAAGCCTCCTGGCGTGGCGCTCTGAGCTCCTCCACCCCGGTAGCAGCAGCGGGCCCCGGGATGGGAGGAGAGCACTCTCACCACCTGTCCACGCCGGGCAGGAGGAGCTGTCCCAGCCAGAGCAAGCCAGGGAACCGGTTGGCCGGGGCACCACCGAGCTACGCGGTGGGATGCAGCCCCTCTGGGTACGGAGCTGCCTCCGCCTCCTGGAGCTGCTGCTGCTGGTGGTGATGCCAGCCCTCGCTGGAGGTACGCAGGATGGCGGTGGGGCCGGCTACATCCTGTTCTGTCCCTTCGGAACAGGTGCGGGGGAGGCGATGTTCGCGTCTACGGTGCTGGAGCTGGTGCTGGCGGGAGAACCCCTCTGGACAGGCACAGTCTACCATTGGGGCCACGGTGGGCTGGGCGCCCCTTCCCGCCTGAATAGACGCAGGTGATGAGATCTGCAGTCCATAACATCTTAGGATATCAAACTCCAGTGTGCCTTAGTTAGACCTTGTCCTATATTTCTAGTCTTGCCGTATTGTCAAACTTTGACAATATGGCAAGACTAGAAATATAGGACCAATTGGCAGCAGGGCAAGGTCTGGGTCAAGGTTCCCTTTGACAGTCAATATATATATTTCCAGTCTCACCCTATTGCAAAAGGGAACCTTGACCCAGACCTTGTGGGTGATCGCAAGTCTTTTTATATAAACAATAATCTGTCAAAGCAGGGGTACCTAAACTTTTTGGCACGAGGGACCAGTTTCGTGGAAGACAATTTTTCCATGGACTGGGGGGGCGGGGTTTGCAGGCGGGAGCCGATCGTGCATAACGGGGGGCAGGGTTTGCAGGCGGGAGCCTATCACGTGGACCGGGGGCGGGGTTTGCAGGCAGGAGCCAATTGGGTGGACCGGGGGCAGGGTTTGCTGGCGGGAGCCAATCGCATGGAAGGGGGCGGGGTTTGCAGGCAGGAGCCAATCGTGCAGACCGGGGGGCGGGGTTTGCAGGTGGGAGCCAATCGCACGGACCAGGGGGCGGAGTTTGCAGGCAGGAGCCAATCACACGGACTAGGGGGCGGAGTTTGCAGGCGGGAGCCAATTGCGTGGCCCCAGGGGGCAGGGACCCCTGTCCCGTTTTTTCCATCCCAATGTCCTGTTTTTGTCTCAAGGAAATATGGTCAGCCTAGCTTTGCATGGCATGCTAAGGGCCAAACTCTCCAAGTAAGTAGGGTTAAAGCCCATTTGGGGAGGTTCAGAAATGTTACATGGTGAAATGGATGCCAAAAGCATCTGCATGGTATAAGAAGACCTTCTCTTTTGCTCTTTAAACCACCAAACCCCAACATTGCAAAAAAAAGTGGAGACTGCAATTTTTGGCCCCATTTACTTCTCAGGTGGACCACATACAGTACAACCTTGGCAACTTTAAGATGTCCATACATCTTAAAGTTGCCAAGTTTGAAAAACATTACTCTAAGCCATACTTAATACTTCTTTGGTCTAGAAAACAATCAGAAAATATACATACTGTGATTTTAAGTAATGTGTGTTTATTTTAAAATATAATTTGTGTGGCATAATTCATTTTCATAGATTTCTTCCTTTTCCCAGGCATAAAACATTTCTGGGGGGGGGGGGAACCAAAATAATTCTTTCAGTGAACTTAGTTCCAGCAAAATTATTTAGGATTGCTCCTCTGTGTACAACAAAACAAAATATTTCTCCACCTTTTGTCTTTTATGCCTAAGAATTAAAATTATCCAGTATAGTATTAGGTCAAATTTTCAGAATACCATGAAGTAGAAAATGTTAAGATGTTTTGTGCAGCTTTTTACCCAAGATACCAGTTAGTTATAATTATGGCTATTTCTCAGAGCTATTAACATTTAGCTGTGGAGCAACAGACACATTTCAGCCATGTGCATCTAATATATTTATGGTCCTGTACTTTGCACTTGTGGCCTTTTATGCTGATAATATTCATGAATCATTCTGAAATCAATCTAATTTGCTTATTTAAACTTCTACTATGAACACAGTCCATACCTGTTCAGAATCTGGCTTCATTAGCATTAGCGTTACCTAGAACAGGACTAAATGAAATTAATACTTTCAGTAACTGACTCTGTAAGGAAACCTTTTTCATTTAAAGCAAAGGCTTCTATAGACAAGATTTAAATGTTTTATATGAACCTTCAGACTAATACTGTTATTAAAACATACTGAAGCTTGGATAAGTTTATTTGAAGTAATTGTAATTTGTTTTCGTGCCATTGTAGCCTCTGAGGCCACAAATGGAGAGGGATTGGCTAAAGGAGCAACTTTGGGTTCCAAGTGTAGAACTCATCATCATTATTTATGCTCTTATTTTATTTGCTTTAATGTCATGGAAAGGCCAAGTGATGCAACAGAGAGTACTACTGTTTCTTTTAGATTTATGTTCCATTCACTGTTACACATTCAGAAGCCATTGACTGTGTGCAGACTCTTGTAAATATTCTGTTAATATATCTCTGGACGTGTTGTTTTCTTCATTGCGACAACATTCTGTTCAGAATATGTACAGCACTTACAACTGATTCTTAACTGTTTGTTCATAATTTATTGGCACCCCTCTCAAGAAAAACAATTTAAAATGATTAATTGAGAGTATGTATGCATTGCAGATTACTTTTCTTTAGGTTGACATTTCTTACAATATTTTTGCATGCAATTCATCTGCTTCTTTTTGAGTACCATTATTGGAAGTACTTATGGCTATAACTACATACCTTGGGGTCTCCAGGTGACCTGAACAGACATGAACATTAATTAAGGTGTATTACACCATAGACTGTTAGACCACCCATTCAAGCTACATTAATCTGGATGTGAAATTTAGTTCTTACACGTCAGTGAAAAACACCATGATAGCCAAACTGATGGTAACAACAACAAAAGACTGTTGGAAACAGCCCAGCTGACTCCAAAGGGGGAGCCAAATATTCTGTTATGTAGGCAAGAAAAACAATGATGTAAGAAGTTTTGAATACTGTTTCTATATATAGGCGTGTTTCAAGGCGTGTTCTTGAAACACACCACTTGCTGAAATTCTTGGATTATGGCTTCCTAACTTTCATTAGTAAGTACTACTTGCTTGAATTCTTGGATTTCTTGTGAGCTTACCTAAGTGGTTCAGTCCCGCCTGTGGAGTGAAGCTGGAAAAACTGTAATGAAAACTTTAGGATTACCACTATTTTGCGTACCACAGTTAACCCTATTGGGATTAATTAGCATACAAAAGATATTTTAATTTTTTAAAGAAAGTTATTTATATGAGTGATGCTTTTGAACACATTGACTTGGTTCCAAGTGGGACCACAGCAAAGAAGACCCTATCGCTTATCTCCACTGGCCCAATTATTTTTATAAGTGGATTTGTATATATGTCCTCCAGTGTCGATCATGATGCGAGTCAGGTTTTTGTGTTGTGAATGTAACCTCAGCCCAAACTATTCAGAGCTTTAAAAGCCGATGCCAGCACTTTAAATTAGGCCTATTTGCACTTTATTATATGACTTACATGTAGAAATATAATGTGTGTGTGTATTTAACATATATGTATAAAACATTTTATATATACACACATACACATAGTATTCATACATACATATGTATGTGTGTGTGTATATATATATATATATATAT
Source organism: Charina bottae (assembly GCA_023362775.1). Lineage (NCBI taxonomy): Eukaryota > Metazoa > Chordata > Lepidosauria > Squamata > Charinaidae > Charina > Charina bottae. The sequence continues at coordinate 184,378,848 of JALMGJ010000001.1, read as the reverse complement.
ATATATATACAGTATATATACAGTATATGAGAAATATACATATAATCATTATATGTAGAAATAGAAAAAAATTGACCATAGTGGGTAAGGCTGTGATCTCATTACTAGCATCACTGTTCTGTGATGATCCTGATTTCCTTTCTCATGGTTTTCTACATTTGTACCATATTTAGTCTAGATGGCACTTCAAAAAGAGGATGCTTTTTAATATTAGATAGCTGTTTTTTAGCTGTTAATTTAGAAGGATTATCCTCTGAAGAATAGGATATGTAACCACCTTAAAACTCCCCTACAGTGAAATGGGATATGATAGAAGGCATATTTTATTTTTCATTTATTTGTTGCATTTATATCCCATCTCAGGCAATTCAGCTCTCAGTGAAGTATATCCTGGTATTGAAGAAACCGTGGAGTCCTTGGTGCTCTCTGAGCCTTGTTGTTTCCTTGCAGATGTTTCATTGCCAGGCTAGGCAACATCTTCAGTGCCAAATTGAAGAAACCAAAAAAACTAGATACATAGGGTTGATACTACTAGTAGTGATAGCAAACTACAGGTAGGGGCACCCTTTAGTTTCACCATTTCCCTTTTATTGATAGGTTAAACATGTGGTGAGGGTTGAAGCTGGTGAGGCTGAATCAATCATCCTCAGTCAGATGGAACTGTTATTTAAACATGGAATGGAATTGGTGCCTTTAACTCCTTAGGCCAGGGAAATAATGGTCAAACCTCTCTTGATTCAAAAGTACAGGAGAGAAGGTGTAGAATTTCAACTCAAAGGCTGAGTGATGTGTGTCTATATATGCATATGACATGACACCTGTATTTTTCAGTAGGCCAATTTTCTCATATATAACTTCTTCCTTGTCCGCAATAAAGCATTATCTAAAGCAGGGGTCGGCAACCTGTGGTCCACGGCCCACCAGTGGGCCGCAGGCCATTAGGAAGTGGGCCGCAGGGTGAGCCGGAGCAGCTGATTGATGGGGGCCCGGAAGGGGAAACACCTCCACCTATCAGCACGTGGCGAGGCTTTTGCCTTTCTGCCGGAACTGAGGGCATTCTCGGGGTCCCCAGAGCCTGCCCTTTCGAAGGGGCAAGCTCCGGGGACCCCAAGAATGCCCTCTGTTCCGGCAGAAAGGCAAAAGCCTCGCCGGGCGCCCAGGCTGCCGGCCGCTTCCCCGCTGCACAGCTGAACGGCGTGGGGGGTGGGTGGGGTGGAAAATCTCCGCACGCGTGCACGCTGCCAGACACCTTCCCCGCGGCACGGAGATTTTCCACTCCGCGCCCCCCGCACCGCTCAGCTGTGCAGCATGGAAGTGGCCGGCAGCAAAAGCCTCGCTGCACACGCAGGCTGCTGGCCGCTTCCCCGCTGCAGAGCTGAGCAGCTCAGGGGGGGCGGGTGGAAAATCTCCGTGCCAGAAGGGGCCCGGCAGCATGCACACGCGTGGTGAGGCTTTTGCCTTTCTGCCAGAACCAAGGGCATTCTCGGGGTCCACGGAGCTTGCCCCTTCGAAAGGGCAGGCTCTGGGGCCCCCGAGAATGCCCTCAGTGCCCCGGAGCAGCAGGCCTGCAAACCCCGCCCCCATCTGATTGGCTGCCACCTGCAAACCCCGCCCCCATCTGGCTGATTGGCTGCCGCCCACAAACCCCGCCTTCCATCCATCCGATTGGCTACCGCCTGCAAACCCCGCCCCCCGGTCCTTGAAAAAAAAATTCTGACGGGGGTGGTCCCTGATGGAAAAAAAGGTTGCCGACCCCTGATCTAAAGCATTATCTAGCTGTGTCAGGTCTATTGCTTGGCCTGGTGAAGTCTGACAGAGATGAGTGAAGACTTAAAGAACAGAGGAAATTTTGTTCATTTATTAGTTTTATATCCTGCCCAGAATATAAAAGTGGTGAACAAAGCATTTCCTCCTCTAGTTTTGCTCCCACAAAAAACCATGGAGTGATAATAGCTGTCTTCCATTACTGAGCATGAACCCATGCTCTGATTTAGCATAAAGCAGCTTGGCATGTTCTTCTCTTAACTGGCTTTGAATTATATTGTAACCATTTAATTCTCAGTAAAATGCACAAATAATTCACTTTTACTGCTAATAGAAACTAACAAGCCGTGGAAACTCCTGATTTCAGAAAAGTATCCAGAGAAGCAAGTCATTCTGCAAGACTCTTTATTTTTATTTATTTTAGAACAGTTAGTAGAGTGAAAGTCTTGCAACCTGACACTAGGTTAAGTGAATGTGCTGTTTCAGAGAGTGAAGAAAGGATAACTATCTAATAGCAAGCTCAGGCACAATATCAAAGCGGAGTGGAGTAATTTACTTCATTGCACATCTTCAGAAGGATGCTCACATTCAGGGAAACCAGTGAATAACTGGTTTTGGCCCACTCCTTCATGGTTGCATTTGAAATCATGGGCTACATCAATGAATGGCCTAAACGGTTTCTGAAAATATTTATACAGCAATTTAGCCATTATCAGGTAAGGGAATCAGATACTGTAAGGGTTGCACTCCAGTATGATGTTGCCAAACTCTGACATGATCAGAGAATTGGGTGGGTGGTTTTGGCTTCAAACCAGCTTCCTAAACAGCTTTCTTCGTAGATACCATCTTGGGACTAATGGCAGAGGGAAGATCTTCAGCATTTCTTATTTGTGAACAGAGAGAATTATAGTGAAATTATTCATTTTTCAGGTTGACCTGTTAATTGATAATGAAGCAGAGAAAGATTATCTATACGATGTGCTGCGGATGTACCACCAGTAAGTCTGTATATCGTAGTTACTGCTTTTATTTTTGTGAAGTCATTGCACTTGGCTGGAGGTAATAGATAAATAGGAAAAAATCCCTCTATTTTAACTCATAGTAAACTAGTAAAATTTTAAAAAGTATGTAATAGGAACATCAAACACCTCCTTGAGCAATTGTTTTTGTTAAATAAAAGACAAATGGCTATTTGAAAAATATAATCCATTTAACTTTGCTTCATTGTATATAGTTTTCAGTAGATCTAAATGTATTGAATTTACTTTATGCATTTACAACAAGGTCATCAGTATATTTCTACAGGGGTTGTGGCTCTGTAAAGACCAACAAATGCATTACCGCATGAGCTCATGTGGCCAAAGCTATTTTCATCAGATCTATGGAATGGTGTTTTGAAGTAGCAGATAGATATGGACATGGAAATGTAGCAGTATAAGAAGGGTTTCAAACAGTGTGAGCAGTGAGATCAGAGGAATTAAATGCAAAATATAAAGACAGTGATGATTATGCTGAAGTTTAGATAGATACATATACATATATACAGTTGTTTTATCTTTAAAGTGCCATACAACTTAAATAGTAGTGCTGTAGCTGGCTAGTCCTCTTCAACAAGAAAATGTCTGTTCGATTTTTGCTCTGTTTCCTTGTGGTTTTCTCAACACAAATAAGCAGAGTGATTAATATGATACAATTATAGTTCCATTTTCCACTCAATAATAATTAAAATAGCTATGAGCCCATTTTATTTTACTTAGAAGAAATGGGAGTATTTCTCCAGTTTTCATAGGTGAGCAATTTAGATTATTACAGTTTCTGAACATACCTTAATAGCATCTCAGCAGAATGACTTTTGGCTGTTTTCTGTGTGATTTTTCTCCAAAGCTATAGCTTGGCGTGGTTTTGGCTACTAACTCATTTTGGTTTCCCTTGAGACTGTGTAATTGCTTCTCCATTCATAAAGGTTGGTCTGCAGCTGTTTAGAATAGAAAGAATTCTGCTGAGTTAATTATTTAAAACTTTGGAGACAGGAATACACATCTTTTCTTTGCCCAATCCTTATCTGCCCTGTCACAAAAGTGTACATTTCAGAGAGTCCACTCTTTTTGCATGAGGTTGTACTTTGCTTCCTACAGAGAAACTCAAGCATTTGCAACTCCTTTGCCAATATTAGTCTCCATTTACCTTTGCTTCTATCCTTATCCTATTCTATTCTTCCCAAAGGACCCGTCTTTGCCAAGACTGTTTTGTTTTGTTTTGTTTTGTTTGTTTTTTGTTTTTGTTATTTTATTTTTTATTACTTGGATCAGGAATGGATCCATATTAGATTCTGTCTTAATTTATGTTTTACATAAGGGATACTTAAAGACATAATACCGAGACAAATGGTACTGAGGTTCCTCCCCCACGGTGGACTCCAGTCCTCAAAAACATATGCCACTAGAATTGCATGAATCTTTTAAAGTACTCCAATACTGTTTCCTTATTATTGCATCATAAATGAACATGGCCTATCTCTATAATGCTTCATTAAATAGGGAAATATTTTTATTTAAAATAAATAAGTGGCTACTTATCATAAAGGAAAACAGTGCATACAAAGTTCATGCATTTGGTTGTGTTAAAGTTTCATAATTCTGTACAGAAAGCTCAACTTTATTTGTTGTTCCATTGAAGGCATTGTGAATTTTGTGGTTTGTATTTAGAAGTAGCATCACCCTGGTTTGAATCTAATTGCTATTAATAATGTAATGCTTGTACATCAAGTAACATACTAGGGTATTCAATATCTATGATGATATAGTCGTACCATCATGCATTGTACATACATTTTACATAGATGAATAGGTAGTACAGAATGAGTTCAACCTTCCCAAACCTGGTTAAGACTATATCTTCAAGGACTTCCAGCTATCATGGTCAGAATATCCCTGACACAAAATTTAGTAAATATCTTTCTAGTTTTAACCATATAGTTACAGATAAGTGATTGCATCCAAAGAAAGTTACTTGCATTTATTTCACACTGAAATCAGTGAAAGTTAAATTGTAGCTTACTTTCCAATTTACTTAGTTTTCACTACAATCGTATATGCACAGACATACTGTATATATACTGTATATATGAATACACACCAATATTCTACCTATAGCTACCCTGCTATTCCTCTTTGAGTTAGCAGTGTTGTGCAAAGTGCAGAAAAGGAGTAAGAAGTACTCAGTGCTAAACAAAAGAAATTAAGTACATGAGATATGAAAAAAGAAATACACAGTAGTTAAATTAACTGTTCATTGTACTTCTCTATAGCATGCTATTCTTGCAAACAATCCTTGCTTCCACTGTATCCATACACCAATTCAATTAGATCTATTACATTTCTCTTAGTTTCATACAACTAACATTTTTCTTTCATTCATTTCATTTGTTAAACTTGTCTTTTGCTGTTTACTCTGCTTATATTATAAAACTTAATCTTCCATATGCCATGGTTGTTACAAGCTGAGCTGATAGATAGTAGATTCTGCTGCTCATCAGTGATTTGGTCACTCAAGGCTTTCCCATGTTTTTTTTTTAGTAAAATAGAAAAGGTAACCAGCCAATACCACATTCTGTGTTAAATACATTGTCAGTAGTTGTCAGTTATGGATTTGCTTTATAACTTTCCACGATTTCATTCTGTAGATCCAAAAATCAGGAGTCTGGTAGCCCCTTTTCCAACTAACAAATGTTACTAAAAGTAATAACCTTTCATCTTGCTTTGATAATTTGTCACTTGTCATAAGCACATAGGGCGGCTCTCTATTACCACAGACTAACACAACTCTCACAAATTCTGTAGATCCATGAATCTTCCAGTGTTGGTTGGCGATCTGAAATATGTAATCAATGAACCAAGTCGACTGCCGTTGTTTGAAGCCATTTGTCCTCTTATCCCATTAAAACATCAAGTGGAATACGATCAGTTGACACCTAAACGAACAAGGTAGGTTTGAACAATATCTTTCTTTGTATATGGGAACAAGAGTTTTGCTTCGGAACTAAACTAATTCTTCTTATATGAAAACTCATATAACATCAAACCATACTTCCATACTTTTCAAGTAACTAATTATTTTTGTATTATAAAGCCCATACCAACTACAGAACCACTGCAAGGTTCTTTCTGAACTTCTTCACCCTCTTTTTCTGATCATTAAGCATGGCAGATCTAGCTTCCCCTCCCCCATTTATTTCACAAAGAACTACCAGACATCATCAGATTGAAATCTACAAAAATCAAGTTGAAATTCTTATCACTAAGCTCCTATTATAAAAAACACATCAACAAATCATCCAAGGTACTGCCTGGTCAGTCTGAATTTTCCTCCTTCAAATCTATTCCCACTCCCTTAGAAAACCCTGTTCAGTGAAATTTGTTTAGTCTTTAGGGAGCTGGTGAAGAGCAATGACTAGGCCATGCTGGGAAGGGTGTGCCTTTTAAGTATCATCCAATAATGAAATCAGTAGCAAAAGATTAGTGAACAAGAAGAACAAAGCATTCTGCAATATACAAGTTTGCTAAATAAAAATACAAATTTTCCATAGCAACACAAGAGTTGAAATGGTTGTTGATATAATTCTGTATCCTTGCCACAAATTAATCAGATTCAAATAGCATATAAGCTCCAGAAAATAATAAATAAAATAAAATAAAGTATTTGAAAGCCTGGATAATAAAATTTGACTCATATGCTTCATACTCTTTGAAAGCCTAGAACCTAATTATGAAGGAAAGACTGATTTATAGGAATTTTTAAGTTTCAACTGTAAATTCTTTTAGTTGCCACAGTTTGTTATTCCAACTTTTACAGGAAACTGAAGGAAGTAAGATTGGATCGTCTGCATCCTGAAGGCCTTGGGATAAGTGTGCGAGGAGGTGCTGAATTTGCTTGTGGCCTGTTTATTTCACAGCTAGCAAAAGGAGGACAAGCAGACAATGTTGGACTTCAGGTGAGGAAAAAAAAGTGTATATAGCTAGAACAAAGTCTTGCAGGTACCATAACCAAAATGCATTCTAGGAAAAAGAAACCTTGAGATTGTAAAGAATAGTTGAAGGAATCATTCCCTAAAAAGTATATATGATCACTAGTTTGAGATACAATCTTACTATGGAATAGAATGATGTTAAATGGCTTCAGTTGCATCATAGACTGAATAATAAATTTATTTATAAAAACTACATTCCAAATAAATATGGAATCTTGGAAGTCTCCATTAAATTCATCTTCATGATACATGGTGAGAGTTTACCTCTTGTTTGGTCTTATATCCATTTGGGGGCAAAATTCTATCAGTGGTGAACACTTACATGAAGTAATTCTTATATAAGATGCCAAATCTAGTTGTCATTTTTATACTACAACAAGGCTGATTCCATCCCCACTATTCTCACTTACTTGGTTTAAGGGTCAGTGACAGTGAAGATTCTGGGAGGGACATCAGTCATTGATTGGAGATATACGCTACACTTTAGAAAATGTGAAACCTTACACAAGATCCATTATTAATTATGTGTGTCCTCAAGTAGGTGTTGACTCTTAGCAACTACATTGATAGATTTTCTCTAGGATGATCTATCCCCAAATTGGTCCTTCCAATCTCTGAACTCAGAAGGAGGTTCCAGTCTTGAATTGGTATGCTAAAGGGTCCCAGTGGACAGAGAGTAACTAAATCCAAGAAGATGGAAGGAATATACTGAAACTCTGTACAGTAAAGATGTTAATATCTTAGAAGGTATTACATACTTAAAATAACCTTTAGTAGTAGAATATGAAGTTAGATCAGCACTCCAGTCATTACCAAGTTGGAATGCTATTGGAATTGATGGATCACTTGCAGAAATATGGGAAGCAACAGAAGAAAAAACTGTAAACATTGTAACCAAACTATGCCAGCAAATCTGGAGAATGACACAGTGGCCAACAGATTGGAAGAGATCAGTCTACATACCAATAACAAAGCAAGGAGACTTAACAGTATGCAAACTCTCATACAATATCCTTAATTTCACATGCTAGCAAAATAATGTTGAGGATTATCCAACACAGATTAGAGCCCTACGTGGAAAGGAAGATGCCAGATGTTCAAGCTGACTTTAGTAAAGGCCGAGGAACAAGAGACATTATTGCTGATGCTAAATAATTGAGAAAGCCAAACAATATCAAAAAGAAGTCAATATGTGCTTCATTGATTATAGAAAGGCCTTTGATTATGTCAATCATGTCAAGCTAGCAGATACTAAAGTTACCATTTGTACTTGTAACCTTATATCTCCTTGAATATCTTCTATATGCTGGGAAAGAATTCAGCTTTCTATTGCCTGTACACAAAGGGGGAGGGATGAAGTGCTGCTTATATCATGCTGCTTATATCATGAGAGCAATGGCTTATGAACTCATGCACATTCATGTTTTATTAATGGTTTAGAAAATCATGAACATTAAATATTAACTCTTAAGCTAACTCATGTCAAGAAAAGGCTAAAAAGAAAGAAAAGAGCAAATCCATGTTTAAATGGAAGACATTTTAACAAGTACTAGATTTTTCACTGTATTATAATCAAAACTTTCTAAAACTGTTAGGAATCTGCAGCAAATGTAGCTGCTGACCTTATTTTGTTGATATGTAATGTTAAGTATTAACACAAGCTGTGTTCATAATAATCTGTGAGGGACACTCTCTGAAACTTTCTGAAACCAAGTAAATAAGAGAAGTTGACAGGAGGTCCATTGTTCTAAATTGCTGTCTCATGATAATGCCAAATGCTTCTGAAATTTCACCCATCTGTATTATTTCATTAAATCTCCACACATTTCCTAAGCTGGAAAAAATGTGGCCTGAGAAAAGGCGTAATGATCTACCGTCAGGATATCAGTTTCTTCTCTTTTTCCGTATACCATACCTATGAGAAATTAAAAGCTTTCTGTACTGCTAAAAGTGCCCCCATATACAATATCTGTAACTGAGGAACATTGTGGCTCTGGTCTATTTTCCTGTGATTTCTTCATTTTTTCTGAATAGATAGTGTTTAGCCTTTTCATATAATTCACCTTTTCAAATATTCTTTTAGCTATTCTCCTGGATACCGATATCTTTGAGGATTTTGTGGGCTAAAAGGAGATGGAAGTTATTATGGATAACAGAAGTACAGCAAAATGAGAAAAGAGAAAATTTGAAACTACCACAGTTCTGCTTCCTATAGTTCAGCTAGTAAAGAGGCTGTTTTCAAAAGTCAAAGCAAAGCATTTTCTGTTTGATACTTTTCTTTTTAGCCTCATAGTTCTTCAGTAATAACACTTGCTGCTTAATACATGCTGAAAATGCGAGACATAAAATGTTTCCCTAAAAGTATTTCCTTGGACATAGAATGATCCCATTTGTATATAAAGAAGGCATTTTCTACCTTATAACTCTCTTCATTCTAAAACGCTTGAGAACTCAAGCTTGTTCATTGTTTCTTTTATGGCAATGATGGCAGTAGCAGTGGCATGCTAGAAAAAGATAAGAATTGTGGAGTCCTTGGTGCTCTCTGAGCCTTGTAGTTTTCTTGCAAATGTTTCATTGCCAGGCTAGGCAACATCTTCAGTGCGAAAAGGGAGTGGGGTTTGCTCTCTGTTTATATACCTTGGCTTGTCCTGCCAGTGTTGGTGGGGGTGTTGTACTCTCCTTGGTAGTTCCTTGATTGGGTTGTTGTTTGCTGCTTGGTTGATTGACTGAGTTAATAGTTCCTTGATTAGGGTATATTGTGCTGTTTGATTGTTCCTCTGATGCTAATCCTGGTGTTAATCTTTGCATATCTGGGTGATGATTGCTGGCAAGGAGGTGCTCTGGTCTTCTGGCTTTTCTATTGTCTCTTATGAATGGTATGTAAATGTTGTTTACCTCTATGTGTCTGTTGATGGCTGCTTTGTCTGAGTGCCAAGCTTCCAGGAATTCCCTAGCGTTTTTGGACTTGGTTTAAGATGCTCACAGTTTCCCAGTTGAAAGTATGGTTAAATCTGTCCATGTGTTGTGAGATTAAGGAGTTTTCATCGTGTCTTCTGACTGCTAGTTGGTGTTCGTGGATGCGTTCTGCTAGTCTTCTGCCAGTCTGTCCTACATAGTGGCTGTTACAGTCCTTACACTGTATGTTGTAGATAACTCCTGTTTTTTTCTTCTTGGGCTACTGGGTCTTTTTGGTTTACTTACAATGTTCTGAAGTGTTTTGGTTGGTTTGTGTGCTACGGTGATGCCGTGTGGTTGTAACAGTTTATTAGTAGTTTCTGAGATGTTTCTGATGTATGGCAGTGTAATCCTTTTCATAGCTTCTGTTGGTTTTGCTGTGGTGGGTTGAGTGGTCATGCACTTTTTGATAAAGTTGTGTGGGTATCCATTTTGCTGGAAGATGCTATATAAGTGGTCTGTTTCCTTTTTCTGGTGTTCTGGGTTGCTGCAGTGCGTTTGTGCTCGTCTGAATAGAGTTCTTACACAGCTCCTCTTGTGGGAGGTTGGGTTATTGCTTTGGTAGTGGAGCACTTGGTTAGTGTGGGTAGATTTCCGGTAGACTTGTGTTTCTAGAACACTTGTCATTCTAGCAAGTCCCACTCCCTTTTCGCACTGAAGATGTTGCCTAGCCTGGCAATGAAACGTCTGCAAGAAAACAACAAGGCTCAGAGAGCACCAAGGACTCCACAGTTCAACCCTGAGCTACAAATATTCTCTAAAGATAAGAATATTTGAGAGGGTAGAGGGAAGAGGATAAATGATGTCCTGAAAGGGCCACTTTTATTTTAATTTTACAAACTTAGAAAAATTGTGCTCTGCTATGGAAAGTATAAAACAATGAAGATTCCTTCAAGAAAACTTAATGCCACTATGGACAATGTGGAAAAGTTTGCTGTTTTCTTTTTATGCAGCTTTGGGATTAGCTAGTGGTTTCCTATCCAAGTACTAAGTTTGACACTCCTTGGCATTTTTTGAGATCAGCCATGGCAAGTCAATTGTTTCTGGGAATATGGGAGTAAAATTAACTGACAATCAATCTGTGCTTCAGATCATATAAGAAGCTTCACTTTGAATGGGATCAAGACAGACCGAGCTTTGCTGGCAGGGCCCTCATTAATACGGAAAGTACCGTCCCTCTTCCGTTGCTCGTAGTCCAAGTGGGAATTCAGCAGGACTTGCTATAGTTCAGGTGAATATGAGTGCACTGAATGAAGATTCAGAACTAAAGAAGCTGCAGGTTGAATCTCACTAGGGGAAGAAGTCTGAGTTCTGCCTGAATGGCAAGAAACAGTTGATTGGTTTATCTTTTAAACTGTGATTATTTTAGAGGACATAATCTTTCTTGTGGACAACTCAAAAACATTTTGTACATTTATTAATAAATAGAAGCAACACGATGCTCCCCTTTTTTCTTCTCACCACAGTATTGTTCAACAGATGAGCTGTAAAGCTCCTGTCACTCCAAGACACAGGGAGCATTGCATTATATTTTGGAAATATTTTGATAAATTCTAAATAAAAATAAATTACGATTTTCTGGCCAAGAGTGACTGACAATTGCAGTTCTCCTTGAATAAAGATAGAAAGCTCCACATACTGTGGCTAACCATTGCCACATCTGCTTTGAAGGCAGATTGGGGGAATGTTAGGAATGGCCAAGGATCTTGAGAATTAGACCAGTCTCTGTTGTGCCTCAAAACAGAGTTGGAGTTTATGCCAGCCTAAGAGCAAGTACAGTATAGTACATTTGCTTTCTGTTCAAGGGAATTCCACAGGGGTAGGGAAAATAGGGGGCAGGGGAAACACCACTAGCCTGAAGCCCCTACATTAGTTTACCGCTTCTTTTTGGGTTGCAAAAACATCCTGGATTTTAGCCCATAGTGGCTCTTCATTAAGGCATTGTTATTAGTCTTAACCATCATCGTCACTATCATCATTGTCCTTTGTTTTTTAAAAAAAGGAAACCTGTGGAGGTTATGGCCTTGGAAAAGAGAATTGTCAAAGTGAGGAGTGGGAGTTTTTCAAAACTAGCTTCTGGAGGAGGATCTTTAAAAGGTAGCAAAACTGTTATCCAAACATAATGGATATGAATATAATCATAATGGAGATGAAACAGATTACCCTTAGTTTGGTCTGCCTTTATTACATGATTACTTTGCTGACAGTCTACACAGCATCATAAGGATGCCCACTCAGCAAGTACAATATCTGCTTTCATTCTGTTCTGCCTTACCATCATTGCAATCACAGACTGTTGTTATATTTATTAATTCAACTAAATCTGAATTAATTAATTAAAGTGAATCTGGGCAGCTTACAATTAATTATCTTAAAAACCAATTAATAACAGCAGCACATCTCCCTATTAAGAGATTTGTGCTTAAAAGAAGGGGGGTGGGGAAGGAAGACTCATTAGCAATAAGGATTTTGCCCAGAAGATGGAGCAATCATATCATTGCTAACGTTTATGGAGACAATTGTTCATTCCATTATCTCAGCCTGGCCCACAAGTAATACTTTGAATCTAAATTAAAATCATCTATGCACTACATAGTTGTTACCTATTCATTCTAGCAGGTCCCTTTGGGCTTAAATAATCATATAACATGAATAAATAAATAACAAGAAGAGAGGTCTTCTAAACTAAATTATCAGTTGCATAACCGTAAGAGAGTCCTGCCTAAGCGAATATAATAGAAGACCTACTATACTGTCATGAATTTGCCAAGCTATGGAATAAGACTAAGTAAAAAGCCAGATTCGTAAAACCTGTGGTGATCTTCCATCTATGATCAGCTTTTCTCTCATCTTTTTGCACTCTGTAACCTCCCCCAACTTTTTTTAAAGGATTATATATTATTGATCTTTGCACCATTACTTGTGTTTTAATTTATTTCCAAGCACAAGCATATCAGGGTTTTATAAATAAGCAACTCTAAACAGTATGTATGCTAGCTCTGATGCAGAGCCATTGTAATGCTTGTGAGGTAGATTTAGAGCTTTGAAAATTACTGGTATTAGGCCCATTGTTGGGGAAAATGGAAATGGTTAGAGTAAGACTAAGGATGACAAGTAAGAGGGTCAGATAAGAGGGAAGAGGAACAAATAAAATAAAATAATAAAATAAAATAATAAAATAAAATAAAAAATAAAATAAAATAAAATAAAATAAAATAAAATAATAAAATAAAATAATAAAATAAAATAAAATAAAATAAAATAAAATAAAATAAAATAAAATAAAATAAAATAAAATAAAATAAAATAAAATAAAATAAAATAAAATAATAAAAGGGACCAATCGTTTCCTGAGATAAAAGCAGGCTTGAGGAAATGATATTTGCACAGGCAGGGAAAATATCCCTACTACATTACATAGCCTCAGCATGATTTACGCAAACCAGTCTGTGCATAATTCACTTTCCAAATTCAGCTGCGCCACAGCTTCCACATGGTGTTCCATGTGCTGTCCAAGATACTGAAAAGCTTTTACTTGGGAGTATTCATTACCAACAGTGTGCAGAATGTGAGTGTCTGTTGACTAATGCATGGGAGAAGAGACCCTAACTCTTCACTGCATGGAATGCCAAGACAAAGGTCCACTCTTCAGAAACCTTTTCCCCGAGAAGAAGGAAATTATTGAAACACACTTGCTTCCTTCATTCTCCCTTGCAAAGCATGCCTACTTACATAGTTATTCATTATCATAAAGGGGTGGGTTGTGCTGTTGTAGATTGTCTCCCTTCAGTAGGATCCACTTTTCTTGGAAATGCTTTGTCAAGAGAAGTGTTCACCATTTTCTAGAGAAAGACAGTGTTTTTTCCCAGAAAAAAAAATGGTGCCTCAAATGAAACCTATTATAATAAAATATAAGCCTGTGGCAGGGTTCTAGAGTTATCCTTCTGTAAACAGAAGAGTACCTTCCATTTATGGAAGCTGATTTGATGCAGTCAGTACATCGGCTGTTAGAAATGTGGGGTTGGTGATTTTCACTGATTTACCCTTTCTGTTACAATCCTTGGTCTATCTCCCATGGTATTCCTCTAAACCAAGGGTCGGAAATGGCGGCTCGCGAGCCAAATGCGGCTCTTTGGCCCCTTGAGTGTGGCTCTTCCGCAGGCAGGCATGGTGGGCGTGGCGTGGCGGGCGTGGCGCGGCAGCCAGTGTGGCGGGGCAGGCGCGGCAGCAGGCATGGTGTGCGTTGCTGTGGGCATACCCCTGGCAACCTGGCAGCCGTCTCCGGCAGCCATCTTGACGACAGGCAGGGCTTTCCAAACTGTGTGTCGCGTGACAAGCCGGAAGCGCTGAAGGGAGTGGAAATTCTCCGCGCCAATCAGCTGTGCGTCGGGAAGCCCGGCAGCCTGCACGCGCGATTTTTGCCTCCCTGCCGGAACCGAGGGCATTTTCGGGGTCCCCGGAGCCTGCCCTTTCGAAGGGGCAGCGGCAGCAGCAGCTGCAGTGCTGCCCCTTCGAAAGGGCAGGCTCCGGGGACCCCGAAAATGCCCTCAGTTTAGGCAGGGAGGCTGCGCGCAAGCTGCCTCAGCTGTTCTGCGGGGAGAATTTCCACCCCAGGGCAGCGTGTGCATGTGGAGAGGGGAGGTTTCTACCTCCCTGCCAGAACCGAGGGCATTTTCGGGGTCCCCGGAGCCTGCCCTGCGAAAGCAGCTGCAGTGCTGCCCCTTCAAAAGGGCAGGCTCCGGGGACCCCGAAAATGCCCTCGGTTCCGGCAGGGAGGCAGAAACCTCCCCTCTCCACATGCACACGCTGCCCTGGGGTGGCAATTCTCCCCGCAGAACAGCTGAGGCAGCTTGCGCGCAGCCTCCCTGCCTAAACTGAGGGCATTTTCGGGGTCCCCGGAGCCTGCCCTTTCGAAGGGGCAGCACTGCAGCTCCTGCTGCCGCTGCCCCTTCGAAAGGGCAGGCTCCGGGGACCCCGAAAATGCCCTCGGTTCCGGCAGGGAGGCAGAAACCTCCCCTTTCCACATGCACACGCTGCCCTGGGGTGGAAATTCTCCCCGCAGAACAGCTGAGGCAGCTTGCGCGCAGCCTCCCTGCCTAAACTGAGGGCATTTTCGGGGTCCCCGGAGCCTGCCCTTTCGAAGGGGCAGCCGTTGCCGCCGCAGCGACAACCTGGAAGCGCCGCCGCCGAAGCAGTCGAGCCTCTCTTTCCCTTCTTCTTCCAAACCTCCCCCGCCCCCTTCCACACGATTGGCTCCCGCCCGCAAAACCCACCCCCTTCCACGCGATTGGCTCCCGCCCGCAAAACCCGCCCCCTTCCACGCGATTGGCCCGCGCCCGCAAACCCCGCCCCCTGGCTCTCGAGCACTTCAAAATGTGCACGAGCATGTCAAAATGGCTCCCGGCAAAAAAAGTTTGCCGACCCCTGCTCTAAACAAATTTGGCTGGTGGGATGGGGGTGGGAGGAGAAGAGCTGGAAGAGATAAGATGGAATTAGTGGCTTCCCATGGACTTGTCCATGAATAAACTCAGCTCTGTGTATGTTTGTAAGTAAATGTATTTACCAACACACACTCGTTCATTCAGTCACATCCATCTCTTTGTGACTTGGTAGACATCACTGAACCAGGAATGTCTGTCAGTAACAGCATTTTTTAGATTTTGTAAAATCATGATGGGTAATATTACTATTATCAGTAATAGTATCTAATTAATTGCCTCCACTTTTTCCAAGGATCAGGAACTTCTTCTCTTGCCTTCACGTTATGTATTCAAAATATCTAAATGTAAGCTTTGTAATTAGTGCTTTCAATGAGCTTTCTGGATTTGCCTCATCTGGTATTGAATAATTTGTTCTTCTTGTTAAGTTATTCTTAACAGTTTTCTCCAACACCTCCAACCTTTCTGATGATCCAGCTTTCAAGTCATATGTTACAACAGAAAAGCTATAGTCTTCACAATGCACATCTTTCTTGTCAGTGTGCTATCTCTGCCCTCTAATATTTTGTCTGGACGTATCATCAGCAAATGCTTCTTTACTTCATCCCTGTGAATTTTTGAGACAAGGAAAATAAAGTCTGTTACTACTTAATTCTTCTCTGCTACTACCTGTTTACACCATCTTATTTTTAAAAAATGAGCGGAAGGCTGGCCTTTGCAGACTTTTTCTTCATCTTCCATCTCCTTGCTTCCATCAGTCAAACTGATGTCAGCAGCATATCTGTTGATGTTTGCCTGGCAATTTTTTTTTTGAATTTTTTAATAATAATTTTATTATTTAAAATATTTACACATCACATCGATAGTTACATTTACAAAGATTTACAACACATACATGACATACTTACACAAAACATAAAATACAAAACTATAAGAACATTCAAAATTACATACACAATAAAGTGACTTCCTATTTCTTTTAAGAAGAAACTTTTATAACTTTTGTTCAATAATACTATTTTCTTTATATTTTTCTTCCTTTTTAATATTTTGTTTTTATATTTGTAGTTTATCTCATTTATTAATTTCATTTTCAACTTTTTCTTTTGTCATTGTTTTTATCTATCTTACAAAAATAATTTTATATTGTAATCCTTTTGTATGAAATTTAAAAAGGGTTTCCATGTTGATTCATAATTTCCAATTTCTCTATCTTTTATTAAGTTCGTTAATCTGTCCATTTGCGCTAATTCCATTGTTTTGAAAATCCATTCTTCTATTGGTGGAATCTGTTCTTCTTTCCAATGTTTTGCTAGTGTTATCCTTGGATGTTTGCCTGGCAATTTTAATTCAAATTTCTTTTTCTTCTGGTCCAGCATTTTTCATTATATATTGTAATATACTGTAAGTTAAATAAATACAGTAACAGTATACAGTGCTGCTGCACTCCTTCTCCAATACTGAACTATTAAATGGCTCTTTATTCTACTCTAACTATTACATCCTGGTTTTCACACAAATTCTTCAGTGGGCAGATGAGGTTGCCTGGTATGCCCATGTTTTTAAGGACTACCCACGATTTTCTATGGCCTACAGTCAAAAGCCTTTGTATAATTAATAAAACAAAAATCAACACCTTTGGGGAACTTTCTTGTCTTTTCCATTATCTATCGGATATTACTAATGTGTTCTCAGGTGCCCCTGTTTTATGTGAATCCAGCATGTACATTTTGCAGCTCTCATTCCAAGTATTGTTGAAGTCTGGATTTCAACATTCTTGACCATTAGTATGTGAGATTAGCATAATTGTTCAATAGTGTGAGTGTTCTTTAGCACTGCTTTTTTTGGTACTGGTATATAAATCTCTTGTCCTTTCCATTTGATTATGTTCACCCCATATCTTCTTTATATCTCTTTCTTCAGTAAATCTTGGTCTTCTTTATTTTTTAATCCTGCCTATCTTTGCATGAATGGTTTCCTTGATTTCTATAAATTTTGGAAATGAACCTCTTGTCTTCACTATTTGATTGTTGTCCTGGTTCTTTGCACTGCTTATTTAGATCTAACTTGTCTTGTCTTGCCCTTTTCTGGAACTCAGTGTTTAGCTGGGCAGATTTTCCTCTGTCTCTGTTTTATGTGCTTTCTGCCTTTCTATTTTCAACGTATCAGAAGACTGCTACCTTCCCTTCTTTTGTTTTTGCAATATTTTTATTTGCTTCATCTATAATGATATCCCAAATTTCAGTCCAGAGTTCTTCAGGATTATATTAGATATAATCCATTAAATCTATTGTTTACATTCAGGGCACAATGGTAGGGAATATTGCTGAGATCATTTTATTTGTTGGTCTGGTTGTTGTTGTTGTTGTTGTTGTTATTGTTATTATTGTTGTTGTTGTTGTTGTTGTTGTTGTTATTATTATTATTATAGTTTTGAGTTATAATGTTGCAAGATGTTCATGATCTAAGCCACAGTTAGCACCAAATCTGTTGTTGTCAGCCCCACTACATAGACCAGACCAGGAAATCAGCTCCACAGGAAAGCTAAAACTATTTTTATTGAGATTGGCTATTATTACAGAATCTTGCAAGTGTGATTGGGCTGAACCTCCTTCCCCTTCTTATACTCAGTGAAGTAGGGAAGTGTCTGCCTGAGCTGCTTCCAAATAATATCTAGATCAGGGCTTTCCAAAGTGCCGCCGCTGGCGACACACCAGTGGTGGCGGCGGCAGCGTGGCGGCGGCGCGCGTGCGCACGGTGGCGGCGCGGGGGGGCGCACGTGCATGGTAGCAGTGCGGGGGGGGCGTGCAGCGGCGCATGCGTACACGGCGGTGGCGGCAGCGGCGGCAGCCTCCGCTAAAACGCGGAAGCACTGATCCTGCGCTGCTGCCGCTGCCGCCGTGCATGCACACACCGCCGCTTCCAGGTGGTGTGGCGACACACCACGCTTTGTGTGGCGACACACTTTTGTGTCGCCACACACAGTTTGGAAAGCTCTGATCTAGATGTTATGGGCTTAAAGAATGCTTCAGCCCTTTTTGCCTAGGCAACAGCTCCTGCATATTTCCATCAAGGTCATCTTCCTTACTCTCTGCAGTTGTTTTTCCAGATTGAATAGAGCTTCTTCATCTGTTCTTGCAGAGCATATAATCAACTTGGTTCTAATGTTATCCATCTGTAGAGCCATCTTTTCCAGTCCATTTCAGTTAGCTGATTCCTAGAATGTCAATCTGGACATTTCTGCTCTGACTACATCACATTAGCCTTGATTCATGGTTCTGACACATACACACACACACTATACCATCCCATTTTAAGCTACCAAGTTGGAATACAGTGGCGTAGTCTAATCAAAGGAGCCAAGGGCAGAGAATTTTAAGACACATCACCACAGATTAGTCTCCATCTGCTTATGAGAGTGCTTAAATATCACCTAAAATCTGTTCAGGGTGTTATTTCATTGGCTAGAAAGTGTGGTTTAAAATCAGTTAATTCAGGATTGAATTAAATTTGACTCATGTGAGTAAAGCAAGTTATAGTTTGAGTGCTTTAAACCAAAACTCAGCAGTAGTATTGAAATAATACTTTGTTCTTGAAATGTGCTTCAACCCAACCTGACTTGCTTTTCTAAACTATCAGATGGAAACGATATACAGTAGTTATTACGAGTTGCTAGTGACTGCAAGGAAAATAAATTGAAACTGAATAAAACAACATCTACATAATCAGCGGTTTTAGACTCATGTAACAGAATTCTAAAGACATACTGTTCATAAGATCTAGAGCAGAGCTTTCCAAACTGTGTGTCGCTACACAAAAGTGTGTCACCTGCAGGGCCCAGATGTGTCGCATCAAAACCCGGAAGAGCTGATGGCGCCATTAGCGCTTCCGGGTTTTCCCGTGGCGACACACCAACGGCGGCGCGGAAAAACTGAAAGTGGCAGCAGCACTTCCGGGTTTTTGCGCGCTGCTGCAATGGCGGCACTTCCGGGCTTTCCCGTGGCAACACACCAACGGGAAAAGCAGTTTGCATCTGTTGAGATCTTTTATTACACATTTATCAGTTTGTATAGTAACAAAAGTAATAAAAATAAGGCACAACTTCCATGGCAGACATATTGGGAAGAGGTAGGCCTTACTATGGCAGCCATTTTATGTACTGAAAATGCCATTTACACCCAGGATCCAGACAATGCACTGTAAAGAAACTGAATGAAGGATGGGCTTGTAGAAATAAAGTTATTTATTTTTCAGCAAAACATAGTCACCTGAGGTATGTTTAAGGGACTTTATATAAAAGCTTTTTTGTATTGCCAAAAGCTTTTTTCTTATCCATTCTGTCCATTTCATAACAGAAAGTGTCATCCTTTGTACCAGAAGCAACTTCTTTCTAATGTTGATTTGCAACAGTATATTTCTGTTGAAATGTGCTATTCAGTTTTGATTGGTTGATTGATTTTTATTTAAGGTTGGAGATGAGATCGTTCGAATAAATGGTTACTCCATTTCCTCATGCACTCATGAAGAAGTTATCAATCTTATACGCACAAAGAAAACAGTATCTATAAAAGTGCGACGTGAGTACAGCATTGCTTTGATATGTGATATGCTTGCCATAATTTTATGTTAATTAGATAAGATGATCTGCAAATTTTGTTAATCACCATTAAATATTATTTCATTGCAGATGTTGGGATGATACCTGTCAAAAGGTAATGCTTTTTTCTGAAAACATATTTTTTATGTACAATATAAAATAGTAATTTTCAGTTATATCTTTCAGCTTGTTTTGCTAAAAAAATTCATCTACAAAAAACTAAAAACTGCATAGCTTTATACATACTGTAAACAGGTATCATAGATAAGTGGCAAATGGTCTGGTAGGCTTTGGTTTGATTTTGATACATATCAATCTTACATCTTGTCATCTGTGTATCTTTTCTTTTAGTTCCCCAGATGAGCCTCTCAAGTGGCAATATGTCGATCAGTTTGTATCAGACCCCGGGGTAAGTTGCCCATTCAGCTATCACAAATTATATCTTGAGGCCTTAAAATTATTTTTTTAACGTCTGTCCTCATTATATGGGGTGCTATGGCTCAGTGGTTAAGACGCCAATCGGAAGGTTGGTGGTTCGAGACCCGAGCACCGCGTGACGGAGTGAGCTCCCGCACTCGCCCCAGCTCTTGCCAACCTAGCAATTCGAAAGCATGCAAATGCAAGTAGATGAATAGGTACCACTTCGGTGGGTAGGTAACAGCGTTCCGCGTGTGTCATGCCAGCCACATGACTGCGGAAGCGTCTTCAGACAGCGCTGGCTCTTAGGCTAAGAAACAGAGATGACCACCGCCCCCTAGAGACAGACACGACTGTGCAGGGGAAAACTTTTACCTTTTTTTACTTCATTATAGACTATTCCTCTGCACTCGTGTTCCTAACCACTGGACTTGCTGATTGGGACTGATCAAAGTTGATAGCAAAAAACGTCTGGAAGTTGCTGGGTTGTATAATCTGATGGGGCAGATTAATACGTATATTTTTACCAAGTGACAGCTTACATTTTTTGATGTTTCCCAGAGCAATTAACAGGTTCATAAAAATAGACAGTGACTTCCCTAAAGTTAAAGTCTACACAATTAAAATATTAGGAGGGACACTGAAAATTCTGTCACTAACTCTTAATGTTTTAAAAACTGTGAAGCTAATACAAGAATAACTAGTTGAGATGCAAGCTGTAAAGATAGCCTGATAAAATGGCTGTTCCTAAGTGACTAGTCTGTCACCTAGTCTGATATAGCCTTACCAGCCTGGATGCCAACCAAGTATGTGGACTTGAACTCCCATAATTCCCTTGCCGGGATGATCATTGCTAAGAGTTCTGAGACTTGAAGGTCATATATCTGGAGGGTGCCCAGGTTGGGGAAGTTTGGACTGATGGAACTGGCTGAAGAAAATGCCTACTAAATAGCCTCGGAGAATTAAATTCTTATATGACCAATGATCCTTTAAAAAGTAAATTGCATATAATGGCTAAAAGGCTGAATTGGAAGATGTGGCTATAAAGTAATTTTTGGGCGACCAGTCTTCCTCATACTAATATGTTCTGTGAATAAGATGGAATAAAATTTATATGATAAATAGAGACAGACAGACAGACTTCAGCTAAATTTAGCTTTATTAGCTAAAATGCACACAAAAATGAAGATTAACTAGATCTTGTGTTTCATTTTGGATTGCAGATGTTTATGAAACTTTGAATCCATTGGAATTGGGAGGGGGGGGCAGTGGGATAACTTATCTATTTAATTAGTGGCAGCCAATACATTGCAGTTTCAGAAAGTCTGTTCTCCTCTTATTTTAGGATGGGCAAAACAGCATTGCAGGTCTTGCATCGTCCGGAGGAAAACATCATAAAGAAAAGAAAGTTTTCATTAGCTTAATTGGTACAAAGGGCATGGGATGCAGGTGAGCTACAGCATTTTCTTGCTACTTGTTTCTCCAAGAAAATGTAGTTAGTAGGAATGAGCCATTCATTTCACTGTTGGAGAATTAAATATGATGGTTGTGCAGGTGCTTTGGATTTGATTCCAAAAAGGTGCTTTGAAGTGGCTCTGGGAAAAGAAACAATCACTTTAAAGAGTTACAGAGGGGTGCTATGTTCATAGTCCAGCATGCTTCGAAACACATTTTCGGACCAGAATATGAAGTGCTGCACAGCCCCGTTAAACATGTATTTTGCTTTCTCATATAAATCATTAAGTATTAAAAGGTCTGATTTTGGCACTTTTACTGTTCAAAATGCTGGTACAAATTATTAAGCCCCAAAGCAGAGATAAACTACAAATATCATGTCTGCATTCTGGATCAGCATCTCAGTTCTTTGGCCTTTGATTCATGGGAGTCACTGTGCACATTTTTATTAATTACTAATAAGATGTGAAAATTAGAAGTCACTTGCCTGTAAAAGTAATTTTCTTTTCATATTGATTAGAACACTTTAATTCTCTTCAGTGAGCTTATTTTGTCCTATTCATAGAAATAGATCCAAGCAAAACATTTGTGTGATGCAGTCCTTGTTTAACACACAAGTATTACAATAAACCTCTTCATTTTATTGTAATAAACCTTGTATTGTAATAAACCTCTTCTCCTTGCTCAGAAAAATCCCCAGCCTACCAGATTAGATTTGGCATATATGCAGGATGTGGGGGGATGTGATTAGTCTATTCTTGACATGAATTACATTAATTTGTGATTTTATTTCTTTCATGTTCTGTTCCAGTATTTCCAGCGGTCCTACACAAAAACCCGGCATTTTCATAAGCAACGTTAAACCAAATTCTTTGTCTGCAGAAGTAGGGTTGGAGGTGAGTATAAACTATACAAAATCTAGTCATGTGCAAACTTTTAATTTGGAAACACTTCTAATGGCCATTCTCTAATGATGAAAAGTTTGGTTTCTGGAAGTTGGTTTTTAACCTGCAGGTGAATGTAGTATATTTTATACTATTATTGTTAGCCATGTTGAGGATCATTTGTTAGTGTAAATACATATCATCAGTTAATTAAGTAAATAAGGGGGCGGGAGGTCAATCATATGTTCCAGAAGTTAAAGTAAAATAATGAAAATTCTGATAATTATATACATTGATCTTGTTGCTTTGAAATTATCTAATCTTACGGCTCAAGCAATTCAGTTACCTTTCCTGGAGCTGTATGATTTCAGAACTTTCAAGTCTCCAATGCTCTGTAGGCAGGTTGCAAAGAAGTCAAGTGAAGAAGAGGAGGAGGAGGGAAGAGGAAGGAGGAGGAAGAGGCCTCTCCCTCCATTCCCCAATGCAAGCAAATAGAGGAAATCCCATTTTTCCAGGCTAAGGGTACATTCTGTACCTCTCATCTGATCTGCCAGGATAGATAAGAAACTTCTTTGATACAAGGGATAAAGATCCAATCTCAAAATCCAATCTCATTATCAGATCTTCATTGAATAGAAAATTATTATTATTATTATTATTATTATTATTATTATTATTATTAAAATTCTATTATAAGAATAGAAAATTCTGCGGTGCTCATCTCTTAAATATTGAATTGTGACACCGAATAAGATAATCAAAGATAAATCAGGTAGCTCCTGACAGGCTGAGTGTTCCAGCATTAACCCTGCCTCTAGCATGCCCCCTAACCTTGGAGGATAATTTTGATCAATGATTCTGTTTGTTGACAAGGGACGGGGAATACTGTGTGTGTGTGTGTGTGTGCATGTGTATGTTTTAATGGTAAAAAGGGCAGTGAAGAGCAGAGCTTTGGGGATCTGTCTTATTTCAAGAGTTTTCCAAAGCAAGGATTTTAATTGCCACTTAACTATACTAAGAAGTGTACAAAAAAAGTCAGCACTTTTGTTTTCTTGATTGCTTTTAGGTTGGTGATCAGATTGTTGAAGTAAATGGTATGGACTTCTCTAATGTGGATCATAAGGAGGTAATTAAAGCCAAAGTGGCCCTAAGGGGCCTTCTTAAGGGACCACCTTTCTTGAGGGACCACCTGTCTCCCATAATACCTGCTTGACCGGTTCGGTCTGGCAGAGGGATCGAACCAGCCTGTTGGCGCACTCGAGATTCCATCAATTAAACAGTGCCACCTATCAGGACCCCGGAAGTGCACCTTCTGTGTAGCAGCACCTGCCTTCTGGAATGAGGTTCCCCCTGAAATTCTAATGGCTCTCACCCTACTGGGATTTCAAAGGGCCTTAAAGACCTGGCTCTTTGCCCAGGCCTTTGGAGAGGATGATTGATGCCCCTTTCTTCCTTTCTTTTCCCCTCTGCCATTGATGTCCCTTTGTCTTGTGCTGTTTTTATGTCTTCTGTATTGTTCTTTGTTTTTTAAATGTTTTAACAACTGTAAACCGCCCAGAGTCGCTGGGAGTTGGGCAGCATATAAATTTAATTTTTTTTAATTATTATTATTATTATTATTATTATTATTATTATTATTTCTTTTAAATAAAATATAAAATAAATATACAACTGATTGATTCAAGCCCATTGGTTGTCACAAAATTATAGCTGTTTGTTGTTACAATTAGCCAAATATTTTGAACCAGAGAAATGGATTTTAATTCAAAATCTTTTTCAAAACAGGTCAGCTTTGTCAAAAGTTCTATACACCTGCAATCCTAACATATTTACTTGGGAATTACTTCCTTTACATTCTGCATAAAATTGCATAAAACTGAATCCTCATTTCAAAATTGAAGAACTATCTCTAGGTGTTTATTTTTTATTAGAAGTTCCTAAAGTAATGTTATCATGTTGCTTGAACAAAATGATCAAAAGAAAGTCTCTTGCAACAGTGTTTATGACAAAAGCCTGGAAAAGAGTTAAGTTCCCCTATATTTTAGAATATTAATTGAAAAAAAATAACATACTGAGAAGAAAAAAAAGCTATTCTAACTGCATTGTTAGACCTGTAGAAACCACACACTTTTAGAAGATTTAGATTTAACGATCATTTGATTTCCCTGTCAGCCCTTTCCTTTCCTTCTGTTTTTTTCCCCAGGCTGTGAAGGTGTTGAAAAGCAGTCAAACCCTGACAATCACTGTTGTAACAGGAGCTGTAAGTATTAATGTCACAGCAATCAGCAAAGGACTTGTGAAAAATGAGAAGGCTACTGTATACAGCAGTAAGAGATGAAGTACACACAATGCATGTTTGCCGGGATCACTAAAAGCAGGAAATGGGGGTGGGAGATCTGCCCTTACTTCCAAGTTCATGTAGTTAAAATCATAAATAATTTTACCTGGGCTTAAGTAACTTAACATTACAATCTTGTATATACCTACTCAGAAGTAAGTCCCATTAAATGTAGGGGGTTTACAGGAAGGTAAACAGATATAGGATTACAGCCTGGGTAAGTGTGATGGACTACAGTAATGCAGCTGGTTCTCAGGAAGGAGGGAGCACATTCCAAGGAGGGGAGCGAGTTAAGGAAAAACACAGCCCAGAGCTGGGACGTGGGAAGACTAAGAGGTTCAGAGTAGCCACACCCTAGAGCCTCCAAGGTTATTTCCCTTTAGGTTATAGAAGAGTAGGTTTAGTCTGGCAAGATTCTGTCTATACGGTGTGAGCAAATAAAGAACTGAAGTTTGTCTGGATTGCTTCCTTGTCGTTCTTGGGCTAGGCCTGACAGTAAGTTATAAACATCACAATATTATCTTTAATCATCTTTGCCAGTTCAGTATTACTTTCTTTGCTGATTTTATTTTGTTATGCATGCCACTTTATTCATGTATATACAGATATTTTAGGACTTCAAATTAGATTTGGTGATCCATTGATAGTAAATTGTTAGTCTTTAAAGTGCTACCAAATGCCTTGTTGCAGTTATTGTCTCTTATATTGCATATGCAACCTTAGAAAAAATCATCATCATAAATCTTGATCCATGTCCACCTATAGCAGATGCCACTTGTAGTCACAGTCATATAATATATGTAATATATGCGTATCAGAGGCTACAAATGGATGCAGTGTATAGCTCTGCAAGTTGCACACACAGAGAGATTTTAGTTAAAAATTAGTTACCTAAATATGTCATCAAGCATTCTACTTGCATTGTACCTAGAGTGAGCTTCTGCTACAATTTATCATCTGTTTCAAAATGATAAAAGGAAACTAAACAACAGTGTGCCTGTCCTAATTCCAGAAATACATTCACATTTGTTTTGGCTCACTGCTCAGCCAAAGACTGCTTGTATCACTAGCTATGTATAGCACCTCTGGTGCTGTGTTCACACCCTTTAGTGTAAAGATATACAGTTACAAGAAAATAGAGGTGAGAATGTAACTTGAAGGTAATCAAGCCTCAACTTCCGGTGGGGAATATGGCCGACTGAACAGCCTTGTCCACGAGCTCCGTGTGGACAGAACTGGCAGCACGTTGTTTTTTTTTCGGGCTCAGGCTTTTACCGGAAGCCCAGAGCTTTTTCATGAGTTAAGAAAAAGCTCGGAATTATCCCATTTTGTCCTCCAAAACGTCGCCTTGCAGCCTTAAAATTACAAACAGCGAAGACCTGGTAAGAGACGACAGGAGGCTGGGGAAGCCATCATTTCCAGCCTGCGTTTGTAGCCTTAAAAGGACATTAGGTCAAGCCCCCCCACTTCTAAACCACCCAATTTATATTTTTAAGTTTTCTTACCCTAAGAGAGGCTTTCTACAACAAGAAAAAGCAGACTCTCTTGGTGCCTATCGTTATTTCTGGATTAACTTTAAAAAACTTTTTTTTAGTCTTTGGCTTACTTCCCGTTTAATTTTAAGGTGGACTGAGAATAATTAATCATCTCCCTGTTACTATTTTTGTATTTAACTTGAAGGACTTAAGTTTTTCCTGCACGTTGCTGTTTTGATTTTCCATTTTTCTGTTTACTTTTTGTAGTTGCTGGTTAATAAATACATATACATATACATATACATACACACAGATACATACGCATACGCATACACATACACACATACATACATACATACATACAGTATCTATCTATCTATCTATCTATCTAGGCAATTTTATTTAATAACTTTGCAAGCCTTGTATTAACTCATTAGCTCCGATCTGCTTCAGTTAAGTCTCCAGAGGGAGCCATAATCTACTGAGATGGACGACCTTAAAGAAATCTTTGCAGAGCTGCGCTCTGGGCTCCGTTCTGATTTCAAAGAGATTTTTTATGACTCTCGCCAAGCCATTATGCAAGATATTCAGGATATTGTAGAAAATATCAGTGCTAAAATATGTCAACTGGCTGAAGGTGTTCTGTGGGGGGGAGGAAGAAGTTTATCAAGAGGGGGAATTTTTTCCTGACACGGAGAATTGTCCCTTTGAAGACCCAGACGACGAACATACTGTGGAGTCCTCGGTGCTCTCTGAGCCTTGTTGTTTTCTTGCAGACGTTTCATTGCCAAACTAGGCAACATCTTCAGTGCGAAAAGGGAGTGGGACTTGCTCTCTGTTTATATACCATGGCTTGTCCTGCTTGTGTTGGTGGAGCTGTTGTTCTCCCCTTAGGAGTTCCTTGATTGGGCTGTTCTTTGCTGCTTGGTTGAATGACTGAGTTAATAGTTCCTTGATTAGGGTATCTTGTGCTGTTTGATTGTTCCTCTGGTGCTAATCTTGCTGTTAATCTTTGCATATCTGGGTATTGATTGCTGGCAAAGTGGTGTTCTGGTCTTTTGGCTTTTCTGTTGTCTCTTATGAATGGTATGTAAATGTTGTTTACCTCTATATAGCAATCATCACCCAGATATCCAAAGATTAACACCAAGATTAGTACCAGAGGAACAATCAAACAGCACAAGATACCCTAATCAAGGAACTATTAACTCAGTCAATCAACCAAGCACCTTAACATGCTTCCAGTGTTTTCCTTTTTACATTTGTTACAGCTGTGTTCATTTTAAATTATTTCTGTTTTATCAAAATTCTCACAGATCAATAAACGAAACAAGGTAGTGCTTGTCTATAAGTTTTGTAGAGACATTTGGTTCTCCCTGAATAAAATATTGCAAAAGGTGTTATTTCTCAAACCCTCAAGTTAATTACTATGATGATTGACCAACTAAGTTAATTAACAGGGATTTAAAATAATATTTAGGGCAAGGAGCTGTTTATGACTGAGGAAGAGAGGCAAAGGGAAGAATTTAACCGTGAGATGGAGCGCCAAGAGTTAATGCGTCAGAAGTGGCTCGCACTGGAAACCAATAAAATCCTGAAAGAACAGCAAGGAAAAGAAAAACTGTAAGAGCTTGGGGCAGAAGGGGTCCCATGAATTACCATAATGTGCAACTGTTGATTCATATAACTATCAGAACTTAGTTAACTTGATTTCTTTTCTGAAGGCTTCAGAGCATTGCAGTGATTATATATCATGATCATTTGAGATTACTATGTTTCTTAGACACAAAGCCTGATTTTGAATAGTACAGAGAAGTCAGTAAAGTATTTTAAAGCAAAGAAGCATTTTCTTGTCAAAAGGCAATAGTCCTAATCAAGAGCAGATGGCTATTAATAAAAGATAATGGTTTTTATCTATTTTCTGACTTTCCACACTAGGGATTTATAATGTCTTATAGCTGCAGTAGTGGTATTATAAAGCCTATCTTCTGTACTGATATATTGCCATTATAATTGCTGGATGATGCTATAAGAGCCTAAAAATAATTAATGTGGAATTGACCATTGTAGGATCAATAAGCACAGTTTATTTATTTATTTATTTATTTATTTCTCACATTTCTTCACTGCCCATCTCGGCAAGCAACTCTGGTTAATCAAGTTACATTTCATTATGCAAAATAAATTACATTAATAACAGGAGTAGAATTCTGATTTGAGAAGATAGGCCACTCAAAATGGTGTAATAAAATGTTTTTTCCATGCCATTAAATGATATGCTTATCCACTCTTTGTAATGAAGTGAGATGTTGACTAATTCAGAAATTTAACTCAACATTTGTCAGAACCCAACATATGTCGTGTTACCCTTCAGCATTAAGTACTCTTGAAGAGAAGCATCACAAAAGCAGTAAAGGTTTTCTGGAACCTACTGCAATGTGCATGCTAGCATATGCACCCAAAATAAAATAAACCGAAGTTATGTTCATGAATAGTTCTGTCTTTTCTGTTAATCCAATACAAAGAAAAGCACTGAGATCCTAACCCAACTAAGAGTGAAATACTGAACTCTCAGTATTTAACAACTAGTACATTAAATACTGAATTCCTAGAATAACCACTCAGTGAGACACTAAAACAAGGTGAGAATTTTTTTTCATAATTCGAGACAACCCCAGAAGAAATGTCTTCTGTTCATGCTCAAACCTGTTCAGAAAGCCAGGAAACAGTCTCAAAATAGCCACATTAAACATCAGGCTTCCACAGTTCAATCAATTCTTCAGTGACTTTCAAATCACAAAAGGTGTTGGTGAATAAAGCCCAAGTTCAAATGTTGATCAATCCTACTAGTAACTCACCTTTGTTAATCAGAAAGAATCAGAAGGAATAAGGCTTAGACTTCTTAGGTAGATAAGTCTTACATTTCTCATATATCTACCTGCCTATTTAAGGGTATAACATTGTGATCTATCAAACAATAGAACAAGCTATCTACAAATTGTGACTTGATACATTAAGTATCATTAATTAGTTTCACTCGGGTGTGTATTTCTAGGCGGAAGATGGAGATTGCACAGAAGGCTGCTGAGGAAGAAGAACGATATTGTAAAGAAATTGAACAGTTAAGTCATTCTTTCATGCATGCCTTTTCCTCTTGCATTATGTTGTTCACATGCCTATATTTGCTTTTTAAAATGGTGCTATGACTTTGGGAATGATAAAAAAGCAACCAGGAAAATTCAAATTGTATTTGCCCATTTCCAAAACCCTTCCCTCAAACTATAGGTATACAAGAATCAGACCTCGTTTCAAATCACAATTGGTAGAAACATCTGTTTAAATTAGCTCATGCTTAACTAGAATAGCTCTTCCTGACATGTCAATGATTGTTTGGTTAAGGACCAGATTGTCATCCATGCCTTCTATCTCTTCTCAAATGGTACAGTATAAGAGGAAAAGGAAAATTCCAACTCACAAGTCAGATCTGGCCCATGATCCCCATCCCAATTTAATCTGTGAATTTCTCAACACAGTAATAGTGGTGTGAAAAAGTGAAGCTTTTAAAAATTAATTAATTAATTAAAATGGATTAAAATTGGGTAAATAGGCATAAGAATGTTTTGAGGGGAAGGAGATAAGAGAAGGGTGGAGTTTTCTTTCCTAGACACTGTAATCCCTCCACAAATGCCCCCTACAGAACAATTAAGCTAAAAAAAGCAACTGTTTCCAAGGAAAGATTTTTAAAGCACATTTGCTATACAGAGATATGTAAGAGGGAGAATCTAGATGGTTGTTGGTGGATGGATAGATGGATAATGGATGGATGACTCTGCAAATGGATGTGTAGAGATACATGAATCCTTACACCAATAAATAGATATGTACAGATGAAAGTATATAGGGTGGACTTACTTTTTTCTCCCTTGGTCCCAACCAAAGACCTGGGGAAGATTAGCCATGGAGACTGATTGAAAATGGTTGCCCCCATCTCCTGCAGTACAGCAAGAACTGCTTTACATAGACTTACAAATATGTTTGTTTGCCTTTCACTAAGTCTCATAGTGGATAACAACAACATTGTTATAGCCTTATGAAGCTATTAGCCTTATGAGGCTATTCATTTTTGTTTTTCCTTAAATTAAAACAATGTAAAAACATATTGATTAAATTATTGTTTTTATTATTTTATACTTTTATTTAAGTGACTTTGGGATGCATTTGTATGGGAAGCAGTATAGAAATATATAAAAATAAAATAACATACAAATATAAGTTTAAAGACCCTTGGAGATTCACTTTTTTGCCCTTCTGACCAAAAACAGGCCAAAGGCAAAACAACTAAGTCAGGATAGTATTTTCCACAGGGCAGCAACCATAGACCTAGCCACACTTAAAGCTTTGGAACTGAAAAGTTAAGTACGTGCTGAAATAGCAGACTTTGAAATCAGAAGGATTGGGTAATGTTTAATTTTGGCTGCATCATACAGTTTATTTTAATGTGCTTTTGACATTTTTGTTAACTATAAGTGAGGAATGACAAAATAAATAAACTCAGCCTTGGTTAGTATGTTTATAGCACAACTTTCTTCCACCATGAAGCTCAGAATGGTTAGTTGGCTTATATACTGATTGAGTTGTTGGTGTTGTTTTTAATCACCAACTCCCTAAGTCTCCTGGCAGCTTACAAGAAAACAAAGAACGCTTCCATTTGGCTTCTTGTCCCGAGATTGACTAGCATCAAATCTGCGTAAGCACTCAGGTGGCTCTATTGGGTGCTTTCACCTTATGTCTCTAAAGGAGCAATATTTTCCTCTTTTCCAGGATAAAGGCAGAGGAAGAGAAATTTAAAAAGCAATGGGAGGAAGATTGGGGCCATAAAGAGCCATTAAAAGCTGCCAAAACTGTAGTTGCAGAAGTACATCCTCCACCTCATACCAAACATCGATGTAAGTTTTATTCTTACGTGTAAGAAATATGCTTCATTAATTCCGGCATGGTACATTTCTCAAAACGTACGCCTGGGGAGAACCCAGAGCTTTGAGCTGTGGAAATGAATCTCTAGGGCAGTTATTGATTTTTCTTCTCTCCCACTTTCTGTTACCTTGATTAAATGCTGTACATTCTGAAGGCTTTTCCAGAGGAAAAAAAAATTACAATAAACTGAGGAAGAATGAGTACACCTTCTTTTTCTTCCCAATAAGAAATAATTTCCAGAAACCTATATTTCTGTGACCAAGTACATAGACCCACTTTAACTGCTGTCGTGTTACTCTTGGGACATGTAAATGGTTGGCATTTCAGATCAATTTATAGTAGCACTGCATGGCAATCCAGGAACGGAGCACCAGTTTATAGAACTAAAGCATGAAAGAATCCAGAGCTCATCTGACTGCTAGATGTGCCCACTTTTTTCACAGACTCTTTTGGTTTTAATTCAGCCAGTTTGGTCTAGTGATTAAGGCACCAGGCTAGAAACCAGGGGACTGTTGAGTTCTAGTCCCACCCTAGGCATGAAAGCCGGCTGGGTGACCTTGGGCCAGTCACTCTCTCTCAACATCAGGCTTGGGCGACAAGCCGGTCAGTCAATTCCTGTTGCAACCAACAGATCGACATTCGGATGATCTAAAAAAAAGCAGACCCTGCACATGCAGGAAAAATGCTTGGAAGAATAAAACTCATGAGAACCACCCTCCTGCCAAAAATTGTCATTTCTTTTTCCTTTGTTTCTTTCTTCCTTTGTTTCTCAAGTAGATTTAGAGGAAACTGAATTTGATCAGTCTACAGAAAATGATACAACTGGAATGAAGCTGAAGGAAAGCCAACAGGTTTGCTGTAGCACCTTGACTTCTCTTGATTTTCTTACTTCCTGCACTATTTTTCCTCCTGACAGTCAGTCTTAGTGCTGGACTGGACTACACTCTTCTTGATTTCCTGTAATTCTCACATTAAGAGTCGCTTGCGAGATGGGCGGTGTAGAAATATGAGAAATAAATAAATAAATAAATAAAGGAAAACATTAATATTTATTTGCTGCGCTAGCCAACATAATTTTGTAGAATTTTTCAACACAAGAGAAAAACATGATGAAATGGCTAAGCATGGGATCTTTGTTATGTTTCGTTACCACTGTAAAACAGAGGTGGGATCAAGGAATAGTTCAAATCAAGCTGTATCAGGAGTGATTTCTGCCAATAGAAAACTAAGGCAGTGCCTTTTGTCTGTAGCCTATGTAATGTCCTTTAACAATTATTGTAAATAATTACAGGAAAGGCATACAGGAAGCTATGTAGAACTTGTAAAAATGAAAGGTTTTGTTCAGCTAATTCTGCTTAAAGACTGAGCTTTTGAGTGCTGTCAGAAGGATTTCTGGGCAAAAAAAAAAACAAAAATTAAATATGCTCTCTTCTTAATTAACAAGTTTGATTTTGGTCCTGGTGTCCAAAGAATAAATACCAGCCTTTTTTTCTTTATATCCAGCTGACTAGACAAGTATGAAACTCTAATTTAATTATAAGCTGAACATCTAGAACTGAAGACATGTAGTGTAGTCTTTAAAGAAGAGATTTTAACACATGGAGACGGCTTAATTAAGTTACATCCATGCCTTACAATGTATAAATACCATTTTTAAACTAGAAAAAATAGCATTATTTGAACTGAACTGATCTAAAACTGTTGAAATGCCAATTAGTTCCTTGATATACATTCAGCATAAAGTGTAATTCTTTTTCATATAAGCAGTGATATGACAGTTTCAGCTAATGTGTTTTCCATTAAAGAACAAATGAATATTCAATATAATTTTGTTTGGAAAAATAACAGTTGAATTTGCTGCTATTGATAGAACGTAGCATGTTGGGTTACATCCCATTCTTAGATCAGTTTTCTTTTAATTTTCAAAATTATTATTTTATTTATGGTTGGGATCAAAGCTCTAGCTCCAGTAGATATGATTTCCCTGCACGCCAACTAATAGCAACTCTGAAGAGATGCTCTCTACCAATATAACTAGTGAAGCTTTTAGTTTGAGAGTGTCTTACAGTATGCTTCTGAAAAAATAAGTTCTGATACTTAGATTAAAGCACTTGTATCAAAATTGTAATGAAAGTGAATAAAAATGAGAGTTAAGTGTACATGAAGTGGTGATGAAAGTGAAGTGGCTAGAACTGTCATAAACTGAAGAATAGACTTCTGCCTGTTATTTATAGCTGTTCCAAAGTTAAGATAAAATGTACTCTGTTTCCATTGCTATAGTTTTCACCCTTTTATGTCAGTTATATATGGTAATCTGCTGATGCAAATATCTATAATGCATTGTTCTTCTTTGCATGCATATAGCTTTTGGATGGTTTTATCGGTATGAAGGAAAATTTCCTACTATTCGCAAGGTAGAAAAAAATATTGAGTGTTACTACGTTTTGAAAAGTTTGCTGTGGTCACTGCATTCCAATCCACTGTGCATTTTCCTCCATAAGTTATACTCATGCCTTAATAAGCATGAAAGAAGGAGGGCCCTGTGTGCGTTGTAATGACTTAGATCCAAACCTGTTGTGTAAAAAGCACTTCCGTCCTTGCATGGTGCCTGTCCCAAACTCAGCCAAATATCCCCTCACAGGGCATTCCCTTTCTCTCTCCCACATCAACTGGGAGAACCTCAGTCCTCAAGAATAGGATTTTAGGGACGCAAGGGTATGCAATAAGAAGGCAGGCTGGAGCACCCCACTGTATGAATAAAAATCCACTATCTTACTGTCTAGAGTATACTTTGTATCTACACAAACACTTTCTTCTTTGGCATGTGCAAAACTCTAAATAATGCAAATACTCTTATTTGGAAGTAAACCCTATTGGGACTTAACTTTATTTAAATTTTGTGATTTAATTAAATTTTGTGATTTAATTAAATTTTGTGATTTAATTAAATTTTGTGATTTAATTAAGTTTAATTTTTAAAATTTTAAATGTTAAATGTTAAATTTTTAAATTAAAATTTAATTAAATTTTGTGATTTAATTAAATTTAATTAAATTTTAATCTTTAATAAGTTTACATTTTGTGATTAGCTAAAGTGGGTTGTGGCTTGCTTGCTTGCTTTTTATTAATGGAGCAAGGGTATTAAAACTTTATGGCAGAACCAAGAGATCACTGTAAAATGGCCTACTAGTTATTTTATTTCTTCAAGTGTGTGTCTGTGTGTGTTTTATTAAAACATAATAAAAAACACAAACATTTAAGATACAATAGAAACAGTTAAAATAGTTTGAAATGAGCTCAGGCTGAAGCATCCTAGTTAAACAGGAAGATTTCGATTCCTTCAAAGCAGAATGACGGGGGGCTCAAACACAACTCCCAGAGGAGTGCATTATACAGCTTGGGACTGCGTAGGTGAAGCCCCTCTCCCAT
Organism: Charina bottae; assembly: GCA_023362775.1. Taxonomy (NCBI): domain Eukaryota; kingdom Metazoa; phylum Chordata; class Lepidosauria; order Squamata; family Charinaidae; genus Charina; species Charina bottae. Next base: position 184,344,096 of record JALMGJ010000001.1, on the reverse strand, counting down.
ATTACCCACAACCAGACTTTAGAAACAGAGCCTTTCTTGCTGGTGTAATCATCTTGAGATGTTCTTACCCAAATAAGCAGTCTCTCCAATAGTCAACATTAAGCTGTTTAGGACTTGAAGGTTGAAAATAATATCTTAAGTTATGTGCCAAAAGCATTGCAAACGGTTGTGCAAAACACAGGCATAATGTTTCCCATATTGTGTGCCATTTAGCAGTCTAGCGGCTACATCTTGCATTGATTGATGCTTCTGTTTATTCCTGAAGGGTAGATCCCTCCCCCCACCCAAGGACATTGCAGTACTTAGGTTGGAATGTAATCATGGCATATGTAACTCTTGATAGGCTTGACCAGCTCAAGAATGGTTGCAGTTGACACACTCCTAGTGATGGTGCAAAGGAATTCTTTGATACTACTGAACCTGATTTGTCAGAGGGAGCGCAATTCCATCCAAAAAAGATTGAACCTCCATCCCACTGCCTAGTTTCTTACCAAATAACCATACTTGTTTGGATTAAATTTCAGTTTATTTACCCTTATCTAGCCTATTATCAGATTTAGGCAACAGTAGAGGAATCAGCTCCTTCCTAGAGATAGAAAAAGAACAATAGAAGTGGATGTCTTCACAATATGGATGACCTCTGATTCCAAAGCTACAAACAACTTCTCCACCATTTTCAAGTAGATATAGAACAAGATGGGGGACAAAATGGAACTTTGTGGGACACCACAAGCCAAACAGAAGTTCACTAGAACCATTTTTTTGTGTGGATACAGCTTAACAGGGAGGACTGGAGTCCCTATAAAACTATAAAATTTGGACCACCAATGCAACCAAAGTAGCCTCAGTCCCATATCCTAGCCCCAAATCCTCTTTATATTCTTAAATCAGATGCACGGCAGCAATTTTTGTAGAGATCTCATGTTTTGTTACTTGAAAGATAAATAACAAAATTAGGTCCTTTGGGCTGTGTCCAATGGGCCTGGACATCCTTCGCTACCACTCAATACTGACAGCAATTGAACATCACGCAGCTCTCAGGCTTTCCAGTAAGTAAGTTATAGAATAATCACTGGAAAATCCTCTTGTGAATGAACTGGGTACATATTCCACATTTCTCTTTTTAAATGCATGGCAACTTTTCAAGTTAATTTCAGAACCCAAACAATTAGAGTTGATTCAAACCAATATCCAAAGTCCTGTGAAGCACTGTTCCATAGCAAGAGAAATAACTCCATGATAATTAAGTCCCAAGCCCTTGGTTTGCTGTACTTTAATTTGGTTTATAAAAAGAGATATAACCAAAATAAAATAAACTACTATTCCCATCAGCATGAACTATCCTTTCTTTTTTTAGTTCTGGACTTTTCTTAAGCTGCTATGACAAGCTATTACTAGTGCTTACAATCACATGTTAAAATCACAATGCTCAGTTCGTGGACCTTCGATCTAGGAAACGAGCATTATTTCTGAACCTAAATCCACTGGTTTATGCCATTTCAATCATCTGACTCTAAGTGGCTTATCTCTGCAAATACTTTTTCTCTTTTGGCTTCTATTAATTCATATTAAGGTTATCAAACTAAGACACTTATTGAAATTCCAAATAAGTAGTTTGGTTTTCCACTGAAGGGTTTTGCTGTGTTGTTAAGTTTTGGTTTTGGTTTTTGTGCAGTTTGTTGCTTGATTATTCCAGCATTATGTTGTGCAATATATTGTATGATGGAATACTTCCATTACATAATATGAGCACCTGTTACTTAAAAGCATGCAAAACTGTACATCTTGGGATAATTTTTGAAATCAGTGTAGTGGAAAATTTATAACACGTGTGCATGAGGGAGAAGCAGTCTGCCTGCACCTTGTTATCTTTGGCTTTCCCTGAAAACCTGATGTGTTGGTGCAGGTTGTGTTAAAACATAACTTATTATGAGACTGGTTTTTATGCCTTGCTGCAGTAATAACTGGATGATTGTGTCCCAGTTATCTAGGAGAAGCTCTCACACATTTGTAGTATACATGTATAATTAATAATAATATAACAATACTCCAGAAAGGTAAAGAAACAAAAAAATCCAAAAGTGACAGTCTCAGTGAACAGAAAAAAAGCAAAATGCAACTGGAGTTTGAGCTAAAGCTTCTCAAGGAAAAAGAAGAGAAGTTGGAAAGAGAAAAACAGTTGAAAATCAGTCGACTGGTACAAGAGGTATGTTCTTTGTGATCTGTGTAACTTTGTTTTCTACCTTCCCTCCTGTAAGAAAAGAGTGAAAACATGCATGCTTTTAGATATGGACTTCTATTTGAATATTTGCATATTTAAATGTATTATTGAGGTTGAATGTTAACTAACTTGACATAGCTATCAAAGCCCGGAGAACATGATTTAAAAGCTGTGATCTCCAATGTTTGTTTAGCTGTAATGTAACTCTATAATTAAAACTCTTTTAACATATATAAAAGTGAATCATTTTCTCAGTTAGATGATTAAACTAATATGGTTCTGAAATGTATTTGATTTGGTATTTAGATTTATTGGAAGACCAACAAATCTTTCCATATTTGGGAGTGGATGTGTTGAATACAGTGGTTTTATTTTCTTGGTGTTGTAAATTAAAAGGCTTTGGTCAAGTGGATTGATCCCATGACAACAGGGAGTAAGACCTACCCTGTTCCAGATGTTCAAATGGCACAGGAAAATCAGCAAACACTGCCCCTCCCTCTTTCCAACAGTCACTCTTTCTCCGTCTGAGTGAAGGATAGGCTCAGGGAAATCAGGTCTGCTGTAGGAACTCGCTATTACCACTTCAGTTTTCAGACACACACTCCTGTTGCTACATGGGGTAAAAATAGGCACAAAAAAGTGGAGTGGCACGTCTCTCCATATCTGACATGATGCCGCCAACTGTGATTGTACCATGCCAGTTGTTTTGGTTTTTTTCAGCCAGGAATAAGAAAGTGACAGTCTCCTGGCCTTCTTAGAAAACAGCCGTTCACCAGTTGATTGTATGAACCTGAGTCCATTAATTTGGGGAAGAGCTAATTAATTAGGTCAGCCATGTTGTGTGAACATGACCCCCCATATATTGTATTCTGAAAATAGATTCCCCTGTGACTTCCTTACATAGTTCAAACTGAATACTGCTTTTTCCACATGTAACAGCATGGATTATCTCCAAAATGGAGGAATAAGTGGTGGGCAGGCATACTGTAAGTAGTCATGCTTTTATGTTCCCTAGGATTAAATGCTTGGAAAATTGGATCATCCTTGATCTTGTGTTTGACATTTGAAATATGAAGTATGTCGGAGTCTCTCTCTTTGTTTCCCACGGGAATTAGTAGAATGGTCAGTGGAGTCACATATTTAGATACTCACATATATATGGTCCATACGTGATGAATGCGCATCAAGGGATGATTTATATGTGTGAAATAGCCAGACCAAAAACTTTAATACCACCTCTAAAATAATGTTTTTCTAGAACAACTGTTTATACCAAGAGTAAGCAACCAGGTATCTGCCATATGTTTGGGGTTTCTACTGTATTCCCATCTGCCCCAACAAGGACAGTCAATGACATGAAACTGGAAAGAGTTCCAGAAAGTGCCAGATTGCCTGATGCTGGTTTACAGACATTCAGTTGTAAATCGCTGAATGATAAGAAATTGGCAGTGCAATCCTGTACATAATTCCTCAGATATAACACCATGTATTTCAGCAGGACTTGTTGAGATATGTATATAAATTAGAATCTGTAAATCAGCTAATTTTATCATGGAGTGAAGACATGTTCTCCCCTTGTGGGGGGAGATGGGCGGTGATATACAGTGGGGCAAAAAAGTATTTAGTCAGCCACCTATTGTGCAAGTTCTCCCACTTAAAAAGATGAGAGAGGCCTGTAATTGACATCATAGGTAGACCTCAACTATGAAAGACAAAATGAGAAAACAAATCCAGACAATCACATTGTCTGATTCGGAAAGAATTTATTTGCAAATTATGGTGGAAAATAAGTATTTGGCCACCTACAAACAAGCAAGATTTCTGGCTCTCACAGACCTGTAACTTCTTCTTTAAGAGGCTCCTCTGTCCTCCACTCATTACCTGTAGTAATGGCACCTGTTTGAACTTGTTATCAGTATAAAAGACACCTGTCCACAACCTCAAACAGTCACACTCCAAACTCCACTATGGTGAAGACCAAAGAGCTGTCGAAGGACACCAGAAACAAAATTGTAGACCTGCACCAGGCTGGGAAGACTGAATCTGCAATAGGCAAGCAGCTTGGTGTGAAGAAATCAACTGTGGGAGCAATAATTAGAAAATGGAAGACATACAAGACCACTGATAATCTCCCTCGATCTGGGGCTCCACGCAAGATCTCACCCCGTGGGGTCAAAATGATCACAAGAACGGTGAGCAAAAATCCCAGAACCACACAGGGGGACCTAGTGAATGACCTGCAGAGAGCTGGGACCAACGTAACAAAGGCTACCATCAGTAACACACTACGCCGCCAGGACTCAGATCCTGCAGTGCCAGACGTGTCCCCCTGCTTAAGCCAGTACATGTCCAGGCCCGTCTGAAGTTTGCTAGAGAGCATTTGGATGATCCAGAAGAGGATTGGGAGAATGTCATATGGTCAGATGAAACCAAAGTAGAACTGTTTGGTAGAAACACAACTCGTCGTGTTTGGAGGAGAGAGAATGCTGAGTTGCATCCAAAGAACACCATACCTACTGTGAAGCATGGGGGTGGCAACATCATACTTTGGGGCTGTTTCTCTGCAAAGGGACCAGGACGACTGTTCCGTGTACAGGAAGAATGAATGGGGCCATGTATCGTGAGATTTTGAGTGCAAACCTCCTTCCATCAGCAAGGGCATTGAAGATGAAACGTGGCTGGGTCTTTCAGCATGACAATGATCCCAAACACACCGCCCGGGCAACGAAGGAGTGGCTTCGTAAGAAGCATTTCAAGGTCCTGGAGTGGCCTAGCCAGTCTCCAGATCTCAACCCCATAGAAAACCTTTGGAGGGAGTTGAAAGTCCGTGTTGCCCAGCGACAGCCCCAAAACATCACTGCTCTAGAGGAGATCTGCATGGAGGAATGGGCCAACATACCAGCAACAGTGTGTGCCAACCTTGTGAAGACTTACAGAAAACGTTTGACCTCTGTCATTGCCAACAAAGGATATATAACAAAGTATTGAGATGAACTTTTGATATTGACCAAATACTTATTTTCCACCATAATTTGCAAATAAATTCTTTCTGAATCAGACAATGTGATTGTCTGGATTTGTTTTCTCATTTTGTCTCTCATAGTTGAGGTCTACCTATGATGTCAATTACAGGCCTCTCTCATCTTTTTAAGTGGGAGAACTTGCACAATTGGTGGCTGACTAAATACTTTTTTGCCCCACTGTAAGTTGGAAAAATAAATAAATAAATAAATTTGTTGAGATTGCAGGGGATAAATTACAAGAATATTTAGATCTGTACACAACATTTTAGTGCTGAAATGTATTTCAAGTGTGCCATTGAATGTAAATCTGTAAATATAAACTCTAAATTTTCTTCTGAAATTATGGTACTACTCTCAGGTGTCTGAGACTGAACGAGAAGATTTAGAAGAATCAGAAAAGACTCAGCATTGGGTGGAAAAGCTTTGTCAAACACGTTTAGAACAAATCTCCTCGGTGGAGAATGATTCTCCTGAGGTAAAATAAGATTCTCATCCACCCAGTAAAATATTTGTTTTGCTATCCTACAAATTACTTTTAAGATGTAGCTTGCAGTATAATCCGTAGCAGATTCACTTATTTTATCAGGTATGTAATGAAAAGATTTTTTCAGATCGTATGTAGAAATAGACGCATCAATCTAAAGAAGCATTTAGACATGATAAAGGTAATAAACGGAAGCAGACTTTTTAAAAATGGCTTTGCATTACTTAAAAAAAAGTAATGCATGGACAATTGTTAGAGCTATACAGCTTTTATATGACAGCATAATACTGAAAAAAATATTGTAGCTTGCTCTTTTTCTTTTTGTCTTTTAAAAAGTAACGCATAGACAATTGTTAGAGCTACACAGCTTTTACACAGCATAATACCGAAAAAATTACTGTATTATATTTGTTTTCTCAAATATAAATGTTCAGTACTTACAAAAGCTATCCCTTGTTTCTTCCTGACTAAAGCAAATTGTCTAGCGCTTATTTTGTTATTTCTATCTTTTTTTAATTCCAGAAAGACCCAGATCATGTTGTTCAGGAAAGGCCTAGATCAAGGGTCTCAAATTTGTGGCCCATGGGGTGCATGTGACCCTCCATTTTGTACATCGTATGCCTCACAAGTGCAGGATGGAAGGTGGGCAAGATGATCCTTAGCTGACAGAGCCCAGCTCTGCCTTCAGGGTAGGTTAAGTGGTGGCTGTCACCCTACCCCACAGCAAGGCACCAAAACAGCCAGGACAAGGAGATGCTCCCACTGATGTCACCACAGCTCCTCCTTACTATGGAGAAGGATGGCTCCACATTCAGGTGGCGAGCCAAGAGGCCCTAGGTTAGCACCTCAACACAGGATTAGAAGTGCAACCTCCCCTCTGCCTGCTCAACTCTGGTGCAGAGGCACACTTCTCTCTCAAACTCACAGCTCTGGGTGGAGCAGGCCAAAGGGCAGCTGCAGTCCTAGCCCTGCAACAAGGCGCTGGCCTAAGGCCAGCCAGCTCACCACCTAAGTGCAGAAACCAGCCATCCCAGGATCTGCCACTGTCCCTTTCTCCAGCGCCTTCATTGCTTATTGTCCCTCCTCCTTATGTGCCAAAGCACATGTGAATGATACTACAAGTACTCCTTCTTTTAACAACTGCCTCGTTTAGTGACCGTTTGCAGTTACGATAGTGATGCAAAAGTAACTTTGTGACCAATCCTCGCATTTACGACCTTCGCAGGTCTATAAAGCAAAGAAAAACTGAAGTAAGATCTTAAGCACAGTTGCAGTTTCACTTAGTGACCACTTTGCTTAATGACCAAGTTGCTGGTCCCAATTGTGGTTGCTAAACGAGGACTACCTATACTGATAGAATAGTGTAAGGATTCCAAGGCACAACTGCAATTGTCTGGGACACCTGGCCTTGCCATTAAGAGACCAACCCTGGATGACCACGTGTTCTCCACTCATATTTTTCCCCACTCATTCCCCTCCTCCTCTACTGGCTTCTTACAATTTTTTTTCTAATACACTCATATGACCCAATCTCTTCTTCCCTTTTTACTTTTTGCCATTTCTTCTGGCACAAATCCTTATCACTGCTAAGTTTTCTGATTGTTACAAAGTGTAGGGTTGTGGGTTTTGTTTTGTTTTGTTTACTAAGAAAACTACAGTATATTGAAAAATCAGGTGAGGAGACATTCCACATGGGGTGGTGGTGGTGACAGGATGCATGGGCCAAGTGCAGAGCAATGGCCCAGGATCAGCACTTCTATGTGTGGGCTGAGGAGGTACTTCCACTGCTCCAAGCCATTTTCCATGCAAGAGACATCCACCATCTATCTAGCACTGCCGTCAATAGAAACCCTAAAGTTTCTCTGTGCAGCCATCACCGTAGCTGTTTAAATTTCCTACTGTGCATGCATGGATCTTGGGTTAATAAATTAGTTCTCATGCAGCCCTCATGATTATTTGAGTTTGAGACCCCTTGCCTAGATGATACTGGCTGTAATAGAAATATTGAGTGAGAAGCTACAACTTTCTTCCCATTTTGCTACCACTGATTGTTCTTAGCTTGTTAAAATATTTCTTCAGCTGTAGGAGTTGTCTTATAAATAATAGTTTCCTTTGATATAAGTTCTTATTTACTCATGTGGAACAACTACAGGTAGTCCTCACTTAATAATCATCCGTTTAGTGGTGGTTCAGACTTAACGACGGTGCTGAAAAAACCAACTTACAACCAGTCCTCACACTTATGACCATCGCAGCGTCCCTGCAGTCATGTGATCATGATTTGGGCACTCGGCAACCTGTTCACATTTATGACCATCACAGTGTCCCGTGGTCACATGATCACCATTTTCTACCTTCCTGGCCGGTTTCTGGCAAGCAAAATCAATGAGGAACTGTGCGATTTGCTTAACGACCCTGTGCTTTGCTTAATGCCCGTGGTGATTCGCTTAACGACCACCACAAAAAAGGTTGTAAAGTCGGGTCAGATTCGCTTAATGACTGCTTCACTTAGCAACTGAAATTCCGGTCCCAATTGTGGTTGTTAAGCGAGGACTGCCTGTACACAAAATGTTTCTCATAATAAGGATTATTATATAAGAATTGGCAGCATTGTGTTCTTGAGCCTAGTTACTTGCTTTTTACTGTTAGTAGGGTTGTGTTCAGCCATTTTAAGCAAGTGCTGCGTTAAAATTAATCTGTTATACTAGAAAACAGGTGTACGTCCTGCTGTTTCTGCTTCTGCTACATCTGTGCGGAGGTTTGCTGGTGGCTTGCAGCTCCATACCACTGACCTTGATGATATCAGCTTAGATAATACTGGCAAACTTTCCAAACGCCCAGCGCCTCTACCTCCGTTACTCCATACAGTGCCTGTATCCTCAGTGGCTTACCCACTTTCTCCACCAAATATTCCAGCTGCTAAGGGACCAGCACCAATGCCCAATTCACCTTCATGGATTCCATCATCCTCTCCATCTCCTTGGGTGCATGTCCCACCACCTCCTTTGCCACCACCATCTCCTCCACCCATCCATCCTTCCATGCAGACTGTTGGCACTCTACATCATCCAATCTCCACTCATTTGGATGAAAAAACTGGCTGCCACAGTTTTCAGCCTGGGGGTACAGAAGAGTCCCTGGATGACTGGGAAATGAAAAACTACAAAGAAAGAAAAACTAGTCCAGTTAATGCCCAATGTGGCAAGCAGACCTACTTTTCCAATCCAAAGGTATGATAATAGCATAGAATATATATTTTGTGGCATTCACAATTCTCTGCTGCTGCTGCTGCTGCTGCTGCTTCAAGTTATCAAGGTATTAAAATATTTTCCACTGTGTCTTTTACTTTGTATGATACTGTGCTGAAATATTTCCCATTTTATTAACTTTCCATAAGTGCATTTTAATTACTTAGTCTGTCATGTCATCACTGTCTTTTTTTCCACTCTGCTGCATGGAAGCATTTTTATAGATTGTATTACGTTTTTCCCCCCTCACTGCACATCACTGAAGAGCTAGGTAACGTCTTAATTCAAGTCTAGTCCAAGACTCAGGATGGGCAGTGTTGTTAACTGGCAGATGCGATTTAGTGAGTAGAAAAGAAAGTATTGCTAAATCCAGGGGAAGGCTGGATTTGCCTCATTCGAGCCAGGTGACCCCACTGCTCTGCAAGTGGCACTGGTTACCAGCTTCCGAGGGCAATTCAAGATGCTGGTTACACCATGGTGGTTACTGGTTACTGGTTACTTCATGGCATAGGGCCTCATTATTTGAGGGACCCCCTGCCTCTGGTGAGATTCTACAGAGTGATTCAGGTCTTACTGATTAAGCTGTGTTATCCAGTGGGACCCAGAAAGCGTGCCTTCTCTGTTGCAGCACCTGCTTTCTGGAATGATATCCCACCCACCCACCGCCAGAGATCCAGATGGCTCCCGTCCTGATGACATTCATGAAGCTTTTAAAAACCTGGATATTCTCCCAGGCTTTGGGGCGGAGTTATGGTTGAACCCCTGTTGGATGGGTTTTTTTTTTTTGTATTTCTTCTTGCTTTTTAATTGTAAGCCACCCAGAGTTCTTGGGAGTTGGGTGGCCTCTAAATTGTATAAATCAGATGGGGTGTGTGCATGTGTGTGTGTCAAGAAACAGAAATACAGAGTTGTTCCAATGGCCAACTGCTCTCAGAGTCTATTAAGTTAGAAGTTCCCAGCCATTACCTGAGCATTTGGCACCATTAGCTCTAAGAGCAGGATTGGTCAGGAATAGAAACCCACTTCCAAATAAACTATCTGTCTCTACAGGTAGTCCTTGCTTAACAACCATTTGTTTAGTGACAGTTCAGACTTACGACGGTGCTGGAAAAACCGACTTACGGCCAGTCCTACACTTACGGCCGTCTCGCCATCCCCACAGTCACGTGATTGCGATTTGGGCACTTGCAACCAGCAACCGGTTCACATTTATGACCATCGGAGCATCCCATGGTCACGTGATCGCCATGTTTGACCTTCCTGGCCAGCTTCTGGCAAGCAAAATCAATGGGGATCTGCATGATTCACTTAATGACCATGTGGTTTGCTTAACGGCCATGGTGATTTGCTTAACGGCTGCCACAAAAAAGGTCATGAAATCCGGTCGGATTTGCTTAATGACCACTTCTCTTAGCAACCGAAATTGTGGTCCCAATTGTGGTCGTTAAGCGAGGACTACCTGTATTGCTTCTGCTTCCCAGCTCTTTAACTTTTGACACATTGGCAATAAGAGTCTCGAGCTGAACAATCTTGGGATCTGAGTCTGCAGGTGAGGGGGCAGAAGCAGTGCTAGAGCTCTGTTCCTCTGTCCTAGGTCTGCCTGATCCATTATCCTGTGTCTCTCCTGTGTATTATCCTGTGTATTATCCATTATCCTGTGTATTCCAGTGGCCCGTCGGGTTGGTTTAAGTCAGGTGAAAACCAAGTATTTTGTATTGCTTATTTTAATAGCATATTAAATACTAAGCAGTAGATCAGCACTTGAGGAAAGAATAGCAGATGCCCTATTTGTTAGCCGTAATGGGGATAAATCATCTTGTTGAATGATTTATATAGGGCAAATGAGATTTGGCTCTGGAAGCAGAAGAAATTAATAGACATTAAGTTTGGGAGAACCTGGCAGAAAAGAGAATCAGTGCAATGATATGGACACACCAAGAAGTGGGTGAAAGTGTACAAAAACTAAAAGGGAAAGGAAGCTTATTTAGGAAAAGGATCTAAGAAGAATAGCTGCCCTGTGATGGCAAAAGGGTGCATGTTTAGAGAAATACCTAATATATCTCTTTCATGAGTAGTTCCATTTGCCAAGCTCTTTAACATAATCTCTCCAGTATGTTTCCTTTAGGATGTATTATTTTGTCTCCTACTTTCATTGGAGCTATACTATGTTATCCTAATTGTGCCCTAAACTTCAGTCAGCTTTTAATAGAGCAGAGAAAAAAGGTTCATAATTATGAAGCTACATTCACTCACTGCTTTTTGTGTTGGGGCTTTGTTATTTTTGTTTCTTGAGTAGCTTTTTTTTTTTGGTAAGATGGATTATTCATTGTATGTTGCTTTTATCAAACTACACCCCCCTTCTGAGGATATCAAACTGAAGATATCAAACTAACCCCCCCCTTCATTTCAAGGCACAATGAAAGGCACCTTTCATATTTAAAAAAATTTCACAGCTATTAGTTACATTAATTAAGCAAATGTAAATTCTTTTGGCTGACCTTCTCTTCAATGTAAATAGAGTTGACAAAAATGACATATTTGAATTATCTTTCAAGTGCTTGGTCTGCATAAAATACACAAATCCTTTCTGTAACATTCTTACATTGGAACCCCTGTAGCAATTTACTCCAGGCCCTCCTGCCCAGCGTCACCCAGCTGTACCTATAGTGTCCAAGCCAGTCATGCTGCACCCTGACCATAATGTTGTAGTCAGAACTACAACCAAATCAGAAGCCCTGGTAAGTCTATGCTGATATATTCTGCATGCTTTGGATGGATGGGGGACAGAACGTCCCACTCTCGGTGTCAACCTTCCTTTCTGTGGTTCTAACTTGAATGTACACTGAATAACTCGGAGATATTTAAAAATTAAAAGATGTTAAACATCTTCTTTTGCACAATGAAGATTTGGTTGAATTTGTTGCATACTCTCCCTGTGAGTGTTTTGTTTTGTTTTCTGTTTTACTATCCTTTTGTTCTGTAGCCACTACTAAATCACTTGAAGGGTTTAGAAATTCTTTAACTCTCTAAAGTAACGTAACTGGGTGGAATGTAGGGAAGTTGTTCAACAGACACTTACCTAACATAGGAAAAGGGAACAAATGGACTTCTATTAAGTAACTAAACAAATAGGGTTTTAAAAAGGGTTGCTTACCAGCCTATAAATTTATTCCCACCCCTGTCATCCCAGGCTTGGAATCTAAGCCTCCAGCAGACCTGTCCTTCCACCTGCCCTTCCCAAATCCTTTAGGTCTCTCCTCCTGCTGCCACCCTCCTGGGAGAAGATGCCCAGTGTTGCCATCCTGTGTTGGCTCTTCCACCACCCAATCATCACAAAACCATTGACACCAAAAGCTCAATGTGTCCAATAACACGTGATATGACATCAGTGCTTCTCATCTCCCCTGTGGTTACTACAAGCAAAATAGATTATAAGACAAAAGTTTAAAATGCAGAACTAATACTAAGAGTAGGAAATATCATATTCATATTGAGTTTTACTCAGGATACAAACTGAGTAAACTGAGCTTTCTATATTGTAAAATTTAGCATTAAGTATTAATATCTCTGTAGAATTAGACAAGCAGAAAAATAGAATGAAAGGTCTTCTATATTTGCCAATTGGGCCATTTCTTGTTTTCTCCATAAACAGGATGAAAGATGCTTATTCATTTTTATACCAGTTAAGGCCATCCCACCAGTAAGACTAAGAAAATAGCAGTTATCATCCTGATGTAGCAATAAGTATATTGTCTTTTGGCTTCTGTTTCCAGGACTGAAGAGACCAATTATTCTTTGTAATGAAATAGGGATCTCATTTTCACCTCTGTAGGCTAATAAAAAATGAGTTACAGAGAAACTTAATTTCCATGAAATCTGTTCTGAAGTAGAATATTTAAAACATCTTTAAAGTGAACCAACTCTTTAAGAATTTATTCTAACGTAAAATCAATGAGCAAATAAATAGTTAAAAATTACCATTAATTGATCAAAGAAAGTTTCCCACTAAAATGCTTCTGATTATGTCATTTGTAGTCTGCAAAATGAGCATTATCACCCAATTTATCAGACTGTGGTTTACCATTTCTAATTGTAGTCTTTCGGGGGGGGGTTTCATTCAGTCCATTCAGTTATAATTAACAGTTCAGCTAAGTCAAGGGTCGGAAATGGCGGCTCGCGAGCCAAATGCGGCTCTTTGGCCCCTTGAGTGTGGCTCTTCCGCAGGCAGGCGTGGCGGGCGTGGCGCGGCAGCGAGTGTGGCGGGCATGGTGTGCGTTGCTGTGGGCATACCCCTGGCAACCTGGCAGCCGTCTCCGGCAGCCATCTTGACGACGGGCAGGGCTTTCCAAACTGTGTGTCGCGTGACAAGCCGGAAGCGCTGAAGCGAGTGGAAATTCTCCGCGCCAATCAGCTGTGCATCGGGAAGCCCGGCAGCCTGCACGCACAATTTTTGCCTCCCTGCCGGAACCGAGGGCATTTTCGGGGTCCCCGGAGCCTGCCCTTTCGAAGGGGCAGTGGCAGCAGCAGCAGCAGTGCTGCCCCTTCGAAAGGGCGGGCTCCGGGGACCCCGAAAATGCCCTCAGTTTAGGCAGGGAGGCTGCGCGCAAGCTGCGCCAGCTGTTCTGCGGGGAGAATTTCCACCCCAGGGCAGCGTGTGCATGTGGGGAGGGGAGGTTTCTGCCTCCCTGCCTAAACTGAGGGCATTTTCGGGGTCCCCGGAGCCTGCCCTTTCGAAGGGGCAGCACCGCTGCCCCTTCGAAAGGGCAGGCTCCAGGGACCCCGAAAATGCCCTCGGTTCCGGCAGGGAGGCAGAAACCTCCCCTCCCCACATGCACACGCTGCCCTGGGGTGGAAATTCTCCCCGCAGAACAGCTGGCGCAGCTTGCGCGCAGCCTCCCTGCCTAAACTGAGGGCATTTTCGGGGTCCCCGGAGCCTGCCCTTTCGAAGGGGCAGCACTGCTGCTGCTGCTGCCGCTGCCCCTTCGAAAGGGCAGGCTCTGGGGACCCCGAAAATGCCCTCGGTTCCGGCAGGGAGGCAGAAACCTCCCCTCCCCACATGCACATGCTGCCCTGGGGTGGAAATTCTCCCCGCAGAACAGCTGGCGCAGCTTGCGCGCAGCCTCCCTGCCTAAACTAAGGGCATTTTCGGGGTCCCCGGAGCCTGCCCTTTCGAAGGGGCAGCACTGCTGCTGCTGCTGCCGCTGCCCCTTCGAAAGGGCAGGCTCCGGGGACCCCGAAAATGCCCTCGGTTCCGGCAGGGAGGCAGAAACCTCCCCTCCCCACATGCACACGCTGCCCTGGGGTGGAAATTCTCCCCGCAGAACAGCTGGCGCAGCTTGCGTGCAGCCTCCCTGCCTAAACTGAGGGCATTTTCGGGGTCCCCGGAGCCCGCCCTTTCGAAGGGGCTGCACTGCTGCTGCTGCTGCCACTGCCCCTTCGAAAGGGCAGGCTCCGGGGACGCCGAAAATGCCCTCGGTTCCGGCAGGGAGGCAGAAACCTCCCCTCCCCGCATGCACATGCTGCCCTGGGGTGGAAATTCTCCCCGCAGAACAGCTGGCGCAGCTTGCGCGCAGCCTCCCTGCCTAAACTGAGGGCATTTTCGGCATCCCCGGAGCCTGCCCTTGCGAAGGGGCAGCCGTTGCCGCCGCAGCGACAACCTGGAAGCACCGCCGCCGAAGCAGTCGAGCCTCTCTTTCCCTTCTTCTTCCAAACCTCCCCCGCCCCCTTCCACGCGATTGGCTCCCGCCCGCAAAACCCGCCCCCTTCCACGCGATTGGCTCCCGCCCGCAAACCCCGCCCCCTTCCACACGATTGGCCCCCGCCCGCAAACCCCACCCCCTGGCTCTCGAGCACTTCAAAATGTGCACGAGCATGTCAAAATGGCTCCCAGCAAAAAAAGTTTGCCGACCCCTGAGCTAAGTAATTTGAAAGTGTTTTCAAGAATTAATAAAATATCATCTCAAGGTTACTATAGTTAGCAAAGATTTGGTTTGCATTTTTCAATTGACAATTGTAATCAGAAACATTTTGCTTTGTCAAGATGGGTAGTACTAGATCTGGCCCTGTGGAGCATAAATTCTGAATTTATTTTCCAGATTTTCATATATCCATTGAGGTGAGTGGAAGCTTTTTTCTAGATTTACTGTAGCTATGCAGTAGGTTGCTTATAAGGAGCATACAGTAACTAGGGAGGGAAAAATAAACTATCTGCTCTTCACCTGCTGCCTTCCACAATCCTTTGCCAAACATGGCAAGCTTGGAGTGAACAGCCTTTCATTGATGCCAATGGCTGCTTTTTGCCCTCCTGAGCTCAATTTTATGGGGTGAAGATATTTTTCCTCCTGTGTGAGGAAAGAAAAGGGGAAGACTTGAGAAAATTGTGGATTTTACTTAATCTTATAAACAAGGGGGAGGAGGGCCTTCTCCAGGCAGCAAAAATGTATACCAAATCCTCATTGTGCAAGTGCATGCTGGGTTGGTTCCTCATTCATTATGCTTCTTCCTGCCCTACATTGTAAAGCATGGAGTTTTGCTACTAAGTATAGGGTTTCCTATCATACTCCGCTATTTCTTCCTGTGTGTATATATATCAGAATCGCTGGATTGGAAGAGATCATAGAGGTCTCTAGTTCAACCCCCTGCTTGGTGCAATATCTACTACTGTATCTCTAAGAGATGACCATCCACCCTCTACTTGGTGACCTCTAATCTATATAATCTCTATACATGTGTATTAGTAAAGTTTGCTGCTTTATTTTTTATTCTGTAAACCATTCCATGGACAATTGCCAGTAGGATGGTATATCATAAAATAAATAAGCATAAGTATCTGGTACAAACTGTGATGATGAAAAAGTGATGAAGCATGTATCACAACATCACAAGGCAAATCCCAACCTTTTATACAGTGGGGCAAAAAAGTATTTAGTCAGCCACCAATTGTGCAAGTTCTCCCACTTAAAAAGATGAGAGAGGCCTGTAATTGACATCATAGGTAGACCTCAACTATGAGAGACAAAATGAGAAAACAAATCCAGACAATCACATTGTCTGATTCGGAAAGAATTTATTTGCAAATTATGGTGGAAAATAAGTATTTGGTCAATATCAAAAGTTCATCTCAATACTTTGTTATATATCCTTTGTTGGCAATGACAGAGGTCAGACGTTTTCTGTAAGTCTTCACAAGGTTGGCACACACTGTTGCTGGTATGTTGGCCCATTCCTCCATGCAGATCTCCTCTAGAGCAGTGATGTTTTGGGGCTGTCGCTGGGCAACACGGACTTTCAACTCCCTCCAAAGGTTTTCTATGGGGTTGAGATCTGGAGACTGGCTAGGCCACTCCAGGACCTTGAAATGCTTCTTACGAAGCCACTCCTTCGTTGCCCGGGCGGTGTGTTTGGGATCATTGTCATGCTGAAAGACCCAGCCACGTTTCATCTTCAATGCCCTTGCTGATGGAAGGAGGTTTGCACTCAAAATCTCACGATACATGGCCCCATTCATTCTTTCCTGTACACGGAACAGTCGTCCTGGTCCCTTTGCAGAGAAACAGCCCCAAAGCATGATGTTGCCACCCCCATGCTTCACAGTAGGTATGGTGTTCTTTGGATGCAACTCAGCATTCTCTCCCCTCCAAACATGACGAGTTGTGTTTCTACCAAACAGTTCTACTTTGGTTTCATCTGACCATATGACATTCTCCCAATCCTCTTCTGGATCATCCAAATGCTCTCTAGCAAACTTCAGACGGGCCCGGACATGTACTGGCTTAAGCAGGGGGACACGTCTGGCACTGCAGGATCTGAGTCCCTGGCGGCGTAGTGTGTTACTGATGGTAGCCTTTGTTACATTGGTCCCAGCTCTCTGCAGGTCATTCACTAGGTCCCCCCGTGTGGTTCTGGGATTTTTGCTCACCGTTCTTGTGATCATTTTGACCCCACGGGGTGAGATCTTGCGTGGAGCCCCAGATCGAGGGAGATTATCAGTGGTCTTGTATGTCTTCCATTTTCTAATTATTGCTCCCACAGTTGATTTCTTCACACCAAGCTGCTTGCCTATTGCAGATTCAGTCTTCCCAGCCTGGTGCAGGTCTACAATTTTGTTTCTGGTGTCCTTCAACAGCTCTTTGGTCTTCACCATAGTGGAGTTTGGAGTGTGACTGTTTGAGGTTGTGGACAGGTGTCTTTTATACTGATAACAAGTTCAAACAGGTGCCATTACTACAGGTAATGAGTGGAGGACAGAGGAGCCTCTTAAAGAAGAAGTTACAGGTCTGTGAGAGCCAGAAATCTTGCTTGTTTGTAGGTGACCAAATACTTATTTTCCACCATAATTTGCAAATAAATTCTTTCCGAATCAGACAATGTGATTGTCTGGATTTGTTTTCTCATTTTGTCTCTCATAGTTGAGGTCTACCTATGATGTCAATTACAGGCCTCTCTCATCTTTTTAAGTGGGAGAACTTGCACAATTGGTGGCTGACTAAATACTTTTTTGCCCCACTGTATTTGCCTCCTTAGGTAAGAGGCAAGTACAAAAGTAGCAGAATTTTCATCATGATGTCACACATCCATTTCGTGATTTGCTGCCTTGCCTCCTGCAGATGTCTGTGTAAATAAACAGAGAGAAATAACCCCAGAGTGGAGAAAAAGGAAATAACTTCCACTCTTTCCTCCATGCTGTTCTGTCCTTATTCCATCCTTCCCCTCCTATAATCAGTCCAAGATTCCTCACTCCCTTCTTGCTCCATTCCTCCCTTTTTGCTCAATTCCTCTATCTATTCTACTCCACTTTCGAGTTCTCATTTCTCACCATCCATCTATCAATTTTGAAAGATCTCCTAAATGAAGTCATGCACCATTTTATTTCACTTTGTTTTTTTTTATTTATGAGGTTAACAATGATTGATAAATACCGACCGGTGTCTTTCCATTGAGTTGATAAAGAGCCAGGTCAGCAGAGAGCAAACACCTGTCAACAGTCCAAAATTGTAAATCCAGAATGGCACTGTCTTTCCACTGTAGAAGATTTTTTTTCCTACACCCCATGCTCAGTAAATCCATAGTTCTTCATATTGATAAATTTCAGATGTTTGCTATGTGCTTCAAAATCACATTCACATCTTTAAATCATATTACTCTTCCCAAAATCATATTAAGAAACATACAGATATTAAACCAAAATCGAACAATGGTGAACAAATCAAAATTATATGTGTAAGTGTCTTCTCCAAGTTCACTAAAAAATTTTACTCTGTGTTTTTCTGATTTAAAGAAACAAGATTCTGCTTCATCTCTGAAAATATATATTTCACCACCTCCATGGTGGTTTTTATCTGCATGAATTCAGCCTTTCTAAAAGTATAAATCATGAGAAAATGCTTTTAAAGAGATAAACAAGTCTACAGAACTTTGTGTTACTTTCTCTCCTTCATTCTCTTGTAGATCTGGAATAAATCTATTAATAAATTTATTTATTAATAAATAAACCGCCCAGGGTCCCTCCTTGTGAGGGAGATGGGCGGGATATAAATATGATAAATAAATCCAGCTTTGGCTGTTCTTCAGCTTTGAGAAACTGTTCCCCCTCAGATGAGAAGCTGGTTCTTGCTTTCTATGTATTCTTGATTTTAGATCCATAATTTATCACCACCATGTCATGGGTCAATATAGAAATTGGGTTACTAAATTAAAAAAAAAACAAAGCTAAAGTTTTCTGCTCAGCAATTAAGCAGTCAAAAGATGAGGCATAGCTCCTTAAGCTGGCAAAGGACCAAGTTAGTAAATTCAGCATATTGCCATTAGCAGCTGGAAGTCTATTGTGTATATCAGTTTGAATTTCAGGGATTTGGCTGGGAAATTAATTGGCTACTTTGTCCTTTATTTAACAGTAAATAAATACTAGCAATTATATTTCTGAATTTGCATATATTAATATAAGTTAGAACGAATAAGTGTAATGCAAGCTTGTGTCCTAAGGGTCTATGCCCCAAACCCTTTTGGTGCCAACCAATCTCACTTCTGCCTTGTGAACGAATTGCTTAAAATATCACTTAGTTTTTAGTCAGCTTTGAAAAACTGAAAAGAGAATTTTCTCTTCTGGAAAGTTACTTGTGCTGCTTACTATGCAAAGTCACACATCTCCCAAATCCGTTATACTGCCACAGAAAATAATCTCTATTCTCAAGAAATATGCTATTATTTTTCCTTATACAGTATATCCATTTTTCTCCTGATTTAATTTACAAAGGCAAGTTTTTCTCTGCACTATGCTCTTTCAGGCTTCATTTTTACATATCATCAAGCTCATAACAGCAGCGCAAGACCAAGGAAATTAGATGCACATAGAATTTCGTTAATCTAGTTTAATGTCAGGAAGAAGTGGTTACTTTACAGAGTCTTGAAAGGTAGATAAGTATACTCCACCCCTTATTTATTGGGGCTGGACTGTACTGGCTTTAAAATTCATCTGGCATTACACCAAATTATTTCCATTCATCTGGTTTAATGCCAGGAGAAAAAGGGTTAAGTTAGGGAATCTAGATAAGTTTACTTCAGGATAAAATTATTATTTATTAAATTCATTAAATTTATATGCTGCCCGGCTCCCAGGGACCTTGGGCGATTTCTTTGTGAGTACGTTAAAGTGGGGTCTCTGTGAACTGTTTGGTCCTCTGATAGAATTCCTAATAGATGGACTGATGCCTTGCTTATCATCAGCTAACATACATATACATATACATATACATATGTACATAATATACATATTATGTATGTACATATTATGTACATATTATGTATGTACATATGTATATGTATGTATTATGTATGTATGTATGTATGTAATATGTACATAATATGTACATATTATGTATGTACATGTATGTACATAACATACATATACATATACATATACAAATACATGATAACGTAGTCTGTGCACACTCCGAGGAAGATCTTCAAACTATCCTAAACATCTTTGCAGAAGCATATGAAAAACTCGGCCTCTCGATTAACATTAAAAAAACCAAAGTGCTTTACCAGCAAGTTCGAACCAATCCCTCCGCAGCGCCATCAATCCAGCTTAAAGGTGTGTCACTAGAAAATGTCGATCACTTTTCTTATCTCGGCAGCCATCTATCTACAAAAGCCGACATCGATGCTGAAATTCAGCATCGCCTGAGCTCTGCGAGTGTAGCTTTCTCCCGAATGAAGCGTAGAGTGTTTGAGGATCGGGACATTCGCAGGGAGACCAAAATGCTTGTTTACAAAGCCATTGTACTACCAACCCTTCTGTACGCCTGTGAAACATGGACCCTCTACAAACGCCACCTCCAACTTCTTGAAAGATTCCATCAACGCTGCCTCCGAAAAATTCTGCAAATTACTTGGGAAGATAGGCGGACTAATGTCAGCGTATTAGAAGAAGCGAAAACCACCAGCATTGAAACAATGATCATCCAACATCAACTTCGCTGGACCGGTCATGTTGTTCGAATGCCTGACCATCGTCTTCCAAAGCAGCTACTTTACTCCCAACTTAAGAATGGAAAACGGAATATTGGTGGACAGCAAAAGAGATTCAAAGATACTCTCAAAGCTAATTTAAAAAAGTGTAATATCAACATTGAGAACTGGGAAGCCCTAACTCATGAGCGTTTCAATTGGAGGTCAGCCTTTATTAATGGCGCTATGGACTTTGAAGAAGCACGAGTACAGGGCGAAAGGGAGAAAAGAGCTAAAAGGAAGGCACGTCAGGCAAACCCTCATCATGACCGTCTCCCACCCGGAAACCTATGTCCCCACTGTGGGAGGTTGTGCGGATCCAGAATTGGCCTTTACAGCCACTTACGGATCCACCGTTAAAATTTTACCTTTGGAAGACAATCTTACTCGGCTACGAGTGATCGCCAATGGGCCTTGCTTATAAGAGAAATCCCCGTCTGGCCCTTGCCATGTTTGGAAAACTTCATTTTTCTTTCCCAGACTCTAGAAACATATTTAGGAAGAAAAGATAAAACATAAATTGGGACTGTAAAGAGTACTTCTTTCCATAAAAATACATTTTTTTAACATGAACATTTCAGTAATGACCCAGTGTTCCATATTTCATAAGTTCTTGAATAACGTGCTGCGTCCTGGGCCCATTCCTTTACTGGTCAGCCCTTGTGAGCTTACCTGACCTTTAGTAGAGACTTTCAACAGCAGGGCCATTAGGTGACTGGTGGCCATTGTTTTAATTTCCCAAATGCTTCAGAGGACCTGGACAAAATGAACTTGTTAGCTAGACTCAGACTCCAGATGCTGGTCGGAGCAGGGGCTGAAAAGAAATGGAAGTAATAATAAGTCAGTAATAAACTCAGTCAGATTATTGGAGACCTTGTAGGTTTCTGAGAATATCACATCCTATCCTGTTTAATATTTTTGCTGGTAGAAACAATATCAAAAGAGTTATTCATCTGCAATTTAAATAGATCTTTCTGATTTTACTTAGAGCTCTTCAAGTAGCAGTATGCTTAAAGCAGGACAATGAGTTACTGTTTCAATTTAGGTATAGCTTCATCAGCACACTTAAACTATGTTGCCATTCTAACACATCTGCTGACAGACTGCTGTCCAGCATCAGTTCTTTACCATTGCCATGGGATTCTCAATTTAAAGTTTCAGCACACTCCTGAGTCATATTATGAAATGATAGGAGGAACTGGTAAGGGTAAACCTGCTGTAAGAAATTAAATTTGCTCTAAGGCTCTATCACTCAGTCTCAGATTAATGAAATGAAACTCTAGCCCATTTTATAAAAGGCATAAATGTAAAATGCATCCAGTTACTCAAAATGAGCATCTGAAAACACAGCTGTAATTTATTTTCAAGAAACCATTGAAGAAGATCTTTGTAATGACCTCGATCCTTGAGCTATTAAATCAGAATTCCTTACACAAGTCACTTAGGAATATGAAGGAATCTTTATTAAAGCCAGTGATCCATCATATGTTAAAGATTCGAGTAAAGAGGCTCCCACAGCCGACAGCTTAAAATCTTCAGATTCCCCCCCCCCGCAACTGGGGAACTTGCGAGTCGACTGTCCCCCCCCCCCCTTGTCCTTTGATTCCCATTCTTCTGAGTCCAAATCCATTGAAAGTACAATAGCGCCCTTTGATAAGTCCTGGGTGCTGAAGCGCTCATTGCAGTTCCTTGATTAGAGTAGTCTGCGAGGGGCGAATACACGAACGCTTCATCACCAGCATTTCGCACATCTGGCCGTTTCTAACTTGGCATGTCTCGCATGGCTCTGCAGGTTCTTGTGATCTGGTAGAATGTCTTTTCCTGGCACCATGGCAGGATGGCATCCTGACAATCTTATAATTAAAATACTTATGTTTTTGTAACACTGTAAATAGTTGGTTATGCATTAGAATAAGTTCTGTTGTTGGCAACTTTGGGTACTTCAAATTTTAATGTATAGTCGAAGGCTTTCATGGCCGGAATCCAATGGTTGTTGTGGGTTTTCCGGGCTGTGTGGCCGTGTTCTGGCAGTTTTGGTTCCTAACGTTTCGCCAGTCGCTGTAGCTGGCATCTTCAGAGGACAGGAGCACAGCTAGAAGATTCTGTCTGCCCAAGTGGAGGGTGTGTGTTCCTGCTGGTGTTTAAAGCTGCTGAGAGGGTGTGTGTCTTCTGTGGGTCATTTACAAGAGATTAGGAGAGGGTTTATTGTGGTGATTAGAGGTGTGTGGTGCTGTCCTGTGTGTGGGATTAGCACATCTATTGTGTGAGTTGTTTGTATATTTCTGTGGTTGAGTAGAGTTCATTGACCTTTTGCAAGCTGTGTTTTTCAGGACTGGCAGCCAGGTTTTGCTGATCTTTAAGCTTTCTTCTTTTTTATTGAAACTGTGTTGGTGTTTATGTATTTCAATGGCTTCCCTGTATAGTCTAACATAGTGGCCATTGGTGTTGTCCAGTATTTCTGTGTTTTCAAATAAGATTTGGTGACCAGTTTGTTTGAGAGCATGTTTAGCTATTGCAGATTTTTCAGGTTGCTGTAGTCTGCAGTGTCTTTCATGTTCTTTTATCCTGATGTGGATGCTGCGTTTTGTGGTCCCAATGTATATTTGTCCACAGCTGCAGGGTATGCGGTAAACTCCAGCGATGAGGGGGTCCCTTTTGTCTTTTGCTGATTTTAACATTCGTTGTATTTTTCTGGTGGGTTTGAAGACTGTTTGGAGGTTATGTTTTCTCATTAGTTAACTAATTAAAAACTAATTAATTATTAATTTAATTTAATTAATTAATTAAAAAGTAATTTTAAAATTAAAGTAATTTTCTGGTGGAGAAGAGACCATCTGAGCAGGTTTCTGTGGTGGTTGTCCCCTGCTGCTTCCTTTAGAGATCCTTCCTGCAGGGCAACCTGATGGTAATGGGCCTGAGGTGGAGGAGAAAGGAAGAATTCAGTTAAACAATGATGGTGGTCACCTGGATTCCTACCTTTCCTTTCTAGGGCTCTTCCCAATAGCTGGAAGCTACAAAAGCTACAAAAGCTGGAATAGTCCAGCAGAGCAGGCTTTTGTAACCATCATTTATTTGCCTCCCTGCAGTTCTAAAAACCATGTACATCTACAGGATTTTCTCCGGTAATTCCAATTCACTTTGACAATATAAATCAGTGCTTCCCAAACCTGGGTAAATTACCCAAAATTGGGTAAAAGTGGTTTTTCTTTGGGTAACAACACATGAACCCATTACCTTATCACAACAGGGACATTTAAATTGACTTACAGTGTTTTACCTGCATTGGGTAAAAAGGACATTCTGATAAGTGGTTTTGGGTAATGAAGGAAAAAGTTTGGGAAGCACTGATATAAATAGAATATCTAAAGCTGAAGGATATCCATATGCATGTGAGCATGAAGGAGGGGAGAGATGTATGGCTAAAGAACTAGTTGCTAATTCAGTGAGTTGTTTTTCTTTCTTTCAGCCTCAAGAGATGTTTAAAAGGATGGTGGTTTACAATTCGTCATTTAAAACTAACAAAAAACAAGTAAAATCACATTTCCTTTTTGCATATGTGTGCAATATTTTTGCATTTCAACTCTAGTGTGCTGTCACAGTTTTCTCTCTTTTTCTGTCTCATAACATTGAGGTAAAGATTCAATATGTGTTAAAATAGCAAGCTTTGATTCTTTCAATGAATGCATGCAGTTCTGCTATAGTATTAAGAAACTGGCTATGAATACAAAAAGATCCGATGTTGTAAATTCTTCAGTCATTTGATATTACACACTAGTGACACTTAGACTTTTCATTCAAATATAACATAACATAAGGAATATAAATATTCTTTTTCCATTCCAATCTATCTTATTTCTACCAGATCCCTTGTTGAAAAGATTGATGATCTTCAGAAAATGTAGTTTGGTAATAAATGAGGAAAATGCTAGATTGCGTGAATCCACCCAGTTTTTTCCCAAGGGAAAAAAAACGATAGTGGCATAGACGAGTTCTGAAATAAGTAACGCTATTGCAGCTTTTCCAGTGGTTATAATTAGGGTCCCTGATGGATTTTGTAAAAGAGTATATTCTGTTTTAACCTTAGCTTTTCTAGTATTCTTAGCTAGTTGTCAAATAATGCTTAGGTTATGTTTTTTCAAAGACCATCAAAGATTTACTGGTGTAGGCTTTCATGGCTGGTACCTGTTGGGCAGTGTTGGGCATCAGGGTTTAGTGACCATAGTCTAGAGAACAGATTTCCTGATGTTTTACCAGCAACTGTGGCTGGCATCTTCAGAGGCATGGTGTGCTATGCAGACCACAGGGAACTAAGCAGGGACTGACTGGGCTCCCTGTCAGTCTTCAGTTTCCACAGCATAATTGCTGTCCAGTCAGCCCAGTCAGTCCCTGCTCGGTTGCCTGGGGTCTGCATAGCACACCACGCCTCTGAAGATGCCAGCCACTTGCTGGCTAAATCCTGAAGCTGAACCCTGCCCAACTGTCAAAGATTCTCACTACTTAAGAAACACTAGGTAGGAAAGAATGAAGTGAGGGATTCACAAAAGCCATTGTTTCTTGGGGGGAGATGGACCCAGTTGATGCTGAACCTGAGGGCCTTCAGGAAGATTTGTTTATCCTTACTAGGATTCTAGCCACAGTTATGTCAGAGGAAGAGTCATCATAACGTAGTTTAATTCCTTGCCTAGGAAGTTCAGTGGAGCAACGCAGCTGAGCTGTGAAAGTAGGATGTTTTATATTTCAGAGATTTTAAAATGTTTGTTTGGTAGAGATGATTGTTGGTGAATTAAGTAAATGTGCTTTAGAAATGCTTTCTGGTTTGTGTTTCTCATGGCAGTCAGCACTCCAATGTCATCCTGCTTTTACTCCCCACATGATCTACTCTAGTTATGCTAGAGGAGTGCAGTGGTCTTGATCAAAATTTATCTTGCCCATGACCTTCATGTTGGATGGATTAAAATAAATGGTCAGTAGCTAAATCTGAAGAGCTCTTCCAAAATCAGTAAACCTTCAGATTACGTTATCTAACTCTTGTATTCTAAAAGGTGAATCTGATTTAAGTAGGTTGTATGACAATGTCAGGAGGAACATACCATTTCTTTCTTTCTTTCTGGCGTTTCTTTCTTACTTCATTGCATTTGATAGCCTATTTTTATTTAGAGCTATGCATGTATTTGATTACCAATCTTATTTTCAGGGCTTCCAAAAATACGTGGAGGACTTTGATCCCTACACCATGGTAAGAAGTTTGAATTGTAAGTGATGGGGGAAGGGCCTATGACTTAGTGATAGCTCACATGCTATGCATGCAGATCATCTGATATTCAGTACGTGGCATCTACCCAAGAAGAGCTTTAGAAAAAGCTTTAGAAAAAAATCCTGCCAGTCCAGCTGGGTGGCATAGTGGCTAACGAAATATACCCAGGAAGCTTACAAGTAGGATGCGAGATTGATAGTTTTTCAATATTGCTGTCTAGCAACTGTTATCAAAGCATGTTCCCTTTGATTCTGGGTGTAATACTGCTATGACATTTAATAACCATATACTTCATACAGTGACAACTTCCAATTATTTATCATGTATCAGCAAATTCTATAGTTTAAATATTTGTTGTAAAATAACAACAACAATGCTTTCTTTTACTATTCCTGAATCTCCTCACATGTAGCACATTTTCCACATCATTCATAGGTTCCCCTTTATTCACCTTCTTTCTAAGCTGAAAAGCCCACCAAATTGCAATATTTCCTCATAAGGGAGTGATTCTAACTCGTAATAATTTTGGTACAAGTGGGATGGTTAAACCCTGGAGTATCAATACTGAGCTACATGGATTAATGAATGATCATAGTATAAGGCAGGGTCTATGTATTTTCCTTTTTGTTCTAAGCTTCAGAGATTGGATTTAGAAGAGTTCTCTTTCTGTTTTTATATTACATACTTCATGTTATGCATTTTAGAAAGTAGAGATTGCTTACTGACATTTGTTTAATTTTCTAGTTTTCACCAGATCAGATTATGGGGAAAGATGTACGGCTCCTTCACATTAAGAAGGTACTCTTTGTGATGGAAGAAAGATACTGTAATTACTACATTCAGAAGAGGAATTCCATTTCAGAGAATTCAGAGATGAGCCTTACCACTGAAAACATGAAACATTGAAAATTAAGCTGTGATCTTAGCTGTAGCTATTGTAACAAATGTTACACTTGTTTTAATATTATGAAGGACAGCTTCATTTTTCAGTTTAGTTGTTTTTTCATTCATTGGCTTTGAATCAAATCAAATATTTATTACAGTCATAGCCTAGCGTATTGGCTTTGAATATTATGCTATTGAAAGAATAAACAGACAAAACCTATGAACTGAGTGGGCAAGCACAGATAAAGTGCCCATACGTGCAGTGTGTGGGTGACAGATGAACACTGAATACATGTCTGCAATTCCACAGATTAACAATAATTCACTGACACTTCACTGAGGTTGAGGACACTGGAAGGACCTTCTAAATGAACCTGCCTGATTTTAGAAAATTCTTTACAACTTCACCTTCCAATACTTCTGCCTGTTGAGATTGGGTAGATATAGTGTGGAGTCCTTGGTGCTCTCTGAGCCTTGTTGTTTTCTTGCAGACATTTCATTGCCAGGCTAGGCAACATCTTCAGTGCGAAAAGGGAGTGGAACTTGCTCTCTGTTTATATACCCTGGCTTGTCCTGCTTGTGTTGGTGGGGGTGTTGTACTCTCCTTGGTAGTACCTTGATTGGGTTGTTGTTTGCTGCTTGTTTGATTGACTGAGTTAATAGTTCCTTGATTAGGGTCTATTGTGTTGTTTGATTGTTCCTCTGGTGCTAATCCTGGTGTTAATCTTTGCATATCTTGTTGTTGATTGCTGGCCAAGAGGTGTTCTGGTCTTCTGGCTTTTCTATTGTCTCTTATGAATGGTATGTAAATGTTGTTTACCTCTATGTGTCTGTTGATGGCTGTTTTGTCTGAGTGCCAAGCTTCCAGGAATTCTCTAGCATTTTTGGACTTAGCTTGGTTTAAGATGCTCACAGTTTCCCAGTTGAAAGTATGGTTAAGTCTGTCCATGTGTTGTGAGATTAAGGAGTTTTCATCATGTCTTCTGACTGCTAGTTGGTGTTCATGGATGCGTTCTGCTAGTCTTCTGCCAGTCTGTCCTACAGAGTGGCTGTTACAGTCCTTACACTGTATGTTGTAGATAACTCCTGTTTTTTCCTCTTGGGCTACTGCGTCTTTTGGCTTACTTACGATGTTCTGAAGGGTTTTGGTTGGTTTGTGTGCTACGGTGATGCCGTGTGGTTGTAACTACTAGTAGTAGTAGCAAACAACAACCCAATCAAGGAACTACCG
This sequence comes from Charina bottae, assembly GCA_023362775.1. Classification (NCBI taxonomy): domain Eukaryota; kingdom Metazoa; phylum Chordata; class Lepidosauria; order Squamata; family Charinaidae; genus Charina; species Charina bottae. The sequence goes on along the minus strand of JALMGJ010000001.1, from coordinate 184,316,242 downwards.
AGGAGAGTACAACACCCCCACCAACACAGGCAGGACAAGCCATGGTATATAAACAGAGAGCAAGTCCCACTCCCTTTTCACACTGAAGATGTTGCCTAGCCTGGCAATGAAACGTCTGCAAGAAAACAACAAGGCTCAGAGAGCACCAAGGACCCCACAGTTCAACCCTGAGCTACAAATATTCTCTTTGATTAGATATAGTGTGCAATAAAATGTTTTCAGTGGTAATGCATCATTTCTAGAGCATCTTTCTCAGACAGCATAAGGATGGGTAACCATTTTTTAGACAATTGGTTAAGATCCTTCTTGTTCTCTGAGGTTTTTAGTCACATCTGTATTGCTGTGTTTACTTGTTCCTTCTGACTTAATATGATTTTAGATAATTTCTTTGGTTAACACTGCTAACTATATCGCTTTTATTGGTCCTACCTTGTATTTTCTATTATGATTTTTATTGTAAAGCTTGATATAATTTTAATAGAACAGCAGTCTATAAAGATTATACCCACTGGTCTGTCAGATGGTAGAATCAGTTCTCCCTTTCCCTACAACCCTTTAATTCCAAATCTGGTTTAGAGGGAGAAAGGGAACTCATTTTATATGTTCCTAACAGAAAATTACCTTGGAAAATATATGACGTTTAATCCAAAAAACCCTGTTCAGTTGTTGACAAATACTGTATGTTCACTTTTTTTTCAAACTCTTTAATAGGAAGGATCATTAGACCTTGCAGTAGAAGGAGGCATCGATTCCCCAGTTGGAAAAATAGTGGTGTCTGCTATTTATGAGGGTGGTGCTGCAGACAAGCATGGTGGGTAGCCACTAAGAAAAAAGGTGGAATATATGAAATCTTAACACTTGTTAAATAAAGTTAGCTTCAACTTAGCAGCTTCCAGATGTGCAAATTATACCCCCAGATTGGCATAAATTTATTTCTAATGTATTTATATTTAAATTAAGAACTACTAAGTATTTACAGTTTTCTCCAATTTTCTTAAACGCTCTGGGGGAAATTATGGTGGGAGCAAAGTTGCATGATCTAATTTGTTGGTGCATTGGGAATTGATTAATTCTTCCTGTCATGTGGTCTTCAAGATTTCCCAAACTGCTCAAATATCAGAATGTTTACAAAAATTTGATGTATCAACAATGTATAACTGTATTTGAGATAGGCACCAATATAAAACTTAAAAAATAAAATTTGCTATTTTAGCACATAACACCAGTGACCCTACCTTCATCTTTTCCCTAAATACCTTCATCAATATAGCTATTGTGGTGTCTGGTAAAATAAATGAGTTTGGAACACTAATATTTTTTATTTTAAGTTTCATTATTAACTCAGAATGAAGATAATCAACAACCATATGTAATACATGGCATAATTAAATAAGGGTAGTGTAATAGGTCATGATTTTACATTGTGATAATTCAATCTTAGAGGCTTCTAGTAGAGAAAAATGGCTGCTTACAGAAAGGCATTTCTTGTGCAACCAAACAAAATACCTTATACAGCTATTTTATCTTCCTTTTGTGGAAGAAGAAAAGTCAGAGAAGCAGTACAGAAATATAGGAGGGCTAGAAGTAATAACCATTTTACTTTGACTGTAGCTCACGTGCAGATGCTAGTGATCTCTATTTATTTATATTATTACATTCATTCTGAAAAGTGTTCTAGTGGTTAAAGTATCAGACTGTGACAGTGGAGGAGAGGTTGAAATCCCTAATCAGCCATGACATTCATTGGATGATTTGGGGCCAATTATTGTCTCTCATCCTAGCCTACTTCCCAGGTATGATAAATACAATCTTTTTTGGAGGAAAGGTTGAATGTAATATATATCTAAAAATTTTGCATGGTACAACCCAGATTCTACCATTCAGATCCTGATTTTCAATAACTACTTCAGTTGAAGAAAGATAATATGGAATTGCTTGTTCCTTTGCCTTTTATTTCCTTTATCAGGGGGTATTGTGAAAGGGGATGAAATAATGGCTGTAAATGGCAAGATTTTGTTGGATGCTAAACTGGATGAAGCTCGGGCAGCTCTTGCAAAAGCATGGAACGTGGGAGGGGTAAGTTGGAAGGGTTTAGCCTCATCTCAAAGTACATATCAGATATTCATATTTCTCAAGAAGTAGCAGTAAATAATTCCTAGCCTACTGATAAACTTAAGATAAAAATTGGTAACTCTGTCTTATACAGGAATAGTAACAAATGTAGGAACAACAAACTGAAAATTGTATTGTCATCTTAAAACCCTATAATGATAGAATGAAATATGAAACACAACTTTGCTGAGTAAGCATGGATGTTATTAGCAGTCCTTAAGTTTGATTAAAAATTGGTCCTTTTAACTATATTTTTAAAACAAAAAATATTCTAAACAAATTATAAGAAAGTATTTTGAGGATTGGACAAATAATGAGATAATTGTATAGTCGAAGGTTTTCACGGCCGGAATCCGATGGTGGTTGTGGGTTTTCCGGGCTGTGTGGCCATGTTCTGGCAGTTTTGGTTCCTAATGTTTCACCAGTCGCTGTGGCTGGCATCTTCAGAGGACAGGAGCACAGCTAGAAGATTCTCTCTGTGCTCAGAGAGAATCTTCTAGCTGTGCTCCTGTCTTCTGAAGATGCCAGCCACAGCGACTGGCGAAACGTTAGGAACCAAAACTGCCAGAACACGGCCACACAGCCCGGAAAACCCACAATAACCAATGAGATAATTGATGGTGTGTCAAAAAATATAATTATATGCCAAGCAATCAAATTCCTTTTTCCAATGAAGAACAAAATGTTCATGTGGCCAGTTAAGCACTGGTTTATTTAAGCACAGCAGCTGTAATATATGCAGAATAATTCAGTATTATTTCCATCCCATGCATGTTTATTCAGAAGAAATTCCCAGTGATATTCACATGACTCATCTTTTATATATATTCATATAGTACTGCTCAAAAAGATTCTGCATAGAATAGAAATTGCTCTTGGCAAAGGAGAGAGAGAGACACTAAACTGCTTCATTTCTGTTTAAGCAAAATGCTTCAGGGATATAATCCATTATTTTAGTACTCCTGAGTGTGTGTCAGTACATTGCATGTTCTTCTGAGTTGGTGGGATGCTTATGATGAAAGACTGAGAGAATTAGTGAACAATGCAAAAGAGATGAGAGATTCTGAATGTGGGACAGGCCATTTTTTAGTAGCATCAAAAGTGGATCTTGGGGGAAATGAACATGGAAGGAAAGGAAAGAAAATGGAGTAACTGCTGGAAGAAAGCATATAAGTCCTACATGCAAAACAATCTCCCAAATGGAATGGAAAATGGGTATAAGGAAAGAGGACGTGAAAGCTACTTGGAACAGCATGGGAAATATGAAAAGGATGCTTGGTGGAAGGATGAAGCAAAAGGGGCAGAGGTTTAGAAAAATCCATATTAGAGAATGAGTGAGAGAAAGATATTTTATAGTGTGTGTGTGTGTGTGTGTGTGTGTGTGTGTATATATATATATATATATATATATATATATATATAAATAAAAATAAATAAATAATAGCAGAGAGCAAGGAACATTTTAGATTAAATGAAGTAAAGAGAATAAATTATTTCTTTATTGAAGGAAATAAATGGTTTTGAAGTGGGCTAAACAAGGAGCTTCCAGCAGGATGAATGGAATTAGAAATAAAAGCTATGAAATTATTTGGGATGAGGAAATGTTAAGAGTATTTTAGAGATGTGTGTGAGGGAATGAAGGAATGTTAAGAGTATTTTAGAGATTTGTGTGGAAATGATGGTGATACAGATAGTCCTCGCTTAGTGACCACAATTGGGACCGGCAACTCCATTGCTAAGCGCTGCAGTCGCTAAGCGGAAAATCACATGACCATGGTGGGCTCACAACCTCACTTCCCATTCAGTTGTTAAATGAGTCACCGTGGTCGTTAAGCAAGACATCACATGACTGCGACTTATGATTTTACTTCCGTGTTCTCCATTTACTCTGCTTGTCTCAAGCCGGTTGGGAAGCAGGCAAATGGTGATCATATGACCACGGGATACTGCCATGGTCATAAATGCGTGCTGGTTGCAAAGTGCCTGAATGGCGATTAGCGACCGCGGGATGCTGCGATGGATGTAAATGCAAAGATTGGTTGCAAAACTATTTTTTTTAAACCATGGTAACTTCAAATGGTCGCTAAACAAGGCAGTCGGTAAACAAGGACTACCTGTATATCAAAGAGAGGCATTGAAATGAATGCTGTAAATGTTAGTGTCCAATGAAAATAAGTGATTAATGGAAAATGTTGAAAAAGGTTAAGACTGCAGGTGTAAATGATGTATCCAAATAAAAATTACATTTGTTTATGGAGAGACTCTGTGATTTGCTTAATGTGTGTGTGAAAGCTGCTAACGTTTGGAAAAATGCTGTTATTATTTCCCTACACCAGAGCTTTCTAAACTTTTCCTGTTGGTGACACATACCGCCGGCGGCGCAGCGGTGGCGGTGTGCAGGTGTGTCGCGCAAAACCCGGAAGCGCTGATGGCACGGCGGCGGCGCACCATCAGCACTTCCGGGTTTTCGCGCGACACACCTGAACACCGCAGGCGACACAGTACTGTGTCGCGACACACAGTTTGGGAAGCTATGCCCTACACAAAGGGAAAAGAAAAGTAGCAAGAGTGAATGCAAAAATTACTGAGAGAATAGTTTGTTAAATGTGCCTGGGAAAGTGTTTGGCAAAATTTTGATCCGAAGGGTATGAAAATGACAAAATGAGCAGAATTTCAGGAGTGCAAAGCATAGCTTTGTGCTGGGATAGGGTTAGAGTTAGGGTTAGGATAAAGATAGAAATGTTTATTTGCTGTTTATTTGTTTATGGCCTGTTGTGAAGAATAAATGTTTGTTTAAAAAAGTGAAAATGTCTGTGTGTAAGATCATGCTTCTGTCCATTTTGTTATATGGAAGTGAAAGTTGAGTATGTCAGGAGGAAGGTAAGGTAAGTTGAACCCAGGGGGAATGGGGATTCTTAAGAAGTGTTTGTAGTAAAACAAGAGATAGTGTCAAGAAAGAGTGAGTGATTAATTAATGTGGATTGAATACAAAAGTATTAAAGAAGATATTGAGGTGGCTTGCTCACAAAAAGAGAATGAATAATGATTGCATTGCAAAACAAATATATCAGGAAGAGTGAATTAAGAGGGAAGACTAAGAAGGATGGAATTGATGAGATCCTCAGAAGAGAGAGGTGAGAAGTTGAAAAAAAAGTCAATGTATGAAGCTAAGTATGGATGTGGTCAAAGTAAGGATGGTATGTAAGAAAAGAAAAGTGTGGAAATTTAGCTATATTTCCTTTTATTTTTATTATTTCATATCTTAATTTATCTGGCTCACTATTTTCAACTCCCTTTCTGTGCTTTCCATAATGTTGCTTACTCCAAAAGGGAAAAGAGTGATGGGTATGCTCACTTTTCTCTATACCACATTTTCATAACAATCAACCTTCTTAATATAAGGAAAATGTACTCTGAAGGTATAATTTTCATTCCCTGGTCAGTTACATCTCATATTGATGAAGCATTTCTCCCACAGGATTGGATTGACTTGGTCATTGCAGTGTCTCCTCCCAAGGAATATGATGATGAAATGTAAGACTTCTCTATTTGTTCACAGACATAAACTGGATTACTCTTTTATTCAACTTCAACTGAAGTCAAGTCCACCTCTAGTTATCACCTGTTAAGAAGAATGTAGTCAAGCTGGATATATTTCAGCAAAGGAAAATGAGCTACTAATCAATATGGAAGATAGAGAAATCTGAAGAAAATAGGTTGAGAGAAAAATGTACCAGTAAAAATATACGAGAACAGTTAGCAATGGAATGGAAAAGAATTAACTATCAAGAGAACAAGTAAAGGAGAAGACTTTGAGTCAAGCTTAACTCCTGGGAGGTAGTGATTTGCTATTTCCTGCCCTGGTATTTACTGGGAGTCTCCTATCCAAGTAGTAACTGGGTCCAACTCTACTTGTGGAAAAAATTAAAGATATAAAATGCAACAAAACAAAATTATATAGCAGGAAAAGCTTCAGAAAAATCAGGCAATCAATAATTTAAATCTGATCATTTAAATTTGGACAGAAACGAGTAGTCCTCAGTTCAGCTGATATAAAATTAGTACAACAAACAAAAACCAGTGTGATGGCAATTGCAGTCTGTTCAGTTAGTACTTCTATGCACACATGCTGAAGAATATAAAGTTAGGGTGTCTTATCTCTGAAGAGGTACATAAAAGAATGTGCTGTTTCTGAACCATGTTTAAAAGGACTCCAACAGATGTTCTAAACATCCTGAAATTCAGCCTACAAGTGATTGAGGAACATGGATGTAGGAACAGCTGCAGCTGCCAAATCACTCAGCTTCTCCTGGGAGCTGGTTAAATGTGTTCCTGGGTATCACCAGGGCAGTACTATGTCTGGGAATATCTCCAGAATGTTTTCTTACTATCTCCTGGAGAGCACATCCCTTTTAAGGCCAATTATATACCTATGCTTGTAACAGTGCATCTCTGCTGTGTGGATTGTATTGCACTTTATTCATATCCATCCAAGCCCAAACTCATCTCAAATATTGATTCACAGTATCAATAGAAGTAGAAGATGAAAGAGTCCTTGATATCATAAATAGTGGCTGGCTGTTAAACAATGAGCTAATTTTATATAGATTTTATGTAACTATGGGTGGGGTGCTGTTATAGATTTTTTAAAAATCAAACCTTAAATGCTCCTTGCATTTATCTGTCTGTCTGTCTGTCTGTCTGTCTGTCTGTCTGTCTGTCTGTCTGTCTGTCTGTCTGTCTATCTATCTATCTATCTATCTATCTATCTATCTATCTATCTATCTATCTTATATGACCGCCCATCTCCCCCAACGGGGAACTCTGGGCGGTTTACAGTAAAACTGATTTAAAATAAGGAATAAAATATTTTCTCCTTTTCAAGAAGCTTCTGCAATCCTCATTACCCCATGGCCAAGAAGGGTTAAAAAAAACTCTACTACAGGAATCTGTCAGGGTTAGGGTTAGAGACATGCAAAAGAATAATTTCCATCCTTATTTTATGTTTCACATTTTGTGCATTTAGTGCTACTGTTCCTTAATCATCTGTCACCCCAAGCCAAATGGAAAGGCTTTGGAGGGCAGTGCATCTGTGCGCAGAGAAGGGGTTTTCCTGCCTCTGTAAACACTGCAGCATTTTCCCATGGGTGACAGTGGAACTAAACTCATATATCCTATTCTTTCTCCAAATACATCCTTTGCAAAGCACGTGCCTGCTTATATTTTGCACACCAATGAAAAGCCAATAAAAATGTTATTTCTGTTGTAACATCCTTTAAAAAACAAAATTGATTACATTTTCCTAATTCGTACTAACCATAGATCCTGTATTAAGAATAATCCTGTTTTATGCAATACTTATAGAATACAGGTAGTGGCATTTTCTTTAGCTGTTCCAGGTTTGATGTGCATTTTTTTCCAGCCACTTCTTGTAAGCCATCTAGGTTACTGTTTAATGTGTTCCCAAAGAAAATAAATACTTTCCAGGATTGGATGCATTTCCATCACACATCAACAGAAGCTGTCATTGCATGTGCTGTTAGAAAAATCTTTAAGAATAGCTTTCCTATTTTCAGAATTTACCATGATCTGTAGAGTTTATAGTTACTTGTTTTTCGACTTCCATGAAAATCAAATCTAATATTTAAATATTATGGTTGAAGAGATAGCTCATGCAGCTCATCTCAAGGAAGAAGTGTGCATTTTTCTTTTTCCACCAGAAGCACAAAAGCATTCTTCTTCCCACATCCTCATCTTTGCTAATCCTCACTCATCCTTAGTAAATCTCCCTAGGGGTCTTGTCATGCTGAAGATTTTTTTTAGTCTTTTGTGAAAAGTAAGGGATAAATGATGTACTGTTAAAGGATGATTTTTTTTTTACTGTGGTTCACAGTTTGCTTTTTATCTTACCTTAGCTTGACCAGATGGGCATTAACTAAATTTTCCTACTCTGCTCTATTTCAGGACATTTTTTTAACAACATGGAAGAAAATAAATACATCTTTTGAAGAAAGCTACCAATGTATCATCATTCTTACCCAACTACAAATCTTTAGTTAAGAAGTACAAAAAAGAAGAGCCCAAGATTATTCAAGTGATGCAGGCCAATAGGCTCTTAGAGCAACATATCATGTAATTTCCTCCCATAAGCTATTACTGTTGCTCAGTTATACAGTAACAGCAGATAGCTTAAAAGTTCACTGTAGGTGATAAAAAGAGACAAATGCCAATTTTAAAGCTAAGTGCAGTTCATATAAAATCTTGTAAAGTAAGTGTCATTATAAAGGAGAGAGAATACTTTTTCCATAAGTAATGTCCCATTCATAACTGGACAGAAATAAAGTGAAATCAGTGGGACTTACTTTCAGGAAAGTATACAGAGAAATGGGAAAAAACAGTTTTAGAAAGACGTGGCTGAAAATCAGCTCTATACTCTTGTGGGGCTTTTTCTCAGTTGTAAACTACATTTATGCAGACCTTATGTAAATAGCCTTACCTTTTGCAATTAATTCAAAATCTATCCGATGCATGTTCTCTACAGAAGTTTGGAAAAGAGCCACCTAACAATCCTAATCCTAACTTCCTAGGATTTAAAACATATTATTGCAAAATTACCAAGAAATTTAGTGGGATTATAGCTGTGCAAAGTGTAACTGGATTCCTATTTTATGATTTAAATTAAAATGTAACTCATCTCTGCTAAGAAATTAATGTTATGTACTAAATCAGGGCTTTCCAAACTCTGTGTCGCGACACAATACTGTGTTGCCTGGGGGCCCCAAGTGTGTCACGAGACATCCTGGAAGTGCCGGCAGCGCTTCCGGGTTGCCACGCGGCAGGAGGGGCTGCCCCTTCGACACGGCAGGTTCTGGGGACCCCTAAAATGCCCTCGGTTCCGGCAGGAAGGTGAAAAGCTTCCCCGCGCGCACGGGCACGCTGCTGAGCTTTCCGCCGCTCAGCTGATGCACGGGGAGAATTTCCACCCCAGCCCCTATCAGCTGTGCCAGCAGCGTGTGTGCGCGCGGGGAGGCTTTTCGCCTCCCTGCCAGAACCGAAGGCATTTTCAGGGTCCCCGGAGCCTGGCCTTTTGAAGGGGCAGCGGCAGCAGCGGAAAGGGCAGGCTCCGGGGACCCCGAAAATGCCCTCGGTTCCGGCAGGGAGGCGAAAAGCCTCCCTGCACACGCACGCTGCCAAGCTTTCTGCCGCTCAGCTGATGTGCGGGGAGAATTTCCACCCCAGCCCCCATCAGCTGTGGCGGCAGCAGCGCGCGCGGGGAGGCTTTTCGCCTCCCTGCCGGAACCGAGGGCATTTTCGGGGTCCCCGGAGCCTGCCCTTTCCACTGCTGCTGCTGCCCCTTCAAAACGGCAGGCTCCAGGGACCCCGAAAATGCCCTCGGTTCCGGCAGGGAGGCGAAAAGCCTCCCCGCACATGCATGCTGCCGAGCTTTCTGCCGCTCAGCTGATGCGCGGGGAGAAATTCCACCCCAGCCCCCATCAGCTGTGCCGGCAGCAGCGCGCGCGGGGAGGCTTTTTGCTTCCCTGCCCCGAGGGCATTTTTGCGGTTCCCAGAGCCTGCCCTTTCAAAGGGGCAGCCGCTGCCGCTGCGACGGCAACCCGGAAGCACCGCCGCCAGCACTTCTGGTTTTTGCGGGGCACTGGCCACTGCGTTCACGGGTTTTTGTGGGCCAGCCGTTGGTGTATCGCCGATGGCAAAAGTTTGGAAAGCCCTGTACTAAGTGTTACCTTAGTGATTATTTGAAGGCATTTCAGTCAATTAGATCAGCCAAAAATCCAGGAACAGCAAACCCACAGATCCCCATTCAACGTTTATCACAACACTTATCAAAAATTATAAACTTGGCACTGTACTGAACACAAGTTTGTTCCATTCAAGAGGGATTGCAGTCGGCATTATAGGAATATGGCAGGGATGAAAGGAAAGGAATAAGAATGGGATGGAGTCAGAGTAGGAAAAGGTCAGTCTGGTTCTGTTGCTGAACAGGAAGAAGAATTACATGAAGAGTAACTTCAGTTCTCAGTCAGAAAATTAGAAAATATAAGTTGAACAGAGTAGTATGTTATATTTCACTCTAGCAATTCCTGTAGCTGAATTGCTTTATTTTAAAATCATGCAGGTTTTAAATCAGTCAGCCCAGAAACTAATACTACAATTGCATTTGTATGAAGTTTTCAACATATTTACATCAGAGTTAAAGCTATTCATTGCTGGAAAGGCAATTATAAAATGATATAAATAAATAATACACTGTTCCTATATTCATCTAACTTGGCAATCCACATTCTGGTAAAATCAATTATACAATTCACATGTCAGATAAATTATGCTGGTGAAATCCTATTATCCAGACATCGGCATCTGAAGAGGGTGGGGTGCAAGATGCCATCATCAAGGAAATTCCACATTTTATGTTATGACATCAGATGCCAGGATGTAAGTAGTTAAGGATGTATTTGCTTGATGATGTCACTGTGCATGTATCATCATTTCGGCATATTCACACTTTGCTGCAAAAGCCACTGCTCTGGTTTAATCAAATATTTACCACACATGGAAACAAAATTCTCTTTATATAGATCAGTTATGTGGCATTGTGTCTTGCGTGCATAGTAGTGTGCATGTAACACTGGGCAAAAAAAAAATTAATAATAATTTCCATACTGGTATAAATATTGAAGGGATAACATTTTAAAATTTCATTGCTTTATTGTAGATGATTATTTTACAATCCTCAGGTACTACAGTGTCTCAATATTTAATTTTAATATGAGCCTATCTATAAAAGTTTATATTCTTGAAATTATCTAATGTATGAAGTAGCATTTTGGAATCAGAGTCCTGTATTGTCAATCAGATTTTTCATTAAAAGAATCATACAAATTTATTCTTAGTATAAGCAGGGTTTTTATGTTTTGCAATTTCATTTAAATTTCATTGTAAATATTATGTTGCCTTTAGTGTCCTTTTCTAATTCATTAGTATTTGAAATATTTATGATTAAGCAATTACAAAAAGGATAATACAGATTTTGTAAATATTGTGCCTTTTTGAATTGCTGTCTTGAATCTTATTGCTAAATGGCTAGGTACCCTAAAGCAGTGTGACAGGATACCTAAATATTTATTTTATTTATTTATTATTTAAATTTATATGACCGCCCAACTCCCCCAACGGGGGACTCTAAATATGCATTAAAACTTCTTAAACTGTATTTAAAGGCAATATTTTGAGATAAAATGTGTATTGCCAAATATATGAACTATTTTGAATTTTAATAGTACTCTGATAGTTATTAGTGAAAGATCACTCACATTATTGATATATCAAACAGTCAAAAACCTTTGAGGGCATAATTAAGAAGCACTTATGATCCTAAGGTATTTTGATATCTGAAGTGAAGGACATGATATCCACCCCTCTCAGCTTTCCAACTGGACTAGCACGAACTTGCCATCTTGTGGATTTTGAGCCTCTCCTGTGGACACTGCTGGTGAAATACCAGTGGCATCCCTGTAGTAAGATAGCATTCTCCATTACACTCAGCTAGGGGATGTAGGGTAAGCAGCATGGCAGCTCCATCTCTGTCTTCTAGTACTTAGCCACCACTTCCTGATTCTCGGGAACCTCTTTCTGAGCTTGCAACCTTATATTTCCGAGTGGTAGACCAGTCATGGAAAAGCATCCAGAAATAGAAGTTTCCACATTCAGTTCTTGGTATCTCATATAATTCAGCTAAAGATCTCTGCCCTAGATTTTTAACCCAAACTATACTAGAGAGAATATTAGTCTAACAGTGTAAGCTGTCATGACAAAATGATTAGGAATCTTAATTTTTGCATCATTTCATTCCTAGATTCTGCGCTCATCTTTTCCATACTGCAGCAGATGATAACTCATAGGAATAATAGTATTAAGATTTCAGTATGCAAGGGGGGGGGGAGGAGGAAGAGGAGGAGGAGGTGGCAGTTACATGTCTAACAAAATGTGACATAGGATCTTGAGAGAGATGGCAGAGAAAGTAGAAAAGTTACAAAACACTGGGATTCTTTGTAAACTAAAACATTAAACTTTTCTTGATAGTATGAACATTCTAAAAGCAACTACAGGACATTTTACAGTCACTGTATTACAAGCATTTACATAGGCTGTTCACACAGTGAAGTTAACAAGCTGCCATCGTAGCCCTTGGTCATGTGCTGTTTTTTAGCTAATATAGTGGGCTTTTTTGGTCATCCAAATCCAGAACAGCTGCCAGCGGGTCAATGGAATCTGGAATGTGTAACCCATGAAGCTTAATTTGGTTTGCGCAAATCAATAATGGAGACTACTTCAGGCTTGGATGACATGATAAGCCCCAAATCTAGTTTAAAAAAAATAAAAACCAAGCTTTTGGGATAACTGTGTTGTACAACCATTCTGCTGCAGTTGGTATTATATGTCAGACTTGCATGAGTTACTGCAACATGGAGTATTCTTGTGCAATCAGTCCCTGCCCTTTTTCAGGTTATTCTAATTCAGCTTTTCCACCTCCAGCCAGCAGTATTCCATGACTAATATATACATTGGCATTATTTGTTTGGTTTCAGGGTTCTTTTTCCCTTGAAGATTTTTTTCTGAAGTTTTGGGGGTGGATTCTCTTCCTTCCTGTGAATTAGTGGTACTGTTTTGGCTAAATAAATAGACACATTTAGGGAAAGAGTTTGTTGTTGGTTTATAGGCTTATTTCCTTTGAAGCGATGTTTCAAGTTTCTCAGGATAGTTTATTTAATTTAATCTTTTATTTATTATTTTTTTAAAAAAAGACTTGACATCAGTATTTGAGACAATAATCTAGAGCAAAATTTTCTCACAATAATCAAAAGGCATTCATTGTCTCTTAGGAATTTCTTGGCCATGCTACGAACATTACACATTTTCCAACGTGTCCTTACAAAACTCTGAAAGGAAATGGGAACTACAGAAAACAGTCAAGAATTCTGTGGCACTGTAAATGCTAACCAAGTTATTTTGGAAGAATTCCATAGACAAAGGACTACCTTATTAGATTTAGGCAGAAATGTAGAAATTGTAAATGTACATATGGGCATGTACACATTTGAGAGTTTTCAAATTCTCACACCATATTTGCACCAATGCAGGAGGTAAATGCATTGAAATCAGCCTGAGATATTGATTATAGCACAGTGTTTAAAATGTCACAGATATCTGTAGGAATAAACAATCCTAGAAATTCTGTTTGTTCTCCTGTCCTATTTAAAATCCCATCACTGTGTACTATTGGTGGTGTCAAGGTTAAAAGTATCACACTGAGCTGTAATATATTCCATTTTTCACATTTCACTTTTAAGTAAGGAGTAGGCTGTGGCAATGAAAAGTGCATGTTCAAAACAAATTATAACTCAATTTTCTTGATTCCTACCTTTGATAGGGAGATTGATAAGTAATCAAAATACCATATATATTCACAGATAAGCTGACCCGCGGATTAGTCAACCCACATTTTTTCATGGTATTTTGGTTAAAAATTTGAGGATCGGCTTATCTGCGGATGGGCTTATACATGAGTATATATGGGAAACGGTGCTTTTTACTTCTAAAAAGTATTACTGTATATACTTACGGATAAGCCCATCCGCAGATAAGCCAAATCTGATTTTTTTGGGGTGAACTTTGGCACCTAAAATTCTCGGCTTATCCACGAGTATATGGTATCTGCATTTGAGGGTTGTAAGGGGTGAAAGACAGCTGGACTGCATAAATCCTAGTGCCACCACAGAGAAATAAAGTTCATGTATTTTATAAACTCTATTTCCAATTAAATGATACTGTCATACAGCAGAAAAGCAATACTTTTAATCATTTTAAAATGTCGGAATATTTATTTATTTATTTATGTAAAGAACTTATATGCCTGCCTATCTCACTCAGTGATCCTAGATGGCTCACAACAATCAATAAAAACAATAGAATTAAAACAGACCATCCCTTCTCACCAGGCACCAGACCAACCAAACTCCTAAGCTTGTATCCAAAGAATTATCAACGGAAGGAGAATGGCTCTTGATGCGACTCTTGCACGAGCTAACAAATTTCTCATTATGCAACTGAGAAATATGGTAAAAAAATATCAGGGTTGTAAAAACTGGTGCAAAGCAATCTGCTATCGCTGTTATAAACACAATTTCTCTAAGCATTTTCCTCATGCAAAAACTGTTCCATAAAATAATCTCAATTCTTCCCCAGCAATTATGCAAGCATGTCATGGGGAGGGGGGGATGTGCGAAGCCATGTTTGGCTTTCAGACATCTTTTTTACTCTTCTAGTCTTGTCTCTTTTCCAGGATGCAGGTCACTGATCTTATCCTCCCTTAGCTTCAATATATTTTTGTTTACCAATTGCTTAAGAGGAAATTGAAGCGGGAGAGAAAAGGTTTTTTTTCCTATGTGAGACAGATCTGACAATTATACTGACATGATTTCGGGTGGAAAAATAAAATCATTTTAATATATAAAAACCTATAATAGCATGTTGAGTTTTCATACTTATTTTATTATCCATATTGTTTTTCTTTCTTTCCTTCCTTTCTTAAAAGCAACTTTTCAAAAGGCCAAGTTCAGTAACAAATAAAGAAGCATTTTGTACCAATCATGGTACAAAAATATTTCTATCTATTTTAGTTATTTAAAGAATAATTAGGATTGCCCATCTGCCAAAGGAACTTCTTTCAAAATTTAAAAAAAAAAGATTGGCCGTGGGTGCTAAGAAAGTCAGTTGTATAGCTGAGATAATATAAGAGCAAAACTATCACACTGTTAGCAGCTGTCTCTGCTCTGGTTGCATTAGAATAAAATGCTTTTTAAAATAATCAGGCCAGCAATTTTACACAAGAGTTTTGAAAGAGTAAAAGAGACAGATAATATTTATAGGACCCATCACTCCACCTCTTTCTCTTAGAGTGGGGTTAAAAAATCTGGGCCTTTCAGAATTAGCTCAGAATTACAAAAGTCAGATGTAAGTCTGACTTTTACCACTATTTCTTCAGTGCTTCAAAGCTACATTTAGAGGCCTTATTTAAGTATGCATATGTTTGTAAGCTGGTCAGTAGAAGTCAAGAATATAAGCATAATCAACTTATTGGGACTGTGCATCCTTTGAAAATGATTTGAAAGTGCTTTGTGCCTTCTGCGATCACAGCATCTCTCTCAGGAGTGTCTGAGGTAAGGTAAAAAAAGTCAAGATGGCACCACAACCATGTGATCAAAGCCCTGTCACAATGCACACAGAAGAGGGGTGGGGCTTTGATCGCATGGTTGTGGCGCCATCTTGACTTTTTTTACTCTCTCCCTGTAGACATCCCTGACATCCCTCAGCAGGTCCCCGGTTTAAGAACGAGTTCCGTTCCTAAGCCTGTCCTTAAGTCGAATATATAAGTCGGAACAGTTATTCAGCATCAATTAGTCAAATGTTTGTCTTAGTATATAATATATATTTACCTTTCTATGCATATAAAATACTTAAGAAACACTTTCAAATACACTAAAACATCTTAAACATAATAATACACAAAGTGTATTTAACCCGAAACATTGTACTTAGCTCAAATTTTTAATATAGTAGTTTTTATGGCAGTCTGTTCTTAACTAGGAGTCATCCATAAACCGGGACGTTCTTAAACCGGGGACCTGCTGTATTATCATAGTTGTACCTCTTTTTTCAGCTTCCATGTGAACCTGAAAAAAGGTGCCACTGCCTTAAGGTATGTATGTATGTACAGTATGTATGTATGTATTTTTAAGATTTATAAGGCTGTTCAGCTCAGTGTGGCTCGGTGGTGTATAGCATAAACACACAATAAATCAAAAAGAAGAAACAACAAAACCATGTAACAATAGACAATATATAGATATAAAATGTAAAATAGTGACCAAGCACACAACAAAACAACCACAAGGGGACTCCCCTTCAACTGGCCCCTAATGCCTGGGGGAAGAGCCAGGTCTTTATCCAGGTCCTAAAGGCCTATCGTATATCGCGGGAAGATCGCTCCAGAGAACAGGGGCAACCACAGAAAAGGCGCACTTCCTAGGTCCCATAAGGTGACATTTAAAAGAAGGAACCTGGAGCATGCCCTCCCTGTGGGAGCATGTGAGGTGGATAGATGTTCTGTGGGAAAGGTGGTCCCTCAAGTAACTTGGTCCTATGCCATGGAGGGCATGAAGGGCTTTAAAGGTAATAACCAGCACCTTGAATCACACCCAGAAGCCTGCTGGGAGCAAGTGCAGCTCACAGAATAGCAGTTTTACCCAGGTCTGAATCCTGAGTGGAAAGGGTTCAGATACTCTGCTTCCTCCAGGGCCCTCAGAAGTTGGAGGCCAATCATCTTCTCCACCACCTTCCCTAAAAGGGAAGAATGGAGACTGGATGAAAATTGTCCAGATTGGCTGGATCCAAGGAATCCACTCTTAAAGCAACTGTATCTCCCCCCTGCCACCCCTTTTCTGGTTTCTGTGGAAACCTGAAAAAAGTCAGTCTGTTTGAATGAATTGTAGAGAGATGCACGTGAGGTCCAAAGCAGTTCTTCCTAATAATTTTTAAAGTATGCACAGCCCTACAAATTGTAATCATACATATATTTGGGGTAAGATGTTGTATTCTTAAAGCCTATCTTTGAACCTGGGGGCAAAAATTATGCAGGAAGGAACAAAGTACCCAAGAGGCAAAGAGGTTGGCTGGGAAGAAGCTCCAAATATTTTGAAGCAGCAGCAAGAGTGAAGACAATGTGCCAGATAAAAAAACCCTGAATTTTAAGTTTTTACTTGTCCTTTTCATAACCAGGCTAGATGCAAAAACACAGGGAGGCACAAAAGGAAAACAAAATAAGCTTAGCTCGGTTAAGAGTGCTGTTGGCTCACATGTCATGAGGTAATCACTCTGACGTTGCTCTCCATCTGGACACAATGTGGTCCAGTTTATTTACACCTCCTGGAAATGACAGCACAAATGAAAAGCAGACCAGAGTCAATATGCCAGCCAAGCTCACTCCCAAACAGATACAGCATATTTTTTATACATATGTTTCTAAATAAGGTGGTGCAGAAAATTTCCACTGACCCTTGAGTTATCACATTGCTATCAGAAATCCAGCTCTTTTACAAGGTCAGTGCCTTGTTAATTTTATAAGTGAAGACTCTGTTCTATCCAAGCTCTGGAACCTCCTAGAACTGTTACACAAGTGAAATTACTGTAGATAATCATTTTCCTGTATCCTAATCAAGACCATTAAGTATTTACACAAGAGAAAAAAATTTTAGATGGATTACAAAAAGAAGTGACTTCTGACTTTAAATATCAAGGATGTTTAGGAAATTAGGCAATTTCCCCTAATCAATCCCTTACTCTATATTAAACCAAAATCACATTATTTCTACAAGTCAACCCCTTAGCACATTATAAAAATCACTAAATATCATTGCTCCCTCCCTTTATATTAAAAGAAAAAAAAGTATAAATCACCTAATCAACTCCCCCCCCTAAAATAACAATTACTTAATTATTCCCTTCCTACTACTGTTCTATACATTCCTGTCTACTATAATAAAGATCAAAAATAGAAAAGCATGTAAATTGTCTACCATTATAGTTAATTATACAAAAAACATGAATATAAAAAACATGAATAAAAAAACCTTAATAATCATAATCCCAGTCATTAACAATAACTAAAATCATCCAAAGCCAAAAAACCATCCAGATAAATATTTTTAGTCCCTTAACCCACTTCAAAATAAACCAAGACATTTACTGTACATATCCCCATAATAGGCACAGAGCTATTTTCTTAAAGAAATCAAACAGCCCAACTGCTCCCCTCACAAACACAGACTTCTCTTCAAAAAACCTCCCATACAAAATAACCCCTTCTTTTCCATTTTTTTTCATGTCAGAAGCACCGAGGTGTTTTTGTAGTGAAAGGATTTGCCGGTGACATCACAGTTGCCTGGGGGACGTCCGAGGAGGCTCCTTTCATGTCCCTGTAATTTTTCCCACCGGAGTGGTACCTTATTTATCTACTCGCATTTGCATGCTTTTGAACTGTTAGGTTGGCAGGAGCTGGGACTGATTGCCGGGAGCTCACTCCGGCACGCGGCTCACGCTCTGGGTTTCGAACTGCTGAGCTGTCAGCCTTAATGGCTTCTGACTCAGCGTCCTAACCACTGAGCCACCGCGGTCCCCCTTTCTTTTCCATAACATTCCATCAGAAAGTCAAATTCACTCATATCTTGCAGCTCAATTTCTCCGTTTAAGTTCTTCAATTCAGCATTGCCAATTTCATCCAGGATTTCAACAGAAGCCCGAATCTCATTCTTGGGAGAAACATTTCCATCGCTGTTAGGTTCTTCAGGTTCATCTACATCATCCCCAATCAAATGGCACATTTCAGACCACATATTTTCCACAATGCTCCGAATGTCCTGCACAACAGCTTGGCAGGAATCAGAAAAAAATTGCTTAATATCTGCTTTAATCTCTCAGCGAAAATCGGAGAAAGCCTGGTTAAGATCATTTCTGAAGCAGTAAGTTATGGCATCCCTAGATACTTAACCAGCAGAAGTAAAAGGTAATGGAAAACAGACAGTTCCCAGAGAAAGTAGTGGCAGGAAAGTAAAAATTCAGAACGGCAGATTCAACGTGTAGGAAAAATGCTAAAATCTTCAAAATTAGCGCAGAAATAATAACAGGGAGATGATAACCGCCCAGAGTCCCCTTTGTGGGGGGAGATGGGTGGTGATAGAAGTTGGATAGATAGATAGATAGATAGATAGATAGATAGATAGATAGATAGATAGAGATAGATAGATAGATAGATAGATCAATCATACTCTCAACCCTCCTTAGTATTGGATGGAAAGCAAAATCCAAAGCTTTAAAAAAATGTTTTTTTAAAAAAATTAATCACAAAAATAACAATAAGCACGAAGAGAGATTGTTTCTCCTTAATGTAGAAAGCCACTCTTAGGGTACAAATACTTTAAACAATATATAAATTGGGTGCTTTAGAAATGGGGTGGCTGGACTTAATGTCCCTTTAAGGGCTGCAGCGTGGCGTGGAAATGATGTCTTCCTAGCCTCCCGGAGAAGTCTTACCCATTGATCGCGCATGCTGTCCACGATCTCCTGGCTGCAACTTGCCATCCGGAGGATGAATGGAATGATTCTGATTGTTTTCCTTACTCCAGAAAAGCGATCCTGGGCTTCAGGAGAAACCAGCCTGAGCCCAAAAAAATTGCCACGATGCCAGTTCTGCCCATGGATCTTGTGGGCACAGCTGGTCAGTCCATTTCCCACCAGACGTTTTCACACTTTTTTAGTTCTTTTTTTGTAGTTTTTTTGTTTTTCTGTATCTTTTATCTTTTTTTGAAACTTAATAAAATTCTTTTTAAAAAAAGACCATTAAGTATTTTGTTAGAAGAAAGTTAGATGACGTTCTTGGCATGATGGGAATACCCAAAAACTACAGTCTACTTGAAGAATCAGAATAATAACAACTGAGAAAAATATTTAAGCTATGTTCCAATTTATGTTTTTTCAATGTAAGTTAAATGCTATTTTTAAAATACATATGCAAAATAATTAAAATGTAAATGACATTATGACTAAGAAAAATACATTTCAAAAAGGTTAAATAGAAAAGGAAATTATTTTCAGGAACATTTTCATCAGCACTGAAAAGCACTGGGGGCTGGGGGGGGGGGAATTGTGATTAAAAATGTAACACATCTTGCTTTTTTAGGAACCATCACTCAGTATAAGGTAACATCATCATGATGCCTCTGTGTTCCCTGATCAGATATCTCCCACTCCAGAAAACATTGTGCTCTCTCCAGTTCAACTCAGTTTACTCTCAGTAACTTCAGTAGATGGCCAGATCTGATCAGCAACCTAATCCTTGGCATTATTCAGTAAGATCACTCTAAGACAGTGGTGGACAAACTTTTTTGGATTTGTTGTGCTTGAAGCTAATAGGGTTTGCAAGCAGTGTCACTGTGACATCATGGAAGTAGGTGGAACCAAACATTTTGGATTCTATTTGGCAGGCCTTCAGGGATGAGGGCAATGCTTTAAGCATTATTGAATCAAAAGTCACCCATTTTGCTCCTCAAAATCATCCCATATCATTCCCTTCTCCTTAGGATGTTTAACGGTTTCACTTTAAAAGCTAAAATACCATGTCCTGTCCATGTTACAGCAGTGTTTTATTTCTGGCAAGAGCAAACACACATACTCTAAGTATAGCCTAGAGAATGGGGGGGAAAATGCCACCAAGTCGTATCTCAAAAAGTTAGATGGAGCAAGATTGCCCACTAAACTCAACTATGCCAATTCTATCCATAGAATATTTTTGCTATATTGAAAGTGATTTCTTTATAGCTTGATTTTTCATTTTTCTATGAATGGAAGGTTGTTACCAAAATTTATGAAAAGAATTCTGATCCAGAGAAAGGACTTCTGGCAGAAGGAGAAATAATTATACTGGCAATCATATCAGGTCCCCCAAGCTCAGAAGCAGATTGTGAGAGCAAAGGGATCCAGAGGTGTGATATAACATCAACATATAAAACCTTTTCAGTTTTCTTTCATCCTTTCACCAGCAGAAATATTTTATGAATATTATTCTGCTTATGAGAGCCAGTTTGGTGTAGAGGTTAAGGCATCAGGCTAGAAATCAGGAGGCTGTGAGTTATAGTCCCGCCTTAGGCACAAAGCCAGCTGGGTGACCTTGGGCCAGTCACTCTCTCTCAGCCCTAGGAAGGAGGCAAGGGCAAACCACTTCTGAAAAACCTTGCCAAGAAAACTGCAGGGACTTGTCCAGGCAGTCTCCGAGAATCAGACACGATTGAACAGATAAAAAAAAAATCTGCTTATGGGAGCTTAAGGATCTCATCTTTTACTCAGCAGAAATCCTATTTCTTTTTCTAAAAGATGTTATGATTCAGGTATTTGGTACTGGGTGGGAATTAAGATACTGACTGTGCTCGAAAAGGAACAAATGAGAGGAATGAGAAAGTATGAACATATTTGTAGGGAGCTGACCTTTGTGCTGAATTTTGACGAGATACATGTGATCAGGTGAATTTGCTAAGATCCACAATATTTAATCCAAACCTGTAAGGCCTTTATTTTTTATTTCTATAGGGCAGAATCATATCCTCATACATCCTGCTTTTGAGAGGGCACTTAAAAGGGCAAGAGAGGTGTAAAGCCTTTGCAATCTCAGTATCTTCATATAACTAAAGGGAAAAAAACTTCAGTTATGCTTAGTTTCATCTTGGATGTTAAATCTACACATACATTAGTTCTCCCTAGGAAAACTTTGCAGGGACACACTTGATGACAACAGAGGTAGGAGTATGCAGTGTCAGCTGTCACGTTGAGACAGCAGAGGTCCACATCACTCCTTGTATTCTGCATTTTTTTTATTTTCACACGCTTCCTTCGCTTCCTTCGAGCATTGCTAGTCCTGGGAGAACAGAAACACTGAGACGCTGCCATAACCACTGAGGATCTTATCCAGATGCTTCTATGGCTTCTGAGTTTTCAGCATTTGCCATACATTGTAATGATACCTCCACAGCTGTTAGAAAAAAATCATTTGCAAAACAAAAACACGAGCTGAAATTTTCAGAAAGGAAGATTATGTGATCTCTGTCACACTTTGCATTTTTTCTGGTTTTTGAAAGACTGTAGCATATACATATAGCCTGAATGTGCTATCTATGAGCATTGCGTAGATTATCAGAATATTTAGGTGCAGCAATTTGGTGTGAATCTAGGACCTCTATCATCATTTAACTATAACTTTATCTATTTATTTAATATCTTGCCTTTCATTCAGGTGCTCCCAAGTACTCCCTCCTCCTACTTTTCCCTACAACAACCCTGTGAGGTAAGCAGGGCTGAGAGAGAGTGACTGGACCAAAGTCATCCGTGGAGCTTCCATGACTGAAGATGGACTAGAACCTGGGTTTCCCCAGTCCTACTCCAACACAGCACTTTACCCATTATACTCCCTTGGCTCTCTAAATAGACATTTAATATTCCAAAAGAGACCATTTCATGTTGTTTGTTGTTTATTTGTTCAGTCACTTCCGACTCTTCGTGACTTCATGGACCAGCCCACGCCAGAGCTTCCTGTCGGCCGTCACCATCCCCAGCTCCCCCACGGTCGAGTCCGTCACCTCCAGAATATCATCCATCCATCTTGCCCTTGGTCGGCCCCTCTTCCTTTTGCCTTCCACTTTCCCTAGCATCAGCTTCTTCTCCAGGGTATCCTGTCTTCGCATTATGTGGCCAAAGTACTTCAGTTTTGCCTTGAATATCATTCCCTCAAGTGAGCAGTCTGGCTTTATTTCCTGGAGGATGGACTGGTTTGATCTTGCAGTCCAAGGCACTCTTGGAATTTTCCTCCAACACCACAGTTCAAAAGCATCTATCTTCCTTCGCTCAGCCTTCCTTTTGGTCCAGCTCTCACAGCCATAGGTTACTACAGGGAATACCATTGCTTTAACTATGCAGACCTTTGTTGTCAGTGTGATGTCTCTGCTCTTAACTATTTTATCAAGATTTGCCATTGCTCTCCTCCCAAGAAGTAGACGTCTTCTGATTTCCTGGCTGCAGTCAGCGTCTGCAGTAATCTTTGCGCCTAGAAATACAAAGTCTGTCACTGCCTCCACTTTTTCTCCCTCTATTTGCCATTTCATATTTAATATTCATAAATAATATTCATGTTTAATATTAAATTAAATAGTTACTTAAATCTGAAATCAGTCAGATTATTTCTGGCACAAAAATCTGTTATATTTTCTTAAAGCTTTGAAATATTCACAAATGCCCTTCCTCTCTTTTTTACAAAATGAAAACCTCTCTTCTTTACTTTAACAGATTAGCCTTCCTCAGTCTTTGGATGAACTGGGGCCACAACTACAACTAGAGCTACAACTAGTTGGAAATTCTAGGAGTTGAAGTGCACCACATCTTGAGAGCAGAAGACTGGAGAAGGCTAATTTACATTAATGGTTTGGCTTGCTTCTATGGCATTAGAGAACTAATATATTACAATTTTTTTGAGTTTTCATTTTATTTTCAGTATTAAAAATATATAGTATTCTGCTGTATTTCAAGTTAAATTATTATTTATTTCTTATTGAGATTACATGCTTCAATCCCCTTTTCTCATTCTCATTTCCCCATGCATTGCTAATAATATGATTTGTTTCAGAAATAAAATTGTGCAAAGGAGAAAGCATACATTCCATTAACGCATTAGAGAGAAATAATTTGTTCATCCATTTATAATAGTCCTAACAAGCTTTCCAGACTTTCTTACCAGTAAACTTCCTTCAAACAACATTCAGTAGATCAAATACATATAGCTGCATACTTCCAGCCACTTATCTGATTTATTTCTAATTATGAACTCCCATTTTGAAAAACCCAGTTTTTGTAAAAGTTAGCTATTGTTTTGGATAAAAGTACACAGGGCAAGAGGTTTTTATTAGTACTTTTACTAGTACATGTAGGATGACATGTCTTTTGAATATCACCACCCCCTTTCTCAAGAAAAAACTATTCTCTCAAAAAAACGAATAAGTAATGAATAAATATGATGGCACTGGAGTTTTATTGTGCTGCCAATTGTAGTGCCTCAGCTGAGGCGGTGAAGGTGCGTGCGTGTGGGTGGGTGGGTGTAGCTGGGCTTCACTGACATCGGGCCCAATTCTGCCGAAATCATGTTATTTAACGCTTCACTACACTGTGCGCTTCCATTCCTATTTTACTATGTATGCTGCTTTTTCTCTCTGCAAAGCCCGATGTTCTCCCCAGGCAATCAGGGCCAAGTGTCAAAAGGGCCTGTCTGGATTAAAACTGTTTATAAACAGAGGGCGCGGGCTTTCCCATGCACGGACGCTTGACCCCAAGAAAGAGGAGAGGCCGTTTTTTGGCCGACGTGAGGAAGCGGCTCCTTTAAGTACCGGGCTGCGCCTTCTCTTTCTCTCAGCTGCTCCCGGAGCTGCGGCGAGGCGAAAGCGTCCGGTCTATTGTTGGAGAAAGCGCACGCGCGCGCCGCTTTTGCCAGCGGGAGTCCTCGCCTCCGCCAGCCGCCCGGCTCAGCGCATCCCATCTTTCTGCCGCTCAGCCACCGGCGCCGAAGGCAGGTCCGCGCGCGTCCTCGCGGCAAACCCTCCAGCGCGCGCGTGCTCCCGAGGAAGCGCATCTGGCCGCCTTCTGATGGCTTTCTCCACGCGCACCGCCTTACTGCCGCGCGAACGGCCCGGGCTGGCCACCGCGTCCCTCAGGTAAAGTTGCACGGAGAGAAGGCAGGAAAGCCGGAGCCTTTCAGCCGCGCCGCGTGCCTGTCCGGGCCGGCCTCGCCTTCATCCCGCCCCCACCATGCCGCTGGCTTTCTGTGGCAGCGACAACAACTCGGATGCCTACAAGGTGACCGACGGGGTGCTCAACAACGGCTGTTTCGTGGACGCCCTGAACGTGGTCCCCCACGTTTTCCTGCTTTTCATCACATTCCCCATTCTCTTCATAGGTGAGTGCAGCTTGCGGAGGAGGGAGCGAGCGCGGGGCGGGCAAATGCTTTCTAATTCTTAGCTCCTGTCCTTCCCGCGGTTTGCAGCGCCCACATCCCCGCTTCCCAGCAGTTTCCCAGTCCTCCTCCCTTGCTCTCCCGCGGACCATCCTCCCTACTGGGCTGAGCTTCTGGGTCACCTTCCTTAGCGTCGCCCATCTTCAGCGGGGCGCAAGAAACAGGAGGACCGGCTGCTTATTCGCAGACCTCCAGGGAACGGGTGAATTGAAGTGGGCGAACTCCTTGTTGGCTGAACGAAGCTGACCTGCTTTCTCCCTTCGCCCCCCCCCCCCCCGCTTCACCCAGGCAAATCTCCTTTGGCAGCCAATGGCATGGATAAGGTGTAGGTTCCCTCGAGTCCACTTGGCTGGGTCTCCAATAGGTTTAGTGAAATCAAACTTTTTTCTTTTGCAAATATAGCTGAATTGTCAGGTATCATAAACAAATGGGATATATGACTCACAGTATGAAAAGAAAGTGAGCAACGGGGTTATGGTGACTTTTAAAGGACAGTCTGAAATTTATAACCAGAGGAAAATGACAGAAAATAATCTCACTGTAAACAGTTAAAGATGTTTCTTGAAGATATTCCTCCGTGTGTGGGAGATGATAGGGACCTTTCAGATGATAATTTCTTCTACTTTCAGCCCTCTTATGTTTTCTCACCTCTTCCAACTGTGAGTGTGTTTGGATGGGGGAAAGTATATGGATAGTGTACAGTGGTTTTAATTAGTAACAAGAGTTTTCTGTTTGAAGACAGATAACATTTTCCTTAGTATTTCTTAGTTTTAAACCATTTATTTATATAGCTACCCAGAGTTCCTTTTGGTAGATGGGCAGCTATATAAATTTGTTTAATAAATACAATAATGTTAATAAAATTATGCATTTTCAGTTAATTTAATAATCATTTACATTGCCAGCGTGCAACAAAATAATCCAGGGAAGTCCTTGAACCATTAGAACTTTTAATAAAATACTTTGAATTAGATTCCTAAGCTAATGAATCCATAATGACTGTCAAGTTATTTTGACAAGATGTATTTCTAGGCCTCTTTTTCAAAACAAAACAAAAAAAGTAGAATTTGTATATGAGAAATATATATGTGAAGCATAAAAAAGTACCAATGCTAGCTTTCTTTGATGTTAATTACGCTTTCCCGCCCCCCTCAGTGGTTCACTGATCATTCACAGCATCTCCATATACTGTAATTGTTTTCTTGTGTGTGGAAAGAATGTTCTCTGTAATCATGGATGTCTGTTTCTTTGTTTGCTTATTTATTATTTTAATCTGCCCAACAACAAGAGTTTTCTGGATGGATTACAACACAATTAACAGTTTCAAAAAGAGATATGCATATAAAGAAAGGCATTATTCACACTGATGCTGAACCCAGTCTTCCTGAACTTATTTGTGGAGAAAATAGTATAGCCATTTCCCACATTTCCTTCACAGAGTTTGTAACTATCCCCCTCACTTTTATCCTCACAGTTACTCTGTAAGGAATGAATGTGGTTTTCCTGTGTGTGCTTCCCAAGGAAGTCCACCCTTCTAACTACTATACTCACTATTGTTGCTGTTTGAATTCATGGCTGTTATGAACCTGAAAATATTTTCCTTATTCTCTTCGGTGAAACTACATCCAAATGGTTAGTTTCTCAATCTATAGGGTGAATTACCTTGAAAAGTTCTATGACTGGTTTGAATTCCTAGCCTAACTACGATAGATCTTCGACTTCACCTTTGTGCCATGCTGTGCTCTTAATACAATTAGGTGTTGTTGTTTTTCCTACAGATGTGGTTATCAGTGCCAAAGCTGGTCTTTCATCAAGTATTTCTCACTGTGTTTTTTTAATCTCTCTTTTAATTTATTCTGTGAAAAACCTGAAAACATCAATATATTTTTCCCTAGTTTAGGATAGTCAGGACAGGACACCCCAGGAAGCCAGAATTGTTTACACGAAAATGTTAAGTTAATGGTGATGATTTGCTTTTTATATTTAGGATGGGGAAGTCAAAGCTCCAAAGTTCATATCCATCACAGCACTTGGCTTCATTTTCCTGGGCATAATTTACGGTGGATTTTGACTTTTATCCTTTTGTTTGTGCTGGTGTGTGAAATAGCGGAGGGGATCGTGTCAGATGGGTAAGAATACACAATGTATATACTTTGATTCTAACATAACTTGCTGGACCATTCTGCTTGTTAGGAATTGAATCTTAAGTTCATGGTGATTAGCTTAGTGATCTTGTGACATATATTCCAAAATAACAACAACAACAACAACAACAACAACAACAACTGATGTTCCATATATACATGCATACACTCATTTGTTTTTAGTTAGCCAGATGATTTTTATCCTGTTTACTTTGTTGTGAGTATCTTCTATATTCTCTATGGTTCCTATACCTATAAAAGTTCTTAATTTCCAAAGAGAGAGAAAAGAAATGCACTGACTCAAAACGTATAAAGCTGAATCCAATCTATTCCAAAAGGGGTTGTGATGCAAGGGTTTTTTTTCCTTAATAAGAGCATTTGGGAAGTTGAGACCTTCAACCTACAGTGCTGTTCACTTTAAAATATATGATGAGACTACACTGCTAAAAAGGCAAAGGTTAACATTTTTCATGGCAATGTTGAAGAAACAGACATGTGTTATTCTATGAGTATTTAACAGTTACTTGTTATTTTATTTAATAAAATTTGTTAATTTGAAAAGGTGCTACCAGACTCTTTCTGATTTTGGGCTATCATAGATTAACATGGTTCTCCTCTGGCAATTATTATTCATTGATTTGTCTCCTCTTTCTTGCATCCACATTGGGGGTGGCGGTGGGGAATGTATTTTTACTAATAATTGCTTCCATTGGCAGTGTTTCACACCATATATCACACCATGCTGAAGGGGTTCCACTTGTAGTGTTATCTAGCCAGTTTGGTCTGGTTTGCACAAATTGGTTTTTACTGATTTTCCAAGTTATACTTCATCTTTTTGTCATTGTGAACTAAAACTGAATAAAACACCTTTTTAACTACTGTTGTAAAAGATACAGTTAAAGATGGGAGATGCACAAGCCTGTGGGAAGGTTGTTGGCAGCAGCAGAAAGATTTAAGAAGATTAAGGGTTACATCTAAACCACTTGTTACCCAATTTTCCCCAATACCTAAGAGCAGTTTTGGAAAGCAGGAGCTGCAGGAAGAAGGGGGAAAGTCCCATTATATAAATATTAACTCCATTCCTTTTACAGAATTAAAGTTCAGTTAAGACGGAAGCCAAGATCTACAGTAATCCCAAATCCTTGGCTTGCACTTAAGGAATATTAATATACACATACATCTCAGGAGTGGAAAGGGGAATTTTGATTTTTTTATAGTTCAAATATCTATCAGCATTGAACGCCCAAGCATTTTCTCCTTATAACAGTCTACTTGGCTAGAGAATCTTAGGACATGTACAGTGTATGAGAAGATCACATTCAAAAATGGGTAAGGCCAATACCCAATCTGGAATGGGTTTCAAGAGTTAGAAAGAGTGTGTTGAATTTCTTAAGCTTATTTTGCTCTCAAAACTCAAAAACACAACAAAAGAACTACATTTGGGCCCTACTCTTTGGGTGGTCTGAGGTTCACAAAAGAGATGTTGATCGGATGCTTGTGGGCTCTAGACTAAATTTTTACCCCCCTTCTTTTCTAAAATAGTCTTCTTTGAAGTGAGCTCAATTCCTGATGGCCATGTTATTTTCTTGGTAGCAGTATGGAAATAGTTAGTCATTGCATTCATCCACAATTTTTGAAATGCTGATATTCCTTGGCAGTCTTCCATTCAAGTACTAACTGGGTAATCCTGTTTAGCTTCCAAGCCCAGATAAGGTCACCCAGATGCTCTCAATTGCTGTATGTATTTGGTATTCATCAGAACAGTACAAATACATGCACATCAATTCCCCTTTTCCTGCATCCTTATTCTAAATAATAAAGATGCTATATGAAGAAAAATGTGGGGCTATATAAAACTGTTCACTGGGTTCATATTGATCCAGTGATTTACCTTAGATGATATAACTCCAATGTGCTTCCTTATGTGTACATATGAAAATCCTCCATCTGGAGACAGTTGGAGATATGTGCATTATTTTATGTATTTGTATTAATATTTCTCTTTGAAAAAAAATTAATCTAGTTATTAATACATGTTTCATTTTACTTAGGGATTCAGAATATCATCACTTGCACCTATACATGCCACCAGGGATGGCATTTTTGGCAGCCATCACATCAATTGTTTACTATCACAACATTGAAACATCCAATTTTCCAAAATTATTAATAGGTATGTATCAGCTATAAGGAATGTGGGTGGCCAGCTTGGGAATATAATGGTTGATTAGAAAAGCCTTTGATCTTCATATGTTCTTATGAAATTGTCTGTATTATAGACAAAAATACACAGGATTTTAGTTATTCCAAAACAGTTTTGGAGGATATTGCAAAACATTAATATCATATTGCAAGAATTTAGAATAGTTTCCTAGTTTTCTGAGAAATGTTCTTGGCTCCCTAGTTTAGTTGAAAGTAAGAGTCTACTTCTCCAAGACACTATTCCCAAGCATGTGTAATATTTCCCATAGTTTTCTTGCAACATAGTTATGATGTAGAAGCATGAATCATCTATTAAGTTTATGCACCTGCATTTTATGTTAATAGTGCTGTATATCATTTGTTTGTTTGTTTGTTTATTTATTTATTTACTTATTTACTTACTTACTTACTTACTTACTTACTTACTTACTTACTTATATGGGGTTTTGTTGTCACCTCAGTGAATGAATTCTAGGTAATGTACAAAATAAAAATGTATAACAAAACAATAGTTTATATATTTTTCACTATTACATAAAGCATTCCTTTCAAGAATGAGAGCACATAGTTATCTAAATTTCATGTGCATTTGTTATATCTTGGAATATAAAGAGATGATGAAGATTTCATTTACCAGAAATGTCTCAGGAAACCTGCTTACAATGTTGTAGAATGAATCTGTCAATGAAATTCCTCAGATTCTTTCAAAGTCCTTGTTATTTGTTTTAGGGCTTCTCTTTTTACATAATATTATATGCTTGTTTCATCTTGATACTTTTATCTTCTCAAAGTGAGATTTTTGAGATTATATTACATAGGTTTTTTCAATAATGATAATAAATCTAACTATATATTTAATGGAAGATTTTGGTTTTCCTGCAGCCCAAATATGCAATGTGAAAGGTATCTTTCCATTTGGATAAATAACCTGCTGTTTATTTATTGTAATGAAAATAATAAAAAGAGATAGGCAATACCCTTCTGTTACTGCACAGTCCAATGGTGATGAATAACACACATTTCTTAATATGGAATACATTAGACAAAAATAACTGAAAATAAGATGGATTACAGCAAGATGCATTTGTGTAAATCTATGGTGTATGTATTTTCAGAAAACTGTACAGTTCTGTTCTCCTATCTCAAAAAGGATACAGAGCTAGAAAAGTTGGAAAGGGTAACTAAATAATCAAGAAGCAGGACATATTTCCTGCAAGTAAAAGTTAATACATTAATAGCTTTTGAGTATTTGGAAAATTATGACTAAGAAGGGATATGATTAACATTTGTAAAAACACACACACACACACAAACACACACACATACACACACAAACCATATATGGAGAAAGAAAACAAAAAGGATTGCTCTTGGTGTGATAGATTCAGGCCAGAAAAAATGTCCTGCATCTTTAATTTAGATATACCCAGCAGAACATCTTGTACCAATGGATTAATTTAATAGAATCTACAAGATGTACCACTAGGTAGCTCTAAACAGCTTTCAAAAGTACCAATCAAAGAGAATATTTGTAGCTCAGGGTTGAACTGTGGAGTCCATGGTGCTCTCTGAGCCTTGTTGTTTTCTTGCAGACGTTTCATTGCCAGGCTAGGCAACATCTTCAGTGCGAAAAGGGAGTGGGACTTGCTCTCTGTTTATATACCCTGGCTTGTTCTGCCTGTGTTGGTGGGGGTGTTGTACTCTCCTTGGTAGTTCCCTGATTGGGTTGTTGTTTGCTGCTTGGTTGATTGACTGAGTTAATAGTTCCTTGATTAGGGTCTACTGTGTTGTTTGATTGCTCCCTTAACAGCAAGATTAGCAGCAGAGGAGCAATCAAACAACACAGTAGACCCTAATCAAGGAACTATTAACTCAGTCAATCAACCAAGCAGCACACAACAACCCAACCAAGGAACTACCAAGGAGAGTACAACACCCCCACCAACACAGGCAGGACAAGCCAGGGTATATAAACAGAGAGCAAGTCCCACTCCCTTTTCGCACTGAAGATGTTGCCTAGCCTGGCAATGAAACGTCTGCAAGAAAACAACAAGGCTCAGAGAGCACCATGGACTCCACAGCTTTCAAAAGTGCTTGACAAATTCAAAAGTGGCATCAATCTCTCAAAGGCTGTCTCAAATATCTCACTGACTTTTTAATTCCTCTAGTCTTACTTCCACTTCCTACAGTCCATTATTCTTTGGAAAGAATTGCATTTAAAGATGGCACTATTATGATAAATATGCATGGAATAAGATTATTTTGGATTCAATCGTAACAGTCTGGCCCAGTCTATTAAATTTTATCAATAATGAATATATGGTGGAACAGATTGATAATTTATTTATTTATTTCCTATTTCAATTTCTATGAATCTGGGTAGCTTACAAGGATTAAAACCAAAAAAAAGTAGCTAAGGTTGGGGGAGGTACACAACAATTAAATAACAAACAATCTCAATCTCAATGGTTATCTTACACAACATTCTGGGCCACTGCCTGCAGAAAGAGACAGATCTTTAAGGCTTTCTTAAAGAATAGCCTGGTCAGGGCCATATGGACCTCAGGGGCAATGCTGTTCCAGAAGGCAGGTGTGGCAACAGAGAAGGCATGCCTTCTGGGTCCTGTAGGAGGACATTGTTTCAGAATCCAAAACATGCCAACTTTGCTGGATCTTACCAGCTGGGCAGAAACAATTGGAGATAGGGATTCCACAAATATCCAAGCCCTATGCCATGTAGGGCCTTATAGGAGACAACCACTTCTTTGAATGACATCTGGAAGCCCACTGATAACTAGTGCAAGTCTGTAGCAGAGTGTAACATGTTCTTACCAAGGCATGCTTGGAATTACTTAGGTTGCCAGGTCTGGAACAGCTGTAGCTTCTGAGTCCCCTTTTCAAGGGCAACCCCATGTAGAGCGCAGTGCAGTAATCCATGTGCAAGACGACTAAGGTGTGAGTGACTGTGAGAAAGGCCTCTCACTCCAGGAAAGGGCACAATTGGCACAGCAGATGAGTCTCTATGAAGGCTTACCTGGCCACAGCTGCTAGCTCTCCACACTTTGAGGAGAGCTGTGAGTTCAGGAAAAAAACAAAACCAGATTGCATATCAGTTCCATCTGGGGAAGTGAAATCTCTTCTAGAGTTGAAGTTGGGATGTCCCCAGAACAGGATGATCCATGAATGCCCAGCCACTTGGTCTTGTTAGAGTTGAGCTTCACCCTGTTTCTGCCCATCCAGCCAGAGTTCAATTCCAAGTGGCTCCAAGTGACTTTATCTAACAGATGCCTTGAATAGTTCTCACAGTGGCCTTGTAGATTTATTTATTTAATTTATATGACCGCCCATCTCCCCTCATGGGGAACTCTTGTTCCCCATTATGTTCTTAGTCAGCAATCAGCAGATACAATAAGAGCAGAAAGATAGTTGAAGATAGTTACATTTTGCTGCTTTTATCATCACACTGTAGTCCCTCATGTGAACTCTTAAATAGGTTCTATCATATTTACTCTTCATCTTCTTCTAGCAGCATTCTAGGTGTCTCTTCTTTTGCTTCATCTCCAAAAGCAGGGAGGCTGATACAGCAGCAGCAATCTCAACCTTTCCCTAGAGCCCAACGTCAACAACAGCATCACACATATGATTAACTGCAGCCCACTTGCCCTGTTCATTTATTCAGGTTTACACACAGGTCTTAATAAATTAAGGGCTGAATCTCTGTATTCTGTGTTGTCCAAAACATAGATTTTGTGTGTGGCCATACCCTAAGCATGCTGAATCCTTATGGATGATCAAAGGTAGGGCCAATTAGACCTCTACATACTCTTAGCCATGAAATTCAATGAAGTAGTTAAGAATTTGGACTGTCCATCCTCAGCTTAACCTACCTCAAAATATTGTGGGGATAAAATGAATGAAAAATCCATATAAACCATAAGCTCCTGGAAAAAAATATTGCTGCTGCTGCTGCTGCTGCTGCTGCTACTACTACTAATAATAACAACAACAACAACAACAACAACAATAATAATAATAATAATAATAATAATAATAATAATATGGTAAAGGTGTGTCTATAAACCACATAGACAGATAAAGTGGGATTGTGTATACCTAGTGGTCTTGGTAATGCATGTATACACCAGTAGGTCAAGATCTAATTATCTACTTGATCGGCAATAATAAATTATAAATCAATCTCAGACTGAAGATAACCCTGAAAAATTTGCAGTCTGCTAATCTGATATTGTTGAGAAAGAGAAAACAGTAGTTTCAGTCTATAGTATACAGCTTTTTCTGTGGAGTACCAGGTTTCTTTGCTGAGATATGACTTCGCATGTTTGACTAGGGAATAAGCAATCTGCTGAGAAGGAAATGGTGAGAAGCATTGCATGAACAATGCTGCAATTAAACAAATATGGGTCTACTCATCAGTGCTTGAATGACAGCTCACTTGGGAAACTTAGCATGACATTTGGAGAAAGGCTGGACTGAAATTTAATTATTTATTAGTAGTTATAGTATTCAGCAAAGATTGTTTAAACTATTTAGGAAATATTGTACTGAGTACAACATCACCTATTTATTCTCTGTTTAATAGATATGCTTTCCAAACTCCCGCCGTTGGCGACACACCAATGGCAGCAGCGGCGTGGGCGGCGTGCATGGCAGCGGTGCGGGGGGCGCGCAGCGGTGGTATGCACGACGGTGGCTGCCTCGTGTTTTCCGCTAAAACCCGGAAGCGCTGATGGTGCACCGCTGCCATTGCCGCTGCCGCCGCCATACACACTGCCACTGCCGCGCGCGCCACTGTAGGGGCGGTGGCAACGCACCATCACCACTTCCGGGTTTTGTCGCGACACACTAAAGTGTCACAACACACAGTTTGGAAAGCTATGTTTTAGATACTTCATATATATGGAAGTATCAAGAATGGGGTTAAGACTGTATACATGTCATTAATATTTTAAAATAAGGAATACATTTATTGCATTACAACTTTTATTGTATGTGATCTGTATGATATGGTAGTCTTTGAATAAAAAGAGAGAGCATTTTAATTTCTCCAAGTCTGGACAATACTTTAGTGAAAAAAATATTATATACTCTTAAACAGTAGCGTTTTACATCTGTGTGCATACATGTATAGAAAAGAGCTACAAATGGCACTAACTTTATTCCATGATATTGTAAAGAGTAAGTTGATTGTCTGCTGCCTCTTTATGCCCTTTCCTAAAGGAATAGATCATAAATATTGCATTTATTTAGGAAATGGATTGGCAATGATTATTATTTGTTCTGCATAATTCAATTAAGGGAACTGTTTTCCTCTATCCAAAGTGTATGGAGAAGAGAACAAAATCATTCTGAGAATTGTCCTGTCTCTGCTTTCTCTCTCTCTCTTTTAAACCATATGTTTTAACTGAAGCAAGCAATAGCAAGTGAACTCAGTTCATTATTGTGCATTCATTTCCATCAGGCTGCAAGCCAAAAATTAGGACTGAGAAAGCTTTAACTATGGTAGATGATCTAACCTAGAGACTGGGAAAGGAAGTATGACCTTCCTAATACTATTTCTCTAAATTTTTTGATTATCATCAGGTTTTCTTAAACTGCCTAAAAGATTCAGAGTGAGACCTTTTTCCTGCATACATTACCATTTTTTTTGCAGTAGTGCTCTTATATAGATATTAATACATTTATTTTGCTTTTATTAAATGAGTTTAGTTTATTTTGCATTAGCACTCAAAATATTTGAAATACAAAGGTGAAATCCAGTGAAGGGTCTGGTTTTTTGTGACAGTACTGCAGTTCTCTGTGCAATTTCAAACTCCTACTGATTTTCTGTTTATGAAAATACAACTGCATTCAGGTACATATGGTGGAGATTGCATCATTTGCCCCCTTGGCTTCCCTGCAGAGACCTTGGTGAAAGCAGAGTACAGGTAGTCCTCACTTAACAACCATTTGTTCAACAACCATTCAAAGATATGGCAGCACTGAATGAATGGTAGTTACGCCCAGTCCCCAAAGTTACTACTGTTGCAGCACCCCCACGGTCACATGATCAAAATTTGGGCGCTTGGAAGCCTGCCCACAGTTACAACCATAGGGGCACTTCAGCTCCCCCCCCCGCCCATTCCCCCCATCTCTGCCCTTTTGGCCGCCCTGCACTCCGCCACCTCTGCCTCCTTGGGCTCCGCTGGCCCTGCTGCCCTGCCGGCTTTGCTGCCCCAGCTGACCTTTGCAGTCTTCTTCCTCCTGCTGCTGACAAGGCACACCCGGCCTGGCCCTTCGCAAGGCAGCTGCTGGCCATGCCATGCCTTCTTCCCAGCCCACGTGCGGCCTTGTCCAAATCGCATGTGGCCTTCTTGAGAGGCTTTGAAGCCTTCCAAAGCCTTGTAAGAAGGCTGCACATGATTTAGACAAGGCCGTGTGCGATTTGGACAAGGGTGGCAGGGCCAGGCCAGGCATGCCTCAGCAGCAGCAGGAGGAAGGAGACCGCAAAGGTCAGCTGGGGGTGGCAGGGCAATTATTAAACTGGCAGAAAATGATAATGGCTTGAAGGTGAAGTAGTGTTACCACCTGTTGTATTGATAAATGTATTGGTGAAAAAGCAATTTTTAAATTTTTTTTTTAAAAAAATTAATATCTATCCTCAACATGAACATCTATGATGCCCTTTTTAGCTATCTGGTGGTAGAGTAACTATTTGGCTCTCAATCTTATATTTTCTTTACTATCAGATTTTTTTCAAATCATATTTTCTTCTACATTTCAAATTCTACCAAAAGCATGTAAAAGCATTTCTAAATAAAGGATAATATGTTGAAATTATTAACTTAAACATATACTGTATATGTGTAATTTCTTTTTATATTGACTTTTAAAAAAAAATTCTGAGGATTGTGTTCTACCTGTATATTTGAGATCCACAAAGGTTGTTTTCTACCTACTTCAGATGTATTCTATGAGTTGACTAGCATTTCCTCAACTCCCCCTCACACACAAACCAACACACTGAATGAATGTTTCATTGAAATTGGAATCAAAGATTATAAGCAATAAGAAAGAAGTGCATCTATTGTTTTGGGTTATACACTTGGTTAACAATGCAGTTTTTCTAATAACCATTGCAATCTAATTTATTATACTTATATCAATCTTCAGAGTGTAGATCCTTTTTAAAATAATATTATTTGTCTTCAGTAATTCCTCTTATTATCAGCATCTCAAGTACTATTCCTTTGTTTTCAACAGCCTTGCTATTCTATTGGACTTTGGCTTTTATAACCAAAACCATCAAGTTTGTCAAGTTTTGTGATAATAATATTGGACCACTCCAGCTTCGATTTTGCCTCACAGCACTCTTAGTTGTACTTTATGGAATGCTGCTAATTGTAGAAATTAATGTAATCCGAGTGAGGGTAAGTTATATTTCCTGATCCATCCTTTAGAAATCTGATTGTCAAATAAATTTATGAAAATTCAAAAGTTAAAAGCTTAAATCTAAGTTCTCTAAAAGTGCAACAAATCTTACATATAGTAAATTCCTATACATGCTACTATGCTCAAAGGGGTTCTATGAGATTTCAGTTAAAATTATAATGTACTAGTTTTTCATTCATCTATAATTAAAATTTACTTTTAAATTAGTAAAGTTTTTTTTTTTGGCCTGAACAGATTCAATTTAAAAATTTCAATCCTAAAGGACCTTCTGTCTTCTGTGGCTTCTGCCCAGCCAGTATGATCAGGCATTTGGTATGTTTCAGTCTTATCTGTTAGGCCAGAGCTTTCCAAACTTTTCATGTTGGTGACACACATTTTAGACATGCATCATTTCGCGACACACTCTTACAGCAGGGCATCATTTCACGACACACTCTTACAGCAGGGCACAAGGCAGGCCCTAGGACCTGCGCGGAATCCTGGCAGGGCAGGTTTGGAGGCAGCAGGTCACAAGGCAGGCCCTAGGACCTGCGCGGAATCCTGGCAGGGCAGGTTTGGAGGCAGCAGGACACAAGGCAGGCACTAGGACCTGCGCGGAATCCTGGCAGGGCAGGTTTGGAGGCAGCAAGGCACAAGGCAGGCACTAGGACCTGTGTGGAAGCCAGGAGGCAGCAGCAGCCACGACACACCCAGACACTGCAGCCGACACTAACGTGTCCCGACACACAGTTTGGAAAGCTCTGTGTTAGGCAGTATCACCAACTGAAGCATGTCTTCTCTGTTGCAGCACCTGCCCTCTGGACAGCATCCCCTGAGATACGTATAGCCCCCACCTTGGTCATGTTCAAAAGAGCTCTGACAATTTTGCTCTTTCCCCAGGCCTTGGATCACAGTGGGTGATGGGTCCTTCATTATCTTTTAGGATAATAAACAGAAATAAATCTTTAGTGATATGTGGACCAACATTCTCCCAGAAAATAATCCATACAGAAGAGTTAATTGTATGTGCATGATAGCTCAGGGAAGAAGAACAGAAGAGAAAGCTAGACAGCTAGATTATTTCTACTTTGATCTGCTGGCCAGAACTTTAGCCAGTTGAAATCATTTTGTGGCAAGGCTTATAAAACTAACTTGTTCCATAAGATGGTGCCAAACAGTCTGGCATTCATTCATCAAAAATAAATCTGAAATCAGATTAGATAAATGATTCATATTAGTGAGAAATAATGCTGTTCATCATTAGTTACTTCCAGAACAATTCCATAGTTCAGAAGTTCTATAAATACTTTCCTGAGCCTTTCAGAGAGATATATAGATATATTTTTAAGTGGGAGAGATAGGACATACATAGTATCCAGTTAGTTACATTTAGGTCCTATCTTTTTCATGGCTTCTGATGAAAATGAGGTTTGGTCTGGTAAATTATCAAGTTGCAAGCTATGTAAGTCTAGCCCTAAAACAGTTTAATTATAGCTCTTATTATTTACTCAGAATAGGAGGCAAAATGCTTAAATCTCTATCTTCTTCCAGGTATTAATGACACTATGACAGAAATTATAATTCAATACCCTGGAATTATTGGAATTTAAAGGTGTTTATCAGTCCAAATTGAGCTTAATTTTTGACTCCTAGGATGAATAGCATCTAATAGAGACATAGCACTAATCAGACAAATATTTACTGTTTTCCAAGTCATGAACCTATTGGATGATATTACATGTGAATGAATTCTAGTTATTATGTGTTTGAAAAACATTTTCCATTGTAAAAGTAGTTTAGCCAAAACATTTTTAAAATTCCATGTTATATCATTTTGGTTTTAGAGAATCTGCATTTTGCTGTTTGAGTAACTTTTCTACTCAAATACTGGAAAAAATAGAACCCTTGAGAAATACAAACTCTAAAATCCATGAGTGTCTGGTCATCCTGAGCAGGGGAATAATTACAGAATCATGATA
The DNA here is from genome assembly GCA_023362775.1 of Charina bottae. NCBI lineage: Eukaryota > Metazoa > Chordata > Lepidosauria > Squamata > Charinaidae > Charina > Charina bottae. The sequence continues at coordinate 184,277,705 of JALMGJ010000001.1, read as the reverse complement.
ATTTTACCTGCCTTCACATTAATTTGCTGATTCTTTTTGACCTTATGAAATTTAGAGATATGTTTTCTTCAAAAAACCCAAAGAAGTTAAACCTCCTGAGGATCTTCAGGATCTTGGAGTCAGATTCCTGCAGCCTTTTGTGAATCTCCTGTCCAAAGGAACATACTGGTGGATGAATACTTTTATTAAAACTGCCCACAAGAAACCAATAGATTTGAAAGCTATAGGCAAACTGCCTATTGCAATGAGAGCTTTGACAAATTACATGCGCCTTAATGAGGCTTTTCAAGCACAAAAGGTATGACTACAAAACAAATGGATTTCATTCAGTGAAGGAATGCTTTTCTAACATTCTAGTGTAATACATAGTGAAGTAATTATGAGTTAATTGTTAGACAGAGATAGATCTATAGTTGAATGGTAACAAATGAGTTGGGATGGTAATTTTAACTTATTTCCCCTTCCCCCATGGCCTACTTGGACTTGCAAGAAAATAAAACAATTATAATCTCCAATCGAAGAGAATATTTGTAGCTAAGGGTTGAACTGTGGAGTCCTTGGTGCTCTCTGAGCCTTGTTGCTTTCTTGCAGACGTTTCATTGCCAGGCTAGGCAACATCTTCAGTGCGAAAATGGAGTGGGACTTGCTCTCTGTTTATATACCATGGCTTGTCCTGCTTGTGTTGGTAGAGGTGTTGTTCTCCTCTTAGGAACAATCAAACAGCACAATATACCCTAATCAAGGAACTATTAACTCAGTCAATCAACCAAGTAGCAAACAACAGCCCAATCAAGGAACCACCAAGGAGAGAACAACACCCCCACCAACACAGGCAGGACAAGCCAGGGTATATAAACAGAGAGCAAGTCCCACTCCCTTTTCGCACTGAAGATGTTGCCTAGTCTGGCAATGAAACGTCTGCAAGAAAACAACATGGCTCAGAGAGCACCAAGGACTCCACAATTATATTCTCTTCTAGTAAAGGTCACGGCTTAAAAAACAATCTGTATGTGTTACTTATTTTAGAGTGTGACATTTTTAAAATGTCCTCCCCCCTGAATTGAGAGTTTTTAATAGTATTTATTATTATTGGACAGAATAAAGACACTCCATACCCACAAGGGTCTAAGAGTATTTGGTGTGCCCTCTGCTGTGGCTTTGGAAGACCTTTGGTGCTAAGCAGCACTTTCCGTATTCTGGCAGATTTGCTTGGATTTGCTGGTCCACTTTGTATCTCTGGCATTGTTCATGTTAGGGAAGGAAACAACACACCCAATCCCGAGGTACTATCTTTGAATCATTTTTAAAATGTTTGTCAACTATTTCTTTGTCATAGACTTGTTAAACTCACTTTTTCTAAACTTCAGCTATAGAACTTGTGGTCCCTGGCCTAATTACAGGAGGACATGTGGATGTTTAAAATCAAATCAAATCTTTATTACGGTCAAAGACCAGCATAAGGAGGGTGGAGTACAGTAAGTTGAAAGCATAGAAAATACATTAAAGTCTAAAAAATAATATTAAAACACAAAAGTCTAAAATAAATCTAAAGGGGGGGGGGTAGGAGCATTAGATGGGTGTAGGGGAGCATAAAGGTTAGTATGTGACACACTATATCAATTTACAGAGCACTCTGGTATGATGAATTAGATCAGGGCTTTCCAAAGTTTTTCCCGCGGTGACACACCAACCGGCGTTGGTGTGTCACCGCGGGAAAACCCGGAAGTGCGGCAGCGCGCAAAAACCCGGAAGCGCTGCTGCTGCTTTCGGGTTTTGCGCACTGCAGTTGGTGTGTCACCGCAGGAAAACCCGGAAGTGCTGATGATGATCAGCGCTTCCGGGTTGTGTGGCGACACACCAGACTGTGTGTGGCGACACACTTTTGTGTCGCCACACACAGTTTGGAAAGCTCTGAATTAGATGCTCGTTAAGACTAGTTTATGGCGCCGATCATCATCTGATGAATTTTAAGTGCTGCTGCGCAGAACCTGGCAACACTGTATGTTGTAGCAGGGTTGGCATCTGACAGCAATATTACAGGGAGGTGTAATATTGTCCTGTGTGCCCTGGGCATTTATACAATAATGGTAAGATGAGGCTAGTACGAATGTCTCTATAATACAGGCACTGGAGAAGCACATGTTCTGTTATTTCTATGTGACCAGAGTCACAGGGACATTGTCTCTCCGGGTAAGGAATCTTCCTGTATCAGCCTTCAAGGACAGCTGAGGGGAGGGTGTGGATGTTTCAAATCCACTCTTGCTCTCTGGACCAGCCTTGTGGTAACTGATTCCTCTTCCCCTTTGTGTCCGTGAGTGAATGAGCATGAGTGAATGAGTCATTCAATTTTGGCTATGACTCTGTTCCAACTGGCAGTGAGCCACAAGAGATGACCATAAGGTTGTCAAAAATAAAATACAGTATTTAAACCAACAGTTAAATTTTCCCATTCCCAGGATTATCATTTTCCTGTAACAGAGAAGCTTTAGAATGGGAAACATGTAGTTCTCCCAGACAATTGTAGCGGCATTCTTGTTGTTCTTTTTTTTTTTTTCACAACTAAGAAAAAACAGATTCTGTTGTGACAAAGCATTTCCATGGCAGTCTTGAGGGCCATCGTATTGGAAAGATCAATAAAGGGACGTGGTGTTGCAAGAAAATTATATCCAAGGAAAATTAGACTATACTTTGTTGTTATACTCCCAGCTCCCTCCCCCCCCTTTGAACTTGAAATACAATATATAAATATAAATATATATTTATTATATATTATATTATATAATATATACAATATATAAATATATATTATATTATATATTATATTATAAATATAAATATATATTTATTATATATTATATATACATATAATGTATATATATAATATAATAAAATAATATAACATACAATATATAATATCCCTCTTAAGAATATTTAAAAAAAGAAAATCAATGTGGGCACTGACTCTTATCGCGGGGCAGGGGGGCAACGCTGTGGCGCTTACCCACGTGGCACTTCCAGGGACCGGGAAGGCGGTGACAGGGCTCTGGGCAGGAACCAGCTGCAAGGCAAAGGCTGGACAGGCTTCCGGAGCAGATTCTGTGGCGGTGGTAGGACACGGGGCAGGAACCGGCGGCAAGGCCGCTGGCCCTTTACATCTTTGAATGTCGAGCCTCTCCGCCCTCCTTTGCCATGAACTAATTGGTGGAGGGGCTTCTTCCAGGCTGCCTCCAATTGGCAGCTCCGTCTTGGATTCCCCTTTCGCGCCATGCTGGCCTCTTCCGTAGTCTGGCATGGTGGTGGGGACAGGAGGCTCATTCTGGACCGGGCCGGGCCAGGCCGCATAGCTAGCTGTTCAGGACCGCATGCGGCCCGTGGGCCGCGGGTTGGACACCCCTGCTTTAAGGTTAAGAAATGAGCAATGTTTTGTCCTAATTAATGAGGTTAGTTTTCTTTAAGACTTCCTAAACTACTAGTCTGTTTGATTGAAAATATGCATTATGGTAAATGCATTTGTATAATAAAATGGAAATAGATAATTTCCATAATTGTAGCTTTTAAAACAATCAATATATGTACTGATATTTTCATGTTTTCTCCAAGTCAGTATTGGGAAGAGGAATCAATAACAGACTTTAGATTAAAATTATTCAAAAGAAAAAAGAAATACTGTATTTATTATACAGAAAGATTCTGCTTTATCTCATGTAACATATTTAGAAGGTAACCACCCTAGTGATTTATAGAACGATCCAGCGGTTCCTGTGGTAACACAAAGCCTTTCTGCTTTAATACTTTATCATTTATATAAGCATTATTAATATAGTGTGGCTAACCTCACCATTTAATACAGGTAGCCTCTAAGAGAGCACAGAGAATGACATTATAAAGAATCTCACCAGAATATCATAACTTTGAAAGTGAGAATTTATTTTCATAAGATAATGCTTTACATTTTCAGTGATATATTATTCAGCCATATATATTGTGTTACAAAATGGATCACGCTAACTATACTTTCTTCTTTAATAATAGCTTTAGATAGCATTAGTCATTTATTTTAGTTCTAGTTTGCGCTGACAGTGAGCTTGTTTTATCATTTGAACGTATCTTGCTTTCAAAATTAGAAGCAAGAATAAAGTAAAGAGCAGATAATATAGTAAGAAATATATTAAGATATACATTTAAAAGAAGAATTCTAATTTAACTACTTTCATATCTTATAAAGACAAAAGGACTTTTTTTTTAGAATTTTTATCCCATCTTTATTAATTTTTTTATAAATAACTCAAGGCAGCAAACATACCTAATACTCCTTCCTCCTCCTATTTTCCCCACAACAACAACCCTGTGAGGTGAGTTGGGCTGAGAGAGAGTGACTGGCCCAAGGTCACCCAGCCGGCTTTCATGCCTAAGGCGGGACTGGAACTCATGGTCTCCTGGTTTCTAGCCTGGTGCCTTAACCACTAGACCAAACTGTTTAAAGAGAAGCCCAAATGGTATTACTGTGCCTGAAAATCATTAGAAAACAACTGAAAAAATTACAAGTTCTATAATAAATTGCACTGTTAATGAATTGAGTTCATTCAAACCACAGTCCAACAGATGATGTCACAGTGGGTTTCTTTTCCCTAGAGCAGAGATTTCCAAACTGTGTGTGGCGACACAAAAGTGTGTTGCCACACACAGTCTGGTGTGTCGCCACACAACCCGGAAGCGCTGATCATCATCAGCGCTTCCGGGTTTTTCCGCGGCGACACACCAACGGCGGCGCGCAAAAACCGAAAGCGGTAGTAGCGCTTCCGGTTTTTGCGCGCTGCCGCAACGGCGGCACTTCCGGGTTTTCCCGTGGCGACACACCAACGGCGGTTGGTGTGTCGCCGCAGGAAAACTTTGGAAAGCCCTGCCCTAGAGCTTCCTACTTCCTCCAGAATCTGCCCAAAGGGCTGGAAAGCTCTCTGAAGTATAATGAGATAGAGCTAGGGGCAAAACAGGAAAGGAGGCTTAGCACTCTGCAGATGGAAAAGTCTCTTCTGTTCATGGAATAGGAACTCTGAATCCAACCCAAGGTGTTATACCTGCTATATCATTGTAGTTCGAAAAGGGTTCGTGATTCATTTTGAGTTTAAATAACCTGTATTCATCAGAATGATAAGATGGCCTTTTTTAGATGAGTCAGTGGGAGTTTCAAACATGGGAAGGCCATTTCAGCATTTGATAATGATGAATCAATATTTAAATTCAAGATACCAAAACAATTGGTTCAAATACAAGAATATTTTTAGTTGGTTGTTGTGGGTTTTCCGGGCTGTGTGGCCATGTTCTGGCAGTTTTGGTTCCTAATGTTTCGCCAGTAGCTGTGGCTGGCATCTTAAGAGGACAGGAGCACAGCTAGAAGATTCTCTCTGTGACATTGGATTCCGGCCCTGAAAGCCTTCGACTATACAATATTTTTAGTATTTTGAAATTCCCTAAGTACTCATGTTTACTGGGTCATTGAATCCGTTGGACAAAAAAAATGGAGAAAAATGTATTTTGACATATAGTAATACTCAGTAAGAAGAAAACGAGGTTGGAGGCTCATGTAAATTTTGTGTCCTGGATCTCAAAGTCTTGGAAAACTCCTGAAAACAAATAAAATAATTCATTGAAATGGACGGATATAGAAAACAAACAATATGGGATGTGTTATCTGTATAAGATTAGGTCAGCACCTTCCTTCTTTTTAAAGAAAAGCTAGATTGACATTCAGACATTGGAATTTGAAACAGAGAAAGAGCGGGGAGGGCATTCTTTCAGGCCCCACCCATAAATACTTTCCCCAAATGCCCTATCAAATGCAGATACAGAAGACAAAGCAGTCAGTGGAGGAAGAGGCTTTCCTCCTTTAGACAAAACCATCCCTTTCATTTCTCTACTCTCTTTCCAACCTACCTCTGTCTCTCTCTCTCTTTCTCTCCACATCACTGTTACTTTCATGTTTTCTTTGGTGTAAGTAATAATAAAATTACAAAACATTTATTAACTAGTTTTTAGACTTTTTGCTACAGAAATATAAATGCCTAATATGAGAATAAGTGATATACAGTATGTGTGTGTGTGTGTGTGTGTGTGTGTGTGTGTATAGTGTACAGTATGTATATATATAATTTCTTTCATTACAAATGCAACCTGCCTACAGCTTCTTGTTGTGCAAAGCACAATGAATGCATATGGGGAGTCCACAGGGTATAGTAAAAAAGAAATCCAGACTGTAGCCAAAGTGTGTGATTGAAGCTCTGCCTGTTTTTTACATGCATCACACTTACACATGCAACTTACACATAAAGAACAGCTGGAGCTTCAATCACACCATCTTGGCCACCATCTGGACTTTTTTGACCACAGCCTGCAGACATTCTTGAATGCATACCATATTTTATCTCATAGGATTTGATGATATTCCTGATAAATCATACTTCTCAAAGTAACTTAGCATAGCCTGCAACTTTAGTTTTGTGCCATTACACTACTTTGACTTTGCTAAATTAAAAATCTTCTTTTGTTTTGATGCAGTTAGATCTTGCTGAGGTTAAAGACTTCAAAAAATGATGCTGTAATGCAATAGCCTTCTGGGAAATAACAACCAAATAAAAGGATGCACTTGCTTTAAAAATCCAGACTATATAACATGTTGGGGGGGGGTTGTTTATCACCACTCAGCTGACACCAAAAGATTAAAACAAGAAATTGATTTCAATATCAATATTCACCGTAATATGTGTAGCAAAATCTGCTTGATGCAAAAGAGGAAGCTATGTAGCAGTTTCCATGTCATTCAAAAATGCATTAACGTTAATTATTTATGATGGGAGAAAGAGATGTTTTGAGTAAGGTGAAGAAAACTGAAAAAATAAGCAGTGTCCAAGACAGAGAAAGGTAGAAAGGAAGTACTTGTTTGGAAACCAGCACTGATATTTTGGTAGTGCAATCACGCCCACCAGATTTTAAGTTTTAAAACAGAGGGAAAAGAAGTATGATAAATAAAATCATTTTCTTTTGTTAAGAGCAAATCATTACTCAAGATATCACTCTAATTAATTGGAATATTAAAATCTATTGTTGGTTTAGGCATACGAAGAAATTATTCCCCCCCCCCCCCATTCAAATATGTTACTATTTTTCCATGTTGTATTCTATGCCACAGGTCATAAAATAGCCAATAAATCTTATATTTAATAGATTTTGGACAGATATTTTCATATTTATTTATTTATTTATTTGTCCAACTTCTATCACTGCCCATCTCCCCCCACAAAGGGGACTATATAGTGTTTACGGTATTGAACCAGGAGCAATGAGACCCAGGTCCAAGTCAATATTCTGCCGTGGAAGCTCACTGTGTGTTGCTGAGCCAATGGGTATCCTTCAGTCTCCTGTTACCTCACAGGATGGTTGTTTTAGGGATCAAATGGAGGAAAGGTGGGATATGAATCAAACATATAGTATGTACATTATGTAGGTTAAACACAGTTGCATGATCCAGTCCCCTGTAGACATACAATCTATACATGGCAGGAATTTCATAGCACTCAATAATCAAATTCCCCACCACCCTCCCTAATCTTCTGATGTACAGTATATGCATTCAGCCTCCCGATCCCCTTTTAGTGTAAGATATTCAAAGTACCTAGCTAGCTTATATCCAATCAAAAAGGAGAGCTGATATGGGTAAGATAGGCATTAATTTATTATGTTTCATTTAATGGCCCAGTTCAACCCTTTACTGAATCTTAAGAACTTCCTCCCACTTCATCTTTCTGCTTCTCAAATACATTCCTGAAGAGTCAGTTGAATGAAATTATCCTGATGCTTCTGTCTTCCAGTCAAGGTCATTCTTGATATATCTTATTCCCTCTCCCTCCCCCCCCCTCTCTCTCTCTATATATATATATATACACACACACACAGTATATATATATATATATATATATATATATATATATATATAATTCTTGATTATTTTTTATCATGTTATTGATCAAGTTTATCAAGTTATTCTTGATATATGTATCAACTGTAATACAAAACTAACACCAGACACATACAATCTCTTTAACCTCTCCCAAGGGCAGTTGCATATTGTTGACATGCAAACTTCAGATGCTAAGTTTTAGTCACTGCTATTCTCTCATTGCTTTTAACTTTGATTTTATTAGTACTGAGAACACACAAATGATAATCTTATATGCAAAATGAAGCACTTTAATATACTGTATTATAATTTCTAATTACCAGCATAATTCTGAAAATAGAAAAATTGTATTTTCAAATATATGCACAATATTTCTAAAATTATCATACAGCATATCATACAATGTAATACGTTCCATAAAAAAGATGACATATAATGGTTTTCTGGCCTAAGTTGCCAGAATTATCTCCATCGTGTGCTAGTTGCAAAATTTATTTAGGAAAACTTCCATAAATAGACCAAGGGGGATTTTTAATGCCTCTTTGGCTATTTTCTGAATAAGATTCTGCATGTGAAGAGACACACTGGGGGCTTTATTCTCTGCCCTACATTCAAAACATATGCTTTAAAGCTTGAGAATATATATTTAAAAACCCACCTCATTTTATCACTTCATTCTGCTAATGATGGCTAACATACCCTTTGTGAGTCCCCTTTGTGGGGGGAGATGGGCGGTGATATAAGTTGGAAAAATAAAAAAATAAATAAATACCTGAATACATTCTCACACTAAAATTCTTTGGAATAGACAATTATATATCAGATAAAACTTCAGCCTAAACTTCTTCCTGATGTGCTTGTTTTTTATATACAGAATGTCCTTGTTTGTTTTGCCTAGGGAAACTTACAGTCCTTAAGTTTACACTTTGGAAAATAGAAATAAACCTTGCTTATTTTTTGACAGAAATAAGGTTGACTTCAATATGGGAAATACAGTAAATGTTATTTTTAACAATAAACAAATTAGTTTGTTAGGGAACTGGCACTCTAATGTAACTCTTCTCAGTCTGCTTCCGGGTCCAATTCAAGGTGTTGGTTATCACCTTTAAAGCCCTACATGGCATGGGGCCAGGTTACTTGAGGAACCGCCTCTTCCCCATTACATCAACCCGTCCCACCCGATCTTGCAGAGAGGGCATGTTGTGGACCCCGTCAGTAAGAGAATTTCGGTTGGCGGGGTTCAGGAGGCAGGCCACCTCTGCAGTAGCTCCCGCCCTCTGGAACATTCTACCCCCGGAGATGAGGTTGGCCCAACCGCTCCTGGCCTTCTGGAGGAATTTGAAGACCTGGCTCTGCCACCTGGCTTGGGGTGAGGAGAGGAGTAGGCGTGGTTGGGGATGGCTAGTGTCCTAAACTGATCATTACATACAAGGCTGAGTTAGATCATCAGCCATTGGATTCCATTTTCATTTTCATTTATATTTATTTTTAGTTTTAATTGCATTTTATATGTTGTAATGTATATATTGTAACTTATTGTTTTAATTATTGTGTTGTTGTAAACCGCCCAGAGTCACTCTGGTAGGAGGAGTTGGGCGGTGACAAATCTAAAAAATAAAATAAAAAAATAAAATAAAATAAAATAAAATAAAATAAAATAAAATAAAATAAAATATAATAAAAAATAAAATAAAATAAAATAAAATAAAATAATAAAATAAAATAAAATAATAAATAAAATAAATAAAATAAAATAAAATAATAAAATAATAAAATAATATAAAATAATAAAATAAAATAAAATAAAATAAAATAAAATAAAATAAAATAAAATAAAATAAACTCAAAATTAGATGATATATTTACCATCTTTCCCATTTGCATGATCTTATAATTTCAGCAATTGTTCTATGGCTTGCTAAAATATACTTGGGTATTTCTGCAGTTTCCATTGTGCTAAAGTTCTATTGCATGTATAGCAGCAGTCTCCAACCTTTTTGGCACCAGGGACTGGTCATGGAAGAAAATTTTGCAGGCGGGATCCAATCATGCGCACCAGGGGGGTTTGCAGGCGGGAGCCAATCACGTGCACCGGGGGGGCGGGGTTTGCAGGCGAGAGCCAATTGCGTGCACCGGGGGGCGGGGTAATCGCATGCACCGAGGGGCGGGGTTTGCAGGCGGGAGCCCCACGGCCCACTTCCTAACAGGTTGGGGACCCCTGATATATAGGAATTGTTTAAAAACAAAATAGATTCTTAATAGCTTTTTGTGTTTTTTTTTCTACAGACTAAAATAATAGGTGTTTCCTTCATTTCTTCTCAAGAATTCTTGGCCAATGCTTATGTTTTGGCAGTCCTCCTGTTTTCTGCACTTCTGTTGCAAAGAACCTTTCTCCAGGCATCATACTATGTGGCCATTGAAACAGGAATTAACCTGAGAGGAGCAATACAGGTATTTCAGATATCCTACAGATTCATAGTTGTGAAATGTTGTTATTTTATAGCTGTTTTTATGGGGAAAGCATTTTATTAATAAAGACTAGAATAACCCTCACACAGGTATGTATTTGTACAGATGGTATCAGGAAAACTAAAACTCAGATTGAGATAATATTAGTGAGGGGTCAGAAGAGTAAGTAAAAGGGCTTCCTCAAATATATCCAAAAGAAAAAGAACACAATTAGAGGTTTTCAGTGAAGATGGCAATATATCAAAGAAAAGGCTGACACCCTAATAAATCTCTTGATTTTCATCTTAGCTTGGTACTCAGATGCTTAATGTCATTAAGACTCATCTTAACTGTGATGGTGAGGGCATTAAAAATGTTCAAGTTTGCAGGTGCTCTTGAGTTAAGGGAAATGGTGGATAGTTTACACCAGGATTTCTCAACCAGAGTTCTGTGGACCCCTAGGGTTCCACGAGAGGTCACCAGGGGTTCCCTGGGAGATCACAATTTATTTTAAAAAGTATTTCAAATTTGGGCAACTTCACATTAAAGAGGTAAATTTCATGTGGGAATGGTCCCGTTTCTTCGCTATATTAACATCCATACATTGCTTACTTGGCAGTCATGAATATTTATTTTGTATTTTAATTGTTTTAATTGTAATTGCTTTAACTGTTTTATGGTTTTTATTGCTGTAAGCCACCCAGAGTCACTTGTTCAGATGGGCGGCTATAGTAATCAAATAAATAAATAAATAAAATGCATGGAGGGTTCCATACATTAAGGAAGATAGATGCTTTTGAACTGTGGTGTTGGAGGAAAATTCTGAGAGTGCCTTGGACTGCTAGAAGATCAAACCAGTCCATACTCCAGGAAATAAAGCCAGACTGCTCACTTGAGGGAATGATATTAAAGGCAAAACTGAAGTACTTTGGCCACATAATGAGAACACAGGATACCCTGGAGAAGAAGCTGATGCTAGGGAAAATGGAAGGCAAAAGGAAGAGGGGCCAACCAAGGGCAAGATGGATGGGTGGTATTCTGGAGGTGACGGACTCAACCATGGGGGAGCTGGGGATGGTGACGGCCGATAGGAAGCTCTGGCGTGGGCTGGTCCATGAAGTCACGAAGAGTTGGAAACGACTGAATGAATAAACAACAACAACATGGAGGGTTCCACCCTAAGTCCAACACCCAGAGACCGTACACCAGCCGGAAAGAGGGCGGGCAGGGTCTGGTGAGTGTCAAAGCAAAGCCACTGTCCTGGATGAAACCCAGAGCATCCAGGAGTACATCAGTAAGATGGCACCCAAATATGAGCTGCTGAGAGAATGCCTGAGGCAGCAGTAGAAATGGGAAGAAGATCAAGCAGAGGAAGTGCCATGGCAAAACAAGACCCTGCATGGGATGTACCATTGACAGATAGCTGAGGTGGCTGACATTGGGAAATCCTACCAGTGGCTGGAAAGGGCTGGACTAAAAGACAGCACTGAAGCACTGATCATAGCAGCACAAGAACAGGCACTAAGCACCAGATCCATAGAAGCAGGGGTCTACCACACTAGACAGAACCCAAGGTGCAGACTGTGCAGAGAGACCTCGGAGACAGTCCAACACATAGTGGCAGGGTGTGAGATGCAGGCAGGAACAGCATACACTGAATGGCACAACCAAGTAGCTGGCATTGTCTACAGGAACATCTGGACAGTGTATGGGCTAGACCCTCCCCAAGTCCAGATGGGAGATTCTGCAGAAGGTTGTGAAGAATAACAGAGCTAAGATCCTGTGGACTTCCAGATCAAGACAGACAGGCAGGTACTGGCCAATCAACCAGACATCGTGGTAGTAGAAAAAGGACCAGAAGACAGCAGTGGTGATAGATGTAGCGGTGCCAAGTGACAGCAACATCAGGAAGAAGGAGTATGAGAAGCTGGAGAAGTACCAGGACCTGAAAGAGGAACTAGAGAGGATGTGAAGGCCCAAGTGGTCCCAGTGGTGATAGGGGCACTCGGGACTGTGACTCTAAGCTAGGAGAGTGGCTCCAACAGATCCCAGGAGCAACATCAGAGCGCTCTGTCCAGAAGAGTGCAGTGCTAGAAACAGTTAAGATACTGCGCAGAACCCTCAAACTCCCAGGCCTCTGGTAGAGGACCCGAGGTTGAGGAAGATACATACCACCCATGGGGTGAGAAGGGAATTATGTGTGTGTGTGTGTAATGTGTGTGTGTGTGTATGTGTGTGTATACACAAACACATGCACACACATATAAATAAATATATATGTGCACCCGTGTGTGCGTGTACCAGTTAATAAAAACAGAGGAGAATCTTTTTTTTAAACATATTCCAAAATTTAATTTGTACCATATTGAAGACTTTTTCAACATCTAAAGAATGTTGACCACTACAACCAACTCAAATTTCTCAGTCTGAATTTCTAAAATACCTACTAATAATCAGAGGGCTGCCTCCCATTTATAAAACCAAATTAGTGCAGAGGGGACTATGGAGGGAGTATATTCTGTAAACTCCATGCTAATGTTACCAACAAGCTGTTAGCATCTACATTTTATATCCTAGCATCTAGAATATAAAACAATAACTTGTAATCAGTAACTTTCACAATCTGTTGGAACTTTACTCACATTCAATACTACTATTATGTAAGTCTCATAGCACGAAATAAACATTTCTTTTGAATAAACTTAATTAACAGCGTTCCGCGTGCATCATGCCGGCCACATGACCACGGAAGCGTCTTGGACAGCGCTGGCTCTTCGGCTAACAAACGGAGATGAGCACCGGCCCCTAGAGTCGGACACGACTGCACAAATGTGCTGGGGGAACCTTTACCTAATTATATATAAATGCTGCAACGTATCTATTAGTATTAGATGTCCTGATGCAAATATGTAATCTCAGCATTCTCAACATTCTCATGATCACATCACTATGGTCATGCCATTGTTTTGGTATCATCATGATTGGTTACAGATGCTATCAATATGTAACAAGATGTTATCAATGTGGAAGTCTGTTTTTCCTCTTTCAAATAAAACTGAACATTTTCATTGTAGACAAAAATCTATAATAAGATCATGAGACTATCAACCTCCAACATGTCCATGGGGGAAATGACCTCAGGTCAGATCTGTAACCTGGTTGCTATAGACACAAACCAGCTAATGTGGTTCTTCTTCCTGTGTCCTAATCTCTGGGCTATGCCTGTACAGGTAAGAAAATGAATGGATTATTAATTAACTTTAGCCCATGGGGGCAGAGATCAATGTAAAATGTTTGCCTACTATCCTCCCATGGGATCATGAGATGTAAGTTAGTTGAATGTCTATGGAGGTTCTCAGTCATCCAGGTGGAATTGTCTGTAGCTTGAATCATGTCAACTGGATTTCTATTTTCTCAGTGGAAACGTTTCGCTCCTTATCCAAGGAGCTTCTTCAGTCTGAGCTTCAGACTGAAGAAGCTCCTTGGATAAGGAGCGAAACGTTTCCACTAAGAAAATAGAAATCCAGTTGACATGATTCAAGCTACAGACAAGTTAGTTGAATCTTCATAGCTTTTCCCCCTGGTTTTGTAGTTATTCTGAGGTGGAGTATGCTTTGTTTTTCTGGAGGGGAGCCTATGCCTCTCTCCAAAAATAACAATTGATGATATGTCTAGAACCCTCCCATCCTCCTAAATGCTCTTACTGTCCAGTTTTGGAATTGCACAAATCAATGTCCTGTCTTTTTCCATCATCTCAGATTATTGTTGGAGTTGTTCTGCTCTACTATCTGCTTGGAATCAGTGCCTTAATTGGAGCAGCAGTAATCATAGTGCTGGCCCCTGTCCAATACTTTGTTGCCACAAAACTTTCACAAGCTCAAAGAAGCACACTGGTAAGTTCCGCCAAGATTATTATACCCATCCAACTTCACAGTTTCAGACTACAAATTTGTAATCTCAGATCTATGAAAGTGTTCTTGGTGTACTTTGTTCATATCATATACAGTCCAAATATCCACTCAAAAGTCAGTTCTGTTAAGTGGGTCAAATTTACAGATAAGGATAGAGGATTGTACCTTTAATATTGTTTAATCTACTTATATTTTCAAAATATCTACCCACCAAATTGAAAAAAGAGAGAAAGGATGTAGTTTTGCTTTTTCATTTTCTGAAAGAAAAATCTGGTATTGTTAAAGAAATAAATCTCTGTTTTCCACACAAAACTAAACCAATTGAAAGCTGTGCAGATATGCCAAGTAATCAACTTAGTGAGCATTGGTCTTGGATATATAATGCCCAGATTTAACAATGAAACTTCCAACTCTATTTGGAGCTGCTCTTAGAGAGTATTTGAAAACTACAGTTGGCCCAAAATGCAGCAGCACGCATCCTTTTGGGTTCCCAGTTTTGGAAGCCCATTGCACCAGTTTTCCAGACCCTGCATTGATTACTGGTTGGTTTCCAGATGTAATTTAACGTGTTGGTGTCACAGTCCCTTCAAAATTGCCTGCTGTTAGCACCAGCCTGACCAGTTAGATCAGAGCTTTCCAAACTTTTCATGTTGGTGACACACTTTTTAGACATGCATCATTTCACAACACACTCTTACAGCAGGGCACAAGGCAGGCACTAGGACCTGCTTGGAATCACAGCAGGTTTGGAGGCAGCAAGGCACAAGGCAGGCACTAGGACCTGCGCGGAATCACAGCAGGTTTGGAGGCAGCAAGGCACAAGGCAGGCACTAGGACCTGTGTGGAATCCTGGCAGGGCTCAGAGGCAGCAGCAGCCGCAACACACCCAGACACTGCAGCCGACACACTAACATGTCCCGACACACAGTTTGGAAAGCTCTGAGTTAGATCCACCAGGGAGAAACTGCTGCAAATCCTGCATCTTCAGGAGGTGCAGATGGTGTTGCTTCTCCATAGCAGTGCTGATCAGACTGTCTTCCTCTTTGTTGGACTTTTGGAAGTTCTTAAAGACTGAATTGTTTTGGAGAACTTTCCCCTGATGTGAACATTGCCATCTTTATTTTATTTTATTTCTAGTTTATGTTGTATGGCTTTTATTCCTACTGTTTTTGTTATTGTTTTTAGTCCTACTGTGGATATTTTAATCCAGTGCTTTCCAAAGTGCCGCCGTTGGCGACACACCAATGGTGGCAACGGCGGCAGTGGCAGCGGCACGGGGGCGCACGCGGGGGCGGGGGCATGCACAGCAGCGGGGCGGGGGTGCGCGGGGGCGGGGGCGTGCATGGCGGCGGCAGCCTCCACTAAAACGCAGAAACACTGATGGCGCGCCACTGCCGCCGCCGCCATACACACCCCCGCTGCTGCTTCTGGGTTGTGTGGCGACACACCAGACTGTGTGTTGTGACACACTAAAGTGTCGCGACACACAGTTTGGAAAGCTGTGTTTTAATCTGTATTATTCTAGGTAACCACTGAGAGTCTCTTTTGATTGCAGCGGCATAGAAATATATTAAATAAGAGGAGAAGTATTTAAATCAAAATTGAAGCATAGGTCTTTTTGCAACAATTTTTACTACCATGGATTTTTATGTAATACTATATCTTATGAACCCACTATAATCCAAAATTAATTTTTATGCCAATTGTCCAGGAATATTCCAATGAGAGGTTGAAGAAAACAAATGAAATGCTTCGAGGCATAAAACTTCTTAAGCTCTATGCCTGGGAACACATTTTTCATAGTAGTGTGGAAGAAACTCGGCAAAAGGAAATGACTAGTCTTAAGGCTTTTGCTCTTTATACCTCCATATCAAGTAAGTAATCCACTTCATTTTTTCTGTATAACTGTAAATATTAGTTTTTAGTTAGTTTACTGCATATTTAAGGACTCAGTTCCATTAATAATATACCAACAAAACTCCCATGGCATTAAGAATTTATATAGTCTTTAGAAAATTATATTTCAAAGGCAAGACCAATTGTGTATTGTTTATGAAAATGTAAATGAGAACTGCTGATAGAATGAATTTCTCCTGCCAGTTCATCATCAAATCATTTGTACCCTTCCACTTACAGTTCTCCATGAACCCTCAAAAATCCAATCCAATGGATTGGGGGGACTTCCTTGAAGGCAAAAGGAGGAGAGAGAGAAAATCCTATCACATAAGCACTATTTCTTCAATTATGTGAAAAAAGAAAGATTTCACAGCCTTTTGATGTTAGAAATATATTTGTGCTACACCTTAACATTGAGATAAAAGTATCCCTTTTTCTACATTTAAAAGAATTGACAAAAATCTGCAAATGCTCTCAATGGTCTTGGAGATTTAAAGGAAGCCCTTTTCAAGCAGCCAGATCAGTATTAGTTAATGTGCTTGCATGAAATAAAATAAAAGCAATAAGTTATATTTCCAATAAATAGCTGGCTTCACATATCATGTTAAACTATGGTTTGCTCTTGTCAAATTGACTGGGTTAGCACATAATGTTACATGAAAATCATGGTTTATAAACTACAATTTACACAACATTCTAAGCCCAAATGAAACAAACCCCATTATGGTTTAACGTCTTCTTACTTATGGTCAAAACAGAACAATCATACATACAATCGTAGATACATGGACCTTCCTTTGCATGACAGACTAATGACTATCGCAAATTATGGATAAAGTAACTATAATTACAGTTAAAAGTCTTGTGTCATGAAATCACTGATTTCCCTGTTTTTTTCATTCTAGCTTTTAGGCCAATAGCATGTAATTTAATCAATGGAGAAATCTGTTTTATATCAATAGTAGAGAATATATGTAGCTCAGAACTGCACTGTTGTGTTCTGGGTGTTCTCTTATATTTCATTACTAGGCTAGGTAACATCATTGGTGCATGAGAGAGCAGAGTTTGCTAGTTGTTTGTATATAGTAGCTTGCCCTGCCTGACTTGGTTGCTGTGTGGTTTCTTCCTTGATGGTTCCTTGATTAGGGTGTTAATCCTTCCTTTATTGTTTATCTGGTGCTGTTTTCTGATATTGGTTGCTAGGGTGGGCATGCTTTGGGCTGTTTGTTTCCTTCTCTGACTTTTGGTTGTATATTTTGGTTGTATCAATTTTACATGATCTCAGAATTTGATACAGTCGTGATTCCCCCCATCTTTAAAGATTATAAACAGACAAGAATTGTGTTTTATTATAAAACATTTACAGCAGTTTTGCATTTTTATTCCATTTAAGTTAATGAAACCAATTCTGAAACAATTTCAGATTTTTAACAAATAATGTGAAAACTAAGAGCCAAACACTTAATAATACATAAAGAAGTAATTGACTTGCAGTTCCAGATGATCCTCTGAGGACCAGTTTAAATGCCAGTAGCTGCCTGTAACTGAAAATTCCTTCCCTGATACAATAAATAATGCTTTATATACAGAATGTCAGACCTAAAACATATAGGTATACAAAGGAGAGCTTCCTCCATGAAATTTGCTTGCCTATATTTCAGACCTAATGACTGTTACTGTTTAATAGTTTTTTGGTATGAATAGTAAACTGAGTAATATAAAGACAACAGAAATTATGTAGTTCTTACCGGGAAATGTTGCAGTCTAGTATTCTAATTTTAATATTTTTAAAAAATAATTTCATTGAAAACAATGGGATTTACTATAAAATAAATGTGTATGTCAGGAATGAGGAACTACATTATAGCTGAGAGGATACAGGTTTTTTTAAAGAGTCTCTGTGGGTTATAGGAAAGATGATGGTGTAGTGATGTCACTAGAATGGGAAAGGCTGAAATTTTTGGAATGCTTCCTTCATTTTTAGGGTAGACAGGAGGAGTTAGGAAATAGGTGTATTAAGGCTAGCCGGGCTTAAGAGAGGGCAGACAGATGCAAAGGAGGTAAAACATAGGCTAGTCCAAAGACTAACAGTTGATGACACACAGTGGTGTGTTAGAGCTGGCTTGTACAGGCTTGCGAGAGCCAATTGTTAAATTTTCTGGAATGTTGTGTTGTTATACAATATCAGACTAATACTGGTTTTGTGTGCATATTTACCAAGAATTAATTTCCACTTTGCTGAATAGCACCTGCTCCTAGATATAGAATTGGTCTCTAAACTACAAAGTTTAGAGACCAATTCTATATCTAGGAACAGGTGCTATTCAGCAAAGTGGAAATTAATTCTTAGGAATAAAATAAAACAGTAGCTTTACAACAACACCATGTAGCTATGCAGTTAATACCATTGCAGCATTTCAAGTCTCCCATAGGAAGGACACCAAGAAAATAATTACTGTGATATCTGTAAATAAATGTAATGGATTTAAATGATTAAAACTGAGTATAAGTGAAACATCTGATAGCATATAGGAGTTCTTCACTGATTATCTCCAAAAGGACAATTAGTGTGTAACCCGAATCTGTTTTTAAGCAGCTGAGAACATTAAGCAGGGGCAAGGAGAAAGGGCCTGGGAATGTTTTCAAATTTGGCTGTACTTAGGGCATTAACTTCACCCTTTAGCACTACAAAGCTGCTTGTGTTTTCCTTAATTCCTATGAGATCTTATTTATCATACTAAATGTTCATCATGAAAGAGGTCTCTTGAGATGGTGCTACACTGGCTTATGATAATAAGCAACCAAATGCACAAAACATATGTTGTATTGGCAATATTTAATATCTTAAGTACTTTAACTCATTTTCTTTTCTCTAGGGAATAAACAATCTTGATTTTTAATGTTTTCCTTTAAAAATTAATTTGCTTGAAGAACTTTACTTCAGAACAGAATTTTGGTTCCCTCCAGATGTCTGTGAATTACCATGAACAAATTTTCTTATTTGGAGTAGGCTTTGATAAGACATCACTGTGGGAAATGAGGGAGGGATAACTATCATATATCTATCTTCTCTTCTTTCCTTACCTATGATTAACAGATGTGGGGTGCAAAAATCTGTACAACCTCTAGGTGACAACAAAATGATACACAACACTAACTCTTTCTGGTGCCATCTAATGATTGTCCTGATTTTTGCAGCCCAGATCTGTAAATCTACTTGGTCAGGAAAGTCATAACTCCTTTTCTCTAATCTGTACTAATTCATTCAGTTTGCCCGTCACTAGATCCATCCTAGGGACAATGAGAGAAATTTGGAGGTAAGGGATTAGCAGTGTTCAGCACATTCACAACCTGAACAGAGAGTACCGGCTTGAGCTAAGAGAATTAGGTATGGTCTGCCCCATCTGAAGCCATGAGTGTGAGACCCCTACCATGCTTTCCTGTAATCTTAGAGAAGGATTACCAACCTCTTACTCTACTTCTGGCCATTGCTCTCCAGCTGTCTGTGGAGAAACCACAGAAGAGTAGGTAGAAGATTAAAAGGTTTCCAACTATCAAAACTATAGATATACTTATATTTATCTTTTAATAAACTCTTATCATTATTTTTCCTTATATTACCATTATTTCTATTTAACTATTTTTATTTTTTATTTTTTCTTTGTGTTTTTTCCTTTTGTTGGTTTTTTCTTTTTTTTCTTTCTCTTCTTTTTTGTACCTCTTTTTTATACTTGTTGTATATATTTAATATATTTGTTGTCATATTATATTGTAATGTATTTTAGTAAATAAAGGTTATTTTTTTTTAAAAAAAAAAGAAGAGTAGGTAGAAGACTGTATGCAGCCCATAAGTTGAGAGCTTGAGACCACTGCACTAAGTCATAAGTCATAAAAAAACACAATGTCTAGATTCAATTCCACTAAGAAACCGAACAAACTTTATGGCTTAACATGATGTGGCAAGCCAGCCACAAACTAAATTTGAAAATAGACTATGTTAATGAATTGTTTTAAATGTTAGAGT
The DNA here is from genome assembly GCA_023362775.1 of Charina bottae. Taxonomy (NCBI): domain Eukaryota; kingdom Metazoa; phylum Chordata; class Lepidosauria; order Squamata; family Charinaidae; genus Charina; species Charina bottae. Next base: position 184,257,475 of record JALMGJ010000001.1, on the reverse strand, counting down.
CCAAATTATGTTATACTAGAAACTCTTAAGGTTTCTTTTAATGTATTAATGGGGAGGAAGAATTGTCCTTGGCATATAGGATACGGGACATTTAACCTTCCAGCTCTGAGCATAATGAAAAGCCTCTCTATTTGTATTTGTCTTAGAAAAAAGTTCCTGCTGGTGCAAGTTAATGTTTTCTTACTAAAGCTAGTGGGGCACTGGAAGATTCTGCCTGAGGTTTCATTGAAATTATCCTTATTTAATTTTCTAATGACATTTATTCAAGATACTTTTTCCTTTTTTTTTTTTTTTTTGAACCCCAGTAGAAGTAAATCCACCATGGAATAAATCAACATTTTGATGCATCAAAATACCATTTTATCAACATCATTTAGCAAGATAACATGTTATTTATTTTATTTAATTTATACCCTAGCTTTCTGTTTCAACAAATTTGTAACATACTCAAATCATCACTTTATGTATTTTATGGTAAATGTGAATCCTTAGAAAGCAATATTCTGATTTGCAAAATGTATTAACAAATATATGCAAGCATAAAAGCATTTGTAAATGTCTTAATAAGATTGGTTTACTTGCTTATTTACTTACCCTAACCACCCCAGTCTTATGATAACAGGCAGTGTACAGAGTAAAAATAAAACAGAGATATAACAAAAAATATAGATATACAGAGAAAGCCCTTTGCACCAGGCAGCTGGAACTGATAGTTCATTGAAAAAGAAGTTTTTTTGACATCATTCTAAATACAAGAAAGGAAGGTGCCTTCTGAGCCTCCAAGGGTAACACATTCCATAATATGGAGGAGCTGTCACAGAGAAGACCCATTGTCTCATCCAAATCCCATGAACTTTGCAAGGAGAAGAGACTCAACAGGCTTCTCAAGATATCTGAACTGGATAGATGGAGTTGACTATGGCCAGATAGTGCCTGATATAACCTGCTGCTGAGCTGTAGAGGGCTTTATACTGTAAGTACTAACTAGTACTTTGAATTGGGCCTAGAAGCTAATAGGAAGCCAGACCACAAATTATAGATGAAGTAATTTGTATTATATAAAATTCCAGAAAGTATCTTCAGGAAAGTTTGAAAAAATACTTCTCACATTTCATCATTTCCCAGTCAAAGGCTGGCTGGGCATATACAATATGGTAAGTTAAACCATATTATGACGTAGCATAGTCAGTGTATCTAGCCATTGTAGTCTTTAAATCACCTATTACAGATTAATGCTACATGTGGACTCAGCTATTCCAGAATTGTCAACAAATAATGCTTAAAGCATGCCACAGCTTAGTATGATGCATGAACCTAGCCACTGACATTTTTACTTATCAACCTAGCTGTAAAACATAATCTCTAAACAATAGTTGAATTGATACAATCCATTAAGTATCTGAGACGGAGAGAGAGAGAGAGAGAGAGAGAGAGAGAGAGAGAGAGAGAGAGAGAGAGAGATTCAGCTCCATATATTAATTAAACAATAGTGCTTTATGACTTTGCATATGTGGACCCAGCCAATTCAGTTTATTGAACAAACCATTGTTAAGCAAACCATAGTTTAGCACATTCTAGAGTTCAGGGGTGAAATCAATGCTATTTATAGATGCCAAGAGATGAATCTCAGATTTTTGCCTTAAAACATTAACTTTACAATGAAATTTTGTTGCTTTGCCTCCAAATTTATGTTTAATTAAGCTCAGAAAGCTTATCTATAGCTTATTTTATTAGATTTTGAAATATTTCCTGTTTAGCTGCTGCAACAAGATTGCAGTGTGAACCAGGAAGTTGAAAGGAATACAAGGAGAGTATCTACTTCTGAGATAAATTGAGCAATTTGACATAGTTATCACTTGTCCAAATTAGGAAGAAATTTTGGCAATACTTGTAATAGTGATGATTGCTGACAATGGAATGGATAATTTATGTTTTAATGACCAGTTGTGAAGAAGACCCAAGGCAATAGGAAATTGCCAGTCCCCAGCCATCTGTGGTTAAACGGCTCTACGTTCTCCTGTGACTGCCTAGACACAGTGAAGAAATCAGTACTGTGTATCTAATCTACCCAGAACGTCCATGCTCCCTGGAAACGGCTATTCATTATTATTATTTTATTTATTTATTAATCAAATTTATCACCGCCCATCTCCCCCCAAAGGGGGACTCTTTTATTTTATTGCTATATTTTATTTTATATTTTATTTTATTGCTATAATTCATGGTACAGAGACACTACCAGAACAATGTCAATGTACTGTAGCTATAGTGCCTGACTAAAAAGCAAACAATCTAAATAAATGTCAAAGAAAAGAAAAAGGCATGATTGGAGTTGCAAATACATACTTTGTTTGTTAAGTTAAGCATTATTTCTATTGGGTTGGAATGTTTGTAATTACCGACAGGTTTTTTTTTTACTTATACTGCACCTTGTTAAAGGCATATTACTGTTATTACTATTACTATTCTAAAAGTAAATGAAAATGAAATGCCTGAAGAATGAAAGAGATTTAGATACAAAGTGTGTAATTATAATAAGAAAAAACATTTTTCCTACAGTTTTCATGAATGCAGCAATACCAATTGCAGCTGTTCTTATAGTAAGTATAAACATTTGTATTAAAATGTAATTTTATTTTTTAAAATAGAGAAAAATACATATTTTAAAGTGATGAATGCAGGGTTTCTCAACCAGGGTTCCGTGGCACCCTAGAGTTCCGCAAGAGGTCACTAGGGGTTCCCTGGGAGATCACAATTTATTTAAAAAATTGTTTCAAATTCGGGCAACTTCACATTAAAGAGGTAAATTTCATTCTTTATTTTTAGTTTAAGAACACTGTTAATGCATATATACAGGCCTACACATGAAACGAATATAATAATTTTGTAACTTCTGGCCTGTATTTGAGCCTGAATGTGCAGGGGTTCCCCGAGGCCTGGAAAATATTTCAAGGGTTCCTCCAGGGTCAAAAGGTTGAGAAAGGTTGAATGAATGTGTTGATTCTGCTTTTGCTGATTCTAAATTACTATAAGGAGATTTGGATCCATGAAGTCTGTTCATGCTATAGAAACGAAGGAAGACACCAAATTTCAGCAATTACTCTTCCCAATAGCCACTTGAAAAAGATTTGCAGAGAGCTAATGAGCCTCTAGAACAGCATGAGAGATGATACTAAGGACTGCAGGGATGTCAGTGTAAATCACTGGCCTTTCCCATTGCAGATGCACCTCAAGACTTCAAGATGATGCTGAACTGAAGCTCATCATCATCCATAACCAGAGTCCTGGTTTTGGGTTAGGATGGACTATGTTCTTGATGCATTGGCTGACAGAGTGATGGATGGGTAAAAAAAGAGTAGCTAGTATATTATTTCAAAAGCTATAGAAAATCAGCTCATATAGTAAGTCTGGTTTTGTTGTTGTTCTTGATTAGCTTGACAGTAACTGATTCTGTCTGCAACATATAGGACAGGATTCAGCCCATTCCCATTGCCATCTTCATTTGGGTAGCACTTTCTTTTGGATCCTTGCAGGAACTAGTCTAGTAATAAGATGCAATTAATTGTTTTTACTAGACTGAGCAAACTCAGTCACTTTTCAAGTCACACCTCATGGACTTACTTCCCATTCAGAGATGCTTCTTTGATTTCTTTTATTGATTTACCTATTCCCAAAGGCTCTAGACAACTAACATTAAGAAACACCACCAAGCGACAACCCTCACAAAAGAATATATAAACCCACCCAAAATAAATTAAGGAAGAAGAAAACTCTTACATAAATGTTCTATTTATAGTTGTATATATTTATGATGCCTGGTAATTGTTTGCAGTGCTTAGTTCTATAGCAGTAATAGCTCTGCTGATCTTTTGGATTTTTGAAGTTCAATAAAAATCTGACTGAAATTATGTCTTTAATATGTAAATTGTGTGAAGTAATGTGTTTTGTTTTTGTTTTTGCTTTTCTAATAAGACGTTTGTTGTCCATGCCCATCTCTTTGTAAATGCTGACTTTTCTCCTTCGGTGGCCTTTGCATCACTCTCCCTCTTCCACATCCTTGTGACACCCCTGTTCCTACTCTCCAGTGTGGTTAGATCCACAGTTAAAGCTCTTGTAAGGTAAGGTTTCATGAGTGAACTCCCAAAAAAATTAGAGACTTGGTTTTAAATATTCAGCTCCATTGCTGCAGGAGTTAAAATCTGATTTAGATTTATTTATGGTATCACTCTTGGGGTTTTTCCATCCTACCAGGTCCCTCATCACTATGAATTTCCCTACATTATATTATCAGCTTGTCTACAGCCCCTATTGCCAGTATTCATTGTGGTATGCCCAGTGAATTATGTGGAAGATGTATATTAAGATGTATAGAACATGTGTTAATCCTTTGGGGAAAAAATAGCATTGATTCTGCTGAAATACTAAGGAAATATATCTTTTCAATCCTGCTGGTAGTGCTAAAACTGGTGTCATGTTAGAATTTAATCTAAGCATAATTGCTGATGGAATTTAAGATTAATCATGTGTTTGGGTGCTGTGGAGCTGTATCATCCTGTGAACGTAATTAATGATGGACTAAAAAACTATTTATGGACTGATGGAGTACAGAACTGTATACAAAACACAATAGGTTCTATTCAGTTCTGTTCATCCAGCCCTGAAAGGGACACTACTGGCTAAGGATATGCAAAGTTTGCTGAGTAAGGAATAGAATGTTCAAGAGAACTATGGAATGTTCCATGTCATTCCAGATTGTACCGAACCTCCTCACAGACCATGTCATTTCAGGAGAGGTTAGCAGTTTTTGGAAGTAAGTACTCCATACTGAAAGGAGTTCAAGGTTGCACTGGCGTAATTTAACCCTGAAACAGGCTTGTTTCACCTTAAATTGCTTCTAGTTTGGAATTGCTTCTTCTAATTCCCAAAACTTCCCTGAAACAGCATGGTACAGAGAGAAACACAATGTGTTTATTGTTTATTGGAATATTCCTCTCCCAGATCAACAAATTTTGCACATCCCTATTTTTAAGGATTTTTTAATGAAATTGATGCAGCCTATTTAGGACAGAGATGTGAGTGTATAATTAGGAACAGCCAAAGACGATAAAACATTTACAGTTTATACAATAGGTGCTATCACAGATTTTAAAATGGGTTTTGTGTACTTGATAATATCTCATAACATCTTAATTGCATTTCTGTCTCTCAGTCCCTCTCTCTCTTTCATATGCACCCACATTCTATCATACAATTCCTTTCTTATTACTATTTCATAACTCTTAATTATATGGTGACCACAAATCCACATTAATTCAATGAAGATTTCAAACTGTGGATTTGCATTCTTCCAGCAGATTGTGCCTTAAAGTAATGCATACTATTATAGTATGTGCGTGTGTGCACGAACGTACGTGCGTGCAGATGTGCTATGTTTTTGTACTTCACCTTGTGGCTCCATCAAGAAATTGAAAATGATTACAAAGTATTAATGTACTTTTAAATGTGAGAGCCAGTTTGGTGTAGTGGTTAAGGCATCAGGCTAGAAACAAGGAGACTGTGAGTTCTAGTCCCACCTTAAGCACAAAGGCCCAGCTGGGTGATCTTGGGCCAGTCACTTTCTCTCAGCCCTAGGAAGGAGGCAAGGGCAAACCACTTCTGAAAAACCTTGCCAAGAAAACTGCAGGGACTTGTCCAGGCAGTCTCCAAGAATCAGACATGACTGAGCGGATTAAAAAAAAAGGGGTCTACCTATATGCAAGTTCATACGTAGATACAGCTATTCTTTTACTCAGGCATCTTTTCTGCTCTTACTCAGAGCCAGTTTTACTAGAAATGTAAGATCTATGCAGATTAAAGAGGCAACCTCTATCTATGGACAGAGAGATAGGGAGGTTTCCATGTAACATTTTATCATCAGTCACTTGGCCATATTTGTTGAATTTATTATGACTTCAGAAGCTCTTGTTTCTCATTTGTGCCCCTCTGGTGTTTTCTTCTGTCCTTACTACTATCAGAGGGCACAGTGTACTTTTCAGCACTCTTTTATTGTTATATGTAATTGCTTTATTTTATTATATCGCCACTTTTCGGGTTTACTGGTCTGATATCTTACACGTACATGTTATACATATTCTAATAACTAATGAATAGGTATCATGAAGCCACCAAGAACTTTATGCTTTAAAGTAATACAGTTTTTCTGCTCATGATTTCATCAACAAAAATTATTTATTTATTTATTTTATTTATTTATTTATTAAATTTTTATTGCTGCCCATCTCCCCCCTAGGAGGGACTCTGAGCGGTTTACAACAAAAACCAAAAATATATTTTGTGGATTCAGTTTTCTCTATTTTGTTGTTTATTCGTTCAGTCACTTCCGACTCTTCGTGACTTCATAGACGAGCCCATGCCAAAGGTTCCTGTTGGCCGTCACCATCCCCAGCTCCCCCACGGTCGAGTCCGTCACCTCCAGAATATTGTCCATCCATCTTGCCCTTGGTCGGCCCCTCTTCCTTTTGCCTTCCACTTTCCCTAGCATCAGCATCTTCTCCAGGGTATCCTGTCTTCTCATTATGTGGCCAGAGTACTTCAGTTTTGCCTTTAATATAATTCCCTCAAGTGAGCAGTCTGGCTTTATTTCCTGGAGTATGGACTGGTTTGATCTTCTAGCAGTCCAAGGCATTTTCCTCCAACACCACCATTTAAAAGCATCTATCTTCCTTCGCGCAGCCTTCCTTATGGTCCAGCTCTCGCAGCCATAGGTTACTACGGGGAATACCATTGCTTTAACTATGTGGACCTTTGTTGTCAGTGTGATGTCTCTGCTCTTAACTATTTTATCAAGATTTGTCATTGCTCTCCTCCCAAGAAGTAGACGTCTTCTGATTTCCTGGCTGCAGTCAGTGTCTGCAGTAATCTTTGCGCCTAGAAATACAAAGTCTGTCACTGCCTCCACTTTTTCTCCCTCTATTTGCCAGTGATCAATCAAGCTGGTTGCCATAATCTTGGTTTTTTTGAGGTTTAACTGCAAACCAGCTTTTGCACTTTCTTCTTTCACCTTCGTCATAAGGCTCCTCAACTCCTCCTCGCTTTCAGCCATCAAAGTGGTATCATCTGCATATCTGAGATTGTTAATGTTTCTTCCAGCGATTTTAACTCCAGCCTTGGATTCATCAAGCCCAGCACGTTGCATGATGTGTTCTGCGTACAGGTTGAATAGGTAGGGTGAGAGTATACAACCCTGCTGTACTCCTTTCCCAATCTTAAACCAGTCTGTTGTTCCGTGCTCTGTTCTTACCGTTGCTACTTCGTCGTTATACAGATTCCTCAGGAGGCAGACAAGATGATTTGGTATCCCCATACCACCAAGAACTTGCCACAATTTGTTATGATCCACACAGTCAAAGGCTTTAGAATAGTCAATAAAACAGAAATAGATGTTTTTCTGAAAATCCCTGGCTTTCTCCATTATCCAGCGGATATTGGCAATTTGGTCTCTAGTTCCTCTGATCTGTGGGTCTTCCCTATTCTCTCTAGTCTGATTCTAAATTGTGCAGTAAGAAGTTTGTGATCTGAAGTACAGTCAGCTTCAAGTCTTGTTTTTACCGACTGTATAGATGTCCGCCACCTTTGGCTACAAAGGATGTAGTCAATCTGATTTTGGTGTCGACCATCTGGTGAAGTCCATGTATAAAGTCGTCTTTTAGTTTGCTGGAAGAGAGTGTTTGTTATGCACAGTGAATTGTCTTGGCAAAATTCTATCAGCCTATGTCCTGCTTCATTTTGTTCTCCCAGACCATGCTTACCTGTAAATCCAGGTGTCATTTGAATACCCACCTTAGCATTCCAGTCTGAAATGAAAATAACATCTCTTTTTGGTATATTTTCCAGTAGGTGCTGCAGATCCTCATAGAACTGATCTACTTCTGCTTCTTCAGCATCTGTGGTTGGGGTGTATATTTTGATCACCGTGATGTTAAATGGCTTACCCTGAATTCGAATTGAGATCATTCTATCGTTTTTTGGATTGTATCCAAGCACTGCTTTAGCCACTTTATTATTAATTATGAAGGCTACTCCATTTCTTCTGTGGTCCTCTTGTCCAAAGTAGTAGATCTGGTGGACATCTGATGTGAAGTGACCCATTCCAATCCATTTCAGTTCACTGACACCCAAAATATCTATATTTAATCTTGAAATTTCACCAATAAGCACATCCAATTTGCCCTGGCTCATAGATCTTACATTCCAGGTTCCTATGGTGTGTTGATCTTTAGAACATCAGATTCGTCGTTCACCACCAGCACTGTCAGCCACTAGCCATCCTTTCATCTTTGAGCTAGCTGCGTCATCACATCTGGGGCTAGTTGAACGTATCCTCTGTTCCTCCCCAGTAGCATTATAACCATCTTCCGACCTGGGAGTCCCAACTTCCGATGGTATACCGACATATCTCTGGTTGTACTGATCCATTTAGTTTTCACGGCAAGAATACTGGGGTGGGTTGCCGTTACCTTCCCCAGGGATCGTATTTAGTCTGACCTCTCTGCCATGTCCTTCCTGTCTTGGGTGTCCCTTCACGGTTTAGCTCATGGCGTCATTGAGGTATTCAAGCTCCAGCACCACAACAAGGTAACAATCTCCTTTGCTGGACTATTTTCCATTGCTTGATTATGCCATTTTTTAAAAAAAATCTCCATAGAAACTGAAAAATGGCATAATCAAGCAATACCTAAACAGTTATAAAATCCCTAATAAAATTGCTGTGCAAAGTGTAGATATAAAGCCCTAATAGCAGGTTAGCTTAATATTCTTATTCAAATTCCTAAAAGGGCAGTGTGCATTTTTAACCATTTTAATGCACAATTATGCAGACTTCACTGGATTTTTACCCAATAAAAATGGAATCCTTATCTGTCCAAAGACTAGACATCGGAGTGTCCCTTATGGAATCAAGGGTTTGCCTCTGCTGCAGTTTCCTAGAGTAGTGAACATTGCTGTTGTAAGTAGCACTGATATAATTTGTTTAGCTTGCTACCATTCTTCTCTTTTCATAGTGTCCAAAAGTTAAATGAATTTCTCTCGAGTGAAGAAATTGCAGAAGACCACAATAAATGTTCCGAGCCAATAAGCCAAGACAACCACAGCAAATACGAGGTGCTTGTAAGTGTCATTTTAAGTTGATTGTGAAATTGGCAACATCCCACTCTTAAATCCTTGCCTGTAATGCCAATAACTGTCACTTCCCTTGCAATTAATAACTACAGTAGTAAAAGTTATTAATGTCCCCTTATTATAGATTATACTATGACTGCTTTTTGTTTAAAGCCAGCAGTGGATGGTGAGACAGTTTGCTGGCAGGATCCGTCAGCTGTATTGTGAAGCAATCAAAGGGAGGGGGGAATCCAATCCTTATCAGAACAGTTGGGATGCATCTCAGTCACCAGTATAAAGGCATGCAGTTTGCTGATTTGATAGCAGTCCCTGGAACAGGCTTAAATTCCTGATAGCAATAAGGGATCCAAGCCAATCAACAACTGCACACTTAGAAAATGACTTCATGGATCATGCTGCACCATAGTTTGAATTAAACATGGTGGGTTTAAGAAGCCATAGTGTCCTGGTTCACATATTCTACTAAGCCATGAACCGTGGTTTGTATCCAGAAACACTTGGGATGAAACTTTGCACCACGCCACCATAACGCAAACCTCATCGTGGCTTAGTATAGTGTGTAAACCCAGCCAAAGCTGACCAAGACCATAAGCTTCTGCCTGTACTGAACCCAGATATTTGTGATAGAAACCATCTTTTCTTCCCTTTTTGTGGTAAGGAGTGCATCTACTAGGAAACCAACTCACTGTCCATTGCTGACATCTGCATTCATGTACCCACTCACCATGTTTCTGTCTTCCTGGTCTTGCACAGACCCTCAAAGTTGTTAACCGTAAGAGGCCTGCCAGAGAGGACTGGAACAATTACAGCTCTCCTGTAAGAAGATCTGTTAGCAGCACAGAAGCAGATGATTTTTGTGTAAAGGTGATAATAAGGTCACTCTTTCTAATTATGTTGTTTCTAATAAGCATAAAAGTTCTAGAACCATAGTTCCAAGTTGAGAACACAATCCATAGTTACTGCCTGAAACATCCTTATTTGTATTGCAATAGAGGACCACCAAGATATTTCTCACTAACCTGAGAATATAGAGAATGATTTTAGTAATATGATTATCAGATTGGAGGATAGGACCTTTGAAGAAGCATGGATTAGTTGCTAGGAGAGAAAAGACTGTAGTTTCCACATAGTTTTGTTAACCATAATTTGTTGACTAAACCACAATTATCTAAATTCAGACATCACACCAAGCCATAAACCAGTGAGGCTGGGTTTACTCAATATGATAAGCCAAAATCAAACATATCACATTATAGTTTAGCATAATGTGTGAATCTAGCCATTTACTCTTTCCAGTTTTTATAGAATAAAAACTTCTATGGAAAGGATGGTGTTTCCAGACGTATCTCAACCATTTTTATAAAGTGAAGACAAGTTTGTTCTCTATCTGGTATGACAACTACGGGATGGATTATAGGGCTGTATCTCCTCCACCATTTCTATGAACCTCTGCTTACTAACCTCTATTCCTTAGTCTGATTTTACTTTTATTTGAATAAAATAAAAGTACACGTGGCTATTATGTAATTCCAGAATTTGTTTCTCCAACAGATTGTCTATAGAAAGTAGAAATAGAATTTAATTGTTGGGTGTAGAATTATTTTTTACCATGTGCTCAATCAACCTGTATGGTGTTTTTTTTTATGTTAAGCATTGCTCATAGTTATGCTGTATAATGTTATCAATTGTTAAAAATAAACAATGGTTAATTCAGATGGATTTATCCCCAAGAGTGCATAGAATTGTCTTTCAGACCTAAACACATTTACAGGGAAGCAAGCTAAACTGAGTTAATTTAAACCTACTTCTCAATAAAAATACTTAGGGACATATTATTGTTATAACATGACCGTTCTGAACACGAGGAAGAGAAGAACTGTAAAGTCTGATAGGAAGAATTATGGGATTTGGGTTTTGCATTGTTTATGCTACAGAGGTAAATTAGGGTTTGTGGTTTTTTATTTAAAAAATCAAGATGTTATGGACTTAATACAGAAAGAAGCATACTGATGCAACAGAGAAATATTTATTTCATCTGCTATGTTGCATCATCCATTCTATCTTCTATGATGTTGCAATAAGAATTTAAAATTGCCTCCTTTGATTGAATTGGAAAACCTTGGGAAGATGCTGGTAGACCAGATAGCGATGTTCTGTACGCTATAATTTATGAGCCAGGTTCCCCCCCCCCTCTAATACAGCAGTTGCCTATGATCAATACTCAAAGCATAATGTTAAATTGGGAGTAGGAGTAGGTAGGGATCAGATAAATCCAGGATTTCTGTTAAATCAGAAAGCTATAAAGAAATTTTAAAGGGGACAAATATGAGTGATGTTTTGTATCAGCATAGATCATTTATGTTCTTGTTGCTGTTCCAACATAGGTCACAAATGGATTTTTCACATGGACGCCTGAAGGAGTTCCAACCCTGTCCAGCATTGATATTCGAATTCCTCAAGGTATTAATGCATTGATTATAATGAGTAGGGTTTGCAAATGTTCATAATCAAGCAAGACAAATCACTATGCAACAGTAAACTTCTGAGCACAAAGCAGAAACAGGTGTGCATCCATATCTACATCAGTATTGCATACTGTAGTGTGAATGTGGATGCACATTGATCTTAGCAATGTGCATGAGGGAAAAAATGATCCATCTAATACTTCATTTGCTTAATTGCTCTCTGGACTGGGGCCAATGTAAGTCAACATTTCAAGCAAAATTATTTCTATTATTGCAGGTCAGCTAACAATGATTGTGGGACAGGTAGGCTGTGGTAAATCATCTCTCTTGCTAGGAATACTTGGAGAGATGCAGAAGATATCTGGGAATGTGATCTGGAACAGGTAATTTTGTTTATCCTTTAAGTTGCTGTGTGGCTTTTTTTTAAGGTACAGACCTGTCATGTCTTTAAAATATATGAATTATATTACCAGAGCAGTGAACCCTGAAGTGAATTGATGTTGCTTATAGCTGCTAAATATCTTTGCTTTCCTCATTTAACTAATCCATATGAACAGCTACTGTAGATTCAGTGTGTGTTCATGTGTGTCACAACCAGCTACACACTTACTGTATCATTGTACTTGTGATTGAGAAAAGATTGATCATATTGCATTAACTATGTGTCAAAGGAAAAAGAACATTCATTTTTCGTCAAATTGCAAAATAATGTTTATAAAATTGCTTCAGTGTGCCATATAACATGGGATAAGATCATGCTGTGGACAAAATGTTATCATATATTAATAACCTTTTCTCTGTTATTGATATTACAGTAGCATTCCTGACAGCGAGACAGGGGAAGATGTCAGGTATGATGATACATTTGGCTCTAGGTCATACAACACAAAGAAACAAAAACATCTAATATGCTAGAAGGTGTTTTTTTTAAATAATCAAATATTTTGTATCAGAAAAATTGTATAGGCTATTTTGATGAGAATGTTTTGATGTTTGGGATGACCAGCCACAGTGACTTTAACCCTGAATGAATTACTGTATATCACATGTCTATGAATGTTGATCACATTCATTTACTTTTAAAATTCAAGCATTTCTAATTATTTGCTAAAATGTGTAACAACTACTAAGTTACTATGTACCCTTTTTGCAGCTCTGAGATGGAAACCACTACTGAAATTGAATTCAGGTACAGCATTTTAAAACAGTTTTTAAAATCTTCCAAAGATTTCTATCAACAAAGTAGTTTCATTCTGCTATAATTGTAAGATCAAGGATATATTATGTGCTTTCTATATAGTGTTATATCAAAAGAGAGAGAGAGAAACCCCTAAATATCCATGCTGTCAAGTTTATGCAAATATCTATGTAACTCCTGTCCACTTTGTAAACTGAGAAATTGTGCCTTATAGAGAATAGTGCATGTACATTTTATCATTACAATTCTCTGATGTGCAAAAATCAGAACAGCTCATATATAAATACTGTCTAGTGTTTCTATGATTCTTTTAAAGCCTAGAACTCTATTTTTTTTCTGTGCTGCTGAGATAAAGTAAAAGCACACTTAATACTGAGTGTCACTCCTAGATTTTGCTGCAGTTGACTAACATTTCTTTCTCTGGAGCTAGAGGCTCAGAAAAAGGAAGAAAAAAAAAGAATTTATAACAAGGCAAAAGGGCATTATTGCCTAATAAAATTCTCAGTGGATTGAGAGATGTAAAATCAGGAAAGAACTGAATCATGACTGCAGGTAGCACTGGCTCACTATTTTAGCAACATGACTGCTAAATTATGCAAAATTTGGATAATTGCTAAATTATGCATAATTTGAGAAAAATGGGATGGCTAATAAATGTTTCTGTTCATTAAAATGTCTGAGTCCCTGTCTTTATGACTATCAAAGAAAGTCATAAATAGAAGTCAAAGACTTAAACATTCATAATGATTCAATATGAATTGAAAATTTCCATTACAGTACTTTCTGAAAGAAACAGTTTTCCTCAAATTTAGAGACTATCTAACATTTTCAGCTATGTCATCATTCATATTTAATTAATACGGTGATACATTAATCTAGAATGACTCACCACACAATTGTTCAGAGGAATTAATAGATTAGATTTCTTATATCGAAATGCCAAACTGGGACAACTTCCCGGGGAGGTATGGCAAACTAAAGTTGGCTCTGCGAAAGCGGAGCCGACAACCACAGCAAAGACCAAGGAACCAGTGAGTAGACTGGTTCTTTGGAACCTCTCCAGATAAGGAGAGGACGGGAGATCGCCCACATGTGCTCCGGATGGCTGCTCCTCATGAGGAGACCACAGGACAGTGGTTTTCCATAGGTTTGAGTGACAGGAGATGGCAGGATTAGCCATCTTACTTGCAACTGCAGCGGAGACTTTTAAAGGACACTAAGTTTGCAAACTTCACCTTCTAATCACTTTCTGAAATTGCTCATTAACTACTCCTAAGCTATTAGAGACCTTTGGACCGACAAGTTTGAAAATACTGGGTGCGTCTGCCTTCAATCCTGAATGAAAGAAAAAAATAATTATAATCTTAAGAATTTAAAGAATGTGAAATAAACAGCAAAAAGCTAAATAACATTTTGATCTTATAAAGTTATAAATGGACTAAGGGTCCAGATAAAATTGGAATATTGAAACTTTTACAATAAGATTTTGGAATTAATTATAAAGAACAAACAGCTTCTCATGGGAAATAGATTCTGTTTTGATTTTTACAAGACAAAACAAAGATAAGCGATTTCATGATTTCAAAAACTGGACACTAGAGGGAACTAAAGTTTTTAGGTAGAGGAAAGATTTACAAGCCTGTAAAATGTTGCAAAATGTTATAACAATAAAAATACTGAAGGAGACTTTTGAAGAATGAAATCAGAAAATAGTAGCTACAATATCCACAATGTCAGTAATGATGTCTGCTTCTATGGATAGACTATGTCCAAAAGTTGTAACTGAAGATGTAGAACAGATGTAGAACAAACAGACAGATGTAGAACAAAGTTTATTTGACAAGATAGAGATGGTATCAAAAGTGGATTTGCAACTGACAGGCCAAGAGAATGACTTAGAAAAGGATGTTTCATTGGAAAGAAACTGGCTGAGGATTTAAAATTTAAAAGGGGAATACTAATGACAAACCAAGAGAGTGACCTGGATAATTTTTTTCCTGTTGGATTTACAAAAGAGGCTTGTTAAAGCCTTGAAGAACTCTGTGCGATGGAACAAAGAAGAAATGAAGAGAAATCAAATCCTATGACAATATTTGAACTAAAGATTAAGACTGTTAGAAGTAAAAGGAAGAAATATAAAGTTGGTTTATTTGATCAAGGTTAAAACAAGATATGTTGTTACTTCTGGCAACCCTTTATGGACTTTCTGCTGACACCAGGGCTGAAAAGATGACGTTTTATGTATTTATTTATAGATAAGAGATGGGATATGGGATGAAGAGATAAATGTTTGTAACCTTAGAGGGGGTGAAGAGTCACTAAATTTGTTTAACTTGTTGTGATGAAGGTTGGAAGTCACTTCTTTATATATTTATTTTCTCTTTCTTTATTATATTCTTACTTTTCTCTTTCTTCTCTCTTTTTTCTTTTTTCTGGCACCTTTTACCCCTTTCTATATGCTTTTCTTTCTTTAAGTTTAGTTTGTATTAATAGCCATGTAAAAACTATTATAATCAAAAATTTTAATAAAAATTATATATGTAAAGACATGCCAAACTGGGAGCTACATTCACTTCAAGGTAACCTCACTATAACCTTGCATACAGTAGTTAGGGCAAACAAATGTTATAAAGAGTAGTTTAACTGATAATGCATCTCTTATGACAATATCCTTTTTTACGAGCAATAGGAAATATTAACTTGTCTTTGAAAGAAGACATTAAAATAACATCATAGTGAAGAATCATTTCAGTATCTTTCAAAGTAAATAGACATCATACATAGAAACACTTAGGTGAGTTCTTTTTTTTTTTTTCAGGAAAAGAGGACCAGTGGCATATGCTTCTCAGAAACCATGGTTGTTAAATGCTACAGTGGAAGAGAATATCACTTTTGAAAGCCCCTTCAATAAACAAAGGTAATATTTTTAAGAGCCATGTAAAAACTAATAATAGGCAGTCCCCATTATCATCCTGAGAGTAAACATTTTTACTGTTGTTGATAATATTATTTTCCTAGCTACATGGTGCAAATGTTGAGTAGTTGTGTCACCTTTCAACTATGTAATGGGGACACGGTGGCTCAGCAGGTTAAACCGCTGAAGCTGTAGGGCTGCCGGTCGGAAGGTCGGCAGTTTGAATCCCCACGCAACGAGGTGAGCTCTCGTTGCTAGTCCCAACTCCTGTCGACCCAAACTGTTCGAAAGCTAGCGAGTAGATAAATTGGGTACCACCTTAAAGTGGGAAAATATGCTGGCGTCCTGTCGGGGGTCGGTATCCACCAGATGGAAGATCTCTTCGAATGGCGGCGGTTACGACAGATCCCAGAAGCAACAACATCTACAGGACGTCAGCAGCCGGCTCCGACGCAAGGCACCCTGGGACATGTAGTCCGGAAGCCAGGAAGAGTCGGTTCCCTTACCCCCTCCCCTCGCGCACGGATTAGAAAAACATTGTATAATTGAATTGAAATGTATAAACGATGTATGTAAGCCGCCCAGAGTCCTCCGCTAGGGAGGAAATGGGCAGGGTATAAATACAAGTATAAATAAATTTTTAAAAATGTAATGATCTGAAGCATTAACTCATATTGATTGGGGATCTCTCTTTTCCTGGAAGGTCTATATTGACAGCAGTAGACTTTGTCTTCTTGACTATATGCCTGTTCAAACATTATTACATTTACGTGGAAGCCAATGAAAAATACTTTTATATGGAAAGTATATTACACGGAGAGTTGAAACTGCTGTGTAACTAGATTTGCCCAAGTGTGTGGAGGGACTTGATAGCAATACTACATATTCTTTATAAGAAACATCCAATGTGGGCAACCTAAGATCTGTGGTGTCCATTTGAACTTACTTTCAGCAGTCTCCACATAGAAACTTAACATTTGTGGTGATCCAAAGATAGTCTTACTAGGATTATATGAATGCAATTTCTTTTAAATAAAAGAAAAATCTAAAATAACTATTAATTATATCTTAGTAACAAAAATACTTTAATGTTTCAAACTAAACTGTTACCATATAAAAAATACCTGATTAAACATGTTTATTTATGAACATTTTTGAAGGATGGTTAAGGCTCTGGGCTAGAATCCAGAAGACTGAAAGTTCTAGTCCTGCCTTAGGCATGAAAGCCGGCTGGGTGACCTTGGGCCAGTCCCTCTCTCTCAGCCCAATTCACCTCACAGGGTGGTTGTTGTGGGGAAAATAGGAGGAGAAAGGAGTATTAGGTATGTTTGCCACCTTGAGTTATTTATAAAAATAATAAAGGCAGGATAGAAAATTTAAAAAATTAAAATAAATAAAATGATAATAAGTATTCACTTGATCCTTCTGTTTATTTGGAAAGCAGCTTTCCTTCAGTTGTGTCCAGTATTATAATGGACTTGATTCTATTAAAAATATCTTACTAGTAAAAGAGGGAGACTATCTTCAATTATTAAATGCACATCAATTTCAAATGCCTCCAATTTACTGTGACATGGCATCTCTGAATTATACAATATTTCTCAGTATTTATGACATCTTTTTTACATATGCTATCATACATCATTTGAAGAGCAATATGTTAGGAGTATGATCTTCAGATAATGTATTTTCCAACCAGGAAGCGGTGGCAACATATGAAATAAGTAACCAAAGGGTTTGAGTTTAGGAGGAAACACACACCCCTCTTTGCATTTCAGTACTAGGTACTATTTTTCTTCATTATAATATGCAGTCCTTGCTTACGACATCCTTCTTTAAGAAGACATTTATCTATGTTTGTACTAGTATTCTGAGGCAATATACTTCATACTCTCAGATTCTGCAGAAGTAATATGGAATCATAATCATGGTAGATCCATGGCAAGATTTTGGTGTGTTCTTTCTCAAAGGAGTCTTAAGAATGATTCCAGAGTACACTGTATCTTAACACTTCTTATTAAATAACAATTTAAACATAGCACTCTCACAGTTCTCCATTTTACCACCTTCTCCATCCTTCTCCTAAGTCCTTCCTCTTCCCTTTTTAATGTTTATTGTTTTTAGATGCTGCCTCCACATGTTAGATCTTTTCCATTTGTTTTATGTAGTAATCTATGCTTCCCAGTACAAATGAACGAATGTGATGCTCCTAACCTACAGTGTTGACAAGTTTAAACTTGCAAATAATCTGATTTAAATCATTTAGATCATGGGGCCCCTAAAGGCAGTTGTAGATTGTAGTCTCCTTGGAATACAGAACCAAGGCATACTTTGTCTATTTTTAGCCTCAGAATACTTGATAGTGCACTATTAGCTAGAATGTCATATATTTGCCTGAAACAGGTGGGATTCCCATTAGAACAGTAAGTGCTTAGCAAGCATACATTTTCCAATGTGTGACTTTTCCAGCTGATTAATCTTGTTTTTAAAAAGTGAAATATGCTGGTGAAGCAGTCTCCACATGAATTGACAATTGCCCTTTTTGTTTCCACAGGTATAAAGCAGTAATTGATGCGTGCTGTCTTCAGCCTGATATTGACATTCTACCTCATGGAGACCAAACTCAGATTGGAGAGAGGGTTAGTGATTGTGTATAATTTTAAAACATTGAGCACCCAAACTTATCACATGGTCTTAAATTTCTAATTGGTATTTGAGAAAATGGCTTTGTTCAGCAAACACAGTTTCAGGTCCTTTCTAATTTCTAAGTCATGAACATAATAATCCTGACTAAGTTATTATCTCAGACTTACTTTTCCAGCTGTACCCTGGGAATAATTACCATTGACTGCAGGAGCTGCTAGTAGGATGAATAATAGAATGAATGATGAAGCACTTTGTATTTTAGAAATAATAAATACATTATTCAAATATTATTAGGGTAATCTTTTTAGAATGAGTATGAAAGTCCTGACTATCTTGTTTAATAACTTTTGATACTTTTATCTTGACTGCCCTATCTTTTAAGCATGCCTGGAAGTGCCAGGTTTGGGAAAGCATAGTTTGAACAATAATCTCTCAAAATTATATTGGTTTCTAACTGAATTACTTTGTCTTTTCTCCAAGGGTATTAATTTATCTGGAGGCCAACGTCAAAGGATCAGTGTAGCAAGAGCTCTTTACCAACAGACAAATGTGGTGTTCCTGGTAAGCTTACTGTTACTAATTCTACCATCTAAACCAAAAAGGCTTTCCTTTCACTACAAATGAATGACTTTGACCTCAATGACCTCAAGTAACCAGGCCCTACTTATTTATTTATTTTCTATCCCACCTTTATTATTTTTAAAAATAACTCAAGGCGGGGAACATACTAATACTCCTTCCTCCTCCTATACAACAACCCTGTGAGGTGAGTTGGGCTGAGAGAGATGGACTGGCTCAAGGTCACCCAGCCGGTTTTCATGCCTAAGGTGGGACTAGAACTCACAGACTCCTGGTTTCTAGCCCAGCACCTTAACCACTAAACCAAACTGGCTCTCTCCCTATGCCAAGTAGGGCTTTATAGGTAACTAACTGTACCTTGAATCGCACCCAGAAGCACACCGGCAACCAGTGTAGCTCACAAAGAAGAGGTGTTACATGATTTTGAGTGTGGCACCAGCTGTGATTCTGGGGCAGGGGCAGCAGTGTGGCTACTGCTGTTTGGGAGATTCTGGAGGATTTCAGAGTTGCTGCATCACAGATAACCAGATGTGAGGACCTGCTTGTGAAACTGGCCTCTTGAGATCAGTGGGGATGGCTGCTACTGTACCAGACTTCCTGCTGCATGGCAGCTTCCCTGCCAGAGCTGCTTGACTCTGTAGCCAAGTTGGCAATGGAGTTTCCTAGAAATGTATTGGGAGACTTCAAGGATCTTGGGGCTTTTCTTGAGCCTCTGATACACAATTTGACATTGGCCTTAATTACCACTTTGAATGAAAGGGTGGCAATGATCTTTGATTGGATTGTGCCTGTGCTGCCTCTCCCTGTCTTGGAGAGTCCCCTGGTTTTCAGAGGAACTCTGAGCAATGAAGCAGCAGAAGAGAGCCAATAGAGGAAGATGAGCAGCAAATTGAACTGAACACAGGTAAGGGCTTAACTTGTGGAGATAAGAGTGATGAATATAAGTATTTCTCTGCTCTTACTGCATTTGCAGATTGCTAGCTGATGGCTCCATTTAAGGTGACTTTTTGGAAAAGGGGAGCTCCCTTTGAAAGCTACTCAGAGGTTACAGCTGATCCAGAATGCAATGGGGTGGGTAGGAACAGACGTGCTTCAGCACGCCCATGTAACACCACTCTTGCACAAGCTGCACTGGCTCCCAATGGGCTTCCAGGAGTAATTAAAAGTGCTGGTTATCAACTGTAAAGCCTTTCAGGTAGTCCTCATTTAGCAACCACAATTGGGATGGGCAATTTGGTCATTAAGCGAAGCAGTCGCTAAGTGAAACTACGACAGTGCTTATGATCTCACTTCAGCTTTCCTTTGCTTTACAGACCTGCAAAGGTCATAAATGTGAGGATTGGTTGTAAAGTTACTTTTTCATCACCATTGTAACTGCGAACGGTTGCTAAACAAGACAGTTGCTAAATGAGGACTACCTGTAACTGTGGGGTGTTGCTGGCTTTTGGGGTTCCAGGCGCAGATTAATCCAAACAACGTGTTTTAAGGCTAACAATATCTTTATTGATAGCATAAGGCAATAATGGATGTATAGTGCATTATTGCAAAAAGGAAAAAACAAAGCATACGCAGAGTTCCATCAGCAGATGTGAGGAAAGAAAAATCATGGTCTATGCAAAGACCAGGCGTAGTTACAGTACAGAAACAAAGTACATGTAGATAGCAGTCAAAAGAAGCATAGAAAAAGAGTGAGTGAGATGAGTACCCATAGTTCATAGTTGAATTATACCCATGGTTCAACATTCTGATTGGCTAATGTGGGCTAGGCCATTTTTCAGCTTAACATTGTAGTAACAGTTGTACTTACTATAAACCGCCATGAGATGGCGGTGTTGCATATTGGCTTTTCTCCCGGGGAACAGTTCTCATGGGACAAGACTGTTATCATCACATTGTTTTGACTAGAGAAAAGCACATCTGGTGTTTACATGTTTTTTGTTATGGGAAACCGCTTACAGCAGAGGAACTTGGAAAATTCCATTTTACAGGCTAGGATTTCATAGTGAAGGAATCCATTCGCTTGAATCCTACATAGAATAACTTTAACAGTAACAGCATAGGGCCAAGTTATTGGAAGACTGCCTGCCTCCACTTATTTCTGCCCATCCCATGAATTTTGACAGAGTAGGCATGTTCTGGGTCCCTTCTCTTAAACAATGTCATCTAACAGGACCCAGGAAGCATTCCTTCTCTGTCATGGCACCTACCCTATGGAACACTATACCTCTAGAGATTCAAATGACCCTGACCTTGCTGGCCTTCTATAAGACTTTGAAAATCTGGTTCTTCCCTGGGAATTGGGCCATCTTGTTGGTTTTGTTTTGATATTTATTGAACGACTCCAAGTACATTGAGTTCTCAGTTGGCTTTAAGTTCTTTTCCTATTGTTGGTTTCTGTTTCTATTGTTTGTTAGCTGCCCAGAGTCATGTCTGAGTGGGTATCTATATCAATCAATCGATCGCTGTAGTTTAGATGCAGGCAAGGACCAGTAAGTCCAAGTAGCAAGGCAAGGTGGAAGATTGCTAAAGTAAAGCACAAAACTGGCTATTACAAACACAGCAAGTAGTCTTTGCATGGGTGCTTTTGTGCTTCTGCCATTTGAGCCCTCCCTGTCTCAACTGGGGTTTATTAACACTTCTCTTGGCTGCAGTTCTCTACAAGACCATCACTCCCAGGTAGCCCAGCCTTGCAATCTGCCATTTGCAGCTCCAAGTCTTAGCTCACTGCTTCTGAACCCTGTGGTGTGGACAGTTCTTAAGCGTCAGAGGCAAAGGTGTCAGTCATGAGCAACTGAGTCTGTACAAGTGGACAAGGAAAACCACAATCCCTCAGTAAGGGATGAGGGATGAGCTGTGCTTCCGTACTTTTGCTCCACTTCCTCCTCTTCCTCCTCTGAAAGTCAATGGACAACATACTAACTCAACAAGAAGATAATATTTTCAAGATGTGGCAGGTCTCTTCCACAAGCAAAATATTTTACACAATGTCTCATTTCCAGAGATAGTTCTATTTTACCTTCCTTAGCAGCAAATTCTCTCAAGAAGGAGGAAGATGCTGTGGGTAGTCCTAGGAGGAAACAGGATTTTTTCCCCAACATTTCACAAATTGACCCAGAGTATTGGATAAAGTTCTGAGCAGCCCTTCTCAGAGGAGTCCTTAGTATTACTATTACACACACACACACCCCACTGGTGACTGAGCCCTTTCCCCAAAGGCAGGAATGGTAAAGTCAAACCCATCCCCCACCAGGGGCAATTTGCTGCTGAAGTTAGCAAAGTCCTTCCCCTCAGGCTGGAAAAATGAGAATTGTCTCCTCCTCCTCTCTTACCTAGTTTTTGTGAATTGGTTAGTTCCAGCGCCAATAACAACAACAACAAAACCCTTCTTGTCAGCAAGCACTGGTATTAAGTTTCCTAAAATATTTTAAAACAAAACAACAATAGTACTGAAATATCATTTGTTGGTAATGTCTATTTTCTTGTTTAGGATGATCCATTTTCAGCACTAGATATCCACTTGAGTGATCATCTCATGCAAGAAGGAATTCTGAATTTGCTAAGAGAAGACAAGAGAACCATTGTTTTGGTTACCCACAAACTACAGTATCTGCCACATGCTGACTGGGTAATGAAGCTTCTTTATATTGACTTGTTAATATTATGTTGATAAATATTGAAATGGTGTGTAGGTGTGATTCAGCAAAAGCCTTTAAGCACTTTAAAATTGTACTGGTTTCGGGGGCGGGGAGAGAAAATTAACTCAGGTAAATTGCGTCTCCCGCTAAAATCAATGAGACAAATGTGTTTAACTTTGGTTATTTATTTCTCCACCTGCCCTTAGTGGTGTTGTTATATCACTGCAGCCCTGGTAAAATATTTGCTTTGTAACTTGGTATTGTTACAGCTCCTGGCAACCCTACCCCAGATAATGTTGTAAGACTCTCAAAGGCAATTCATGCTTTACGTATTAATCTCAGTTAAATAATGCAACCAACTATAGACAGCAAGATACATGTCTCGTTTGCATACATGTTTATGGCCATGTTTATTTGCATTAAGCAAGGAAGTAGAATTTGGAAAGAGTGCATCTCTACTTCTCTGCCTCTTCGATTCCATTTAAATTATTATTTATTTATTTATTTATTTATTATTCAAATTTATATGACTGCCCAACTCCCCCAGCGGGGGACTCTGGGCGGTTTACAATAAAATTAAGGTTAAAATATAAATATAAAATTACAAATTATTAACACAATATAAATAAATATAAAATCCAATCTGGCGAGTTGATCTCAAATAATAGGGAGGACATTATGGTATTAACCACCCCCAGGAGGAGCTATTACTCTTCCCCTCCCATGCTAGGTGGCAGAACCAGGTTTTCAGATCTTTCCTAAAGGTCGGGAGGGAGGAAACCTGCCTCAACTCTGGGGGCAAGATGTTCCAAAGGGCGGGCGCCACTACAGAGAAGGCCCGCCCTTTGTCTATAATTATTTATAGACATGTAGGTCTATTTACAGGCTAACCTTTAGGGTACTGCCCTCACAGGGCAACTTACGTAATAATAAAAGAGAAAATGTATAATATAAATTAAACTAAATTCATAATTATTTAGCTCAGCCCAAAACTATGAAAAAGCGTACTGTAGTTAAAAATGAATAAATGACAGCAACATTAAATTATCATGCAAAGCATCATGGAAAAGCTCCATTGCAACTGCTTTAAAATAAACAGGGTAATACCTCAGTGGGAAAAGAGGTACAAAGGCTGGGGTGCCTCACTGAGATCAACTTGTCTCTCTTGCTCACCAGCTGTACCACTTTCATTTTTAGGCTCATGGACAGGACCTCTGACCAGAGGTTAATACCTAGGCAATCGATTTAAATTCTTGGTCCTTCAAGTTTTTTTCTTGCTTTAAGTAATAAAGAAAAGTACTGCAGTTATTGCAGCAAAACCTAGCAATTTCTTTGATTTCTGAAATATGTTTCAGTCTCTCTTCTGAACATCTATGAAGTTGTCATAAATTTAAGCACGATGCAATGTGATGTAGTGGTGCAGTCGTTAAAATCTAAACCCCGCTACACTGGATGGTCTTGTATTGTTCAGTCTTTCTCAGTTTAACCTCTTTCACTATATAGGACAAGCAGTATATAAATGATGTAGTAATGCCACTGATAATAATAAACCATTGACATTGACATTTGGATTCCATCCATAAAACACTTAAAAAATTAGATTGTTGGAGGAAAGGAATTCATTTTATGAAAGATGGCTTATTTTAAAGGGTCCTAAAATGAATGTCCAAAAACAGAAGCACTTAAAATTATAACTAGTCTGACATGCTTTTGGGCATTTCACCTTTCTTGCTTATGGGAAATTTGAGAAATTATAGATAGCCTAAGTCTTTGAAGAGAAAAAACTGGCCATGTATCTTGGAGAAATGTTAGTTTCAGTAAATGATTCATTGATTGAAAAGGAATTACAGGTAGTCCTTGACTTATGACCATTCATTTAGTGACTGTTCGAAGTTATGACAGTGCTGGGAAAAGTGATTTGCGATCAGTCCTCACACTTACGACCATCGCAGCATCCCTGTGGTCACATGATCAAAATTCAGGCACTTGGCAACTGGCATGTATTTATGACAGTTGCAGTGTCCCGGGGTCACATGATTGCCATTTGCAACCTTCCCAGCTGGCTTCTGACAAGTAAAGTCCTTTGGAATAACTTACCCCCAGAGGTGAGGCAGGCCCCCACTCTCCTGGCCTTCAGAAAGGGAGTTAAGACGTGGCTATGCCACCTCGCTTGGGGCGAGAGGGGGGATAGTCGAGCATGGGGGTGGTTGATACCTTGATGTGGCCCCAGAAAAAATTTACTAAGACCATCTTGGACTTTATATTTTATATTTTATATTTTATATTATTTTATACTGAATATTTTATGCTTTTTATTCATTGTAAACCACCCAGAGTCGTCGTTACACGAGATGGGTGGTGAATAAATATGATAAATAAATAAAGTCAGTGGGGGGATCCGGATTGGCTTAATGACCACGTGATTCACTTAACAACCATGGTGATTCATTTTACGACTGTGGCAAAAAAGGTCATAAAATTGGGCGTGACTCACTTAACAACCACCTCACTTAGCAATGGAAATTCCAGTCCCAATTGTGGTCATAAATCAAGGACTACATGTCTATGAAAACAATCACAAGCATTTAGTTGTGAGCCATTGCAGTCTCCCCAAATCCAATTAATTTTGCTGACAGGGAAAAACGGTTTCTTAAGAGCCCTTTCCAGTAGTGCCCACAGTAGTGGCAAGGAGGATCAGAATGATGTAAGCAGTATTGCAGAATTGGGATGCAAGCCCCACCATTTCCTACACATATCACACAAGTAATACACATATCCAAAAGGGCCAGAGCTTGTAATGCAATGTGCATCATCTGCAAGACCTGCAGACCCCACTGGTCTTTTCTGTTTCTTTCGGTACTTAAAGTACTTATCAAATCAAATCTTTATTATGGTCATAGACCAGCATATTAAAGCACTTAAGTTTCCACTTGTGATGCATTTTTGATGGCTGAGTACAAACAAATATTAGTTATCTCGGGATCTTTATCCACCAAAAGAAGCTGCACCTAGAATTCTTCTGTCTGACCTGGAAATGGGCTTAGAAGAAGTGTTAGTAACTCATTGTGGGTATCTCGGTCAAAATTACAGTATAGCAGGACATGATCCGGTGGTGCAGTGCTCTGATTCCCTTCTTTCCATTCATTTATATCCAGTCTTTTCCTTTGAAATCTCAGGGTTGCCTACACTGCTGCTTCCTCTCATTTTAACCTCCAACAACAATCCTGTGAGGTAGATTATCCTGAAAGAGAGAGTCAGTGGCCCAAAGTCATTCAGTTTGTGTTGTGATTGAGTGGAACTTCACCCAGGGCTTTCCTGATCCAAGTCCAACCCCTTAGCTCAGAGCTTTCCAAACTGTGTGTCGCCACACAAAAGTGTGTCGCCACACACAGTCTGGTGTGTCGCCACACAACCCGGAAGCGCTGATCATCATCAGCGCTTCCGGGTTTTCCCGCGGCGACACACCAACCGCGGCGCGCAAAAATCCGAAAGCGGCAGCAGTGCTTCCGGGTTTTTGCGCGCTGCCGCAACGGCGGCACTTCCGGGTTTTCCCGCGGCAACACACCAACGGCCGTGGGAAAAACTTTGGAAAGCCCTGCCTTAGCTTCTACCCCATACTTGCATTTTTTAAAAGTTTGTTTCTCTTTTCCCACCACCTCCCACCAAAACTATCACTTACAGGGATATAAATCCTGCTTTCCATCTGTACTTTTAAAAAGCAAGTCTGGTAATGTATTTGAATAGGCATTCAAATATGCACTTAGTAAAAGCAATTCACTGGTAATAAAAGCCATCCTCATCTAGATGGGATGCAAATTTCCATCACATAAATATCTGTGGTGCCTAATCCAGCAAGTAAGAGATATTCAACAACTTGCTTGTGTACATGAATTTGCGTAGCTGTGAATTATTTAAATATGTTTTCTTCTTTCTATAATTGAACTTCAGTAAAAGTTGCATGAGGTATTTTTTCTTCATTAACCCATTCTGTTAATCTTCACTTGAAGAAAGATGAGGCTTTGTGCTTATTATTACTGCTCTTATTATGCCTTTGTTGTCTCATGCTTTGTAACTCAATGTCATCAAATGTAGCACCCATTATTGATGAAATAATTTTCTCAAAGCTAAATGGTAAAACAGAGGTTTAACCCCATTGCTGGTATCGATCAATGGAATGGTATCAGTCAGTAGAATAGATTTTCTCTGCAGCTCCTCAGACTAATTTTTTGAGAGTTTAGAGAGGTCCTTGGACTGAAGGAGAGAGGAAAAGATGGAAATCCCATGCATAAATGGATGCTCATTTGCACGCTGTTAGATATTATCCAGACAGATTCAGATGTCCTGAAATATTATGGAATGTTCTGATAATTTACAGTGGTGTCAGACCAGGATATTTATTTATCTCCATTCCCTTAATAATGCTGGCTGAGTAAGTTGTTCATTGTGTTTTGGATTTGGAATACAACTTTTTTTTCCTCTGTTGCAAAGTCTTCTTTGCCTTGAAACTTTTTCAGATGCAGAGGGTATAGTTGGCTGGGAATTCTGGGAGTTGTCAAATTGGGAAAGTCTGATATAGATGAACTAAATATACAGAATGTCATCTTTGTAATCCTACTTCATCTGGAAGAGTTAAATTTTAATTAAATCCACATATTAAAAAGCAGCTATTAATGTATAATGTGAAAGGAAAATATTTTTGTGATGAATTAAAAGGTTAATTTTTCCAGATTATTGCAATGAAGGATGGCACCATTCAACAAGAAGGCACACTGAAGGATATCCAGAAATCTGAATCTGAGCTCTTTGAACATTGGAAAACACTAATGAATCGACAGGACCAAGAACTAGAAAAGGCCTGCTCTGATTTTTCTTTAGATCTCAGTAGTACTAGGCGAAAATGTGTTGATTACCCTAGCATTTTAACATATTTAGATATTAATATTTTAAACTGTATGTTGCAGTGGAGAATTTTAACTATTGTTTTCTGCTTATGTACCTACTATTTATATAGTGCAATTTATTAACTCCTCTAGTTTAAATTGTTATTTTAGTGCACTCTAAATTATCTTGATGGGGAGTGGTGGCTCAGCGGGTAAGACGCCAGGCTTGTCGATCGGAAGATCGCAAGTTCGGAGGTTCAAACCCCTAGCCCTGCGTGACGGAGTGAGCTCCCGCCCTCGCCCCAGCTCTTGCCAACCTAGCAATTCGAAAGCATGCAAATGCAAGTAGATGAATAGGTACCACTTCGGTGGGTAGGTAACAGCGTTCCGCGCGCATCATGCCGGCCACATGACCGCGGAAGCGTCTTTGGACAACGCTGGCTCTTCGGCTAACAAACGGAGATGAGCACCGGCCCCTAGAGTCGGACACGACTGCACAAGTGTGCGGGGGGGACCTTTAAAAAAAAATTATCTTGGGAAAATATTATTTTGAAGAGTACATACAAATGATGAAAAAATGCATAGGGTTTCCATTCTCATTAGTCAACAGCCTTGCTGGCTGGGAATTCTGAGAGTTGAAATCCAAAACATCTAGAACGTACCAGTTCAGGAAGGACGTCATATGTGAGTTAAACATTTATAGTTTTAAAATACAGAGTAATATTTTGAGTTAAAAGGAAGAAATTATTCTTCTTGACTCAGCTGACTAAAACAAAGTTACTCAAATTAAAGGAAAGTTTAGATATACTTTCTCCAAAAATATTCCTGCATAACAAACATGGAGTTGAAGTATTTATAATAAATAAAAGTTAATTCCATGTAAAGAATGATGACCAACTAGTTCCATTTGTGCTGCTATTTACTTAATTCGAATCGTAATTTTTAAAAATGAAATTTACTACTTGTCAAAAATATATTTAAAAATGTTGGTGCTTTTTCTTCCAATTATTCCTACAGAATCCATTTCAACAAGGTAATAATTCTGTTGGAAAATTCTGTCATGTCAATACTAAAAAATGTCAGTAAAGTAAACCATGCAAAATTAAAATGAGGAATTAGAATGTTTGGTCCTAACAATGTAATCATGATTTTTGGAACAAGATTGCTGAAAGTGATTACAATTTTTGAAGATGGCCCCTCTGCTGATGGAAGAGACTCTCCAATCCAGTGACTCACTCCCACCAGCAGAAATCTTTGTCAGTGGAAAGTTACTACTAACAATGTTACCACTATACATAGCTTGATGGAAACCCCCCAAATTTCATGATTGGGATCTGCTGAATTCAGGGTCCTACAGACCAAGGGGACCCTAGACTATACTTCTTAGCTGTACTAGCTTAGAAACACTGAAGGTTAGAAACTATGAAGGTTCTCAGTCATCCAGGTGGAATTGTCTGTAGCTTGAATCATGTCAACTGGATTTCTATTTTCTCAGTGGAAACGTTTCACTCCTTATCCAAGGAGCTTCTTCAGTCTGAGCTCAGACTGAAGAAGCTCCTTGGATAAGGAGTGAAACGTTTCCACTGAGAAAATAGAAATCCAGTTGACATGATTCAAGCTACAGACTTAAGTAAAAATTTTCTTGGATTGCAATGGGGAGGATTTTTTTTTACATTCTTGAACCAGTGGATAGAACAGAAAAAAAAAGGAGACTTTAGATTTTTTTTCTTCCTAGCGTTTTTCCTGCATGTGCAGGGTCTGCTTTTTTTCAGATCAGCTGAATGTTGATCTGTTGGTTGCGACAGGAATTGACCAACCGGCTTGTCTAAACTCTTTATTATCTAGTGTGAATCTTACCCCTTGGAGACACAGTATACAAAATTGTAACTCAGCTGTAAACTAAAGTTCAGAAGATTGGAAATGGTTCAATTTACACATGTTCTCATATGCAACTTATGTCTACTTCATTTGCGATCCCTGCTCATCACCCTTAAACCCGGTTAACACAAGCTTAATGATATTCCAGCCCAACTTCTGAAACTCATATAATAGTTTTGATTTCCTTGTTAATGGCTGGGCCAACATTATGTCTACATTAGCCTCAAGTGATAGATGGAATATGTGTCCTGGGATCCTTTTAACGTATTCATATGGAATTAAAAATTCATTACATCTAAATGCATTTGGCTCACTTAATTTTTAATATCCAAACAATTTCAAAATATAATTATTTGATAGGAAAATAAATAACTAAAAAAGATTGGTGATACTCAGCTTCACTTGTTTTTCCTACCCTTTAGGAGACTTTAATTGAAAGAAAAACTGTTTTAGATAGGAAGAATCTTCAAAAGACAGTGTATTCTCAAGAAGTCTTACTCCAAGATGAAGAAGAGGATGATGGTAAATTAGTTTTTCAAAAAGGTTTATTTTCATTAACATTGGTTATTATTTGTCAGTATTTAGAGACCTAAGGCTCCAGACTGTATAAGGCCCTCATCCTCAATTTTTGCAGCCTCAGAGTCCACTTCTGTCACAGCAGCCAAAAAAAGTAGCAGCATTGTCTCCTGTTGTAGTTTTTAAAAAGTAATTTATCCCAAGTTTAGGGAGAAAAAAACAGAATCTCCTGAACTAACCCACATATGTGTAATATGACCTCAAATATTTAGCATCCACTGGAACCTTCATCCACCCCACAGATCCATCCTAGGGAGCCCATCCACATTAGTATTGTGACAGTAAAAGAAACCATTTCCTGAGCTTCTTGGAAAAATAATGGTAGGCGAATATGATAAATTTAGACACCAGAACAAAAGGTCTTTTTTGCTTGGTATCCCATACTTAACAAGAAATTCTTTCAGCAGAATTATTTTAACTATGCTTAGAAGCCATAACAAAACAGTTGTGCATTGAGAAAGACTTCAGAAGTCATAGACTGATTGCTTATCCTTTGGACATCCAAGACTGCATTACTCATATATCTATAGAACACAGTTGCATGAGAAAATTCTGAGTAGCTGCTAAATGATTTATATGTATTTCAACCTGGGTTCCCGAGAACAGTTGGGGGTGCTGCTACTGTACCAGCCTCCCTGCTGCATAGCAACCTCCCTGCCTGAGCTGCTGGAGGCCATCTCGGGGTTGGTGGTGGAGTTCCCCAGGCTTAGGTTCTGAGGGACTTCAATCTGGCCTCCCTGGGATGGGCCTCGGAGGCGGCCCAGGAGTTCATGGCCACCATGGCAGCCATGGGCCTGTCCCAGATTATTTGGGACCCAACTCAAGACAGTGGCCTCATGCCGGATTTAGTTTTCTTGTCGGAGCAGTGGCAAGGTGATCTGAGGGGAGAATTACATCTTTCCCTTTTGCTTGAGATTCTCTTATGCCGCCCCCCTCTGCAGGGAGGCAGGACCCATTCGATTGGTCTACCCTCGGCAACTGATGGACCCAGTAGGGTTCCAGAGGGTGCTGGGGGTTGTACCCGAGGATCTGCTGCACTGTCTAGCGGAGGCTCTGGCTGCTGCCTGGAATAAGGTGGATAGGGCCTTGGACAGGATCACTCCTGTGCGGCCTCTCTTGTCCTGTCGAACCCGACACTCCCCGTGGTTTACGGAGGAGTTGAGGGTTCTGAAGAGGATTAAGAGATGTCTAGAGTACCGCTGGAGGAAGACAAAGACCAAATCTGACTGAACACAAGCTAGAGCCGCTATTAAGGCCTACCTTGTGGCGGTAAGAGCAGCAAAACGTCAGTATTTCTCTGCTCTTATTGCATCCACAGAATGCCACCCGGCGGCCCTGTTTAAGATTACCCAATCCCTCTTGGGGAAAGGGGATTCAGAAATCCATCTTCAGGGCCGTGATGAGGAGTTTTCTGGGCATCTGCAGGATAAAATTGCTTGGATCCGTTCAAAGATGGACTCCAAGCATGAGACAGAGTCTGAGGAGATACCCAGGGAACGTACTTACCTAGTTATCTGGGAACAGTTTGATCCTGTTGGGCCCGAGGAAGTAGACAGGATCCTCCAGACTGTAAATGCCACCACTTGCCAATTAGATCTGTGTCCCTCCTGGCTGGTGAAGGCAGTTCAGGAGGTGACGTGTGGGTAGGTCCAGGTGATGGTGAATTCATCCTTGAGAGAGGGGGTGTTCCCGGCGGCCTTTAAGGAGGTGCTGGTGTGCCCCCTCCTCAAGAAACCATCACTAGACCCTACTATACTGGACAATTTTCGTCCAGTCTCCCACCTCCTCTTTCTGGGGAAGGTGGTTGAGAAAGTGGTGGCACTGCAGCTCCAGAGGATTCTGGATGAAACGGATTATCTGGACCCCTTTCAGTCAGGTTTCAGGCCTGGTCATGGGGTGGAAATGGCATTGGTCGCACTTATGGATGATCTTTGGCAGGAGCAGGATGGGGGCAGTGCATCCATCCTTGTTCTTCTTGACCTCTCAGCGGCTTTCGATACCATCAACCATGGTATCCTTTTGGGTAGGCTCAGGGAGTTGGGGGTGGGTGGCACGGTCTTGCGCTGGTTCACCTCCTTCCTCCAAGGCCGGTCCCAATCAATGTTGATAGAGTCCCCCGTTGGGGGAGATGGGCAGTTATATAAATTTAAATAATAAATAGGGAGCGAGAGATCCAGCCTGCGGCCTCTTCTTTGTGGAGTGCCACAGGGCTTGGTACTCTCTGCTCCTTTTTAACATCTACATGAAACCGCTGGGCGAGATCATCCGTCACCATGGGATGAGGTATCATCAATATGCAGATGATACCCAGTTATACATCTCCATCCCGGGTGAAGTAAGTGATGCTGTGACCACCCTTTCCAGGTGCCTGGGGGCTGTGGGGGCCTGGATGGGGAATAACAGGCTTCGGCTGAACCCTGGTAAGATGGAGTGGCTGTAGATTAATGGTTCCTCGGCATCTGGGAAATTCTGGATGGGGTTGCACTGCCCCAGACAGACCCAGTGCGTAACTTGGGGGCCATCTTGGACTCACGACTCCTGCTCGAAGAGCAGGTGGCAGTCATGGCCAGGAGGGCCTTTGCTCAACTTCATGTTGTGCGCCAGTTATGCCCTTTCCTGGACCGAGAGGCCCTTCGAACGGTCACTCATGCCCTGGTTATCTCCCATATAGACTACTGTAACACGGTCTACGTGGGGCTACCCTTGAAAAATATCCGGAAGCTACAGCTGATCCAGAATGCAGCTGTGCGAGCAATTTTAGGTGCCCCAAAGATGGCACATATAACACCTTTGCTACGCGAGCTGCACTGGGTCCGTTTGCTTCAGGGTCCAATTCAAGGTGTTGGCAAAGGAGAGATCTACTTCAGAAATCACTTGCTTTTTTTCTCACCTCCCCCTCACAGAGCAGAGAGATTGGAGAGAAAGAGATTTCAAGAGAGTACTGTAAACTGTTTGCATACCACGCCCGCAGCTCCCAGCCCTGGGCTGCTGTGCGATCGCATTGCTTTCGCTGTGTACAAGACAGTAAGCAGGCACTCGAGCATTCCAAAGGCTGGGGGAGTGGTTAGGAGGCAAACAAAAGCCGAAGGTGTGAAACTGAGTAGTCTTGTCTCTTTCCAGCTGGAAAGCACACGATTTCCCACTTAGTGACTGCTTCACTTAGCAGCAGAGTTGCTGGTCCCAATTAGGCTCATTAAGCAAGGACTTCCTGTATTACATGCACACACAGACATACTCACTTAAGAAACCCTATTGCCAGCCTTCTCCAATATTATATCATCCAGAAGTGTTGGGCTACAACTCCCATAATTCTAAGCATTGAAAGACTATACGCAATAAGAAAATACTTACCTTTTTGTGCCTATGCCACCTCATTTTCAAAAAAATAGCTGGAGCGTAATAGGCAAACCAGATGACTAGACTAAAAAATGCTGTGTTCTAGTTTAGATGAGGATGAATTCTCTCTGACTTCATAATCCAGTTCCTCACTAGAAAGGGGGATTTGTAGGTGCTTCCAGTGTTTATTCTGCCTTCTACTCTGCTACTTCCTTCACTTAAAAGACCTTTAACTCTTTTGTCAAACACTCCTCCCTCCATCATGTATTCTTGTCCTGATCTCTATGACTGGCTGCAGTTCTATAGGAAAAAAATCCCATTAAACTCCACAAGTCTTTCTTTGGAACAAAAATTTATTTTGGTAGGAATCTCTGAGATTCTTGTTCTGCATCCCATAGAAAACTGTCATAATTCCATAACACGGTGGAGGAGAAAACTACATTTACGGAATCGAGGAATATTTTTACAGCTCATTAGTGCTCTTCCTGTCAATTTACAGATGAGATGCCTGAGAGTGATGATGATGACAACTTCTCTTCTGTCCTTCATCGAAGAGCAAAGATGCCTTGGCGAGCATGTGGAAAGTATCTTAGCTCAACAGGACTTCTCCTCTTGCCTCTGCTGATCTTTTCCCAACTCCTAAAACATTCAGTCATGGTGTCCATTGACTATTGGCTAGCGTTGTGGACATCTGATGCTATTTCTTCTGAGACAGGGAAAAACTGCTCTTTTTGTAAGGTATTTGTATTTCAAAACTCACCTTTCCATACTTGTTCTTCCCATCATATTTTATTATAATTTCTCATAGCATGACTTCATCAAGATGAATTCCCTTCTTCTGTTCCACTAATTAGATACACTTAATTTGGTATTAGTATATCTTAGTGGCCAAGCTAAGCCTGGTTAGTACTTGGAGGGCAGACTACTAAGAAATACCACAATTTTAGGCCAGACTGGAAAGAAAAAAAAATGCTGGCAATCCAAAACCACCTGGGTATAGTGGCCAAGAAAGCATGGATGTCAGTGAGGTCATCAAGACTGAAACTGGCCGCAAAGGAAACTTTATCTTTTCCTATTTTAATAAGAATGATTAAAACATATTTTTAATCTCAGGCACCATCAAATGTTTTATGAAAACTTAATTCGAAATGCTGAGTATTTTATTTTCACAATAGTCAAGAAAAGATGAAGTTGGTTGGAAATGATGATCTGGTCTGACCAATAACATGTTAAGATAAGTCTGCCATAGAATAACTAATTATATAGTTTTGCAATAGTCTTTTTTTTTCTCCTTCCTTTTTATAGGAATCCAAGTTTAACCATTCTTCCTATTCAAAGATATTCAGCATTCTCTGTTGTGTTGGGATTATATTATGCCTTGTAACATCAATAGCAGTAGAATGGACTGGTTTAAAAGTTGCCAAGAAACTTCATTTTAGTCTGCTGAATAAAATTATTTTGGCCCCAATGAGGTATTGTATTATATGAAACAAAACAGAATGCTACATTAATAAAGTTATGTGTAATTTTTAAATAACCTTTCATGTTCAGTTATGTCCTAAATAATTAATAATTATTTAGTTTCTCATTTAATTTCATTCTTTGTACATCCTGTAGAAGTGTATTAGGAAAGTTTACATTTTCCTGTCTCAATGGACTCATGTTATAAAATAAACAATGACATGGGGAGTCCACATAACAGCACTAATGATCTCATAATTTAATGTACCATGTTTATACGCTCCTTATTTACCACTTAATCTAATATAAACTTAATCTAATACAGTTAATGTAATCAACATAATCAATATAGTCTGTAATTTTAACCCATCTCAGTGTGTCTTTGCTAATCTTAGTCTATTCCTTTCTGTTATAATATTTTTCCTCATGGGATTGAATAGAAACCACTGGAGAGTCAATTATATATTTTTTTTTCAGCTACTGAAGTTCGAGAGATTGGAAGCAAATTTAATGAATAAATTAAAAAGAGATATTTTTACCAGAATGTTACGTACGTGTGTGTGTGTATGTATGTGTGTGTGTGTGTGTGTGTATACACACACACACACACACACATACATACATTCCTCGTTATGTTCAAGAAGAAACGTAAAGTGGCAACAAAGTAGTTTTTGTGATTGTTGAAATTAGAAATATATTCCAAATCCTACATTTTTCTGTATAATATGGTATGTCATGAAATTCCATCACTAGATAGTCTATTTATACTGGTTGTACAGTCGTAATATAAGCATTCAAAAGAAGCATATGATCATGTGCTTACAGAACTTCAGGTGTCAAGAAGCTTGACTGCCCAGTGTTCATGGACAGTTACCATGACTGAAGGGCAACCAGACCTGGGCTCTATAACTGCTACTTGGCAGCAAGAATTAGAGTTTTCTGTGCCCTCTGCTACTGTCAAGTGGACATCCAGATTATTGCAGTCGAGGTCTGGGCAGCTGTAATGTCAGTGAGAAGAGTTCTAAACCAGCATGCCTTCTCTCTGGCTTGTTAAATTGTTTTCATGTTTGATATGAGTGAGAATTTAATTTAATAATCCAGTCTTTAAACGTTTGGAATCATACATTATTGTTATTTAATTAAAAGCAAGTATCATGCTAAATTTCTCTTTTATTCTTTTATTTTACTTAATCTCCAAAATTAATTTTATTGTTCTTTCTTTCTCTTAATGCAAACTATTTTACTAATCATTTTCTTTGGCTAGCAATGATTCATAGTTGTAAAATGCAGTAATATTAGAATAACATAATCATTTGGAATTCTATAAATTGTATTGAAGATGGAGTATTTTTTCATTAACTATTGCTAAGTAAAATAATTTTACATGCCTAGTCAAGAAAAACTGAAATATGCACAAATCTGTTTTTAATCTTCTTTCAATATCAAACTCTGTTTTTATTGTCTGTTACAGATTTTTTGAAACAACACCTCTGGGAAGTATTTTAAACAGATTTTCAGCAGATTGTAACACTATTGATCAGGTACTTTAGAGACATATTCACTAACAATGGATTCTGATGTCTGTACTGAGTCTCAGTAGAAAAAAATTAACAATGATTAGAATGCATACCACACTCAGATCGTATTAGGGCCATGCAAATAACATTCATGTGGAAAAATACTACATTATAGTATCACTCTCAGAACATGAATATGTAACATTTCCTTGAGGACATCTTCATTTTTTCTTGTTAGTATGAAAAATGAAAAACAACAGTATCACACTATTCAGAAATAAATCCTGCTGAACTCCATGGATCTTATTTCTAAGTAAACATGTTTAGACATTGTTGTAAACAGTGCAGAACATTCCTAAGTGGGGTCAGGGAGGTAAATGAAACGGCAACTCCTTCATTGCTTCCAAATCTGTAGCTGGTTAAAGATAGGATAAGCACAGAGCTTGGAGCCGACCTGCCTTTGGTTACACTGCACAGTGTTTTTTATGCCATCAGCTGTTCCAGGGACTGGCAAGAGATTCTCCTCTGACTTCTACGTCAAGTGAATATGCATTGAATTCGGTGGATCCAAGACTGCCTCTCCCCAGCCTATGGGCATCTCACTTTAGGGTTTTGGTTCCTTGCTGTCATTGGGAACCCATCTGCCTTCTGGCTCCAAAGCAGTCTCTCTGCTACTGGAGGAGAACTTCTGAATATTGTCCAAGAAGACTGCTTAATCCCTAGATTACCTTCTTACAGCCTGGCTCCTGGGCAAAGTATGCTTATTCTGCGATAGGATCGTGCCCATTTAAATTTCATTCAGCTGTCAGACATGACTTATGTGCAGCTTCTGTTTTAATGAAGCAGCTGGTACTGAGTTCAAGGAGCTGTCTCCCCAGAGATCTCCCAAGCAGGGTCCGTCTAGCTCCTGTCCAATTCACATTAAGCGAGCCTGCTACCAAACTTCCAGCCAGCATGGCAGGAGCTCTAAGGGGTGATTTCTACCCTCCCTGCTGGGGCATCCACTGAGAAAAATATCTCATCTCTACTTATGAACAGACAATAGGATGAATCTTCCTGCGTCCTGCAAGGCTTGCTCAGAGCTAGCCTTTACTTTGGTATACAACAGATGAATAATCTCCTGAAAACTGTAGTACGTAATAAAAGCACAGCATATACTTAAACAAACCTATTTTTTCCCACTCCCTTGGCAAAAAGCTGCTTCTGCACATAATGTCAAATAGCGGGGGGTTTGTTTTTTGTTTTTCCTGACTGCTTGATCCCTCCTTCTGGATCAGTCTCCTATCCACTGCAGGGCCACAACTAGGGGGGGGGGGCAAGCAGGGCATGTGCCCTGGGCGCCGCGCTGGGGTGTGTGCCAAAATGACGCCTGGGGGGCACCAAAATGACAAAATAACCCATGGGGGGGTGCAGAATCCATGTTTGCCCCGAGTGACACATACCCTAGTTCCATCCCTGCTGAATCCACTTCTCCTCTAGCGGTGAAACTCCCCCAGCCAATTCACTGATGAAACTGCCAGCCGGCCCCTCCCTCCCTCCCTCCCTCTCCATGCATTGGCTGAGCTGCCTGGAGATACTTCTGGATCCTTTGTCCCTCTGCCCTTATTAGCTGCAGAGAGTAGAATCCAAGTTGGGCCAAGGG
Source organism: Charina bottae (assembly GCA_023362775.1). NCBI lineage: Eukaryota > Metazoa > Chordata > Lepidosauria > Squamata > Charinaidae > Charina > Charina bottae. The sequence continues at coordinate 184,219,571 of JALMGJ010000001.1, read as the reverse complement.
CTGCAGGGAGAAAAGCCTTGTGCTTTTACCTCTTGCTCATTCAGTGGACATCTTTCTCTCTTCCCTAACTTAAAACTTTGACTCCTAATCCCTTTATCTCATAGGCTGCTGCTTTTAGCTATCTTAACCTCTCCTTTTTCCTCTTTTTCTTCACCATGTCTCCAGGTTAAGATTCTTCTGCTCACCTCCTTTCTCCCCTCGGCGGGTGTGTGCATCCCTACGTCTCTGGGTGTAGCCACAGCTCCACAGCTTTTTATACCTTTCCTAACTCATCTAAGTTTCATTTCTTGCCTCTCTACTCTTTGGGACAGTCCGCCTCCCTCCTAGAGGTCTTCAGTTCTGATTTCCTTCCTAACTCCAAGCTGTCTAACAACCAGCCATTTCATCTCTTCTTTAATCTCATTTCTCATCTGACTTCTTCCAGCCCTTTGCACCAGACCCTTAGCACCCAAGTTAACTCTCTTAATTCTCCTGGTGAACTCCTGCCTTTTTGCACCAGATTCATTTATTTCCAAACTCTACTGCAACCCACTGGGTTACATATGCCTGAGTAATTGAGCTCTAAGTGCAAAGTTTCAATAGAATCCACACTTATTTTGCTGAAAGGCCTAAAATCAAATATTCAAAGTGTGTGCGATTTCATTTTGAACTAGAGAAGGGCAAATTAATTGCTGATTTCAAAGGCTTAATTCAATCATATCACATTTAACATTTATATTTCTTTCTTGCTTGTGTCTGTCTGTTTAGCATATCCCTTCCACCCTGGAGTGCCTGAGTCGTTCTACCTTGCTGTGTTTATCAGCTCTTGCAGTGATTTCATATGTAACACCTGTGTTTCTCATAGCTCTCGTTCCTCTTGCCATCATATGCTATTTCATCCAGAAATATTTTAGAGTAGCATCAAGGTAAGGATTCGAAAAGATGTTACCGTATGAGAAAAACTGGTTTCTTTATATGAAGCTATTAAGTGTGTGTGTGTGTGTGTGTGCACGCATGCACATGAATATGTATGAATCCATCTGGAAACAGAAATGAAAAAAATGTCACAACTAATCACCTTTGAGCTCATGAATATTCTGTTCAAGATAATATCCTCTTGAGACCATGTATCTTATTTATACCATTTTAACAGTGTCTCATTGTAGGACTACATTTCTGTGTCACTGAGTTAGATATTTTATGTTTATCTTTGCCTGCAAAATAGTGTGCAACACTTCTGAATTTTAGTATTACCAGAAAAATGGACGTTCTCACATATTTCTTACAAATTAATTAATTTTAGTATTATCAGAAAAATGGATGTTCTCACACATTTCTTACAAATTAATTAATGTTTGCTTTAGGGATCTACAGCAGTTGGATGACAGTACACAGCTTCCATTACTTTCTCACTTTTCAGAGACTGTGGAAGGGCTAACAACTATAAGAGCATTCAGGTATTTTTTTTTAATCTGCATTCTTCTGATACTGCAAGAAATACATTGCCAATCGAAGAGAATATTTGTAGCTCAGGGTTGAACTGTGGAGTCCTTGGTGCTCTCTGAGCCTTGTTGTTTTCTTGCAGACGTTTCATTGCCAGGCTAGGCAACATCTTCAGTGCGAAAACACTGAAGATGTTGCCTAGCCTGGCAATGAAACATCTGCAAGAAAACAACAAGGCTCAGAGAACACCAAGGACTCCACAGAAATGTATTGGTTGTGTCCTAATTAATCCCCCTGGTTTTATTGGTGTATTGTGAGTTCTCCAGCTGCCCATAGTTCTAAAAACAGCCTGAAGTTGCACTCTCAGAGAATACTTGTTGATGAAAGTGCTCTCTGGACATACTTCCATTCTGATTATCTGCTTTTCTGATATGCCGATTACTGCAACATGTCATTCCTTCATCTATGAGAGTTATCAATATTCTATGTCCCCATGCGCTACTTGCTTTCCGTTCTTCATTGATTAGCAGCATCTAATGTGAAGGGCTGCAACTCCATGATGGAATATATTGTTTACATGGAACAACAACAACAACATATCCCTGGTATTTCAGTCTGGATTGAACAAGAAAAGAAAACTTTTACTTGGATTTCTAGATAACTGCTGTCAATTAATGCTGCCGATGTTGCCTAGGATAACCGGCTCAGTGATCTGACTCAGTGCAGGCAGCTTGCAGTATTTCATTCGTTTGTTTTGGCTTCCCCGGTCAGGCTTGATTTATGCACGGTCATCTGTTCAGAGTATTTGTTCTTATATCCAGAAGAAAAAAAAAATTGTGGAGAAATGGGAGGGTGTTGTATCTTACACAGACTTCCTTTTGAAATGTTTGAAAAACCACCGAGACGTGTCCTGTGTGGCTCTACTGTGGCACAAATTGGTATTTGTGATCAGGTTAATTACTCCACTAAATAAACTGAAGCCACAAACTCCACAGCAACTCATTAAGAAGCAGCACTGAAGAATGACTTCAGGGATAGAATCTTGCCCAGAAAACCAAAATGCTGCTAATGGCAATTGGAAACAGTGAAGATGTTAGTTATGAATAAGGATCCTCTCTGCCATCACTGACCTTTTAATGTCAGAAATTTAATGACTGGCACAAACTCTTGTCAGCATAGAACCAACTGACTGAAGCAATATAAGTGATTATACAAAATTAAACCCCTGTTGGAGTTAAGCCATTAGCTTAACGGTTAACCTGACACACCAAGCATCTCTGAAGAATACCATCAAACTTGCTGAGAGGCTAATCTTTTGGAGTCTAGAACAAAGTATTATCTTTAAATCATTCTCTGAGATAAAAAGTTTCTCTTTTTTACTAAAATATAATCCCATTATAGTTTAAAACAGCCAAAAATTGAATTAAGAATTGCAGATAATTTAGCATGGCACAACACTGCTACTAATACAGGTCGTCCTCACTTACCAACTGCCTTGTTTAGCAACCATTCAAAGTTACGACGGTGTAAAAAAAACAGCTTTGCAACCAATCCTCGCATTTACAACCGTCACAGCGGTCACGTGATCGCCATTAGTGTGCTTCCCAACTGGCTTGCAACAAACAGAGTTAATAGAGAACACGGAAGTAAAATGGCAAGTCGCAGTCACGTGCTGTTTCACTTAACAACCACAGTGACTCGCTTAATGACTGAATGGGAAGTGATGTCATAAGTCCGTCACAGTCACATGATTTTCCGCTTAGCAACTGCGGTCCTTAGCGACAGAGTTGCCAGTCCCAAATGTGGTTGCTAAGCAAGGACTACCTGTATGATGTTATTACCAGGAATAGAGTTAGGAAAAAATGTCAGTTGCTTCTATCAAGTTAGCTACTAGCATCTTCTTTCCAGAATTTCCTTTGTTTCATTAACCTGAGACAACATTTTTCCTGAGAGATTTTCTATAATTTGATTCACTAATATTTTTGTTCAAGTTAAATTGCATAGATGATGCTTCCTCTCTTTCAGCAACTGAATGGATTGTGAAATGTATGTTGTCCATTTCAATTTAAAATTTAGGAACTAGAAAAAAAAATCAGAAACTATGCAGTTTGTCTCCAATACAAAATTACAATTTTCAAAAGTGCAGCATCCTACAGTATTTGTGTTGACGTGCACTGAGTCATCATAGCCTGCAAACTATTTTCAGTTTTATGAACTGGCTGAGTAGCAACAAAATTAGCTCTATATTTATGTTTTAATTACTATGATTATCACATATTTGTTAGGCTGCTGGAAATTGTCCCTGATAATTAGCATTTTTTTACATTTATATGTTGACAAGAAAATTAAACCTACTGTTCCATTATGTTTTTAATTGTTGATTACTTTATGTTTTTAATTTCTAGTTTTCCCCTTATGGAAAGAAGATAAAAATGCCCTTCTAACCAATAATGAAAATCTGTATGCAGCTTTGATGGGACAAGTCATTTCCCTCATGCTACCTCCCTTATGCTGCCATTGGGTTAAAATGTCCTCTCCAGGCTTCAGACTTTGCCTTAAAATAAGTTGCTGGAAGGGACAGGTTAACATTTAGGCAGGCAAACTGAATTCAAACTAATTGATATACCTCTAACCCAAAACGAACTAGACATTTATCAGTTCCTGCATTTTATTTACCATCAAGCATCTGTGTGGAACTCAGCTATATTTAGATACTCTTTTCAGCTGCCTTATGTGCAGTAGAAGTGACATTTGAAGTTTGGATTCTAATCACTAAGCAAAGTACTCAGATCTTGAGTTTCTAAAATTAGCTCAGTAATAAAAACAAGTTAAAGAGCTAGTTAGCACCTCTTTGCTTTATTTAACTTCATGCTAGCAGCTCCCAATTTCGATAGCTGCACATTTTTCAAATATATGCTAATAATTCACCAGCTCTGCATGCTATTACCAAATACCTCACATCCTTTCTTCCCTCATATATGTAATGTATAAGTAAGTGCTGCATAAACCCAGCACTAATTTACTTGTGACTAAATGAATGGTGAATAGCAGAGAAATAGAATTTTAAAATGCACTGGGGCAAATGATTATTTTAACTAGTGTGTTATATTTTCAAGGCTGAATTAACATGAATACTTTCAACACAAGAGACTTAAAACACCATAATTCTTAAAATAATCACTGTGTTCATTTGTCTTTTTTATATATATAAAGGTATGAATCCCGATTTAAGCAGAAGCTTCTTGAATATACGGATTCTAACAACGTCGCTTCCCTTTTCCTTACAGCAGCCAATCGTTGGCTGGAAGTTCGGATGGCAAGTACCTTACTCTGGTGTAAAGTTATATCAATGCCCCCTGCCCCAATCTTTTCTTTTTTCACAAGATTGCTCATTCTTATGATCTTATTTAGGATTGCCAATTGGTTTTAAATAGGATGCCTGTGTTTGTAACAGTTGCACAACCACCAGCATTCAGAAGCTAAAGGTCATTTCATTATTGCTTCTGTAGCCAGGAAATTCTTAACTGATTGAATTTAGTAAATTATTAAAGAAAGAAAAAATTGACAAAATTAAACTCTTCCTATGAAAGGAAGAAAAAACTTGATATACCTGCACATCATTCCTATAAGTTCTTATTCATACATTACAGTGCTGTTTTATTATATTAACATATAATACAGTGCTTTTATTATATTAACATATATTACAGTGCTGTTTTATTATATTAAGAAATGAAGTTCTTATTCATACATTACAGTGCTGTTTTATTATATTAACTGAAGCATATCATGCCAAATGAACTAGGGTCAAAGAAAAATAATCCTCATTCAGCATGCTGCTATTTTTTCGTGGTATTTATCTAGTTACTAGCCAAATGATCTTCATTAGCCGCTACATTTTAAAAGTTGCCCAGAAAATAAACATAACTTAAGAATTAGCTGGTGTTATTGAGCCTCTTTTTGGATTAGTTTCTTAACACAAATTATGAGGCTCTTCTGAATGATAATGCACCAAGCTTTCTGATTTAGGTCGTTGCAGAGATGGCTTGTTTCTAACTCACTGGTCCTACTGGCTAATAAGCTACATGTCTAGAAAACATCAAGCTGGGGAAGGTTGCACTATGAAAACCAATCCCTAGATGTATATAATAAGATGATTGTACGTATCTGGAGTACAGTTAATGTGCCTACACAAAATTCTAAAATAATTTTTTCGAACAAATTCTGAATGAAGAAAAACATCATGAGGAACTCAATAGGGAAATAAGAGTTTACTAATATTGTTTTGCTTATTTAATCAGAAAATGGATATCCTTTCTGTCCTTTCTGACTTTTTTTGAACCAACAGTGCAATATTAGTATTGCATTTCAAAGACTCCTGTGTTCCTAACATGGTACATTTGTTAAAGAAGACTTTGATAAAAATTGGTTTTGACACATTTCCTTCATTGAGTCTTTAGTTCAAAGACTTGTATGGTATACTCTGGACATTTAAATGCTTGTAAACATATATTTCCAGAAAGCAAGCAAAGTGACACAAATAGAATATATACAGTATTCTCAGCGCAGTAAGGGCCATTGGTATAGTGTTCAACTGGCATTGGGGAAACCCCTGTTCAAATCCTTACTCAACCACAACTTTCATTGGGTTAACTTCTCCAGTTGTTCTCTCAGCCTAACTTAACTCAGCAGTTGTTGCAATGATTACATAAACAGGAAAAGAACTGAGTTCCCTACTTGCAACTCCTTGTGGAAGGGCTAGGTAAAAATGCAATGAAGAATAAGAACCACAGTACTTTCTTGTGTGCTGAGATTACTTACATACTTCTTATTTCTTTAGGAATATATTGGAGCATGTGTGGTGCTTATCGCAGCTGTTGCATCCATTACCAATTCTCCACACAATAATCTCTCTTCAGGTCTTGTAGGTTTAGGATTAACCTATGCTCTGATGGTAAGTGAATTAAAGAAGAGAGGTTCCCTCCATTCAAAGGGATGCAACTTGTATTTTATCCCCAAATATACAGAATGTAATATACTGCATGTTGAATTAACTTGAGTAAGTTGCTTTGGCCAAGCAATGCAGGTATACAGTTCCAATAATTTTATGCATATGAACAGTCTTATTGCTACAGGTTTGTATGGAAGAACTGCAAAATATTCAGATATTTAGACTTTTCCATAAGAAGAATTCTCCTTTTCTTTTGGGAGCAGATAATGGTGGTGGATTGTTCTCAAAGGATCTTCTATTTTACATGTGAGCTGCAAATACTAATCTTATTTAGGTACTGTATTTATTTTAGGTGTCCAACTACCTAAATTGGATGGTTCGCAACCTGGCTGATATGGAGCTTCAACTGGGAGCTGTGAAAAGACTCAATGGCCTTATAAAAAAGGAGGCTGAAAATTATGAAGGGCTGCTTTGTGAGTATCAGAAGAACTTGTTTAACTATTTTTAGTGAAGTGCTGGACTCTTTAAAAATATCATATTTGCTACCAATGGTTGATACATACATTACAACAGACAAACTTATGCTATTTTCTTTTTGGATATAGCTCCAGCGCAGATTCCTCAGAACTGGCCTGATCAGGGCGAGATCCAAATACAAAATCTGAGTGTCCGCTATGATAGTACTCTGAAGCCTGTACTAAAACATGTCAGTGCCCACATCTCTCCAGGACAAAAGGTAATACGGATATTTATTATGCAAAGTGGTGCCTTTAACAATTAAACTCAATTTAAATAAAACTACATCCATCAGACAAAAACAGACATTTCTTAATTATTCCAGAAACATAATCCTTAGTTTAGAGTGCACAGACACACACAAACAAAATTTTTGTCCTTTCAAGTCAATTTTGACTCCTGGCGACTGCCTGGACTAGTCCCTGCAGTTTTCTTGACAAGGTTTTTCAGAAGTGGTTTGCCATGGCCTCCTTCCCAGGGCTGAGAGAGAGTGACTGGCCCTTATTTTAGTAATAATGTTATAATAATATTGTAAAGTAATCCTATAAAGAATGACTATATACTGTTATCTGAAGGTAAGCTCCTTTGAACTCAGTGGAAGTAACTGATGAGTAAACTTACATAGGATAGCCCTCCTAACTTTTAAAAAATGATTTTGAAGCAATATTTTTCTTATGAAAATGTTTTCTGCTGTATATCCTTGGTATGCTTACCCAGAAGTAAGTCCTAGTGAATTCAGCAGCATATTTGCTTTTAGGTAAATATGCATAGATTTATGGTCCTACAAGATACAATACTGTAGATTACACATACTGTTTTAAGAAAAACCTTTGTTTTTCATTTAAGTTTTTTTTTCATTCAAATTTTTATTTTTCCAATACATCAGTTAAAAATCAATCTTTCCCCTTTTTGAAAGCTTTCAAGCCATCCATTAACATTTTTTTAAAAAAATCACATGATGTGCCATTTATATTTTGTTCTTAAATTTTCAGTACATTCTGATCCCATTTTCAACTATGGGATGATATCTCATACAATAGGATTTTCTCTTCCTCTCCTGGACCCGCTCTCCAAATTTGGGTCAGAGCAGAACTGGGGTCATTCTCCTCATGGACAGATAATATTGGATACAATCTCCCCATTTTTGTCTGAGGAAACTATGCAAAAATGGAATTTAAAAGCAAAAGACTGAAGTGATACTTACTAATTAATGTAGAAAAAGTTCCATCATACATGTAGGTGCACCTTCTACATAATAATATTCCTAAGTGCAAAGTCACTTTTTAATAACTTCTGATCTTCAAAAGAATCTAACCTGCCAATGACAATCTATATTTCTACTGTTTACATTTAATACTATCCCCTGTACCATTCCTAGCACATATATTTTTTCTTTTTGATTTGCAGATTGGAATATGTGGCAGGACGGGCAGTGGAAAATCATCTTTTTCTCTTGCCTTTTTTAGAATGGTTGATGCCTTTGAAGGTAATTCTGTACTAATAAAGTGTTAGAGAAACATCTGCCATTTTTGTTTAATTTAGATTAACATTGTTGGCTTTCTTTTGTAACAAAGGGACCATCTGTCTTTTGCCCATTCCTACCACCTCAGTATCTCAAGCAGACATAAAATATCTTTTGCTCTGTCTATTTGCTTCTCTCAGTCCCCATAAACTGGCAAGGGATTACCTTCTGAAGCAGATTTCAGACTTTGATTTCTGAATGTTAATTAATATTTCAGCATATTTATATGGCTAAATGTGGCCATATAACATTCCTCCCCATTCCATTAGAATAATGGAACTGTAAAGATGGAAGAGGCCACCCAATCCGACTCTCTGATCAGTGCAAAAATCTGGGTAAATTCTTGTCTAGCCTCTCTTTAAATGCTTCCAGTAAAGGAGAGATCACCTACTTTCCTAACATTAAATATGAATTTTCCTACCCGAATGTAAGAGCCACTACCCTGTGGCATGCACTCAGGGATGATAAGAGAACAGGCCTCACTCTACTTCTTTGTCATGCCCTTTGCTCGGTTCTTGAAAAGAGCTGTCGTATCTCCCCATCATCTTTTCTCAGGGTTTAACAAGTATCCCTCAGCCTCTGCTCATAAGACGTAGTTCCCTCCTCAGCCTCTGATTCGGATTTCAAGGACACGGTAACTTGAGGTGGGCGGCTGACCAATACAAAATATAGTGCAATGAATTCTTCCTGTAATTTGGAAACTACTTCTATTTATGCAGCATAAAATTGCTTTTTTCTCTGTAACTGGCATATTACCTTACTCACATAACATTATTATGTTCACCTTGTGATCAATTACAGTTCCAAGTTCTTTTTTTTAAAGTATTATTACCAAGCCAAATATCCCCCATTCTATGCATATGCATTTGATTTATTTTCCCTAAGTGAAGAAATTTCCATTTGTCACCACTAAATCTCATTGTTATTTTCTTATACTTTTCTAACCTATTAATATCACTTTTGAATGTTGTTTCTCTCTTCTAGCATATTAGCTAACCCACCTGCAAATCTGGCAGCATCCCTCTGCCTCATGCAGATTATTAGTGAAAATGCTGATGAGTACAAAGACTGAGCCTTGTGTCACCACACTTGATCTCTGTTTGATAGCAAATCACTGGTCACCACTATTTGAGTTTGGTTTTTAAGGCAGCTGGAGATCTAACTTATAGATATGCCAAGCATCCAATATCTAGTTAGTTTGTTAATCAGAATGTCATAGGGTTAGCTATTTACAGTTCAATCACTTTACAGGCTGCTCTAGAATTTAGAATCTCCCCAAGTTTTGGTGTCAAACTGATTGGTCTTTGTGGAGTCCTTGGTGCTCTCTGAGCCTTGTTGTTTACTTGTAGACGTTTCATTGCCAGGCTAGGCAACATCTTCAGTGCGAAAAAGGAGTGGGACTTGCTCTCTGTTTATATACCCTGGCTTGTCCTGCCTGTGTTGGTGGGGGTGTTGTACTCTCCTTGGTAGTTCCTTGGTTGGGTTGTTGTGTGCTGCTTGGTTGATTGACTTAGTTAATAGTTCCTTGATTAGGGTCTATTGTGTTGTTTGATTGCTCCTCTGCTGCTAATCTTGCTGTTAATCTTTGCATATCTTGTTGTTGATTGCTGGCCAAGAGGTGTTCTGGTCTTCTGGCTTTTCTACTGTCTCTTATGAATGGTATGTAAATGTTGTTTACCTCTATGTGTCTGTTGATAGCTGCTTTGTCTGAGTGCCAAGCTTCCAGGAATTCTCTAGCATTTTTGGATTTGGCTTGGTTTAATATGCTCACAGTTTCCCAGTTGAAAGTATGGTTAAGTCTGTCCATGTGTTGTGAGATTAAGGAGTTTTCATCATGTCTTCTGACTGCTAGTTGGTGTTCATGGATGCGTTCTGCTAGTCTTCTGCCAGTCTGTCCTACATAGTGGCTGTTACAGTCCTTACACTGTATGTTGTAGATAACTCCTGTTTTTTCTTCTTGCGCTACTGGGTCTTTTGGTTTACTTACGATGTTCTGAAGGGTTTTGGTTGGTTTGTGTGCTACAGTGATGCCATGTGGTTGTAACAGTCTATTAGTAGTTTCTGAGATGTTTCTGATGTATGGCAGTGTAATCCTTTTCATAGCTTCTGTTGGTTTTGCTGTGTTGGGTTGAGTGGTCAGGCACTTTCTGACAAAGTTGCGTGGATAGCCATTTTGCTGGAAGATGCTATATAAGTGGTCTGTTTCCTTTTTCTGGTGTTTTGGGTTGCTGCAGTGTGTTTGTGCTCGTCTGAATAGTGTTCTTACACAGCTCCTCTTGTGTGAGGTAGGGTTATTGCTTTGGTAGTGGAGCACTTGGTTAGTGTGGGTAGATTTCTGGTAGACTTGTGTTTCTAGAATGCCATCATTTCCTCTACTGATGAGGATGTCCAAGAAGGGTAGTGTGTTGTTGTTTTCTTCTTCCCTTGTGAATTTTATTCCTTTGAAGATGTTGTTGATGGCTTCATGTGTTTCCTCCAGTTGATCCTTTTTTATTATGACAAAGGTGTCATCTACATACCGGATCCATACTTTGGGTTGTATGTGTGGGAGTGCTATCCTTTCTAGACGTTGCATTACTATCTCTGCTATGAGTCCTGAGAGTGGTGATCCCATAGGTGTTCCTTTGATTTGTTGGTATATTTGTCCATCAAACTGAATGTATGTAGTGAGGCAGAGGTTGATGAGGTCCATGATTCTGGGTATTTTGATCTTGGTGTATCTAGTTAGGTCAGGTGTGTTACGTAGAACTGCTGCCATGGATTCAATCGCTAGTGCTTGGTCTATGGATGTAAAGAGTGCAGTGACATCAAATGACACCATAATTTCATCTTCATCTATTTTTAGGCCTTTGATTTTCTGGAGGCACTGTAGTGGGGAGTTGATAGAGTATTCACTCTCCTCTGTGAGATGCCCAAGTTTTCTTGTAACTTCTTTAGCTATGTTTTATGTGGGGGTCCCTGGTAATGATACAATTGGACGGAGTGGTATGTCGGGCTTGTGTATTTTGGGGCGTCCGTAGAAGCGTGGGATGATGGGTCCACTGCTTTTCATCCGCCTCTGTTCTTCTTTACTGATTTGACCTTTCTTGGTTAGGTTCTCTTCTTCGATTCCCTTCGATTGATTGGTCTTTACTTCCCTAGCTCTTGTGTTCCCTTTTATTGAAGATAGGGCTTGTATTTGCTTTCCTCTAGTCATCTGTTTTTTCAACCCCAGGACTTCTCAAAACTGATAGAGGTTGGACCAAATCCTTAGCAAGTTTCTTTACTACCCTAGGATGTAATCCTTCCAGCCTTGGACATTTGTACTCATTTGAGGTCAGTAGGCATTATCTGACTATATTAAGTTCAAGCTGGAATGCTGGTCCCTCAACAGCTATTCACAAATACATGGAGGAGGTCAGAGTCTCTTCTAGAGAAGACTGAGCCAAAATAGGACTTGGGTAAGACTGCCTTTTCTTTTGTTATTTTCACTGAAATCTTGATATACTACTCCTTTTATCTTGAATATATCTGAAGAAGCCCTTTTTGGTTTTATGCAAATCCTTTGTACTACTCTAAACTCATCTGAGCTTTAGCTTTCTAGATGTTATCCCTACAGATCCAGACCAACTGTGTGTACTTCTTAGTGCCCTGTACCTCTTCTCATCTCCTACAGTATATGACCTTTTTGATGTCCCCAGTTTAATTAAGCTTTTTGTGCAGCTACATTGGTTTCTTATGACATTTTTCCATTTTTTCGCCTTTTGGAGCTGTCTGTAATTTTACTTTTAACATCTCCCTTTTTAAGAACTCCTGCCTGTATTGGGACTATAATGTACTGCTCTTTTTTCTATTAGCTTGTCCTGTTATGGAAGCCTATTTATCATAGTTTATTAAAATTTACTTTTTTAAATTCCAAAGTATGTGTTTACATTTGGCTTCATTTTCCCTTAATATCTAGAATTTTAAGATCAGGTGGTCAATTTCTCCCTATTTTCCTTCCGCTTTGTCTACTAAGTCTTACCTTTTAGTTAAAATCAAGTCAAGGCTAGCTGATTCACATGTGCCTTCCTTTAACTGCTGATGGAGAATGTTGCCAGGAATTTTCTGGTAGGATCATGCTTGAGCCATCACTAATTAGACCCATCACTAATACTTCATGTTTTTTTTTAAAGATCTGCAATTCACTTTTGGAAAACATCATCTGCATCTTCTCCTTGGTTGTACAAAGCCTTTAAAAGAAGTTCTTTATAGCAGACAGTCTCACGTGAAGCATCTTTTCTCAAATCAAAGCAACCACATCATTTCCAAGGTTCATGCAGCTGTTTCAGAAACTGGTCTCAGCACTTTCCATGTGCAGGTGCATGCACAGCCATGTGGTTTCACTTCTTTCCTAACGGGCAGGATTAACAATACTGTAGTGCTGCTTTTATTACTTCATCCACTTATTTTAATCATATGTTGTTAAAGGGGTCATGACATTCATTCACCTTTGGATCCATCTTTGGCATTTCATGCACAAGTCCCTATCCTGAAAACCTTGATTTTCATTTTCTTAAAAAATGATTTTTTCGCCCTTTAGATGCTTATACATAAATAATGCAAGCATCAGTATTTTCAGGATTAAAAAAACAACAGCAACAACCTTGGATCACCATCCAGTTTAAATTTAGTTTTTCAAGTTGCACTGATCTAAATCAGAATTTTCTGTCTCTGAGACCTAACAGGCTTTAAAAACATTTAATTTGGCTGGATCATGCATTGCTTTATACAAGACTACCTATAGCAACCTAGGTTACGGGTATGTCATGCTTCCATTTCTCTTAAGTTTTTTTATTATTATTATTATTATTAATAGGGCACAAAAAATTACTTTAACTTCCTAGTCTTGTATATCAAGTTATTCCCAATGGGATAAAGAGTAATAAAAGCCATCAAACTCCGGCCGTGAAAGCCTTTGACAATACAGTAATCAAAGTCATTATAGATATAAGAGCATTCCATGTTAACTGAATGAATTATTGTTCTGTGGCATGTATCCTTTTACCATCAATGTAATCTCATATCATTAGAAAATTTGATTAAGAGTATTAACTTTTGTGTTTTTTAAAACAACAACAACAGGAAGGATCATTATAGATGGCATAGATATTGCCAAGCTTCCTTTACAAACTCTGAGATCCAGATTGTCAATTATTCTCCAAGACCCCATTTTGTTCAGTGGAACAATCAGGTAAGTGTTCCAATGATCAGGTTCAGTCATCCAATTTTCCCAGCTTGAATAAAGAATGCTATGCAAAAACATAGTTGAATGCTGGTGGGAGTTGTTCTTCCATTAATCTCAATAATTAAGAAGAATATGAAGGAAATGGGAGATTTTAATGCTTTGATGCATTTTTGGTGGGAAATGTTATCTAACATCCCCCTGGGTCCACAGTTCATAACTTGTTTGAAAAAAAAGTTATAGGGGAAAGAATTTCAGCTTTTCTATATGTGCCCCTTCTTGAACTTTATTTTAAATGATGTTCTGCTGGATTTTACTTTAAGAATATGAGACTAATTGTTTCTTGTGCTTATCTGAATGCATATGCATAATTTATTATACAGGATGAAAGAGCTGTCTATTCATTTTGTTTACTTTCCTATCCAAGCAGCTTCAACGGTCTTTTGACCAAACTTTTTGTTCCTTAAGTGCCTCTCTGTCAGTGCTATGTGTTTATTATTGTGTGTTTTTAATAAATGTATTCCTTCATTTGATGTTGTTGTTCTGTCTTAGTTTTTTATTAGTTGTAACCCACTACAACTCCTCCAGATATGGGCATATATCTATATGGTGGTTATATAGCCACTTAAAAAAAATTCATTTGCTGGACCAGTATCTTGCATTTTAAACTAAAAAAGAAGACATACCAGCAATAATAATACACTGTGCTCACTATGGACTAACAAAAAATCAGAGGAGCTTGAGTTTCTTTAGTAATTTTTATTATTTTTGCAGATTTAACTTGGATCCAGAAAATAAATGCACCGACAGCACCTTGTGGGAAGCTTTGGAAATAGCACAACTGAAACATGTGGTGAAAGCTCTACCTGGGGGGCTAGGTAATAATTCCTTTTACTGTGGAGAGACCAGCACTTAAAACATTTCTGCTTGAATTTTAGCTGTGTGTGTGTGTGTGTGTGTGTGTGTGTGTGTGTGAGAGAGAGAGAGAGAGAGAGAGAGAGAGAGAGAACAATGCTAAGTTTATTTATAATTTGCTCATTTTCTTTAGAAACTGTTCTTCCTCCAGAAAATGGTTCATGCTATAGATATAATTTCAAAGCAGTAAAGTCAAGTGGTCAAATTATATTCTCAAAGTCTGGCTATAATAGCATTTTTCAGTTTTGTCTCAAGGTTTACTGTTTGAGGGCCCACTATACTTCCTAAAGGAAGAAGCCTCATAGTCGGACAGCTGCTTCAAGAAGGCCCTGTCTCAAGTCATCGTGCCATAGGCCATTCCCACTCTTAAGTACTGGGGCTGAAAGGCATTTAGGGTGTAGTACTCAAGGATCAACATATTCAGTAGCACCTGGTAGCTCATAGGCAATTACCATATGTTGAATTGGACCTGGGAGCTTGTAGGCAGCCAAGTTTGAGGTTCAGGGTCACATTTCCCCTTAGCTTCCCCTTAGAATCCTAGCAACTATACCTGCAATAGCTTTCAGGCTGCCTTGAAGCTTAGACCCATGTAGAATGCATAGCAGCCATTTGGTTTTAATGTTATCAGGGCATGAATTCCCCTATCCATAGCACTTCGGTCTTGTCATGATGCAATGGGACTACGGTATCCCAAATGGGTGCAAGAAGCAGTGAGGTGAAATGTCTATTACTGCATTCCAAGCCTGTCAGGTCAGCTGAAGTGAGCTGGATTTTTGGAGTTCAGTTCTCCCTCCAATATGCAAACATAAGACACAGAGACAGTTGCAGGGGTGGGTGGAAAACAAAGCAAAGGAGGCAAAGCAGATCATTGTAATCTCAATCCCTGGTCATGTGTCTGTTAGGTGTGGTTTTGCATGCTGGTAAAAGTGATTTGTGACTGTGCAAATGGTGCAGTTGTGTGTGTGCATATATATGAGGGAGAGAGAAACGGGATACATGAATTTGGCTGTTAAAGGGAAGTGGCGTATTCAGGAACACAAGATTGCATACTATAAATAATGCTGATGTATGAGAAATTGAGACTTAGAATGGTGAACTAGTATAATAATAAGGAAGATACCCATAAGTTTCCAAATGTCTCCTTCTCTAAATATTTGTTTTAATCAGACGCAATAGTCACAGAAGGTGGAGAAAATTTCAGCCAAGGGCAAAGACAGCTGTTCTGCTTAGCCAGGGCGTTTGTGCGGAAAACGAGTATCTTAATCATGGATGAAGCCACCGCATCTATTGACATGGCAACTGTAAGTTCAGTGCGTCAAACATTCCCAACAAATGATATAATGGTTTTGATAAGGGGGCAAAATTATTTACTAATTAGCTAAATTATGCCCAATGTTTCCATATATTTAGTTAATATAAATATTAATTAATTCAATTAATTAATATAAATATTTGTTCAATTAATTAATTTAATTAATTAATATAAATATTTGTTGCCTGCTTATGTAGGAAAACATTCTTCAGAAGGTTGTAATGACTGCCTTTGCTGATCGTACAGTGGTGACAATTGCAGTAAGTATATTCTATTTTACTGCTGAGATGTTACTGATTTGTAACATTGGGCCTGTTATTTCCTGCTTCAAAAGTTGTATCCACTTAGAGTGAGAGTTTTTATTTCAGTTCAATTTATATAAAGACACATCTGCATATCAACAAGGAACCAAATTGTCCATAATTCTCTGTAATTGGACAGAGCCAATTGAATATGGTTGATTGATCGATTTTATACCTCCCTTTCCACCAATACAATTAATAAAATAATATAAAGTCAACAAGCAAATTAATAATAAAGTGAAAACAGAATCTCTCTATACAGGAGACATAAAACCTATCTTGCTTCTTAACAATTTCTCTACGGAGGTGAAATGCTTGATCTTGGATGCATTGGGAGAACAGGTTAATGTGGCTGCCTTTTCGATTTCTCGTCCTGTGCCCGACGTTGTGCTCAGAAGCAAACTCTTGCCAATGAAAACAAAACTGGTATAATATTCTCTGTGAAGCGGGTTTGTTGTGTGGTTGATGAGAATGAAGTGATAACAACCAAAATGGTGCATTTTTTTCTGAAATGTGTATTTTGAATAGAATGAAACAAGGAACATTCTGCTTGGGGTTTATGGGGGACTGTAGTCCAACGTATCTGAAAGGTATTTGATTGGAGAAGACTTTGTTTCTTTCGGAGATATGTGATAATTAAAGTTTTTATCATGTCTATTTGTTTTCCAGCACCGGGTGCACACTATTCTAAACGCTGATATGATCATTGTTATGAAGAGAGGAGTTATTTTGGAATATGACAAACCAGAAGTTCTGCTGGAGAAAGAAGACAGTGTGTTTGCTTCTTTTGTTCAAGCAGACAAGTAGATACAATATAAATGATTAAACTATTTGAAAGGGCAGTTTTATTACCTATTTTCTAATTATGTAAAGTATCTGTAAATAAAAATAATTATTTAATAATAAAAAGCTTAGTCTATCAGTTCTTGAGAAATAAAGTACAATTGCTTTACCTCTTAAGTGTGAGTATCTTACTTTTCCAGTAGGAGCTATTGTTTTTTTTTTTTTCTACTAATTTATCCCCAAGTTTCATAAGGAATCAACTTAAAAGAAAAAAGAAATAAAATCAAGTTTGTATGGTGAGATATTTAAATTAAGGCCCCACCAGATGTCAAAAGTAGACACCTTAGGTAAGAATCTTACATGATTAAGCCATGACTATCTCTAATAGGCAAAAGCTACACCAGCAAAATAGTTCCCTAACTGTACCTCTTTATGTACATTTGAATATCACCTGGATTTGGAATAGATGTTGACAGGATAATAGTGAATGTTAACATAAAAACATTTACCAAATTATGCAGACTCCAAGCCAGTGACAGCTTTACTGGTCAAAACTAGTTAAATGAAAATATAATGCAAAACCTGATATACTGAAGCAGGCATAATATACCAAAAACTGAGCAACTGGCTCTTATTAACAATACAGGCTCTGGTTATAATTGTCAAAGATGCACTCCACTGCTTACTAAAGTCTTTGCATAATTGACCACCTGTGACATGTTAAATACCAGTCTTCACACACTTTATGATTTTAAAATCTCTATATTTCAATTCCAAATTCTTTCTATCAAAACCTTTGCGCTTTCTAAATATGTAGAAACATGTGCCATTAGTATGAACAGAAGGCTCACCCATTTTTTAAAATAATTTTTATTAAAGGATTTTATACAATAGTAGAAGTAAACATAGAGAAAAGAAAAAGAGAAGAAAGAGATAGTGCAAGTTAATAGATAAAAAGGAAAAAGGAAAGAAAGAAAGAAAAAAGAAAAAGAAAGAAAGAAAGAAAGAAAGAAAGAAAGAAAGAAAGAAAGAAAGAAAGAAAGAAAGAAAGAAAGAAAGAAAGGAAGAAAAGGAAGGAAGGAAGGAAGGAAGGAAGGAAGGAAGGAAGGAAGGAAGGAAGGAAGGAAGGAAGGAAGGAAGGAAGGAAGGAAGGAAGAAAGAAGAAGGCAGGCAGGCAGGCAGGCAGGCAGGCAGGCAGGCAGGAAAGAATATATAACAGATCGGCTTCCGATCTTCTTTACAACAGTTGCAAATAAATTTATCGTCTATCCTCCCTCTTTAAGGCTGCATCATAGTTCCCTTCAAGGCTCAGCCATTTTTCAGCAGGCCCATGAGCCATTCATTCTGGATGCTGTCCTTTCCAACCACACATTTCTATGCTATTCCCTCCATACACACGTTTCTCAACCAGCACAGCACGCAATGTCCTAAATGTGACGCAAAGACTTTCATTGTGTCTGCACACCATGTTAACCTTGGTTAAGGAGCATGCACATGCTGGGGGAGATACTGCAGGGCTAGAGCTTTTCAGGACGGGAATGCTGAAAAGGTCAGTACCCATCTGCTGCCTAGCACAGGGAGGGGAAATGTAAAGCAGGGATTCTGTTACGCCATGGAAAGGCCAGGAGGAAAAGGTGCTGATTTTAAAACCCAAGAGGTGTAAGGTGGGGACAGCAGCCTTAACTGTCAGAAGGCAATCAAGTGGTGGACAATAAACTTTCTGTATTATCCCAGAATTGCTGAGTTTCTAGGAACCTTCAGCCACCCCAAGGTGAGTCTGATTTTGTTGTTCAGTCGTTTAGTCGTGTCCGACTCTTCGTGACCTCATGGACCATAGCACGCCAGGCCTTCCTGTCCTCCACTGTCTCCCGGAGTTTACTCAAATTCATGTTCATTACATCAGTGGTGCTATCTAACCATCTCATCCTCTGCCGTCCCCTTCTCCTTTTGCCTTCCGTCTTTCCCAGCATCAGGGTCTTTTCCAGTGAGTCCTCTCTTCGCATTAGGTGGCCAAAGTATTCGAGCTTCAGCTTCAGCATCTGTCCTTCCAATGAGCAGTCAGGGTTGATTTCCTTTAGGATTGACTGGTTTGACCTCCTTGCAGTCCAAGGGACTCTCAAGAGTCTTCTCCAGCACCACAGTTCGAAAGCATCAATTCTTCGGCGCTCAGCCTTCCTTATGGTCCAACTCTCACAGCCATACACTACTATTTACCACACATAGAAATATAGCACAGCATGCAATACTTTAACCAGAATGTTAAACTTTCTATGTCCTCCAAACGCAGAGCAACCACTACATGAGATTTATGGAAACCAAAATTCCATTGCCTATGAACCTTAGTTATAAATGTTGGTCTTGCAGGGAGGAGACTCAGTTCTAGTCCACTCTCAGCCACAGAAGCTCACTGGGTGACTTTGGGTGAGTCACTATCAACCCAAGCCACCTCACACTTGGGTGGTGGTTGTAGGGAAAAAGGAGAGGAGGGAATACTATGGACACCATCTTGAGCTCCTGAAGGAAAGGCAGGCTCTAACTCTAAACAGGCAGTCCTCATGACACAGGAAGTGCAATACTTAGGTTATGCATGACAGAGACCCAGTTTGGTACAGAGGCTAAGGTGCTGGGCTGGAAACCAGGAGACTGTGAGTTCTAGTCCTCTCTTAGGCATGAAAGCCAACTGGGTGACTTTGGGCCAGTCACTCAGCCCGACCCAGCTGACAGGGTGGTGGTTGTGGGCAAAACAGGAGGCAGGAGCATTAGGTATGTATGCTGTCTTGAGTTGCCCCAAAATAAAGGTGGGGGGAAATCTAATAATTGATAAATAAATGGAGACAATGTATCAGTGAGTAGGCTTCTCTACCTGGCTTTTTGGCTTAGCTTATGTGAAATGCAGTCTGAAGACAGTGGTGTTCATTGCACTGCTGTGTTTCAGATCCTTTTCTAAAATCTCTCATACTGAGTTTGCTTTTTCCACTGATCCTGCAAACTGAATTGTCCAAATTTATTAGGAAAGGGAAACAGAATAACAGAGCAGCTGTTGGAATGTCATGGTTATTTGGACTATGATATTTAAAACATTACTTTGTAGTAATATCATGCACCTACACTGAAGCATGCTGAAATTAGCAGTTAGTATGAAATGCAACTTCATAAAGAATATAATAGATTAGGAAGCTGGGCTTCATTTCCCTAAGTCAGATGAATTGCAGATCTGTAGTCTTGCCTTTTTCTCACTTCAACAGTAAATTCATATTTAAATGTTTATGTTTCATATCTAAATAGAATAAAAGAATGAAAGTACATTGAAAAATGTAGCATGTTTTAATGAACTGCCCATTGACCGATGTATAACTAACACAACAGGAGCAGCACACAGCATTGTTTGAACTTCTAATATCTGCATTATCAATTATTGCAAAATGTATAATTTATGAAGTGTTTGGTACGGTTTTATTTTACTTTCCTCATCTTAAGCTTACTGAACACAGTTTCGGAGTGTTTCTGTAATCCTATCTTGTAAGTGAGCCTATGATACGTCATAGCTGATGCTTTATATAGCTTAGGTAAAGGTAAAGGTCCCCCCCCCCCGCACATTTGTGCAGTCGTGTCCGACTCTAGGGGCCGGTGCTCATCTCCGTTTGTTAGCCGAAGAGCCAGCGTTGTCCGAAGACGTTCCGCGGTCATGTGGCCGGCATGACGCACGTGGAATGCTGTTACCATCCCACCAAAGTGGTACCTATTCATCTACTTGCATTTGCATGCTTTCGAATTGCTAGGTTGGCAAACTTAGCAGAGTATAAAACATTGCAGTTAACCACCACAGGAAACCTATTTAGTAGATTTCTGTACATTAATATATATTATCTATACATTGATTCCCATCAAGAAACATGTAAAAATGTTTAATGATAAAATTGACAGAAAAACAAAACACAGGTATCAAAGGCCATTAAATGAGTGTTCTCTTATTTTTGTTGTATGTCCGACATTGAAGTTTCTCTGTTCATTTGAACACTCCAGGTTTGTGTGAGGAGACAAAAGTCTTCATTCTCACCTCACCCTCTGATTAGCTCATACTGAACATCCTACTAAAGAGCGTTTAATACACAGTCCATGAAGAGGATGTCAAGCAATTATTACATTGTGCTAATCTCTTATAATTAATCAGGGGACACGTTAATGTGCATTAAATGAGTTCAGTTGAGAGACTGCTAAAATATTGATTTACCAAATGCAAAAGTACCAACAAACCTCATAAGGCAAAACAACTTGCAACAATAGAAGTTGTTCTATGAAGTAAAGATAAAAACAATGACTGTAGGGGGTCATTCTTCATCATCATATTATTATTATTATTATTATTATTATTATTATTATTATTATTATTATTGGAAGATTTTAAATAGGTGGTCTAATAGAACTGGCCTTATTCATTCATTCATTTTTCTTTTCTCATCTATTTCCATTATGAAGTAAGATCAGCTAAGTTACAATAGAAATATTTTATGTACCTATCAATCACCTTCACTGACGAAGACTTGATTGTCCCCCCCGCCTTTTTTTTTTTAGGAGAATATAATTAAAGGAAATCTCAATTCTACCTTTTTATGGCGGGTGAGGAGGCGAGCAGCGTCCTAATTGTTTATGCACTGTATTCTTTAATCGAGCATACATCTAATGTTGGCTGGAGAGGTTGATGGGGGGGATGAAAACGCTCCCCAACCAACCCGACTCTTAGTGGCCGGCGGCGTTGTGCGGGCCGTCTCTGCCTCCGCCAATCGTGGGGTACCTTCGCGCTGTGATTCCCTGGCGCGACAGCGCCCCCTGCCGACCCTGGTTGTCGCTGGGTGAGGGAACGGGCGGCCGCAAGAGGTGGCCGGCACCTGACGACTCCTTGCCTGGGGTTTCTCCAAAGCCGGGCGATCCCTAGTTGGATTGTCGTCTGACTGTCGCCGTCAGGAGCAAGTCACGAAATGCCGCCGCCTCGCCAAAGGCGAAGCGAGCGGTGATTGGCGTGCGCAGCTGGGGGGAGCGGACGGAGCTTGCAGAGACTGGCGGGGCGGAGAGGGGGAGTCGGCCAGGGCAGCGCGAGCGCCGGTGAAGAGGCACAGGCGGCGGCGGCGGCGGCGGCATGGCTCCGCTGGCTGGCGTCCCCGCAGCGGCCGCGCGCATGTGGCCGTAGCCGAGGCAGGGTCGGTGGGGGGAGCCCACGCCAACCATGCTGTCCAGGAAGGGGATCATCCCGGAGGAGTACGTGCTGACCCGGCTAGCCGAGGATGTCCCCGATCACACGCGCTACCGCGCCCGGGAGCGGAAGGCTAGGTTCGTGGGCAAAAACGGCGCGTGCAATGTGGCGCACAAGAACATCCGGGAGCAGGGCCGCTTCCTGCAGGACGTCTTCACCACCCTGGTGGACCTGAAGTGGCCCCACACGCTGATCATCTTCACCATGACCTTCCTGTGCAGCTGGCTGCTCTTCGCTATGATCTGGTGGCTCATCGCCTTCGCCCACGGGGACTTGGACCACAGCACCCAGCAGCTGCACCTTCAAGCCGGGGATGGGGGGCTGGCAGCGACGGCGGCCCCCTTTGTGCCCTGCGTAACCGACATCCATTCCTTCACCTCCGCCTTCCTCTTCTCCATCGAGGTGCAGGTGACAATCGGCTTCGGGGGGCGCATGGTGACCGAAGAGTGCCCCGTCGCCATCCTCGTCCTCATCGTGCAGAACATCGTGGGGCTGCTGATCAACGCCATCATGCTGGGCTGCATTTTCATGAAGACCTCGCAAGCCCACCGCCGCGCCGAGACGCTCATCTTCAGCAAGCACGCCGTGATCGCGCTCCGCCAGGGGAAGCTCTGCTTCATGCTGCGCGTGGGCGACCTGCGCAAGAGCATGATCATCAGCGCCACCATCCGCATGCAGGTGTTGAAGAAGACCACAAGCCTGGAGGGCGAAGTGGTGCCCCTCAACCAGATCGAGATCCAGATGGAGAACCCGGTGGGGAGCAATAGCATCTTCCTGGTCTCGCCGCTCATCATTTACCACGTGATAGACAAGAATAGCCCCCTGTACGAAGTCGCTCCAACCAACCTCACTCACCACGAGGACCTGGAGGTGATTGTCATCCTGGAAGGGGTGGTGGAAACCACCGGCATCACCACCCAAGCCAGGACCTCCTACCTGGCCGATGAAATTCTCTGGGGCCAAAGGTTTGTGCCTATCGTGGCCGAGGAGGATGGGCAATACTCTGTGGACTATTCCAAGTTTGGCAACACTGTGAAGGTGCCCACTCCATCCTGCACAGCCAGGCAGCTGGAAGAAGACCGGAGTATCATGGACACCATTTCCTTGTCACCCAGAGGCACCATCAGGAAAAGATCGGTTAGGCTAAAGCCCAAATTTACCATAGCCGGGGAGACTTTATGACAACTTTGTTGTATCAGGCATAACAGAATCGGAGGCCGCCTTTCAGGTTGGTTCCACCAGTACATGCGATATTTGTGGTGCAAGTCAAGATGGGTGACTCGGGGTATCTAAGGACAGCTGAGCATACATAAAGCTTTCTTCAACTTTCGCCTGTACTGTATTTGCACTTAAGATGGGTAAACCTCCCAAAGAGATAGACGCCTTTTTTCTTTCTTTGGAGAACTTATTTTCTATGTATTGGATTGTATTATTTCAGATCCACCACGGAAAGGGCACTAATAATCAGGTATTCGTATTTATGAAAAGACAGTGTAGACACAAGAGTGCCCATTTATGTGGCAATGCTTTATGTGCTGAATGAATAAATGTATTGATTTAATTCATAAATGATACTGCATGCTTTCTTTTATTGCCAGTGAATTGGAAGATCGATTGGCTTATAGTATTCATGGATCCTATAATGAAGTTAATTCCACTTGTGTTTACATGTTGTGTTAGGGCATATGGAAAAAGATTTTTAAAAATTAGACAATTAGGAGGGAAAGCAGTCGCAGTTGTGGGCTGCAGAGGAAAATTTGATTTTTGCATAGTACTATCCTATCCAGATCTACTCAAAAGTAAGTTCCATTGAGTTCGGGAGGGCTTATTTCTAAGTCATGAATATAGAATCTTAACTTCAGTGGGTTTATACAATGCCACAATCACCCTCCGCTGCTATCCCAATCTTTTTATTGAAAAACTAAACACTGAATCTTACTTGTATGAGTAATATTGAATTGGTAGATCCATTAATGTTAATGTTAGCTGCCTTTATGTAACTTAACTGCAGGGTTAGATCCTTCTGTTCAAATGTTATAGCTAAAATTGATCTTTCCAGCCATTTGAAAGAGAATAACATTTGAAAAAACATGGACATTTTTAAGGAAATAATACTGTGTAGCCAGCTGGTTTGCTCTTCCTAGTTGTCTTGACTTTCAACTCCAACAGTGTTCACCAACAAGTAGAAGCAGTAGGGCTGACAATTCACTGGTGACATTGTAATCCTAGCTGTGATGTGAATTCCCATCTCTATCACATGGCATCATTTAATAAGCTTGCATTCATTTTATTTATTTTAATTGACAGTTTTTTAAAAAAAGCCTAGAGGCATGGTGGCTCAGTGGATGGACTCAGTTACGATGGCGATGAGTGCACCATTGGAAGACCTGAAAGACCAGGCTAGGGACAGATCATCATGGAGAAAATCTATCTATGTGGTTGCTAGGAGTCGAAAATGACTTGATGGCGCATAATCAATCTATTGGTGGCTCAGCCAAGATATACTATTAAAGCAGTGAGGCGTGGTGGCTCAGCGGGTAAGACGCCAGGCTTGTCGATCGGAAGATCGCAAATTCGGAGGTTCAAATCCCTAGCCCTGCGTGACGGAGTGAGCTCCCGCACTAGCTCCAGCTCTTGCCAACCTAGCAATTCGAAAGCATGCAAATGCAAGTAGATGAATAGGTACCACTTCGGTGGGAAGGTAACAGTGTTCTGCGTGCATCATGCGGCCACATGACCGTGGAAGCGTCTTTGGATAACGCTGGCTCTTCGGCTAACAAACGGAGATGAGCACCGGCCCCTAGAGTCGGACACGACTGCACAAATGTGCGGGGGGAACCTTTACCTTTTTATACTATTAAAGATTAGGCATGGTTATGTTATCAAAGAAGGTGTTAACTTATTTATCAAACAGCATACTATATGCATTGAATTCCAAAAATAAAGTCTTAATGTCTTTAAAATTTGCATGTATAATTTTTACTTTATTTATTTATTTATTTATTTATTTATTTAATTAATTTCTATAGCCGCCCATCTCAACAAGTGACTCTGGGCGGCTTACAATCATAAAAAGTATAATTAAAAACAATTAAAATACAAAATAAATATACATAATTGCATGCTTTAGTTTTTACTTGTAATAATAAGAGAACATTTTAATGTCATCTGCACAGTAAAACAGAAATGTCTGTGGCATGGAATAAAGTGACATAACCATGTTAATTTTATAGACCAATAACCCCAAAATAAAAAGGTGCATTTATTTAAAAAAAATTAATACTAAAGTGCCTGCTATTAAGATCATGCTGTTTAGTATAATTAAGGACCATTTTAATATGTCATCCTTACAATTTCTGCTTTTGTGCCCTTTTGTTCTAGGGATGTAAGTACTCTTAATTTCCCAGATGATCCTGTTAGTCTTTACAGTATACCTCTATTTAACTATCATTAAATAGTTAATTTCATACACAACTTTGCATTTGTTGTGGTTAAGGAATTTGAGAACTTTAATCAAAAGGCAGCAGATCTGCTTTTATTTTTGAATTCCAGTCTATAGCAATGCCCACATACTAATTCTGCTTCTCTATGAACACAGTTACACAGAGCTACTTACATTTTTGTTTAGTGTAGTGCATTTTATAAAAGGCAGATAATTAAATTCATCTTCCCTTTCCATATCTCAGATCACATAATATAAGAGCACTGTATCTGGCAAAGTCCATTATTTCACAGGCTGAATAGCCATTGCTTAGTTTAAACAATTTACTAACCCACATTGAAAGTATCTAATTCACCCTTTGTTGAAGGACATAATTAGCTACAGAAGCTTCTGTAATTGTGGTATAAAAAAGAAAGAAAACAAGCACAAGTTGCAAGTCAAAACATTCTTGCAAGTTTACTTTGAAAAATGGATCAGCCTCCTTCACAAATCTTTTCTCCTCCACTCCCTGGGGTCAGGAGGATGAAGTTTCAAGCTTAATTAACCATGGATGGTCCTGAGAAATAATATCCAAGGAAGGATTTCAAAGGTGAAAAGAAGACGAAAGTAACTTCAGGAGCTGTTCAGAGATTCCCTGCTCCATGGCCGTTGTCCAGGGAAACCGTTTCAGTGTTGGGGCTGTAGGTGTTCTCTGTTGCTTTCTGACGCTTCCACCCCGAAAAGTGTATCAAAGTCATCCCCACCCCATGCAGACCTGTGATCCCCCCTGGTCAGGACCAGAAATTTTTTGCAGATGGGCAGTTGTGGACCTTGAACTTCATGCAGAATCAGCCTCCTAGACTTTTCTAGCATCTCACATCTGGAACAGGGAAAAATTAGCTATGGATATTTCATTCTAGACAGAGATTAAAATGAAGCATCTTCTTGCTCATCATTCTTGCCCGAGGTGTTTCCAAAGGCTGATTCCAGACTTGCTTGGGTTTCAAAGTACTGCTCCACCCTGCTCCCCTCCCCTGAGCAACAGCAAAGAAATAGCTGGAGCTGTCACCCACTCTCCTAAGCTGCTGCTGCTGCCGCTGCATCAAATGGTATCTTCACAGAGCAACAGCAGGTGGTTCCTTCCCTTCACCCCTCATTAGCTGTCATCCAAGCCATAGGGCCTGTCACGTTCAACATCTGTTGCACGCTTTCATGTGGCAAGATTATTATGCAAAATTTCTACCATGAAACTATTTAAGGGGATCTACTACAGTTGAGATTGTGATTGTGTTTGTTCACTTAACATATATTTCTCTTCCCATTGTTCAAATATGGTTTGATCACCTTCAAATTTAGGATGCACATCCATACTTCCAGTTCCATATGACCGTAAGATGGTCACCTTTTTTCCTATCTGCTCTTCCACTCTTAATCTTCTGCTTTTAGTCAGAACAAGAAGAAACCCTACAATCATCAAGTGGAGAGGGCCTTCTATCTTAACCAGGGGACAGGACATTCAGAGCCTCCCCACAAATGATCGTTCAGACTCTGCTTGAGCTCCAGACCTCTCTCTGTGGTTCTACTATCAATCTTCTTCATCACCATCAAAAGGTTTCTTCTAATCTTCCATTTCTCCTACTATAATAAAAGCCCAGTCCATCTAATCTCACCCTCCTGGCAGCAGAGGACAAGTATCTGCCCTTTTCTGTGTTGACAGTTCTGTGGGTAATGAAGGAATGCCATCACTTACTCTATTAAAACTGATCTGGTTGAAATGGGATCAAAATTACTTTTAATTCAGAACTGCATTGTACTGTTATCAGTGGGAGTTATTCATAAGTATGTCTAGTCTACTAGCTATCCTAACAAACTTTTAGTCTGCCCCAAAGTCAGAGCTGTCCAAGAAACAGAGTTGGGCAGAAATAAGGATTGAGAAATGTTTGTATCAGTTCCTTGTGGCTGTATTTAATGTAGTTTTTTAAAATATAGTTTTGTGTTTTTATTATGTTTTTATGCTGTTTTTATGGTGTGTACTGCTTGGAGTCATTTTCTGAGTCCAGTGGTATGAAAACATGATAAATAAATATTAACCACGTTGCACAGAATGTATATGAAGTATGTGTGTGTGAGAGAGAATGAGGATCATTATGATCAGCCTGATCAATCCACTTCAGGATTAAGGCCTCTTCACTGAAGATTATGAATGTAATCTACCAGGCTGGTTCAACATGGGTTGGTAGATAGATGTTTTTTCCTGTTTCTGAAACTAGGGTTGAGAGAGAGTGTCTGGCTCAAAGTTACCCAGCCAGCTTCTGTGCCTCAGGATGGACTAGAACCTGGGTCTTCTTGCTCCTAGTTCAGCACCTTAAATACTACACCACACTGGCTCTCATATACATGTATGCATGTGTGTATATGTATGTGGATAGACAAACACACAGATAGATAGATGATAGATGATAGATGATAGATGATAGATGATAGATGATAGATGGATGGATGGATGGATGGATGGATGGATGGATGGATGGATAGATGATTGATAGATAGATAGATAGATAGATAGATAGATAGATAGAGGAATGTGTGTGTGTGTGTGTGTGTGTATACCTACCAAACAACTGATCTAAATTTCTCCTCAGCGGAGGGATGTGAGAGATTCAAAGTTCCTCCAGACCCCAGCCCAACCCCTATCAATTCCCAGAGGCTGGGATTTCCTGAATTCAGGAACAGCCTGCCATGTGGAAAAGTGGAGAAGATAAATGCAATGAAATATTGCTCACTCCTATGCAATAGATCTCAGAGGGAAGGGAGGAACTGTTTTTCGCCTTAATGACTTGTTAATCAATTAGAAAATCAATAGCATATGCTATATATTAAACCTTGGCTGGCAAAGGCATAACAAATGTGACTGAAATTCAAGTAAATTTAAATGAATTGCATTAATGTAAAGGCCCAAGCACCAAGTGCATTCCTTCAGGGTATTGGGTGGGAAACAAAAATGACAACAAAAAAGGAAATATGAACTATTTGTTGAATTTTGGATTACATGAAATTCTATTCAAACTGTCATGTTTCAGGGTTTCTAAGGGACATCAAATCTTCATACAAATGATGCTTTGGAGTATGCCAGTATTCTTATGCAAAATGATAATTGTATTACATGGATAGGATCTGGTAATTAATTAAAATGGTGCTGGTAATTAATTAAAAATGGTGTTCTACCATTAAAAATGGTAATTAATTAAAAATTGTGTTCTACTGAAGCTACGTCTGAGGCTCCTCAGAAAGCAAGAAATATTACTATTGCAAGAAAAGCCTTTAAAAAAGCTAACCATTGGTCTTCAGAACAATGGTTTGTGATGCTCAACGGTCTACACCGTATCACTAAGAATTTAGAATGAATTCGTCTAGAATTTTTTTCCTTTGATGCATCCATGTGCTATCTTGAAAACTCCTCCCCGCTGCATCTATATTTTTCATTGGCTGGATTTCTGCCAATATTAAATGAAAAATAATTCAGCTAGAAGGAGCTTCTAGTGGAAACAAAGCAGCAGATGGTTGAGGAGGGCAAACTTCCTCTTCCAAACCGGGGGGGGGGGGCAAGTGGAGGAGGCCCAGATAATTAGAAACTGGTCTGTGACATTAATACCTGGCAAAACTCTGGACAGACTGTTAAGCAGTCCGTTTGCTATCATTTAGAAAAGAATGCATTGCTTGGCAGAAGCCAGCATGGTTTCATCAGGAATAAATCATCCAGACCAATCTGATCTCCTTTTTTGATAGAACAATGCTTTAGTTAAGCACTGGAATGCAGTTGACATCGTGTATCTTGACTTCAGCAAAGCATTCAGTAAAGTGTCCCTTGAGATTCTAGTAGAGAAGATGGCAAAATGTGGGCTGGACTATGCTATCATTAGTTGGGTACGGAGCTGACTAAACAATCTTACCTTATGAGGGAACATCAGTGGTTCTACATCCAACTGGGGGGCAATAGTCAATGCCATGCTGCAGGTCTCTATTCTACACTCTATGCTGTTTGACATTTATAAATGGATGAGGGATTAGAAAATAGGATCATTAAATTTGCAGATGAAGCAAAAGCAGGTAAACATCTTAGAGGACAGTATCACGATTCAGGAGGCCATTGACAAGCTGTAACAGTGGGCAAAAACCAGCAAGATGAAAAAAGAATCTGGGTATCTTGGTGGATCATGAGCTGCATAGAAGCCAGCAGTGTAATGCAGCTGCAAAAAAAGAAAAAAAGAAAACACACCCACACACACAAATACACACATTCAAACCTACACTATTTCAACAGTAATATAATGTCAAAATCAGCCAGTCACCATTCATACAGTATCTATGCTGTGTTGCTCAGACTGCAACTAAAATATTGCATCCAGTTCTGGGCATCTCATTTTAGGAAAGGCAGAGACTCCTTGAACTGTGTCAAGAGAAGGACAACCAAGATCTTAAGAGGCTTGGAAGGGAAAACTGTTGGAATCTGGCAAATCAAGCATGCCTCATTAGCATATGGGTGGTTGCTCTAGGAGGCAAACTCTGTGCTTCTAGAGGAAGTTGCTTGTTGCCCCTCCCACTTCCTCTTCTCTCTCTTTGATTCTCCATCATGGAAGGATGCACATGCCTTAGCTCCTTCCATGCAGAGGCCATGCCTAGGCCTCAAGCCCCCTTTCGCCATGCAGCCTCTGGCAGCAAACAGGGCCAGAGGTATACAGTTTAGGGAACAGAAAGAAGAACTGAAACCAATTTTCTACTGAAATGGCTGTACCTGGACAAAATAAATGTAAGAACTCTTTTGTACTTACTTTTTGTACCTGCAATGTCTAAGTGTGTGTTTCTTTATGCTTGGGTGGGCTAAAAGTGTAAGAATAAGAACCTGAATCTCTCTAACGTGCTCACAGGCTGTGTTTTTAAACAATATTCCTTTTTCTGCCCACGAGTTTACACAACGTTAAGCTCTGCTCCATTCACTGGTTCTAACAGGCCACTGAATGATCTTCAAAAACAAGGAATAGTTAGAGGCACTAGGGATATTTAGCCTGAAGAGGAGATAACAGGGAGACATGATGACTGTCTTCAAGTATCTGAAGGGCTGTCATATACAATTATTTTTCAGAGTTGTTCAGAAGACAGGACAAGTAACAATGGGTTTAAATTAGAAGGGAGTAGTAGAGAGCCAGTTTGGTGTAGCAGTTAAGGCATTGGGGTAGAAACCGGGAGACCGTGAGTTCTAGTTCTGCTTTAGGCATGAAGCCAACTGGGTGACCTTGGGCCAGTCACTCTCTCTCAGCCCTAGGAAGGAGGCAATGGCAAACCACTTCTGAAAGCTTGCTGTAATGACTGCAGAACTTCTGCAGCAACAAACAAGTCTCACAAGGAAATTATTGGAAAACTAATTTACTGCTAAGTTACTGCATACAAGAGAAAGTTGCATCTGAAGAAAGCGCAAGCTTTCTCCTTTGATAATATCCCCCACATCCCCCTCCCGCCTTATCAGGCCATCCGCAGATCTTCTCCAGTTTCGTTTCTTCACACACTCCTGTGACCTTGCTCCACCAGGCTGGCAGACACTTCATCCAGGAATGCGGGTCCGGCCTCACTCCCCGTTAACTCTTTCATGCATGCGCACTGTTACAATGCTGTGGAACATTGGAACAGGGATCATGACACTTGCCAAGAAAACTGCAGGGACCCATCCTGGCAGTTGCCAGGAGCCAATATTGACTCGAAGGTACACACACACACACACACACACACACACACATTTCCCTTGAATATAATGGAAAAAGTCCTAACAGTAAAAGTTGTTCAACAATGGAGCAGACTGCCTTGGGGGGTGGGGGTGGACTCTGCTAAGCTGGAGGCTGGAGGGTCATAGGGCTGGGATGCTATAATACTGCATTCCTGATCAAGACAGGGGTTTACCCAGGTGGTCTGTAATTTTCAACCCCTACATTTTATGATTCTTTGAATAAAATGGAGGTTATTAATAAGGGCAAAAAGTAAGAAAACACAGTGTATGCAAATGTACAATTTTTCGATAATTTTCAACTGGCCAAAACAATATGATGGTTTGAAACCTAAAAAAATAAATGGAAAAAAAATCCTTAGGAGGTAATCATACTGCACTTACCCATTTCCTCAAAAGTAATTTTATTTATTTATTTGTTTTTATTTATTTATTTATTTTCTATCCCGCCTATTATTTTTATAAATAACTCAAGGCAGCGAACATACCTAATACTCCTTCCTCCTCGTATTTTCCCCACAACAACAACCCTGTGAGGTGAGTTGGGCTGAGAGAGAGGGACTGGCCCAAGGTCACCCAGCCGGCTTTCATGCCTAAGGCGGGACTAGAACTCTCAGTCTCCTGGTTTCCTATTGGCTCCTTCCTAGGGCAGAGAGAGAGAGTGACTGGCCCAAGGTCACCCAGCCGGCTTTCATGCCTAAGGCGGGACTAGAACTCTCAGTCTCCTGGTTTCCTATTGGCTCCTTCCTAGGGCAGAGAGAGAGAGTGACTGGCCCAAGGTCACCCAGCCGGCTTTCATGCCTAAGGCAGGACTAGAACTCACAGACTCCTGGATTCTAGCCCAGCACCTTTGCCACTAGACACGTAAGGATGCTAGATATTGCATTCAGATCTCATTCCAAGACTATGTCTTGCAGCGCAAAAGGTTATAGGAATGTTTTTAAAAAATCTAACACCTAAGACTGTATGTACAGGCAGTGCCAAGGAGATGATCAGCTGTGTCCACTTGGACAGCACTAATCTATTTGGAGTGTAGGGAACTGTATCCAGACCAGCCTTCTTTCTTGGTGACAGCAGCATCCACTGATTCAGTTCTGCCTGGAGAAAGATCATTACTCATAGCATGGCATGGAATGCCCATTAACCTTGAGATCAGCCTTCCCTAACCTGGAATACTTTTGGCCTGTTGGACTACACCTCCCATCATCCCACACCAGCCTGACCACACTGGATTGTTGGAACTGTAGTCCAGCATGTCCAGAGAGTTTCGGACCAGAGAAGGCTGCATAGCTGACGCTTCGTCATGGGCTGAGCCATGTAAGGCAGAGCCTGATACACTGAAACATGCAGTACCTGGCTTGCCATGCAGGAATCCAGAAAGCATCTCATCTTTGGAAGCCCAGCACAGCTGAAGTCCCACAACAGGGAGGAGTGACAGGTTGAAGCTGAATACAAAGGGGGGAGGGATCTTGCACAGTAGCATCTCTCTTGTTCTCGCACAGCAGTTACTGACTCTGTAAGTTTCTGGCTCAGCTCAGAGACAGAGAATTGCAGTGGGCACTCTTTCCTTCTAATGCCTGGTTGGGGGAGACCATCATGACGGGGTGCACTCTCATGAAGGCCAGTCTGTTCATTGGGCAACTCCGGAACAAGCTGCAGGGACATGTGAACAGCAAGAGTCAAACATGGTGCCTCCTTTACAAGGCAGAACATTGAGAGCATCACAGCATGATCCAACAACCTTCTGCATCGAGTCTGTATGACACAATAACAGCCATGTGAGAAAGAGCTGACAATTCGGTCCAGGGAGGAGGAACTAACTGAAATGTTAACACAAATAACAGGAGAAGATGAGATGCACAATTCATTTGCCTTAGCCAAGGTAGCCTGCCGCCCAGGGTCCCTCCTTGTGGGGGAGATGGGCGGGATATAAATGTAATAAATAAATAAACAAACCTTTCTTGCTCATATTTTGCTTCCGTTAAAGGTAGCATACCTTTCAAGGCCACAGGCTAGACAACTTCAGCAATCCCTTGTCACATCATGGGTTGCAAATGCAAAGAATCTAGAGTCAGTGTAATAGGAGCAGAGTTGCTCAAGCCGGTACAGTGAGTAAACCCTTCGGTATGTCCTAAAGACGCAGCCTCTGTCAGAGAAGCCTTCGCTACCCAGGAGGCATTCTAGCAGCTGTCTTTTGATGGGCTTCTGAGTCACATCAAGACTAAGATGGAATAAACAAGCACATGGCAATGAATAAGGATGTTGGGGAAAAAATCCTGAACTCCTGCCTCCTTCACTTTCATTAAACGCTTAAATTTAAGCTTCATTAAACTCCTTCATTCAACATTACACGGTTGGCGACATATTTTCAGTAGCAAAGCAAAAATAGTTGCTCCTCAGAAATCACCACATGGACATTTTATGTAACTGGGTTCCCAGTCTGTCTGTCACCTTCCATTGTGAGTTCTTTTTCCCAGTATGAACTATTGCAAAGCAGCAATATTTCACATCGCCCACAGCTCACCCTGCAAAAGCGCCGTCTGAACCCTGGAAAAGCTCCGCTGCTTTCCTTCAGCCTGGGAAGAGAGAAGCTATCAGAGAAACAAGAAAGGTAAGAAAGAGAAGGGGTGGGTCAGAGAAGGGGTCTCCCCGCCCACTTCAGGCCCTATCCCCATTCCCTGCCAGCTTCACTCCTACTCACAACACGGAACTCAGCACAGTCCGCTTATCACATTACTGCAACCTTCTTCAGCCTGGCATCTTCCTGACCTGTTCAACTACTGCTCCCGTTATGCCTGACCAAAATATATTCTCAGGAATAAACGCTATGTTATTCAGAGAAAAAAAATCGGTGTAAAATAAGCTATGACGTTTTCAGAGGAATGCATTTTTAGGCTGTACGCTGCCCCAAGTCACATTGTTTTGAGTTGGGTGGCCTTATAAATCTTAAAAAATAAGTGAGTAAATAAATAAGCAAGCAAACAAACAAACAAACAAATGAACAAATAAATATGACTATCCTAAGTTGGTTGAAGCTTATGATTCAAGAAAGCTATTCTAGAAAAGAGAATGTCAATAGAACCAGCTTTTTTCTGTGGCTGGATTCACACATTGCTCTAAGCAGTGGGTTCTTTCTATTGGAATTCAGCAAATCAAGCGTGCCTCATTAGCATATGGGTGATTGCTGTAGGAGGCAAACTCTGTGCTACTAGAGCAGAGCTTTCCAAACTGTGTGTCGGGACACGTTAGTGTGTCAGCTGCAGTGTCTGGGTGTGTCGCGGCTGCTGCTGCCTCCTGGCTTCCACACAGGTCCTAGTGCCTGCCTTGTGCCTTGCTGCCTCCAAATCTGCCCTGCCAGGATTCCGCACAGGTCCTAGTGCCTGCCTTGTGCCCTGCTGCCTCCAAATCTGCCCTGCCAGGATTCCTCACAGGTCCTAGTGCCTGCCTTGTGCCCTGCTGCCCCCAAACCAGTTGTGATTCCGCGCAGGTCCTAGTGCCTGCCTTGTGCCCTGCTGTAAGAGTGTGTCGCGAAATGATGCATGTCTAAAAAGTGTGTCACCAACATGAAAAGTTTGGAAAGCTCTGTACTAGAGGAAGATGCTTGCTGCCCCTCCCACTTCCTCTTCTCTCTCTCTCTGATTCTTCCACCGATGGGGTAGGATGCACATGCCTTAGCTCCTTCCATGGGAGGCCATGTGCTAGGCCTCAACTCAGGAGGCTTTTTCCCCTTTCTCCACGCAGCCTCTGGCAGCAAACAGGGCCAGAAGTATACAGTTTAGGGAACAGAAAGAAGAACTGGAACCAATTTTCTACTGAAATGGCTGTACCTGGACTGAATAAATGTAAGAACTCTTTTGTACTTACTTTTTGTACCTGCAATGTTTAAGTGTGTGTTTCTTTATGCTTGGGTGGGCTAAAAGTGTAAGAATAAGAACCTGAATCTCTCTAACGTGCTCACAGGCTGTGTTTTTAAACAATATTCCTTTTTCTGCCCACGAGTTTACACAACGTTATGCTCTGCTCCATTCACTGGTTCTAACAGGCCACTGAATTATCTTCACTTTTAACCATGGTTTCTTAAACAAACCAGAATGACTAGATTCACAGAACATACTATGCTATAAAATTTGAGTTAGCAACCACAATATCCGGGTTCACACGTGGTGTTAAGCTATAAGGGGATTTGCTTGGCTTTGTCTTTGTGACTTCAGCTTGTGTGACAAGTTGGACTGCCCACCTTTCTTTATCTTTACTTCACTTGAAAGCCCTAATTTTCTTTGCAATTTGTCACTTGTGCCTTCTTTCTCCTTTATTTCACACCTGGGGGGGTGGGGGAAGCTGGGAAGGTGACCTGAGATTGGGAAGAGGACTGGGACATCCTGAAGAGGGATTGAACTAACACTGGTCTGTTTAAATTAAATCCATGATTAAATAATGTCCCACTCCTGAAGCAGTCCTTGCACTTTGATTATTGAGAAGACAAGTCTGCAAATTTGAAGTGTGTTTTGACATTTCAGTTACTTTGCAGCAAATGACACTAAGTACTATTTTTGGTTATGCGGCAGGAAGGGGTTGTGTAATACAAAATGGCACGACTTGTCCCAGATCGAGGCTAATAAAAGACAGGACATCAAAAGCCCGCATCTAGGGAGACAGTTTAGTTTGTGGTTCTTCCGCTTAATGATTTCTTAATGTGTGTAAACACTTCCTAGCAGGGTCTGCTTTCTATCTGTGTTTTTAAAGTAACTATGGCCATGGCAAGGTGACCAGATTGGAACAGTTTTGGTAGGCAATGCTTCCATGGATGAATGATTTAGAGCATCTGCTATTCCTGTCCTACTCATATAGGGTGCAGAATTTTGATTAGTTTCACATGGAATTGTCATTAATGACAAATCAAAAACTTCATTTTCTCCACAGTGCGGATTTCTTGGCTGTCAATTTTCTCTCTCTTCTTTCTTTCTTCTCTCTCTCATTTGCAAGGGGGGGGGGGGCAGGCTTTTGAAGCACTAAATGGACCAGAACAGTTTAGGTACTGTAATCTGCTTAAATTCTTTCTTCAGTTTTTTTTTGGGGGGTGTCCCATAAGTATGGGACTGTTGGGTTTCAGAGAACTTAATTTTTAAATGAGTATTTCCTCAGGTGTGAAGGGGTAGAAGCAGATAAGTGAAGCAGATAACCCTAACTCCAAATCGTTTGTCTGTAAGATGAAATAGACAAAATGTTTTCCTTAACAGTTTATCTCAGAAAAGAAAAAAAGTGATAATTTATAACCTAGTAATATTAGTAAAAGAAATTAGAGTAGCTCATCATTTATTTCATCTAAGCTACTTCCAAACATGATACTGAATATTTACGGATATAAAGATGTAGCTGTAGATATAAATATAAATATATATTATATATAAAACTATGACAGCATTAAGAACAACCTACCAGGAATCCAGAGTTTTTGCTTTCTCTTGGAAAATCAATGCTCTCTTGCTTCTTCACCTCCGATGGGTTAGCTTGTCTCTAATTCTGAAGCCTTAACATATCAATATATATTAATTATTTGATTATGTAGATACTGTGCTGAACTATGGTTCTCACCTAAAAATATATTCCTGTGTACTGGTAGTATCTGTTTGATGCTGTAATATATTTGTATTCTTAGTTAACTGAAAGGCTTTTCATGCCCCAGAGAACCATTTGAACATGAAATGATTTTTGAAAGTTTAGGCAATACCTTACAAATAAGTCTGTGGGTGCCCTTCAAAACTCTAAATGTATCCCATTAATGATAAACTTGTGGCTTACTTAAGAGGGGTATTTTAATTAATACAAAAAACAAAGAATAATAATACACAAAATTATAAAAGAAGGGCGAACAAAGCTAAAAAAAAGAAACACAAATATGCAGGGCATATATTTACAGACATTTATTCATTTACTTACTTACTTACTTACTTACTTATTAAACAGATTTATAAGGCCGCCCAAGTCACACATGGTGACTCCGGGCGGCTTACAAAATTAGAAACCATAAAAACACAATAGACACACACACACACCCCCGGCGACAGCAAACACATTCATACCAGCCATTTGATCGGCTCCGAAGCAGCTTGGGGTCCCCAGGCCTGTTGACAGAACCACACCTTCAGGGCCTTCTGGAACAGGAGCAAGGAGGGGGCCAATCTTATATTTGGACCCGGAAGCAAATTGGCAACCAATGCAGGTCCCGCAAAAGAGGTGACACATGGGCAAGTCTAGGCTTGCGCAAAACTATGTGGGCTGCTGTATTTTGAACCAATTGAAGCTTCCAGATACTTTTCAAGGGCAGCCCCATGTAGAGCGCATTACAATAGTCCAAACGGGAGGAGACTAGGGCATGGGTGACTGTGAGAAGGGCCTGTTGGTCCAGGAATGGGCGTAGCTGGTGCACAACACGCAATTGTGCAAAGGCTCTCCTGGCCACGACTGCCACCTGCTCTTTGAGCAGGAGTCGTGAATCCAGGAGAACCCCCAGGTTACGCACAGGGTCTGTCTGGGGCAGTGCAACCCCATCCATGACCAAATACGGTAATTCTCTGGAAACCAAAGAGCCCTGAACCCACAGCCATTCCATCTTGCCAGGGTTCAACTTCAACCTATTGCTCCCCATCCAGACCTCAACAGCCTCCAGGCACTGGGAGAGGGCGGTTGCGGCATCGCTTAACTCACCATGGGCAGAGATGTACAACTGAGTATCATCAACATACTGATGATATCTCATCCCATGGTGATGGATGATCTCACCCAGCGGCTTCATATAGGTGTTAAACAGGAGCAGAGAGAGCACCGATACCTGTGGCACCCCACAAAGCAGGGGCCGAGGGCGGGACCTCTCACCCCCGATTAACACCGACTGGAAACAGCCCCGGAGGAAGGAGGTAAACCAGGACAACACAGTGCCCCCCACCCCCAAAGCCACTCCAGAAGGATACCATGGTCGATGATATCAAAAGCCGCCAAGAGGTCAAGTAGAGCCAGGATGGTCACACACCTTCCATCCTGCTCCCGCCAGAGATCATCAAAAAGTGTGACTAATGCCATTTCTGTCCCATATGCAGGCCTGAATCCTGACTGGAAGGGGTCCAAATAATCTGTTTCATCCAGGATCCTTGGGAGCTGCAGTGCAACCACCTTCTCAACCACCTTCCCCAAAAAGGGGAGGTTGGAGACAGGACGAAAACTGTCCATCAGGGTGGGATTCAGCTATGGCTTCTTAAGGAGGGGGTGAACCACAGCCTCTTTAAAAGGCTGGGGCACAACCCCCTCCTCCAGAGATGCATTAGTCACCGCCAGTATCCACCCACACGTCACCTCCCGGGAGGCTTTTACTAGCCAGGAGGGACATGGATCCAACACACAAGTGGCCAAGCTCACAGTCCCTAGGATCCTGTCCACTTCCTCAGGAGCAACAGGGTCAAAGTGTTCCCAGATAACTGGGCAAGAACCTACCGCAGGCATCTCCACCAGACCATTATCCACGTTGGCATCCAACTGGGAACGAATCTGAGTGATTTTATCTGTCAGAAAATCCGCAAATTCCTCAGCATGCCCCTGCAGGTACACCCCTGAATCCTCCTTACCCAGAAGGAGACGGGTCACCTTAAAAAGAGCTGCCGGGCGATTATCTGCAGATGCAATTCGTGCTGAGAAATATTGCCTCTTCACTGCATGAATCGCCATGAGGTAGGCTTTAATAGCAGCTCTTACCCGTGTTCAGTCAGATTCGTTCTTCATCTTCCGCCAGCGATGCTATAGACGTCTCTTGATCCATTTCATTCCTCTCAGTTCATCCATATACCACGGGGCCCGACGAGGTCCATGGGTCAGGAGAGGTCGCATGGGCTCAATCCTGTCTAGAGCCTCAGTCACCCTCCTATTCCAGGTGGCGACCAAGGTGTCAGCAGGACTATGCAGCATATCCTCAGTTATAACCCCTAGCTCCCTCTGGAGCCCAACTGGGTCCATCAGTTGCCGGGGGCAGACCGATCTAATAGGTCCTGCCTCCCGGCAGAGGGGTGTGGCCATAGAGAAGCTCATAGCCACCAGGGCGTGATCTGACCATGACAGGGGGACCAAAGATAGGCCCACCGGTTCCAGATCACATAAGCAACGCTCCGACAAGAACACCAAATCAGGAGTGTGACTGCTATTCCTAGTCAGGCCCTGGATGACTTGGGACAGGCCCATGGAAGTAATGGTTTCCATGAACTCCTGAGCTACCTCCGATCCCACTCCCAGGGAAGGCAGGTTGAAGTCTCCCAGAACCATAAGCCTGGGAAACTCCACCGCCAACCCTGCAGTGAGGTCAAGGAGCTCAGGCAGGGAGACTGCTATGCAGCAGGGAGGCTGGTACACCAGCAGCAATCCCAACTGATCCCTAGAGCCCAACCTAAGAAAAAGGGTCTCGCAACTGGGCACTTGTGGAGCGGCGCCCCTGGTAGCCACCAGAGATTCTCGGATGACAACAGCAACACCTCTTCCCCTGCCCTGCAGTCTAGGCTGGTGCCACACTCGAAAACATTTCAGAGAGGGGAACCGCCCCCCTCCGGCCCCAGCCATGTTTCGGTGACACATGCCAGATCAGCCTTCTCCGCGATGATAAGATCAGCAATAAGAGGAGCCTTATTGCAGACTGATCTGGCATTCAGGAGCAGCAGCCTAAAACCCAGGCAATTGTCGATCTGCTGACCAGGCCATTGGGTTGAGCTCGGGGGGGTGGAATGCAAGATCGATACAAGGCATCAAGGTCACGTTCCCTGAAAACGAACCTCCCTGTCTCCCACCATATTTCCCCATACCCGACACCACCAAGATCTA
The DNA here is from genome assembly GCA_023362775.1 of Charina bottae. NCBI lineage: Eukaryota > Metazoa > Chordata > Lepidosauria > Squamata > Charinaidae > Charina > Charina bottae. Next base: position 184,179,350 of record JALMGJ010000001.1, on the reverse strand, counting down.
CTCCCCCATCCTATCCACCCCACAAGTCTTTCCATCCCCCATCCTTGAACCTCCCCTCTCGATCTAAAGAGAACCCCCCCTCCAAACAACATACATACAATATACAGACAACCAAGGGGCAAAGTAAAAACCCAACAGGTGCTATAGCACTAGCTCTCAGCACCTGTAGGTCATCACCCACCCCCACTCATATCCCCAACAACCACAAGCGCCCCCCTGGACATACATACGTCCATAGATGGAAGCCATGATTCGTTACAGTCATCCATAGCTAATCTATATTAATCAATTCTGCAACCACTGAATAGTCGGACACATATGTTTGTCTTTCCAAAGCTGAACAATAAGTCTTTTGGCTATAAGTAAGGTGCAGGAAATCCATTTTCTTTGTCCAGATGTCAACTCCCGTGTGACAGAGATAAACTTCAAAAGAATATAAACATCTTAAAATATTAAATCTCAAAGTTGAGTGTATACATGTAATAACTGCTTTCCCAAATAGAATAATATATTTAAATGAAGCATTGATTTCACTGCATCTCCAACAGCATACTGTAAATGCAATGGGGTAATTTTAAAATATTTTTTCTTTAAAAAAATTGAAATTTTTGATTATATTTTTAACAACTTTTTTTTATTAAGTAAAACATGCAGAAAAAGAAAGAAAAAAGAAAAGGGGAAAAGATACATGTGCATACATAAAATATTTTGAAAAATGTTTAAAAAGGAAAACAAAGGAAAAGGATTTTTAAAATTATAAAAAAGGCGTTCTGGTAACTCAAAAGGAAAGAAAGGAAATATAATAGTAAAATGTCTCTAGTTTTACTAGAGTACAAATGTAGCAACATCATGCTTATACAAATCACTGTAATTTGATTTTTGAACAATGAGCATACAAATCATATTGTCTGATCTTGCTTTTCCGAGAATAAAGAAGCAATCCAAAGGCTAAGGGCACTTTTTTTTTCAGCCAACCTTTATCACAGCAGCATTAATACATAAGACTGGGAAAATTAAATAAACGAACAAAAAAAAAAGGATTTGGTGCCAAAAAACCAAGGAAGACATTGCCAGCCATACCTCACTGGAGAAAGCATCCCAAAATCAGGGGGCGCCATTAAAAAGGCCCTTTCCCAGGGAGGGGGGTGCATCCAGAGCACGCCCTTTGAAGACAATGGTAGGGTATGGGAAGGAACATACAGGAAGGGGCATTCCTTTAGGTACTGTGGTTCCAAGCTATGAGGGGCTTCACAATATTATCATATTCAACTGGAGTAGAAAAGAACTTGTAGCCAGTGGAGAGCATAAAGAATGGGTGAGATGTGTTCTATTTTAGCTTCCATTCACAGTGAATGTGCTGCCAGCTGCCCACCCCCACACCCCAGAAAAGCATCAAATTGGAGTTAAGAGTAAAAGGAATATAAACTATGATTGTCCAGTACTGCTGGATCCAGCAAAGTTTTTGTGAGGAGGGGATGGACCATCACTTCTTTAAAACTAGTGGTATTACTCCCTCCTTCAAGGAAGCATTTATTATTGCTTGGATCCAATTACATGTCCTCTCCTAGAAGACTTTATCCAACCAAGTAAACATGGATTTCATATATAGTTGTTTGCACTCACAGCACTGAAGACCCTCTCCACTTCCTTGGGTCCAACTGGTTCAAACTGTTCCCATGTAACTACACTAGACATTGCCCCAGTCATCTCCAAGTGACTTGCATAGCTGAAGTCTAACTCAGATCGAATCCAAGCAATTTTATCCAACAGATGCCTAGAATGGTCTTCACAATGGCCCTGTAGATCTTTTGCAGGTTCCTCCTTCCCCAGGGGAGATTGGATTACTCTGATTAAGGTGGCTGGACAGCTTTCTACAGATGCAATAAAAGTGGGGAAATAGTTATGTTTTGCTGCTCTAATCACCACAAGGTAATTTTTTAAAAGTTCCTATCTGTGCTCAACCACACAGCTGAGATCTGAGGCCTCTGAAAGCTATTAGGATCTCCCCAGCAACTGTAGCCACTCCACTCCACTGCCTCTGCCCTGGGATGGCAGCATTGGCCATACTCAAAACCCAGGTGGCACCTTTCCAAAATAGGAGTTCTCTCCTCTGTGCCAAACCAGGTCTTGATTATACATGACATGTCAGCCCTCTCCTCCACTATTAAATCATGGATAAGGGGAGCTTTAGTACAAGCGCACCTGGCATAATGAATAATAGATAACTGTAGTTCAACATAGTTCTTTCTATCACCTTCATCCCTGACGGTGATAACAGAAACAGGTCTCCATGCATCAGCCTGCTAGGAAAGATGTACTTGATTCTCTGCAGGCAGATTCCCTCTCCCACATTCTTTCCTGTTCTGGCCACACAGACCATCTTCCCCTTCCCTCCTTTTTATTAGATCATAATTTTTTGGTTACTGTCAACTATAAAGTATGAGACTCAAATTGACACAGATTATCACCAGTATGATAATCTATGCGCATATCAGCATTTTACTTACATTAAAAATTTAACACTCACTTTGTAGAAGTTCAAAGTGATTATGATTCATAGGTGATATTAGGTTTCCTCAAGAAGTCCAGAGGAATCTTGGAATTGGAAGAGGAGGAACAATAAGTGAACTCTTTTAAGCTTTGGAACACACTTCAAGTCATATAACAATAATCTGTCTAATGAGTATTTGTAATACTTCATAGAGCCAGTATTAATATACTTTCAAGTATAGTAAGTCAGTCAATCACTCTCAACTGTCTTTCAGGAAGAGCATTTCATGCTGTTGTAGGGCCAAGAACCATGGAAGTAATAATTATAAGAAAATATCAGTCTAGCTCTTGGATACATTCAACATTAAACTGCAAAAGAGAAAAACGGCATACTTAAGCTCCTTATTAGGATTTTTATACTTCTTAATAACCTTCGCATCATATTGTCTTCCCAAAGTCTATTGCTTTTGGGTCTAAGTGTATTTTACTTAAAAAATAACATAAGTGATCTCCAATGTCAATGTTCCCGGGATTGATATTTTCAGATATTTGTTTCCAGCCTTGGTACCATCTCACTTGTATATCATGAGGTGCAAACTGTGATATACAAATTTCAAGTAGGATGCTGTTGCGATCTGGTGTTGCCTTTATTTCAGACACGACTGGGCATTTGGCTAAATGAGAAGAAGAAAAATTGAGCCAAATGACAATGTAATAATATGCTTCCAGACCTTGGATTAATATGATTAATGAAAGAAGGATTTTTAGTACGAGAAAACAATTTAAGGACTGATCCTTTGTAGTCTTGCATAAGGGAACTATTGCACGAGACCATTGCATAAGACCAACTGCACCGTTTTCACCAAGCACAAGGTGAAGACGCTTTCTGCGTCATTTGTAACAAACCCCAATGAATGGAATTCATATCTGCAACCTTCTCTGTGGCTGACCGTTTAAGCTGGACATAACAAACCTTTTTTGTTGTGGCTTATTCTACAGTTTACACCTCTTTTTCTTTGTTTCCATCACTTGGTTGAAATTCAGTAATGGCATTACATATGTTACTAGAGGCATCTGTGGTGGGAGGAAGACAAGTGTGTGTTGTGATGTGCAGTTCAAGTATGAAAGGGTAGGGGTTGTGTTGTGACATCATGATTCGTCATTTGGGTGTCATTGTGGTTGGAAATGGATGTCTATGCATTTTATTGGTAAGTAAGATAATCTGATTCCATAAACATTCTCCCACACTTGATAAAAAGACAGGGGTGTCCACAGGGTGTGGTCAAAAAGTTAAGATGGTGGCCATGACAGTGCAATCAAAGCTCTGCCCGTTTCTTATGTGTATTGGATATATGACACGCATAAAAATGGGTGGAGTTTTGATTGCAGTGTCATGGTCGCCATCTTGACATTTTTAACATACTCTGCAGACATCCCTACAGGAAGATTAAAAGAGGCTTGTTAATATCCCAGTATGTAAAAACTGTGGAGGGAATCTTAAGTCTTGCTATGTAACTTTTTAATGACAGAGTTTGCAGAACACAGTTCACCGTTAACCAGGTCAGTTATAAATCTAGCAGTGGCATTAACAAAACATGCTAAACTTGGTTAGATTTAGCCAGAATGTTTTGCAGCTTGGTATGTTATGCCAACCCACCCCATTTGGTTAGGGTTCAATGTGTTGTGCAAACTCAATAAGTGAGCTAATTCAGTCAGGGGTTAAATGAGCTGAAACCACCCAGGCTGTCTGAGATTGTTTTAATCTACCCTTAAATCAGCAACAGTAATTACCTTCAGAGAACCTAAGTCAGAGAGAACATTTTGTATCTTCTAAAAATCTGGAACACTAAAATCACTGCCAAAGTGTAGATATTTCAGCTTAGCTGGTTTTTAGTGGCTTTCCTCTGAGGACGGGAGAATTTTCAGGAGCATTGAATGCTACTGAAAAATGACAAATCCTATCCCATCAAAGATATCAAAAAAATAAAAAATAAATGGGTATCCGAAGGGCAGAAACATGATGGTTTTTCTGTAAATTGCTTAAACCATTGGTTCCCCTTGATACGTTGTTCTTGGTGGCTATAGGGCAGTGGAATTTTTCCCAGGTTGTGGGGCATTCTTGGTCACTAAGTAAATACTAGAGGTATACTCTAAGACAGGGCTTTCCAAACTTTTGCCGTTGGCAACACACCAACGGCCGGCGCAAAACCCAGGAAGTGCCAGCAGTGGTGCTTCTGGGTTGCTGCCACCGCCGTGCTTTCAGGCTTTTGCGTGCCGTGGAGGCAGTGGCAGCATCCTGGAACCCGGAAGTCCTGATGGCTCACTGCCGCGTGCTGCCGTGCATGGCGGCAGTGTGCCATCAGCGCTTCTGGGTTGTTGCGGGACACACTTGAGGCCCCTGTCATGGTGGGAGGAGGCAAAGGTAAAAACAACACCACTATCAGAGTTGTAGATGAATCACGCTGAAAACGGCTGTGTGATATAACAGATATAAATCTCTACTGAAGATAAGCAGGAGTATACATACGACATCGAGCAGCAAATCGTAAATCACTGGTCACAGCAGTGTAGTAAACAGCACACAGAAGAACAGAAGATCAAATGTTCCTCCTCTATTCTTTGCTTCCATCGACTTACAAAAACCCAAGGAGCACACAATTGGCAAGCAGTAAGCCAATGGCTACACTTCAAAGTCTTTTGTCGAGAGCAAAGGAAAAGGTACTTGGCAGCGGCTACCAGAAATACAGTCGAGCACACAAAGTACTACAACACACACAGATATAGCTCTCTTAACATGCGCTTAACAAGTTCCAATTGGTTGGTTGGATATCTGGAGATTCTGAGCGCGGAGTGCTACCTGTCAGTAGGTGGCAGTGCTGTACCTAGCAGGTGTCTCTCTAATCTACAATACTCATGGCAGACATAACATCTGTGAAGGCAAGCAATTTGTACCTATTTTCCCATGGGAATCCTGACACCCCTGTAACTACGTTCCCATGTGACCAGTACTGTGTTGCGACACACAGTTTGGAAAGCCCTGCTCTAAGTTCTAGTGGATGGGACCAAGTCAAAAACTGAATTTGATCTCATTTCACTTACTCTTAATTAAAATTATAGTTGATATGAAAACTCTCCAAGCATGTAGTAATTGAGTAATTATTAATTTAGCAGTTAGTAAAAAATTAGTAATTTTTATCACATAGATAAAAAATTGCAAGTTGGAGATTTCTGGGAGATGCAAGGGCACAGAATACCTTGGGGGTCACAGGTTGCACACATCAGCTGTAGATTTGATTGATTGATTGATTGATTGATTGATTATGTGCCACCAAGTCATTTTCTACTCCTAGTGACTACATAGATAGATTTCCTCCATGATGATCGATCCCTAACCTGGTCTTTCAGGTCTTCCAATGGTGCATCCATCAGCACTGTAACTGAGTCCTTGCACTTTGCAGCTGGTCATCCTCTTCTCTTTCCTTCCACCTTTCCCAGCATTAGAGTCTTTTCCAGAAAGCTAGGTCTTCACATATTGTGTCCACGTAATGTGTATAAGTAGGATAATTTGAGCCTGGTCATTTAAGCCTTGAATGAGAACTCTGAGTTGATTTGTTCGATGATCCATTGGTTTGTTTTCTTGGCTGTCCACAGTATTCTCAGGAGTCTTCTCCAACACCAAAGTTCAAAGGAATCAATGTTCTTCCTATCCTGCTTCTTCAAAGTCCAACTTTCGCTTCCATAGAGTATCACAGGGAATGCCATGGCTTACATGCTTCTGATCTTTGTAGGTATAGATTCATCACAGCATTTGAATATTTTCCAAGGCCTTCATGGCTACTTTACCAAGTGCTAGTCTGCAGCGTATTTCTTGACTGCTTGTTCTTTTACTGTTGATGGTTGATCTTAAAAGGCAGAAGCTATTCACCACTTCAATATCTTCATTGCCAATTCCAAGGCTGGTTGTTCTACCTGTTATCATGAGTTTGGTTTTCTTTATATTTAATTTTAGTCCCATTTTTTTACTTTGCTCCTTAACTTTTATTACTAAAGCTTGCAGGTCCTTTGCATTTTCAGTATCAGGTTACTGTCATCAGCATAGTGTAGGTTATTGATGTTGGGTTGATTATTTTATTCTAGTGCTCTATTTTGCATTTATTTGTGCTTTATGTTTTATTATTGTAAACCACTTGGTGATTGTGAGATGAAAAACAATGTAAAAACATCATAATAAAACAGTAACGTAGCTGTATATCTCATATAGTAACATAACCATGTTTTAGTCCTGAAGATTAGTGCAGAAATACTTAAGTAAATGAATGTCTATGTTAGAAAAGGAACCTAAGCCCAATTCAAGCAGGGTTTTTGTTGTTTATTCGTTCAGTCGCTTCCGACTCTTCGTGACTTCATGGACCAGCCCACGCCAGAGCTTCCTGTCGGCCGTCGCCTTCCCCAGCTCCCCCAAGGTCGAGTCCGTCACCTCCAGAATATCATCCATCTATCTTGCCCTTGGTCGGCCCCTCTTCCTTTGGCCTTCCACTTTCCCTAGCATCAGCATCTTCTCCAGGGTATCCTGTCTTCTCATTATGTGGCCAAAGTACTTCAGTTTTGCCTTTAATATCATTCCCTCAGGGGAGCAGTCTGGCTTTATTTCCTGGAGTATGGACTGGTTTGACCTTCTTGCAGTCCAAGGCACTCTCAGAATTTTCCTCCAACACCACAGTTCAAGCAGGTGTTAGAAGTAAATTTTATCTTACCAGATTAGTTCCTGAGCCGGGAGTAAAGAAACAGACGAATTGCATGAAGTTAGGAGGTTTATTCACCCAAGAGCAAAGACAAAGGCAGCAGGCTGTTAGGTGGGTGATCACGCAGGACCCCTTTCCTACAGCTCATTATATACCCTAGGTTACCCCAAGACCCACGTTGGGATGGCACTTCCTTTCTACCCAATCAGGTCAATTACCTTGGTCAAGACGCCCACTCTCATCTTCCCATCCGGGCAGGAAGAGAAGTATTGGGTCAGGTCATATACATGCCAACTATCTATATTATTTATCTTTTTATAACCCTGGATGGGCTCCCTGAATTACGTCCTTTAAGCAAGGACAAGACAACTTATCTCTTCCTACAAGGGTCATCCGGGCAGGGAAGGGCAATGCAATCTAGGGCAATCCACACATCCTTGTCAAGTGTTGATGAGTCACAGCCTTCCTCAAGAAAGTTTACTTTTGATTCATTTGAACTATTACAGAGACAATCTAATGTGGGGACCTCTATTCCCTGGACCTTTATTAGGTTTATACATATTGTGGGGTATTATGGGGTATACTACATGACTAGATATTCATTCCAAGATATATAAAAAGGTAAGAATATGTTTACAATCCAACACAGGGTTAAAAGTAGTAAAACTCACAGAGTGGTGGTGAGCAGCTCTGCTCCCAGGGTTGTCACACCTGGGAGGTGGCTTAAATCCTGGTATCCATATGAACAGCACAAAGGACACCACAAGACAGACACCGGTGCTACAAACATGGATATTTGCTTTTAAGTAACATTGCAGGTGTGACTTACAGGAAGTGAGGCTGCACCACACTCCTCACCTGTTGAATTTCATTACTTTTAATGATGCAGGGTAAGTGGAAGGCAAAAGGAAGAGGGGCCGACCAAGGGCAAGATGGATGGGTGATATTCTGGAGGTGACAGACTCAACCATGGGGGAGCTGGGGATGGTGACGGCCGACAGGAAGCTCTGGCGTGGGCTGGTCCATGAAGTCACGAAGAGTCGGAAGCGACTGAACGAATAAACAACAAAATAGGGTAAACTCATCCCAACGTCATCATTTAACATCAGAAGATGGATAAATCCAAACAATTCTTGGTACACACCTGGAAGCTTCAGATACACTTCTCTTATAATAGGTTTTTTCAGTTTCGTATGGGTCATCCTGAAACGAATGGCCTTATCACAAACTGAAGCAGTAGCTCTTAGTTGTAACACAGATGTTAACTTGAAACAACCATTAGAGGCCTCTGGTTCCTCTGTGAGTATACCATTCCTTATTGAATTATCTCCCAGGAACCACTGCTGACAAATGTCTTTAGGATGGAAAACCGTGTTGTCACAGGTTAAAGTTAGAGTTTCTCCATAATCAGCATCACTTGGTTCAATAGCAATATTTGAAACTCTGGGAAAACCTATACATGTGACAAAACAGAGAAATCAACAATAGACAAGGAATCACTGTTAAACACAAATAATAGCAGTGTATCTAATATACAGAGCATCAAACTAGATAAGAATAATTTTCAGTGTTATGTTGTTACCATGACAAAGAAGAAGTCTTTGGTCCCCTAAAAATAGATTTATTGTAGCAGCACAAGTTTTCATAGAACAATGCTTATACATGAAATGAACTCTCAATTAATTTATGCAGATATCATTTATTTCTGTTCACCTGCTTCTTGTGTACATATGTTGGCCATGCAGTGAGACACCAGTGCCTGTACTTCTCACTATTTTTGTTTGTTTGTTTACACTTTAATTCATGACATGTTATTACATACTGATGTGAACTTAGAAGATATATAGATATAGATACACACACACACTTACATACACACACATACCATAAAGTTATCAAATCATCATGGTGAATATAATTCTTAATACATCATGGATATGCTTGTGGAACAGATAGAATAAAATTGTGTAAGGAGAAGCTAAGTGTAAAAATAAAAAGAATGGATCAAGGGACCGGTACTTTTGTTAAGATGTTTTGGGCACTTATTTCAGTGCAGCATCTATACAACCAGCCTCTCTGCTTCAACTCTGACATTTTACACATGTTCAGTGAACCTTGTGAAGGAAGGTTAGTTAACAAAGGGAACAATATGAGGCAAGCCGATTGTGCAGACGATGATAGATGATAGATGATAGATGATAGATGATAGATGATAGATGATAGATGATAGATGATAGATGATAGATAGATGATAGATAGATGATAGATAGATAGATGATAGATAGATAGATAGATAGATAGATAGATAGATAGATAGATATAGATAGATGATAGATAGATAGATAGATAGATAGATAGATAGATAGATAGATAGATAGATAGATAGATATAGATGACAGATAGATAGATAGATAGATATAGATAGATAGATAGATAGATAGATAGATAGATAGATGATAGATGATAGATGATAGATATAGATGATAGATAGATAGATAGATAGATAGATGATAGATAGATAGATAGATAGATAGATAGATAGATAGATAGATGATAGATAGATGATAGATAGATAGAGATAGAGAGATAGAGAGATAGAGATAGATAAGAGAGAGAGAGAGAGTAGATAGAAGCCAAAACACAAGCTTCTCTTCCCATATGACTGTTTAGCTTAGACATCTAAGTGCCAAAGTCATAATCCAATCACAATAAAGTGCCAAATGGATATAAATTATAAGTTGGTGAGAAAAGAGATAGAAGATGGCCTGAATGATAAAATAGTATCAGATGAAGGCTTCTATAGACTAATTTGGTGAGGAATTAGATTTCTGTTCTCTGATCCTGCATTCTGGTTTGACCTTAAAGAACTTGGCTTCTCTAATATTGCAGAAAAGCACATTTCTGCACTAAAGAAAAAGAGATCCTGTAATCTGCACATGGATACAACTGAAACTATCTCTATCTATCTATCTATCTATCTATCTATCTATCTATCTATCTATCTATCTTATTTATACCCCGCCTATCCCCTCCCTAATGGAGGGCTCTAGGCGGCTTACAATCATGTAAATTCAATTTTTTTTATACAGTCATATCATATACATTACAGTACCCGCGCGATAGGGAGGGGGTGAGGGAACCGGCTCTTCTTTTCCAGGCATCGGAACTACAAGTCCCAGAATGCCTCGCTTTTTGGAGCCGGCTGCTGACATCCCGGAAGTTGTAACTGGGATCCGTCGTCCTCTGCCGCCGTCCTCAGCCGCCATTCCGGCTTCTCCAGATCTCCGTCTCTGTCTTCGGCTCCGAGGCGACTCCCCGACAGGATGCCAGCATATTGCCCCACGTGAGTGGTACCTATTTATCTACTTGCTATTTAGCTTTCGAATCGCTGGGTTGGCAGAGAGCTGGGGCTAGTGACGACAGCTCACCTCGCCACGCGGATTTGAACTGCCGACCATAAGCGGTTTAACCCGCTGAGCTACCACACCCCATAATATATTTGCATATATTTGCCCATTTTGCATACCCAACGTCTGCTAGCCATCTGGCAATGGCAAGTATTATATGAAGCTATACCAATTAGCCATCAAAAAGTAGTCTACTCAGCAATATTGGTTGGTTGGCCTCGTAGTACTGTGATCTAGACTGCGGCTTTTAACCATCTTTGGATTTTAATTATTCTTTTTATTTATTGTTTTTTAGTAATTTCTGTATAGATTTTAAATTTTCATATTTTGTAAACCGCCCAGAGTCCCCTATTCGGGGAGATGGGCAGGGATAAATTAAATAAAGAATAATAATAATAAATAATATCCCTTTCTGCTTCAGAAGATTTTTGCATGAAAGAATTGTGAATTTATCTCAGATACCGAAATCAAAACCCTGCCCTGAGAGCATATTCCCAGTTTTAAGTTTATATGTCCCCCTCTTCTATTGCCAACCTAGCAATTCGAAAGCATGCAAATGCAAGTAGATTAATAGGTACCACTTCGGTGGGTAGGTAACAGTGTTCCACGCGTGTCTTGCGGCCACATGACCGTGGAAGCGTCTTCGGACAACACTGGCTCTTCGGCTAACAAACGGAGATGAGCACCGGCCCCTAGAGTCGGACACGACTGCCCAAATGTGCGGGTGGAGCCTTTACCTTTACTCTTTTATTACCAAGTTGGTCCTTGTGATGGATCAGGACTCTACTACAGATCTTTATGGCTTTCAGAAACCTAACATCTGCCCAATCGCATACTAGGGTGCTGAAATAAAGAAACAAAGCATTTGTGGAATCCTAAATATCAATACATGTATTTATTATAACATGAATTGCAAATGGAGCCTTATTCTGAGATGTATAGAGTATTATTCTGAGAAAGGAAACTTAATTAAATCCATAGCTGTTGCCAATGTGGGAAGAGAAGAATTGAAAGGGGGAACAGCAAGAGAAAAAGTAAGAGAGAGTGACTACTATTACAGCATCAGTAAAACTTTAAAAGTGTCAGTTTTTAAAAAAGTGAAATTACATGGGAGGAACAGGAAACATTTTTGCAGGAAGGAGCTGCACGTTACTGGAACTACTCTGTGCCTAGAACCTTAAGAGTAAAATATACACTGTACAATTTAGGACAATAAAAATTGTAGTTTTTCTGCTCTGCTTACCCAGAGTGTTCATCTGCCGTGCAGATTCTTTGCTCTCTTTTGAGCCTTCAAGCTTAGCTCTGCAGACAAACCTCTTTCCAGAATCTGCCACTTGGGGGCAATATTGAATCTTGCTGATGCAGAAGAAAAGCCCATCAGGACCTTTTGTGGGTGGGCTTGTAAAGGGACCATCAAGAATTCCATCATTTTTGAGCTTCCTGTGGAAAATGGCCGACTGAACAACTTTGCCTGTGAGCTGCACGGGCAGAGCTGGCAATGTGGAGTTTTTTTCTGGGCACAGACTGGTCTTTCTGTAGCCCCAAGTGTTTTTCCGGATTAAGGAAAACACTAAGAATCGACCCATTTGTCCTCCAGACGGTGAGTTGCAGCCAGGAGACCGTAAACAGTGTTTGCGATCGAGCGGCAAGACTACACTCGGAGGCTGGGATTTAATCTTGTCTAATCCACATTCGCATTCCCTTATTAAAGGGAACTAAGTCGTCACCTTTCCATATCTTAAACACCCAATTTGTTTTTAAGTTCTGTATCTTAAGAGAAGCTTTTTGCAGTAAGAAGCAGCAGAATCTCTCAGTAATTATAATTATTTTTGGAACTTCTTAATTAAAAAAAAAGTTTTGGCTTTCTTCCCCACCTGGGTTATATCTCAAGTGATACTGTAATATTGCCTTTCTGTTGTTATCTTTTTTTTGGCTAAATTCCAAGGATGAAGTGTTTTCTCTTCTAGTATCTATTATTATTTTAAAAAGTACTTTCTGTTCACTTTTTTTTTACTCTCTGCCTGAATATTGTCTTTTGTTAATTTTGGATTAATTCATTAACCTTTATCTTTGTGAGTTAACTTTTTAGGGTGTGCTATAATTTACTGTTTGAATAATGGAAGAGTTTAAAGAAGATTTAAGAAAATTACAATGTCAGCAAGAAAATATCCTATTAAAGTGCTGTAAAAATATTATACAGATTATTTGGGACATTAGAAATGAGATCTTGGTTAAAATAGAAAATAATATGAGAGATGAAGAAAACGTGGGAAAAGATGGCATTTTTGTTGTTGTGGATGAAGACGAAGAGCTCTCGGCTGATAACTCTGGACTGATGTTTAATGTTTTGACTGTTGCGACCAATGTTTTGGAAAAAAAATATGTGCTGTGGAGGAGTTTCTTTTCTCTTTCGCTGGAAACTTTGTACTCTGTGAAGTTATTGTACATCCCTCAAAAAAAAAGTGCAGTGGGTTTGATGTCGAAATGTTTGCATACTCTGGTATATTTTGAGAAAGGGTAAAAATTAAGAATATTTAATTGGATTGATAATGAGGTTGATCTGACTTGCAGGATTTTTGATTTCTAAGACTTAAAAGATATTTTGTATTTTGTATTCTGGTAATATTTTATATATTATAAATATTATAAATATAAATATTTATATATATATAAGGGGGCGTGGTGGCTCAGCGGGTAAGACGCCAGGCTTGTCGATCGGAAGATCACAAGATCGGAGGTTCGAATCCCTAGCCCTGCGTGTGGAGTGAGCTCCCGCACTAGCTCCAGCTCTTGCCAACCTAGCCAAGTTCAGTGGAACACTGAACTTCATGAAGCAGCGGTAAGGCTAGGGAGAAATCCAAGGAGGTTTCAATACTGGAAGACAAGCAGCAAAAATGTGATGTGCGCAGACAGGGAGAGCCTTCAAAGCCACTGCATGGGCCTTCCAAAGCCTTGATGACATCTCCTACCATTTTTCCCTGCCCACTATTCAGTAGCTGTTTCTTTAAACAAAGCAAGGAAGGACCAGGCCAAGCCCATTTGCCAAGAAACCCTGATTGTCTGTCAAAAATCAGTATCTCTGCCAGTTGAAAGGTCGGAAGTGTCTTTGCTGGATACATCATCCCTGGCCACCAAATTGTTTCTTTATGGTGCAGAATAGAAGAAGGTCCTTAGACTTAGTAGACTTAGTGTCCTACTTTCCACTTGTGTTCTGCTGCCATTATGTACATAAAAGGGTTAAAGCTGGAAGAACCAAAGGGCCCTCCTTTGGGACTATCCATGCTAAATATCCAGTGTTGTTTCCAATAGCTCTGGAAAATTCTGCTCTTTTTTTACATATATAGATAGATATAAATAATGTAAATTTTTGCCTGTTGTTTGTGTTTCTCTCTCTTCTTATTTTTGCCTGCCTTTTATTCTGTTTTGCCAGTTCACTATTTTTAGTGTTTGCTGATGTTTCACAGGTAAACATCGAACTGTACTTTTTGATAGCTGAAATGAGTGGCGTATGTGTTTGCTCTGATCTGAATACAAGGGTTGACTGGGAGTATACTGTGTGCAAACTAAACGGGAAATTATTTATTTATTTATTTATTTATTTATTTATTTTTTAAATTTATATGACCCACAGTAATTTTCCAACAATCTTGAACTGCTCAGAGGAATGGTGGAAATGTATCTATCTAGATCTAGATCTCTACCAGTATCTAGATCGAGATAGATATGAGTGCATTATCCATCATAAAAATAAAACTGTTTAGCAAACGCCTGTGAATAACGATACAAACATTTAAAGCAATCTAAAATTACACTTGTAAAACCCAAAATCAGTTACAAATAATACATGAAGGAAAAATCCTACAGATGAAAACAAGAAGAAACAGCTCCATGTCTGCCACCAAGAAATGCTTTCCAATGAAGTCAAATTTTAGCCAGGGAAGTCAGCAGATATGGGTTCAGCTGCACCTCAGCTGGTAAAATGATAAACAGCATGGACAACATTTTCACATCGATAAAGAGTGTGACATGGAACAACATCTTCTTTACAAATCTGAAAGATACATGAGGCATATAAGGGAGGGAAGGAAAGATGCCATTTCCTTGGCAGCCGTTGCTTAAGTGGCTTGCCATTGCTTTCTTCTGGAATATTTTCCAACTTCCTAGTCCAGCCAACAGCTCTGGAATTCCTAAGTGGTCCTGAATCCAAGGACTAACCAAGACCCACCTTACTTTCCTTTGAGATGTAAGACACCGTGAAGAATTTGAAAAGTGGACATGGGTCTCAGAAGCAGCACATAGTCATAGAAACTGAGTTACAAGAGATGTTCTCTCCAGGCCATCCATGCCAAGAGATAATTCAGTCCATGCATAGTAGTCCAAGATATCTGCTGGGACCATGGCTGGACAGAAACTAGCTAACCATCCTCTATCCTCATTCATTTTGAAACCAAGCAGTTCTGTCATAAACCATAGTAAAATTTTAAAGTTTCAGCATCATTTAATACCCTGCCATAATCAATACTTACCTATCACTTTAAATGGTTTTGTTTTGGTATACAACCCATGCTGAAAGCCCTTATGTTTAACTTCTAATAAAAGGTCAAACTTCTCCAGCTTCTGTATATCTGGATTTATGGAGATTTCGCAGTGAAAGTCAAAATAGCCTTTTGGTTTTGATTTCAACTCTGGATAAAATCTAAGCATGTCCTCCAAGCTCCCAAGCAGAGGCAAATTTTCATCACCTTCCTCAGGATCATCAAATGATGTTGTATGCCAAGAGGCTATTTTCTGTTTTGTACCCTGGGGTTGGGTTACTAACAACAGAACCATACGCAAAGGCTTGGGTCTAAAGTGTGAAATCAAGCATTGCAAATGTGTTTCTTCCCAATGCTTCAATTCTTCATTTCCAACCATTTCCAGGGATGGTGGATTACAAGGTGACTTCTGACTTTCAACAACAAGAATATTCAGCAATTTCCATAATTAATCCCTTACTCTAACTTTAACCCAAATCATATTATTTCTATAAATCATTCCATAGACACATAATAAAGTCACTTAAAACAATTGCTCTTTCCTCTTATATATAAAGAAAAATAAACAAATATATAAACCTCTAAATCAACTTTCCCCCCCCCCCCCCAAAGGAACCTATTAATATTTCCTTCCTATCACTATTCTATATATTTCTGGCCACTATAATAAAAATCAAATTATAAAAACATTTAAATTATCTATGTCTATGGAGGTTCTCAGTCATCCAGGTGGAATTGTCTGTAGCTTGAATCATGTTAACTGGATTTCTGTTTTCTCAGTGGAAACCTTTCGCTCTTTATCCAAGGAGCTTCTTCAGTCTGAGCAAAGTTAGTAAGGGAATCCTTAAATATGTTTCTAGGTGGCTGTGTGACCTTGCACCTGGGGCTAGGTCATGGTTATTTTGAGATGTTATTTCTAAGTCTCTTTATCATCTAAAGGAGGATCGTTAAGATCACCATGCTGCTGTTGAGCTTGCGAAATGGTCTTAATCTTCCTAGGCACAGAAGACAAAGCAGGAAGGAAAATAGGGGAAAGATTGTGCCTGAGGCCCCCACCTCTATTCAAGGAAGGATTTTCCAAGTTGGCATAAATGGATTCCTTGACCCCTCTCTCAAACCACCTATCTTCTCTGTCTAAAATGTGAACATTAATGTCCTCAAATGAGTGTCCTTTTTCCTTTAGATGAAGATTAACTGCTGACTCTGGTCCTGTGGTGTTACTTCTCCTGTGTTGGGCCATCCTCCTGTACAAAGGTTGTTTGGTTTCTCCAATGTACAGTTCAGAGCACTCCTCACTGCACTGGATTGCATACACTACATTGCTTTTCTTGTGTTTTGGAGTTTGATCTTTGGGGTGTACAAGCCTCTGTCTCAGTGTGTTGGTGGGTTTGAAATATACAGGTATGTGGTGTTTGCCAAATATCCGTTTTATCTTTTCAGACACGCCAGCCATGTAAGGAATGACCTGGTTCTTCCGTTTACTCTGCGTCTCAGCCAATTATCAATTGGTATCAATTATCTACTTTTATACTTAATAATACTATAGCAATCTTAGCCCTGTTGAACCTAAAACAAAACGCTTATTCTTATACCTTATAAATCTTTAAAAAGTAAACCATTAAAGAAAAATGAAATCATACAAGCCTTAATGTCAATCCAAATACATATTCTTAATTTCTGTAAAAAAATCAAGCAAACTTTAAATAATTAAAGAAGAATTGAATCATACAAGCCTTAATATCAATCCAAATGCATATTCTTAATTTCTTATCCTACATCAAAATATACCAAAGTATTTACTTGTCTCCATCTTGTGCCTAAGGCATTTTTCATAATAAAATTAAAGTTAGACAATCCAACTGCCCCCCTGAAAAGAAAATCAAATTCCTTGGTAGAAATCTTCCCATACAACATAGCTTCCTTCTCATAACAATCCTTCAGGAAAACAACTTGGACAGTATCTTGCAAGTTAAAGTTTAACTCCTTCTTCACCAAAGTATGTTCGTCGCCTGGCATTTCTTGAAAGAGATTATTCTGTCAGGAAAAAAATCCCCCACTTGATAAACTTCTTCGTCCCTTCGCAGAACACCTTCAGCCAGTTGACATATTTTAGCACCGATATTTTCTACAATATCCCGAATATCTTGCATAATGGCTTGGCGAGTGTCATAAAGAATCTCTTTGGAATCCGAACGGAGCCCAGAGCGCAGCTCTGCAAAGATTTCTTTAAGGTCGTCCATCTCAGTAGATTATGGCTCCCTCTGGAGACTTAACTGAAGCAGATCGGAGCTAATGAGTTAATACAAGGCTTGCAAAGTTATTAAATAAAATTGCCTAGATAGATAGATAGATAGATAGATAGATAGATAGATAGATAGATAGATAGATAGATACTGTATGTATGTATGTGTGTATGTGTGTGTGTGTATGTGTATGTATCTGTGTGTGTGTGTGTGTGTATGTGTATGTGTATGTGTATGTGTATGTGTATGTGTATGTGTATATGTATATGTATATGTATATATACTGTATATTAACCAGCAACTACAAAAAGTGAACAGAAAAATGGAAAATCAAAACAGCAATGTGCAGGAAAAAGTTAAGTCCTTCAAATAAATACAAAAATAGTAACAGGGAGATGATTAATTATTCTCAGTCCACCTTAAAATTAAACGGGAAGTAAGCCAAAGACTAAACAAAAGGTTTTTTAAAGTTAATGCAGAAATAACAATAAGCACCAAGAGAATCAGCTTTTTCTTGTTGTAGAAAGCCTCTCTTAGGGTAAGAAAACTTAAAAATATAAATTGGGTGGTTTAGAAGTGGGGGGGGGGCTCGACCTAATGTCCATTAAGGCTACAAACGCGGGCTGGACATGATGGCTTCCCAGCCTCCCGTCGTCTCTTGCCAGGTCTTCGCTGTTGCAATTTTCAGGCTGCAAGGCGACGTTTTGGAGGACGAAATGGGATGATTCCGAGCTTTTTCTTTGCTCATGAAAAAGCTCTGGGCTTCAGGTAAAAGCCTGAGCCCCAAAAAAATAACACGTTGTCAGTTCTGTCTACACGGAGCTCATGGACAAGGCTATTCAGTCAGCCATGATCCCCACCGGAAGTCTCTTTGGAGGAGCGAGTGCAGGCGCGCTCTCGCTGCCAGAGACCCGATCTTTGACCTAAAGCTGCGTCCACCTGCCTGTCACGGTCTGCCCCGTTCCTCTTCAAAGAGCGGACATCCCCCCCGCCAAGCCTCAAATTTTGCCACATCCGACAACTTCTATGGCATTTGCCCTGGGGGCGCCTTCGCCTCACCGCCACCCAAACAGCAGCGAGGACAAAGCAGAGCCACTTCCGCGCTCATCGCCCTGCTACCTGCGCCCCCGCCTTGGATATACAGTAGGCGCGCAATTGCTCAAAGGGCTTTGCTTTTGCTTCGTTACCTGTCAGCCGAGGAACATCACTGAGACATGCCAGGAGGCTAAAGAAAAGGTAAAGTCATCTTCAAATGGAGCTTGACTCCTGGCATTTTAAATGGACATATCCATGCAGTTTTCTTAGCTGGAGACCAAATTGAGTTGCCATTGCCCTCTATGCTTTTGATTTCTCAGTCTGGCCTACAGTTTTCCAGATGGCCGCGCTCTAAATAGTAACCAGAACCGACGTTGCACACCTCTCTAGTTCCCTTTCCTGAATGACTGATTCCCTCCTTTTTCCCCGCGAAACAGGCCAATGATCTTTCTCTTGTAAACTGTTTCATTTTCACTTCTGATCTTCCTGTTTTTTTTCAGTTCCTGAAAAGCCAGGAAAGAAAATAGCTTGCATCAGTTACCTGCGACCGTTTAAGATTATTAAGGTAGGATACTAAGGCACCTGCATAGTAAAGGGGCATACACCGTCACAGCCGGTCTCGGAAGTTTGTTTTAGTTCTCCTTTAAATCGAAGACTGCTAGCAGAGATTCCTACCAGATTCAGAAATCTTGCATTTAATTAGATTAGAACAACATTTAATATCCTAGGTCAAATTAGCTTTCTTTAAAAAAAAAAAAGGCAGGGGCTACTACCTTTAAATTCTTAAACAACCTTCAAAGTTCAAAATCTACCTTCTCCCACCAATTCTTACTAAACTGCCTGTAGAACAGCCTCTCTTAGAAGCCTGGTTGACACATTGTACCTTGACATCATTTTGGAAGACAGTCAAAATGAAACTTTTCCATAGGGCCTTTGAGGCGGGGCCTGGCACCTGTGTGTTATTGATCAGTGTTTTATTTGATCATTTTATCTCTGTAGTCTTACCACATTTTGTTTTGATTTGCTTGTAATCCAACATGAATTGTCCTGATTTGGCAGCATATAATACCCAAATTACTGTTTTTGTGGGCCTTTGTTGCATTTCTTTGCATCTGCTGAGGCCAAGGAATTCTGATGAATGAATAGTGAGATTGTCTCTTTTGTGATCATTGTGCAAACTACTGCTCCTTGGGTCAGCAAGGGTTGCCAGGGATAATTGGTAGTAATAAAGAAAAGGGCAAACCAAAGTGTATTTTTAAATTGGGCCTTTTCTTACAGGAGCACATGCAAGTTCCTCACCTCCTACATATGTGAGGAAGAATAGTATGATAATCATCCCCATTTCTGATCTGAATAGGGTTTCCATTGTGAATCTATTCTTTACCCATAAACTGCAGACAGAATAACAGCTGGAACAGAATGGAATAGGCCAGGATAGGCCTTCTTAAAATAAAATTAATGCCAGAAATACCGGGGAGTGTTAAAGACCCATGACAGCAGTATTTAATAATTTTCTTTTCAATATTATAACTGTATAAACTTTTAATATGCAGAATGATACCAAACAGGGAAGAACTGTCCAGAATGTCAGTCTGCTAGTTAGCTAAACAGATTTGCATGCAGGAGTAAAAGACATTCATGTAATAAATGGAGAGTCTTATTCTGTTACCTCTTTCAGTCAAAAGTTCATATTTTTGCTAACTTGCTAGCCCACCAAATACAACGATGACTGGATTAAACAAGAGTAAAACATTTCTATGGAAAAGTTACGTTCTGCTACCTGCTCTGGACAGTAGTTAGTATTTCAGAAAAGCTCTCTGGAACAGCAGCTTTTGCATGAATCAAACCAAGCAAATTGACTATTGTGTAGTCCTTGGTGCTCTCTGAGCCTTGTTGTTTTCTTGCAGACGTTTCATTGCCAGACTAGGCAACATCTTCAGTGCGAAAAGGGAGTGGGACTTGCTCTGTTTATATACCCTGGCTTGTCCTGCCTGTGTTGGTGGGGGTGTTTTGACTATTGACTAAATTTTGACTAAATTGACTATTACACAGAATAAGAGGGTCTTGATGCCATAAGATCCCAAACTCCCCAACAGACATCCTTCCTGGGTGCTTCAAGATGGAGAGTTTTTAGTTCTACTAGTCTAAAGACATTCCATCTTTTCCTCTTTAAGATATTTTGTATGGGTGGTGTGGGAAGATGAATGTTGGCTGGAGGGGAAACAAGTTTCATAAATGGAAGTCAACAATAAATATTTTGTAAATAAGGTAGGAAAATGGGTTAATAAAAACCTTGTTAGAAAAGTTCCCCATTTTGGGGGAGGTGAGGGTTAGAACCTTGTTGTACAAATGGCCATTAACTTCTACCTCTATTATCCTTCTTTGAGCTATCTGAACATGATAAATATTTTCCTTTCTTCTGCTATAGCAGGGATGCAGAAAAAGGATGCCCGCTATAACTTCTTTGGCATCTCCCTGAACTGCCCAGAGAAAGAGCTAAACAAATTGATCTAAGATTGTTTGCATGTGAGGAGGAATTAAAAGGGAGAGAAAAAGTCAAGAGGGGCATTGGGATGTATTTCAGGTGGTCAAAAATTAGGAAAAGCAAGCACAATTATGCTTTCTTTCTTAAACATTAAAGTAGGAAATGGATTAAAAACACTGCAACAACAAAACCTAGTCCTGCCTTAGGCATGAAAGCCGGCTGGGTGACCTTGGGCTAGTCACTCTCCCTCAGCCCAACTCACCTCACAGGGTTGTTGTTGTGGGGAAAAGAGGAGGAGGAAGGAGTATTAGGTATGTTCGCCACCTTGAGTTATTTATAAAAATAATAAAGGCGGGATAAAAATTAAATAAATAAATAAAACCTGACAGACAGAAAGTTAGCTTATGCATATTTTAAATGCTGATGGAAAAAATGGGGAAGGAACTGATTGAAAACAGTTTTTAAAATACTCAAAAACAGTGAAAGGCCTGTTTTCCAATTGAATCTGGTAACTGATCTATTTGAAGGGTGAAAGGGCTATATGATTTTGAAATTATTTTTGTACTTCTTGGAGTTAGAGAACTTTTTAAAAAAATTGTGTAAGTTGCACATGGTTATTTCTGACAAATTAATTTCATAAATGACTCAATTTAGTTAAGAATAAATGTGGGTGATGTTGTCTTGCAAGTTTTGCTTGCATAATACTGATCCTGGGATGTGTGTGTGTGTGTATATATATGTATATGTGTATGTGTATATGTATATGTATATAGCCTCACTCGCTGGATCGTCACCTTGTTGTGGTGAGTGGGCTTGTGTGTTCTCAATGAACCCTGTGAGCGAAGCCGTCGGGAGTCATGTACTCCTGGTAGGGTCACCCATGGCGGTAAGGTCCAGGGGGAGGAACCAGACAAAGAACGATCCAAGAAAGTCCTCAACGGCAGAACAGGCGGAAGATAACAAGGTGTATTGTTACAACGGCTGCGAAGGCAGATGAAGGCTGCAGCAGACAAAAGGTCAACAATCGTCATGGTATCCATGCCATTGGATTAGAGCCTTTTTCTGTGAAGGTTGTGTGCTGATCGTTGTGCACCGATCTCCACACATAAAACAAATTCACGCACAGGCGTCTTCCAACCACACCAAACCCAAAACAACCAAAAGTCCCATGGCGATTGACGAATGGCAACGGGGGCAGGACTGTGAAATCCAGAAGCTCCTAGTCATGGATCAGCACGTGGGCGGTGGATACGGACTCAAGTCGCCCTGACTCAAGGATCGAGGCAGTTGAGTAGTTCGGCAGCTGTATCCACGACTGAGCAGCCCTATTTAGGATCCACTCTGCTCACCCCATATGGGGAGGGGGCTAGAAAAGGTGCCCTAAACATAGTCTGCCTCATTTTCTCCCTGACTGGATTACCGCAACCAGTGGGGTCACCATCTAGCGGTCGTAAAAAACACATGAATTTTGGAACATGGAATATACGGACACTGCAAGACAATATGGATAGTGAACGACCTGAACGTAGGACTGCCATTATTGCAAGGGAGCTGAGACGTTTTAATATTGATATAGCAGCACTCCAAGAAACTCGAAGAGCAGGAGAAGGACAGTTGAAGTAAGAAAAAGGAGGTTATACCTTCTTTTGGAAAGGACTGCCTGAACAAGAACGACGAATACATGGGGTAGGCTTTGTTATCAAAAACGACCTTGTGAAGCTCTTGTCAGAAGTTCCCACTGGGATTAACGAACGACTCTCAACTCTCCGAATAAAACTCGCCAAAAACCAACAGGCAACTATCCTAAGTGCTTACGCACCAACACTAGATGCAGATGAGGATATCAAGGAAAAATTTTATACCCAGCTGGACACCATCTTATCAGAGATACCAAAGGAGGATAAAATTATCCTCCTGGGCGATTTCAATGCAAGAGTTGGGCGTGACTTTGATTTGTGGCCAGGGATCATTGGGAAAGAAGGAGTTGACAACAGCAACATGAATGGAATCTTACTTCTGACTAAATGTGCAGAGCATAACCTTGTCATTACTAACACACTCTTTCGCCAGAAAAATAAATTTAAAACATCTTGGAAGCACCCACGGTCGAAGCACTGGCATCTTTTAGATTATGTAATTGTCCGTGCTAGAGATCGCCGTAATGTACTTCTCACCAGAGCCATGACGAGCGCCGATG
Source organism: Charina bottae (assembly GCA_023362775.1). NCBI lineage: Eukaryota > Metazoa > Chordata > Lepidosauria > Squamata > Charinaidae > Charina > Charina bottae. The sequence continues at coordinate 184,156,216 of JALMGJ010000001.1, read as the reverse complement.
ACTGCTGGACAGACCATCGATTAATTCGATCCACAATGGCCATAAAGATTGTCCCTCATCGTAGGCTCCAAGGAAGAAAACCAAGGCGTAAAATGAATACACTGGCCCTTCAAGATTCTATTAAACGAGCTTGCTTTCAATCAACTCTCAAGGAACATCTGCCTATGGAACTTCCTGAAAATGTTGAGGAACACTGGGTTAAATTGAAGACTTCTATTATTTCAGCCTGTGAACAAACTATCGGATACCAAACTAAGAGACATCAGGACTGGTTTGATGAGAACGATAGTGAGATTGAACATATTATTGACACGAAAAGGAAAGCCTTCCGGATATGGCAAAAAGATATTAACTGTGCCGTTAAGAAAAAAATCTACGCCAGTGCAAAGGCAGAAGTCCAAAGAAGAACTAGAGAACTTAAGAACATATGGTGGATAAAAAAAGCCCAAGAAACCCAACATTTTGCAGATACTCATGATGCACGGGGCTTTTTTAATGCCATAAAGGCCATCTATGGACCAACAAACCATGGTACAAGTCCCTTACGCTCAGTAGATGGTGCTAAGCTTCTAAAGGACAAAGAGTCTATTGCACTGCGCTGGAAAGAGCATTACTACAATCTCCTTAATCGTCACTCTACTGTGGCTGATGAAGTCTTCTTGCAAATCCCGCAAAAACAAATAAGAGATGAGCTTGCAGTACCCCCTAGTTTGGAGGAAGTCAGTAAAGCCACTAAACAAATGAAAAATAACAAAGCTAGTGGACCTGATGGGATTCCTGCTGAAGTCTTTAAAGAAGGCGGGTCTGAACTTACACAACAACTTCATAAGCTCATCGAAAAAATCTGGATGAGGGAGGAGATTCCAGCAGACTTTAGGGATGCCATAATTATCACTCTCTTTAAAAAGTGTGATAGAACAGACTGTGGAAACTATTGAGGCATCTCCCTTCTAGCCACAGCAGGCAAAATCCTGGCAAAGATCATCGCAAACCGTCTCCTATCTGTATCAGAAGACATCGTCCCTGAAATGCAAAACGGCTTCCGCCCTTCCAGGGGAACAGTGGATATGATCTTCACTGCACGACAGCTTCAAGAAAAATGCAAGGAGCAAAACCACCCTCTGTACATGGCGTTTATTGATCTGACTAAAGCTTTTGATACTGTAAATCGTACTGCTCTCTGGACCATCCTTATGAAAATCGGATGCCCTGATAAATTTGTGAACATCTTGCGGCTACTCCATGACGGCAACAATCCTGAATAACAATGGCTCTCAAAGTCGACCACTTTTCTTATCTCGGCAGCCATCTATCTACAAAAGCCGACATCGACGCTGAAATTCAGCATCGCCTGAGCTCTGCGAGTGTAGCTTTCTCCCGAATGAAGCGTAGAGTGTTTGAGGATCGGGACATTCGCAGGGAGACCAAAATGCTTGTTTACAAAGCCATTATACTACCAACCCTTCTGTACGCCTGTGAAACATGGACCCTCTACAAACGCCACCTCCAACTTCTTGAAAGATTCCATCAACGCTGCCTCCCAAAAATTCTGCAAATTACTTGGGAAGATAGGCGGACTAATGTTAGCGTATTAGAAGAAGCGAAAACCACCAGCATTGAAACAATGATCATCCAACATCAACTTCGCTGGACCGGTCATGTTGTTTGAATGCCTGACCATCGTCTTCCAAAGCAGCTACTTTACTCCCAACTTAAGAATGGAAAATGGAATATTGGTGGACAGCAAGAGATTCAAAGATACTCTCAAAGCTAATTTAAAAAAATGTAATATCAGCATTGAGAACTGGGAAGCCCTAACTCATGAGCGTTTCAATTGGAGGTCAGCCTTTATTAATGGCGCTATGGACTTTGAAGAAGCACGAGTACAGGGCGAAAGGGAGAAAAGAGCTAAAAGGAAAGCACGTCAGGCAAACCCTCATCATGACCGTCTCCCACCCGGAAACCTATGCCCTCATTGTGGGAGGTTGTGCGGATCCAGAATTGGCCTTTATAGCCACTTACGGATCCACTGTTAAAATTTTACCTTTGGAAGACAATCTTACTCGGCTACGAGTGATCACCAATGAGATGTATATAGCCAGTTTGGTCTAGTGGTTAAGGTGCTGGGCTAGAAACCAGGAGTCTGTGAGTTCTAGTCCCACCTTAGGCATAAAAGCCGGCTGGGTCACCTTGGGCCAGTCACTCTCTCTCAACCCAACCCACCTCACAGGGTTGTTGTTGTGGGGAAAATACAAGGAGGAAGGAGTATTAGGTATGTTCGCCGCCTTGAGTTATTTATAAAAATAATAAAGGCGGGATAAAAATTGAATAAATAAATAAATATATTTTTTTCAATTTCGTCCAATGTTAAACCACCATCTAGCTATTGTTACCATACAGTATTACAAAGTGAGGAGCTATAGAAATTAAGAAACAGATTGTACAGTATATGCTCATAGTTACAGACCATCATTTTTTAAAAGCCTTGTTTATGATGCATGTTTTTGAGGTACCTTTTTTCTCATTCATACAGCCACTGGAAGATGGCAAGCAATAACCAAAGAAATTGAGTTTGAATTCAATTTAATCCGATTAAAAATTATACAAAGCACAAGTGGAACAACATTCTTCTTACAAATATTGCACTTGAGAGCATATGGATATGTACAACTTTGCCATTCTTTACATCCAAGGTATTTTTGTCCTGGTAAGTTTCAAGATGAAGCTGTGCAGGGAGAACTTCATAAGCCAACCACTTAGCATCATAAGCCAACCACTTCCATGATAAATTGGCCACCACCAGAAATGTATCACTTGAAAGTAAATTGCATTAAAAACAAATGAATATAACTTATCTTGCAATGCATTTAGAAATGAAATACCAGGGGCTCCCTCCTGATGGAAAGGAAGTGGGATGGTGATTTTCACAATTCCTCCTTTGCTCAGTTGATTGGGTGGGTGATCTTGAGGGGGGGGGGGAGAAGAGATAATTTGGCAACAGCTGATTCTTCCTCTTCTCCCTGCAGAAGTATCTAATTCATGGTTTTCTCCTCTTCACAGCTCCAAATCCAATCGCTATCAAATTCAGTTAACAATTGAGGTACAGGTGGAAAGTATGCAATTTGAAATTGTGCTGCGAAAGTTACTTTCCCTTATAGCCAGCCCCCCAAGCTATATAAGACATTATAGTACTGTACTTCAAAGATTCCAATCGATTTAACAGTTGGGGTGAACATCACCCCATTTCCACTTGTCAGCTTCCCTAGCTCTGTGAATAGTTTCAGTGGCCTCTCTGGGTGATCATACTCCATCTCTCTTTGCAAACTTTACTTGGTACAGAGTGGGACATTTAAAATAAGACATCTGTAATCTGAACATTTTTGAAGCAAACTGAGAAAGACAATAACTGGGATTGTATTGTGTACTATCCATTTCTTTGTCATTTGATTGTATTTATAACCTAAAACAAAGGGATGAATACTATATAAAATTAAAAGAAAAAGTGCTAATAGAGCTATAAAAATTTGCACAATTGCAAACACAAGATAGACCTTTTATCAGTCATATTGGTAAGCCACAAGCAAGGTTCACAATATGTGTTCAAGCTGTTGTCTCTAGAAAACAGAGAACCTGCCTGCGGAAGTTTCTGTTGATTGCCTAGTTGGGTCTACTGTATAAGAAATAAATAAGAATTAAGCCACGAATATTCTTTTGGGCCACAGCTGCATAATCCAAATAAGAATTCATCCAACATTGAGTTGCCAGTGGTTCCTTCCATTTGGCTGCCATATGCCATGCAATATATCCTAGAACTACAGAAAGCAAACAGGGAAGTATCCAGTTAGGGTGAATAAAAAAAGGAAACCAACTCCATTCACAAGCCTAGTGACAGGCTGGCTGCATAAAAAACTTCCAGTATTATCTTTCTAACTATAGGAAGTGAGTTGTGAGAACTTACTACTTTACAGAAGATTCTGCTTTTGGCATTTGTTCAATTACAGCCTTTGGGTGAGTGAGATTAAAGGACATGACTGAACAGGGAAGGGGCCACACACTCCAGCTCACCAAAGAGGGGGAGAAAACTTGCACAGGAACTTTGAAGCATCTACTAGGAGTCATATGCAAGTAGGATCCAAAATGGGAAAACCTCCTAATTCTGTGTAATGTATAGCATGAAAAGATCACTTAAGAAAGGACAGTTATTTTTAATACTTAAAATTGTTTTTAAAAAATCTAATCCATTTGAAAGTCAAAATCGGTATTAGCAAGGGACTCTCTCTTCCCTTAATTTTTCTGTTGAGAGGGGCTGTTTTTCATTTTGTTATATATAAAAACTCTGATTTCTTGAAACCCTATATAAGTAATTATATTATAGATTATGTCCCATATCCCAGAAATAAAAATAATTACAATTCTTCAGTAACAAGATAACTTTGTGTTCTTATTTTTTAACTGTCCCTTTTCTTCTCCAGTCACGAAGTATAATATCAGAAATGTTACCCTCAGAAAAGAATCTGGATTTTAAGTCTTATTCTGAATTGAAGAGAATTTAGACCTGCAAACCTTTCCATTTACTTCAACAGTACTTGAATCAAAATCAGAGTCAGTGTAACGTGGGAAGAAAAAATGCATTTAAGAGTTATGTTGAAAGAATAAATTGGGTTTCATCTGTAAGGAACTGGAAATTTCTACTTGTGTTAAAAACATAGAGAATGTTTATATGCATGCCTTTTACCGTCGTAGTCTGTCTCATAATGTAATGTGATTAAGTATTTCAACTTAACATTCAAAATGCAGTTTCTGACAAATGTTGTTTGAAACACACTGATGATTTTGAAATGAACCTTTTATGAAGAAAGAACAGACAATGAAAGGTCTTTGTTAATTCTAAAAATATTTTTCACCATCTAAAGAGCTTCCTTTTATAGTTCATAGAGAGATAGATGCAACTGGCATGTTATAAAAGGGGGGAGGAGAAAAGTATCCTCTTTGCAGCCAACATGCAGGGATGAACTGCATTTAGTTAGCAACAATAAAGATGGCTAAATCAATGCACTTCAAGCACAGTATTTCAGTGTGAAGAATTCTTACATTAGTATTCATAGGCATTTATAAACAGAAGATACATTCACTGTTCCCCATTGCTCCCTGCTGCAATTACACTTCTTTTAAAAAGTAGAATGTTTTGAAATCAGATCACAGATGTTTCTTTTCAATGGATCTTGAAAACCAAAGGAATTGTTACAACTCACTCAGTCCACAGCCATAAAATTACAGCTCTAAATTGTTGGCACTTTTAGGAACATACTGTCATGAACTAAAACGGGGGGGGGGGGTGTTGCCTCTTGCTTAGACCAGTTCTGAACTTCTCCAGCTTTAAACCCATTGCCAACGGAGAATGTCAACATAATGAACTTCAAGAAATTTAAGGAGTTTGCCCATCTTAACTTTCTTCTTGACAATATCTCTATAGGATAATGATTTAAAGGAGAAACAGGAGATTTTCGAAAGCACAAATGATAGGCAGCCAAATTATACCTGAGACAAAAAGAAGTTTCTGCAGGGAAAAAGTTAGATATCCTGTTGTCTACTTCGGTGTACTGACAAAACTAGAATATCCACAACTTTAAGGTCCTGTATTATATCATTTGTGCCTTTGAAAGTCTTCACACTGAATTTGGATTTTAAGCCTACAGTATATGAATCCCACATCTGAAATGGAGCTTAAAATTATCCTTTTTTTTCACATTTCTTTTTAGTCTGATTATTTCACCCCCGACCCCCCACCCCCAATGTGGTATAAACTGAGGCACAAGTGGTTAAGGATGAGACTGGACATGATCAGATCTAGCAGCTGCTTCTTGCACTGGTATATTTCCTGGTGGTAAAGGCTGACTGCCTCCCACTGGATGATTTTGCGCATTTCCATCTGGTTGTGACACAGCTGTAACACAAAATATTTTTTAAGATGTTAATTTTGTAAGCAATTGTTTAATAATACATAGCTAAACAGCTCATTTCTCATTAGATAATGTTTGAAAAAAGTCCATGGAAGGAAAAGCACACACAGTATTTTCAAATTAGAACAGAATATTTCATCCACATATAAAATATTGCACAAAATGTGTAATAAATTTGATTGTATTTGTTAAAATAAAATTTATTACATTTATTAAATTGTAGTTGAATGCTTTTATTCTCCAGGAATACAATTATTTTCCATTTCTAGTGTATAACTTGTTCTGAAATAATGGTAAAAGCTTATTTCCAGGGAATTTTAATTTATTGATTGATTATTAAACTTGTTTGCCGCCTCACTCCCGACGACTCTAGGCAGCTCACAACAATCGAAACAAAGATATTACAATAAAACCAATTAAAAGGAAGAAAAAAAGATAAACAAGAGAATTTCATCTAGCGGGGTCCAGGAGGCGAGCTTTCTCTGCGATAGCGCCCGCATTGTGGAACATCTTGCCCCCGGAGGTGAGGCTGGCCCCCTCGCTCCTGACCTTCCGGAAGTCTCTTAAGACCTGGCTCTGCTGTCTTGCCTGGGACGACGGAGGTGGTAGTGCCTCCTGGGGTGGCTGGCCCCATAGTGCCTTGATCCTGATAGTGGATTTTACCATCTTTGGATTTTTACTTTTCTATCTATTTATTGTTTTATTGTAATTTCATGTATAGATTTTAACCTTTGCTATTCTGTAAACCGCCCAGAGTCCCCTATTCGGGGAGATGGGCGGGGATAAAATAAATGTATGTATGTATGTATGTATGTATGTATGTATGTATGTATGTTTGTTGGCAAGAATGACAGACCCAATGGAAACAAAGCCAGGGGTCTCTCTCTCCCTCCCAGCTTTTCTAAACAACAGCAGAGAGGGATTAAGAATGGGGAATTATCACACTAGCATACACAAAAACTCCTCTTAGAAATGATAAAATAGACGGGCTTGCATTTTACAAAGAATAGATTTGTCTTATATCAATTCACTTCTGATCTGCTTCCAGGTCCAATCCAAGATGCCAGTCACCTATGAAACCTTAAATAGCTCGAGGACCAGACATCACCTCCTGCAATGATAAAGTGCCCATAAAGTGTATTCTTCTTCTGAGGCGGTATTGAATGTCCCACCTCCAAGAGAGATTTGGTTGGTAAGCTGTGGGACAGATGCCTTTCCAGGGTAACACCTCAAATATGGAATTCTTCCAAGGCATGTAAATTTTGAGGTAAAGAATTAAAGCATTTTATTCTGTTAATACATGACTAGAGTGTGAACTATAATTTTACACTCCTTTATTACTGGGGTTACAAAATCTTTCTCAGAGCATCAATCTCTGAAGGAATGCATGCTTCCATTTTCAAGTAGTTACCTCACTGACGTATCAGTCATAAAGTGTTTCCACTATCCTGACCAAAACACAATTTTAAGAAAGTGGGATTGAACTATTAGGACCTAAGCAAGCTTCATTGTTCTTCGTAATAACGTAACAAATGGACAGACCAGGAGCACCCTACTATACTGTAATAGTAAAGGAAAGGCAGACAACTTTATTGCCGTTTTTTTGCTGGGCAGGCAAGTAAAAGGAAACCAATGGAAGAGAAACAGAGCAGGAGGAAGACAAAGTTGCTTACCTGGTTGAAATTTCAGTTCTCCGCCTGGACCTGAAGGAGGATGTCCTTGCTGTAACTTCTTATTTTCCATTTGTTTAACAGCCTGTAAAACCATTAATTTACATGTAATAAGATGGAAAATATATAAAACAAGGTCTCAGAATTCTCATTTCCTATAATAAACATGGTGCAAGCTGCAAGTAGAACTATAATGTTATATAATATCATCACTGTGGTTCTAGCAATAACCTTTTCTAACGGGGGGTAACTCCTAGTTCCTGTTAACAAAGAAAGTGAATTAATGAGAGCTGGGCTTAGATCATTTATAGTGACACCAAACTTTTGGAAAATCCCAATGACAAAGCATCTGGGATAGCCAACCAAATGTGGCACAAGAGAAAGCAACGGTCAATAAAGAGAAATATAAAACAATAAAAGAAGGTGAAAAACATACAAAACATATAAAAATAACATGTTAGAATCTCTTAATAGAGATTATAACAGAATGGATGCTGGGTTTTCTGAACTTTTAATTGAACTCTATTATACCTTCATTCTAAATGCATATTATATTATACATCTGGAATAGCCCAATACAGCGTAATAAAAGGCAACACTAGAGCGGAATAAAGTACAAAACATATACAGAGTACATAAAAAGGACCTTTTAGAGTCCCCCAGTCTAGACTCCAAGGGAATAAATGCTGGGTTTTCTGATCTTTTAAACGAACTCTATTCTACATTTATTCACTTGGGGTGTTCCCCCCTTGGATAAACTACACGCAAGGGGTACATGAAGCTTCTTTTTCCCAAATCACACCATCTAGTTCAGCATGAACTTCTCTAATTGGCATCAGCCCTCAATAAGAGTCTTTCCTGATTCTTCGGTTGAAAGAAGCCAGAACCTGAAACTCTGGTGGACCAAGCAGGCACTTGACAACTGAAACATACCCCAAACGCACAGGGCAGAGTAGCAACGGGCACCCTCCTCCTGAACTCAAAGTTCAAAGCCGGCCACGTTACTTTGGCAGATGAAGTAGAAAATCCCAGAAGAGGCAAGATAACAACTAGTATTAAAATAATTAACGTTCTGCTGTCTTTCCTTGACACCCAGTTTCTGCTGCCATGGTATGTGCACAGCCTAATAAGGATTCAGGTGCTTGGGAAAGCATTCACGGACAACTTCACCTTCTTCAGTGATCTGCTTAACAGACAGACAGCCTGTTCAGAGAAGGGGCATTAAACGGGGGAGGTTTATGTCCTAACCAGTTAAAAGATAAATTGGCTTCTAAAATGAAAGTAATCCAGTTGCAGAAATTCCTGCAACCTACTCAGCTTCTCTTTTAATAAATTTTGTTAAAGAAGACTCCGTGAGAATCTTGCTTTAGGAAAGTTGGCTGCCAAGAGTCTGACATTCACTTTGCCTCTCAATAGAGCTGGCCCTGTCTCTCCATTATGGGGATGCTTGTCACTAGCGAGCCCCCCCCCCCATATACATCTCATAGGCAATATACATCACAGCATAGTTGTGATGATTTATCCCTTTCTTATTAAAAGCAAAATGAATTAGTTTCCAAAAAAGTAAATGAAAGGTTGCAACTACTCTAGTTGTACCATTTCAAGTTCTTGTTTCTGAGTCTGAAGGAAGTCTTGTTGCCGCTGTAGCTCTTCCTTCTTTCTCTGAAGTTCTAATGCTTGCTTTTGCAATTCATCTTCTTGCTGAGAAATGTGACTTTCAAATTCCTTCAGATCGGCTTCAGTGAAGATCTGCTGATGGTCCAGAGTCTCAAAAACAACAAGAACAACAAATCTTAAACAACTCCCTAAAAGAAAGCTCAATGGGAAAAATTAAGATGCAGAATCATATATCTGTAACTGTGCCCAAGATTCAAGTTGTTTGATGATTACCTACATTTGGATAAGGAGAAATACTGTTTTTGGAGCACGTGCACACTCACAAATTCCTCCCAGGTAAAGGCAGGAAATGCAGATTTCCAGAGAATAGCAAGGAGAGATAAGAAGGCCTTCTTAAATGAACAATGCAAAGAAATCAAGGAAAACAATAGAACGGGGAAGACTAGAGATCTCTTCAAGAAAATTAGAGATATCAAGGGAACCTTTCGTGCAAAGATGGGCATGATAAAGGACAAAAAAGGCAGGGACCTAACAGAAGCAGAAGAGATTAAGAAGAGGTGGCAAGAATACACAGAAGAACTATACAAGAAAAATCTTAATGTCCCTGATAGTGGTCACTGACCTTGGGCCGGACATCCTAGAGAGTGAAGTCAAGTGGGCCTTAGGAAGCATTACTAACAACAAAGCTAGCGGAGAAGACAGCATTCCAGCTGAGATGTTTAAAATCCTAAAAGATGATGCTGTTAAAGTGCTGCACTCAATATGCCAACAAATTTGGAAAACTCCACAGTGGCCACAGGATTGGAAAAGGTCAGTTTACGTTCCAATTCCAAAGAAGGGCAATGCCAAAGAATGTTCAAACTACCGTACAATTGCGCTTATTTCACATGCTAGCAAGGTTATGCTCAAAATCCTACAAGCTAGGCTTCAGCAGTATGTGAACCGAGAACTACCAGAAGTGCAAGCTGGGTTTCGAAGAGGCAGAGGAACTAGAGATCAGATTGACAACATTTGCTGGATCATGGAAAAAGAAAGAGAGTTCCAGAAAAACATCTACTTCTGCTTCATTGACTACGCTAAAGCCTTTGATTGTGTGGATCACAACAAACTGTGGCAAATTCTTAAAGAGATGGGAGTACCAGACCACCTTACCTGTCTCCTGAGAAACCTGTATGCGGGTCAAGAAGCAACAGTTAGAACCGGACATGGAACAACCGACTGGTTCAAAATTGGGAAAGGAGTATGACAAGGCTGTATATTATCACCCTGCTTATTTAACTTATATGCAGAGTACATCATGAGAAATGCTGGACTGGATGAATCACAAGCCGGAGTTAAGATTGCCAGGAGAAATATCAACAACCTCAGATATGCAGACGATACCACCCTAATGGCAGAAAGTGAAGAGGAACTAAAGAGCCTCTTGATGAGGGTGAAAGAGGAGAGTGCAAAAGCTGGCTTGAAACTCAACATTAAAAAAACCCAGATCATGGCATCTGGTCCCATCACTTCCTGGCAAATAGAAGAGGAAGAAATGGAAGCAGTGACAGATTTTATTTTCTTGGGCTCCAAGATCACCGCAGACGGTGACTGCAGCCATGAAATTAAAAGACGCTTGCTCCTGGGGAGGAAAGCTATGGCAAACCTAGACAGCATATTAAAAAGCAGAGACATCACCTTGCCGACAAAGGTCCGTATAATAAAAGCTATGGTTTTCCCAGTAGTAATGTATGGCTGTGAGAGTTGGACCGTAAGGAAGGCTGAGCGCCAAAGAATTGATGCTTTCAAACTGTGGTGCTGGAGAAGACTCTTAAGAGTCCCTTGGACTGCAAGGTCAAATCAGTCAATCCTAAAGGAAATCAACCCTGACTGCTCATTGGAAGGACAGATACTGAAGCTGAAGCTCAAATACTTTGGCCACCTAATGCGAAGAGAGGACTCACTGGAAACGACCCTGATGCTGGGAAAGACGGAAGGCAAAAGGAGAAGGGGACGGTAGAGGATGAGATGGTTAGATAGCATCACCGATGTAATGAACATGAATTTGAGTAAACTCCGGGAGACAGTGGAGGACAGGAAGGCCTGGCGTGCTATGGTCCATGGGGTCACGAAGAGTCGGACACGACTTAACTACTGAACAACAACAACAAAAAAGGCAGGACACAATTTCTCAATATTGCCCTTACTGTCCCATCATTTTGATGTTCCCCTATTCCACAGACACACCTGGAGGTAATTTGCCTTTAGAGTAAATAAACAAGCAAATTGCAGTCAACCTCTTCCTTATTAAAGGGAGAAGAACTGAAGCCTGCCACATCACAGAGCAAACTCCAGCAGAGACCACTGCCAACAGAAGACACTGTGCCTGAGGATCTTCTGAGCTGTTTCCAAAACAGATTGCTCCTCCTCACAATAATACAGAGATGAAGCAGAAACAGTGTTCACCGTTCTTGGCTTTTTCCTTGTCTTTTTGCCTGGATGAAGTTGAGTCCAGAAAATATATGGATTGCATTTGTTTTAAATGGGTGGTTATCTATAGACATAGTTTTTGTACCCCATAATGTCCCTTGGGTAGCATGAAGCAGAGTAGAAACTCTTACGGTTCCTTTGTAACTATGGACTATTACTGTAAGGAGAACAATTTCTAGACACAGCGGCATTACAACCGTGCACTGTTTTTAATTATAGTCATGTTTGGGGTAAAATGTATACATCTTGCCATAGGAATAAAAAGATAAAAAAATTCTTCTCCTTTGCTTCCAATTTTAGTTACCCCTTTGCTCAAATTCTGTAGCCATGATGGGCATGTTTACTCTGTTTCAAACAATGAAGTTCCTCCACAGAGAGGATTATGTACAGTGTCCTTGGACTCACTGTTCAGATTTTATGATGCCATTAGTAATAACACATAAATACAATAGAAGAAATAGGGAGATGATTAAAAGTTCAAAACAAACGGGCCATTTGCTGATGACTACAGTATATCTTAGCTGAAAAGTGTCATTAGTACCTCCCAGCTTTCTGGCTCCAAAAACTCTTTTTTCTCTGTAGATCTCACAAACTCTTCCAAGGTGACTAACCGGTCTTTGTTGCTGTCAATCTTTTAAAAGAGAAGCAAAAAGTTATACACAGTTTAGGCTATAGAACTTGTATTTATTGGTAATTTTTAAAAACAAATGGGAATGAGGTTGCAGGAAAGGAATGACAGAAATACCTGACTAGGGCTAACCCTCCCATATCAGGAAACATTAGCAGACATAAGCAAAGCCATATCTGGGGTGCGCAACAGAAGAAGCTAGAGTCAGTTCTGTTGCATAAAACAAAATGCTAGCAGGGATGGGAAGAGGTGATAACAAGCATCGGCTATGCAGAAGATAAAAACAAGCTCTCTTAGTCTAAACTGCTGTCTTGTACAAACTCCCAAAGAAAGAAGCAAGTTAAAATTAACCATGTACGATAAAGAACAAGGATGTTCCTTTCCTAAATCAACAACTCTTTGTCCTAATAACGTATGGAGGAAAAGGTGGATAATATATGTAAACCAACATGATACATTGCTGCTTGACAGTAAACTTTTGTCTTCTCCTATTGAGAACGCCCTGGGATTACAGGTTCAATAAAACGTGAAAGCTATCTTCATCTGTTTTGGTTTTACTGCCCTAAGTTGGGATTAAGGGAAAGGTTTTCCTATGCTACTTACTGAAAAATGTACCATCATAGTAGAGCAAAAAGTGATAGCTAGAAATAAAGTCCTTAGTCTAGCCTAATGATTTTTTTAAAAAAATGTTACTGCCAGCACAAGCCATTTTCACTCCAAGGTATTATTGAGTTCAACAGAACTTACTCCCAGGGTAAGTACGGATGAAAGAATTAATTACCTATATCCAACATTAGGCAAGCACATTTCCACTCAGGAAAAGGGCCTTCCCCAAGCTTATTCCCACCTGTGTTTTCCTCCATATTCCCCGGATCTGCTCCAGAGAACCTTCCAATGCAGAATGGTACAGGGCCAAAAGAAAATCCATTTTCCAGAGCAGATACCATTCAATTTGCAGACAGAGACAATTAAATTCACAATCCATTATTTTCAACATTCTTCAACAAACCTGATTTGTCCATATAAAAAATTATAAAATATTACAATAAAAATGAGCATTTTTCCAATTCTTTATATTTTAATGCCTAAGGAGCAGAAAATAAATGACTCTCGTCACATGGGATGCTGCAAAGATGATATTGTTTCCCATCCCTTGGATTTTACACTTATTTATTCTATTTATATTGTAGAATGTACATCATTAATATGATTGTAATTTTATGTTTATATGTTTTTAACTATTGATTTTATTGTAAACCGCCCAGAGTCCCTCGTTGGAGGAGATGGGCGGTGATATAAATTTAAATAATAAATAAATTTCTAGCCTAGTGAGAGATATGCAGTTTATCGGTAACATTTAGAATTCCATGTCACTCTTAAGTATCAATACTATGTGAGAATTCTCCTGCTAAGTAGCAAAAAAAAAAAAACAGATCAGAGATATCTTACTGTAAAAAACGGTAAAGAAAACAATCATGCCAACCTTACACTAGCCAGAATAGCATTCTTATTAAATGATTAAAAAACGAAGTTGGATTCACACAAACATTCCCATCCCAAGACAATCTGTTCATGAATAATTACTTGTTGCACTATTTTAGTAGATATCATTTGATAGCAAAGATATGTTTTGGTATTTAATAAAGCTATTCACATAAGGATAACTAGACATGTAGTAATAAATTTACAATGTATTGGGTTGGGGTTAGGAAAGCTCTGAAACAGGCATTTTCAGAAATATGTTCTAGCTCTGGAAATATGTCCACTACTGAAATGCATACAGTATTTACATACCTATTTTCAACATTTAGTTCTTTAAATCTCACTGAGTGCCTATCTGCACAATAAGAACAATTGTCCCAATTGCAGACAAATATCTCTGTATTGTTTTAAGAAGTCTCTTTTCCTCTTTTGCTTCTTGGTGTGTTTGCATTAGATGCATGCAAAGACAATGTACTGGGATGGTCCACAAAACTGAAAATCTGTGTGCACTTTCCAGATCCACATCCAAAGGTGACTGACAGTTTGAGCAAACAGATATGGGATCTGAATGTGAAATAAGATAAGATCACAGAGCAGACATTCACTGCAATGACTTGTCAAGCTACCTATACACAGTCCAAGAGAGGGAGAAGATCAGCATTCTGCCATGATCTCTGAGGATAATGCCAGACACAGACTCTGTGTATTCATGTAGGAGAAAATCATGCCTGTTATTTTTTTCTCCCATCCAAAAATCTTGACTCACCTTCTCAGAGGATATTTTGAATGGATGAATATAATGCACAAATCAGTGGATCATGGAAACAGCCATAATAAAGTGTCATAAATATAGGTACCTTGTTTACCTGTTAAAATTTCTTACATGTCAAATATGGGTTGGAAGCAATGATAAGTTCCACAAAAATCATCCTGTGAATTAGATGTATGTTCTGTTGGAATACTTGCAACAGCAGAATTTTGCTAACAGTTGTTTGTAAAATGTGTGCACTTAAACCTTACCTCATTCATGACATGCTCTCTCATTCGTAGCCGCTCTTCTTCCATTTCTACCATGTCATCCTCTTCATTTTTGGGATCATAGACTTTCTCTAGCTAAGATTAAGGAATATGTTTTGAACAGGTTATCCAAATTTATTATTAGTTTATGAAAATGTGTTACTTTAATGCTATTTATGTATTAAACTCACACCTCACTGCAATCAGACAACTCTCAGCAACTTACAAAGTATATGAAATAGCAATAGTTAAAATATCCACAGTTTGATTAAAATCAGTAAGATCATAAGATCTCTAACATAAACAGCAAAAACAACAAAGAAAACAGCAAGATAAAACAAAAATAGATACAAATGTCTGCTTACTACGTATTTAATAGCATATCTTTATATCTAACTATCAGTTTCTGATACCTTCATCCACGCATTGTTTTAGAATTGATAGAAAGGATTAGAACTTCAATGTTCAAGGTGGCTAAATTACTAAAAAAAATAGGTTTTATTTATTTATTTAATTGATTGATTAAATTTCTATTACCGCCCATTTCCCCCGAAAGGGGAACTCTGGGCGGTTTACAGTAAAACCAGAATTAAAATTCAAAGAGGAGCACAAATACAAAAATATAAAAATACAGTTACGAATAACAATAAATATAAATGGGATAAAAATCTAGATGGCTAAACGTTCTCTGTCAGTCCTCAAGCGTAAGGGCCATTGCACTAGCCATCCCCAGGAATGACTATTCCCCCTCCTATTCCAGGCATGATGGCAGAACCAGGTTTTCAGTTTTTTCAGAATTCCAGGAGTGAAGGGGCTAGTCTCACCTCCGGGGGAAGAATATTCCAGAGGGTGGGGGCTACTGCAGAGAAGGCACGCTTCCGAGACCCTGCAAGATGGAACTCCTTTACGGATGCGGTCCGTAGCATGCCCTCTCTGCATGACTGGGTGGGATGGGTCGATGTAATAGGGATGAGATGGTCCCTCAGGAAGCCTGGCCCCATGCCATGTAGGGCTTTAAAGGTGATAACCAACACCTTGAATTGGACCCGGAAGCAAACTGGAACCCAATGCAGCTCACGTAGCAGAGGTGCTATATGTGCTGATCTTGGTGCACCTAAAATTGCCCACGCAGCTGCATTCTGGACCAGTTGTAGCTTCCGGATATTCTTCAAGGGTAGCCCCATGTAGAGCGCATTACAGTAGTTATAATTAATACTATTTTAATACTACTATTAATCTCCAGTCCATACAAAAGCACCCCACATATCCTTGAATACATATGCCTAGTTATGGGTCATTTACACACAAGCTAATCTCAGCTTAATGACTGCCAGATATTTTGAACATAACTCTCATTAGCCAGCAGAACTCACTCAGCAATGACCAGAGTTTATGAAAGTTGAAGTCCAAAATTACAGGGGAGAGCACCAGATTGGGGAAGCCTGCTTAGACTAGGATATATCACTCTAGTGATATTCAGTACTACTGAAATGAATTCATAAGCTGTTTTTTATTATTCAATTAGTATCTGAAACAGCAGATACTGATGACCATCTATTCTAAATATTTTTCTGACATATATTTGTTAATATAAACTGTCATACACACACACACACACACACATATACACTGTATGTGTGTGTGTGTGTGTGTGTGTATACACACATATATATAAACTGTGGACACTCAATTCCCATTCTAACAGTATATAATAGTCATTCCATGCTCATGCGCTGAGCCAAATGAAGCTCCATGATTCTGAAATAATCCAGTTACACATATTTACCTCCTTAGTAAATAGGGCTTCTAATTCCTGTTCATCCAGAAAACCATCATTATTGACATCTGTTAAAAAAAAGCATACAAATATAAATTATAGAGACACCAGCACACCCCTCTAACTCTATATCACAATCAACCCCACTTTAATATCCGTATCTAATGTAGTACAGCAGGGCTTTCCAAAGTTTTCCCGCGGCGACACACAAACCGCCGTTGGTGTGTTGCCGCGGGAAAACCTGGAAGTGCCGCCGTTGCGGCAGCACGCAAAAACCCGGAAGCGCTGCTGCCTCTTTCGTTTTTTGTGTGCTGCCGTTGGTGTGTCGCTGCAGGAAAACCCGGAAGTGCCGCCGTTGCGACAGCGTGCAAAAACCCGGAAGCGCTGCTGCCGCTTTTGGTTTTTGCGTGCCACCGTTGGTGTGTCGCCGCGGGAAAACCCGGAAGTGCCGCCATTGTGACAGCATGCAAAAACCCGGAAGCGCTGCTTCCGCTTTCTGTTTTTGCGTGCCGCCGTGGCTGCGGCACTTTCGGATTTTCGCGCGCCGCCGTTGGTGTGTCGCCGCGGGAAAACCCGGAAGGTTTTGACGTGACACATCTGGGCCCCACAGGCGACACACTTTTGTGTTGCAACACACAGTTTGGAAAGCTCTGTAGTACAGAGTAGAGCATGGCACTTTTAGCTGGGAGTTTCAGATAGTCACATGGTTTTAAAATCATAATTAGAATGATGTAGAAATTCAAACAATATAGCCTTTCCATAGTCAGTAGAACTCAATGAATTTGCCTTCAAATGTTCCATCCTCCCATAATATTGTATATCAATAAAATGCCCCAAATAAAAATAATAAATAACATCTGATTATAATTTGGAATTCACAGTACTATAAAGGTCCTAGAGGAAAGGACTGAAAAGAGTTTATTGATGCACTGAAACAAACAGTGGTGAGAGAAAGTTTGTAAACTCTTTGGAATTGTCCATTATCCTGCAATACTATGACCTACAGTGATAAGGGCTCTATTTGAGTCCTATTATTAGAAGAAGAGACTCTGGCTGAACAGAGTACACAAAACAATGTACTCTGTCATGTCTTTGTTAAACCCATTTAACCAACATTCACTGTCTTTGCTGGAGAAAGTATGGGAAACTCTAAGATAATCAGCTCTCTTAAGAGGGTAAGTTGAGTCAGGTGTTCCAATCCATGAGATGACAATCAGGTGTAAGTTTGAGGAGCCCTCCACCCTAAAGAAAAAACACCATTGGTTGCCATCATGGAAGTCTGCTCTTCATTACACAGACTTGTAAAGTGAACAATGCCCCAAACAAAAGAGAATTTGGGGACTTCAGAAAAAAGGTTGCTGGTTCTCATGAAAGGACTGGAAAGGACTATAAAACCTTACCCCAACTGAAATGTGGCATAACTTGAAACAAGTAGTTCAAACAAGACAGCACAAATATATCCATGAGTTGAAGCTGTTTCTGTAAAGAGCAATGGGCTAAAATACCTCCGAGCCAATGTGTCAGACTGATCAAAAGGCATGACTGGAAGTGAGGAGTTCAAGCAAGACAGTCCCAAAACATCCATGAGTTGATGTTCACATTTTAGACAGAGAAGATAGGTGGTTTGAGAGAGGGGTCAAGGAATCCATTTATGCCAACTTGGAAAATCCTTCCTTGAATAGAGGTGGGGGCCTCAGGCACAATCTTTCCCCTATCTTCCTTCCTGCTTTGTCTTCTGTGCCTAGGAAGATTAAGACCATTTCGCAAGCTCAACAGCAGCAGGGTAATCTTAACGATCCTCCTTTAGATGATAAAGGGACTTAGAAATAAACATCTCAAAATAACCATGACCTAGCTCCAGGTGCAAGGTCACACAGCCACCCTAGAAACATATTTAAGGATTCCCTTACTAACTTTACTCAGACTGAAGAAGCTCCTTGGATAAGGAGTGAAACGTTTCTACTGAGAAAATAGAAATCCAGTTGACATGATTCAAGCCACAGACTGTTCCACCTGGATGACTGAGAACCTTCATCGACATCCATGAGTTGAAGCAGTTCTGTAAAGAGAAGCTGGTGGGTGGGATAGATTGACGGGCACAGAAAATGTTGGGTTGAAGTCAGTGCTGCTAAGGAGGTACCACCACTTATTCAACCTAAAGCTTTAAGAATTTTTCCCAGGAAAGACAATGAACTTGATGTGTTCAGTGAAAACATGACATAGTAAACTATTTTGTGTTTTGTTTGTTTACCGGAATCTCCTTCCTGATTGAACTAGATAAAGCTCAAATCACATTGTAGGTCATAGTACTGCAAGATTATGGATAGTTCAAAAGGGTTCACAAATTTTCTTTTATCACCACAGTAATAATACTCTATTAACTTTTTTTTCCTTCTGGATAACACCCTATTTTTTTCAGAATTATATAAATCTTATAAAAATTAATTTTAGAAAATTAATGCTGTAATGATTGGCCTACAATTTAACTGTAAATTGCCATTACTTTGTTAACCAATCTTGTTGGTAACAGATTCTAACTTTAAATGGATTTGTTAAAAGGTACCGAGTACAAAACACATGGAAAACAATAGTGGTTTTAGATTCTTAATTTCATGCTTGATTACTACCCATTCCTAACATGGTTATTCTTGACAAACTAGACTGCACATTACTGATTAGCCACATCAAAAGCAAATAAAAATGCCCAGAGAGGTATATTCTGGCAAGGGAAGGAAAATAATCAACTAATTCCATAGCAATTTTTTTGTTCATTTTCCTTTATTTTTTTGTTCGCATACACTCATAGAGCTAACAGGATAGCGCATTCTAAGTTTTAAAAAATTTGGCCAGAATTGCCAGTGACTTAGCTTTTCTTCTTAAAAGGGGCTAAAGCATTAAAACCTAATCAAGATCCACACCCAATCTTGCACACACTTACTAGAAATAAGTCTCCCATTATTTATTAAGGATTTCTCCAAAGTGTAAATGCAGGAGATGGCATTTCTAATTTTTGTCGTTTATTCGTTCAGTCGTTTCCGACTCTTCCTGACTTCATGGACCAGTCCACGCCAGAGCCCTCTGTCGGCCGTCACCATCCCCAGCTCCCCAATGGTTGAGTCCGTCACCTCCAGAATACCATCCATCCATCTTGCCCTTGGTCGGCCCCTCTTCCTTTGGCCTTCCATTTTCCCTAGCATCAGCTTCTTCTCCAGGGTATCCTGTCTTCTCATTATGTGGCCAGAGTATTTTAGTTTTGCCTTTAATATCATTCCCTCAAGTGAGCAGTCTGGCTTGATTTCCTGGAGTATGGACTGGTTTGATCTTCTTGCAGTCCAAGGCACTCTCAGAATTTTCCTCCAACACCACAGTTCAAAAGCATCTATCTTCCTTCGCTCAGCCTTCCTTATGGTCCAGCTCTCGCAGCCATAGGTTACTACAGGGAATACCATTGCTTTAACTATGCGGACCTTTGTTGTCAGTGTGATGTCTCTGCTCTTAACTATTTTATCAAGATTTGCCATTGCTCTCCTCCCAAGAAGTAGACGTCTTCTGATTTCCTGGCTGCAGTCAGCGTCTGCAGTAATCTTTGTGCCTAGAAATACAAAGTCTGTCACTGCCTCCACTTTTTCTCCCTCTATTTGCCAGTCATCAATCAAGCTCGTTGCCATAATCTTGGTTTTTTTGAGGTTTAACTGAAACCCAGCTTTTGCACTTTCTTCTTTCACCTTCGTCATTTTGTTGTTGTTCAGTCGTTAAGTCGTGTCCGACTCTTCGTGACCTCATGGACCATAGCACGCCAGGCCTTCCTGTCCTCCACTGTCTCTCGGAGTTTACTCAAATTCATGTTCATTACATCGGTGATGCTATCTAACCATCTCATCCTCTGCCGTCCCCTTCTCCTTTTGCCCTCAGTCTTTCCCAGCATCAGGGTCTTTTCCAGTGAGTCCTCTCTTCTCATTAGGTGGCCAAAGTATTTGAGCTTCAGCTTCAGCATCTGTCCTTCCAATGAGCAGTCAGGGTTGATTTCCTTTAGGATTGACTGGTTTGACCTCCTTGCAGTCCAAGGGACTCTCAAGAGTCTTCTCCAGCACCACAGCTCGAAAGCATCAATTCTTCGGCGCTCAGCCTTCCTTATGGTCCAACTCTCACAGCCATACATTGCTACTGGAAAAACCATAGCTTTAACTATACGGACCTTTGTCGGCAAGGTGATGTCTCTGCTTTTTAATATGCTGTCTAGGTTTGCCATAGCTTTCCTTCCAAGGAGCAAGCGTCTTTTAATTTCATGGCTGCAGTCACCGTCTGCGGTGATCTTGGAGCCCAAGAAAATAAAATCTGTCACTGCTTCCATTTCTTCCCCTTCTATTTGCCAGGAAGTGATGGGACCAGATGCCATGATCTGGGTTTTTTTAATGTTGAGTTTCAAGCCAGCTTTTGCACTCTCCTCTTTCACCCTCATCAAGAGGCTCTTTAGTTCCTCTTCACTTTCTGCCATTAGGGTGGTATCGTCTGCATATCTGAGGTTGTTGATATTTTTCCCGGCAATCTTAACTCCGGCTTGTGATTCATCCAGCCCGGCATTTCTCATGATGTACTCTGCATATAAGTTAAATAAGCAGGGTGATAATATACAGCCTTGTCGTACTCCTTTCCCAATTTTGAACCAGTCGGTTGTTCCATGTCCGGTTCTAACTGTTGCTTCTTGACCCACATACAGGTTTCTCAGGAGACAGGTAAGGTGGTCTGGTACTCCCATCTCTTTAAGAATTTGCCACAGTTTGTTGTGATCCACACAATCAAAGGCTTTAGCGTAGTCAATGAAGCAGAAGTAGATGTTTTTCTGGAACTTCGTCATAAGGCTCCTCAACTCCTCCTCGCTTTCAGCCATCAAAGTGGTATCATCTGCATATCTGAGATTGTTAATGTTTCTTCCAGCGATCTTAACTCCAGCCTTGGATTCCTCAAGCCCAGCATGTTGCATGATGTGTTCTGCGTACAGGTTGAATAGGTAGGGTGAGAGTATACAACCCTGCCGTACTCCTTTCCCAATCTTAAACCAGTCCGTTGTTCCGTGCTCTGTTCTTACCGTTGCTACTTGGTCGTTATACAGATTCCTCAGGAGGCAGACAAGATGACTTGGTATCCCCATACCACCAAGAACTTGCCACAATTTGTTATGATCCACACAGTCAAAGGCTTTAGAATAGTCAATAAAACAGAAATAGATGTTTTTCTGAAATTCCCTGGCTTTCTCCATTATCCAGCGGATATTGGCAATTTGGTCTCTAGTTCCTCTGCCTTTTCTAAACCCAGCTTGTACATCTGGCAATTCTCGCTCCATGAATTGCTGGAGTCTACCCTGCAAGATCTTGAGCATTACCTTACTGGCATGTGAAATAAGTGCCACTGTTCGATAGTTTGAACATTCTTTAGTGCTTCCCTTTTTTGGTATGGGGATATAAGTTGATTTTTTCCAATCTGATGGCCATTCTTGTGTTTTCCAAATTTGCTGGCATATGGCATGCATCACCTTGACAGCATCATCTTGCAAGATTTTAAACAGTTCAGCTGGGATACCGTCGTCTCCTGCTGCCTTGTTATTAGCAATGCTTCTTAAGGCCCATTCAACCTCACTCTTCAGGATGTCTGGCTCTAACTCACTGACCACACCGTCAAAGCTATCCCTGATATTATTATCCTTCCTATACAGATCTTCCGTATATTCTTGCCACCTTTTCTTGATCTCTTCTGCTTCTGTTAGGTCCTTGCCATCCTTGTTTTTGATCATACCCATTTTTGCCTGGAATTTACCTCCGATGTTTCTAATTTTCTGGAAGAGGTCTCTTGTCCTTCCTATTCTATTGTCTTCTTCCACTTCCGCACATTGCTTGTTTAAAAATAATTCCTTATCTCTTCTGGCTAACCTCTGGAATTTTGCATTTAATTGGGCATATCTCCCCCTATCACTGTTGCCTTTTGCTTTCCTTCTTTCTTGGGTACTTCCAGTGTTTCAGCAGACAGCCATCTTGCCTTCTTGGTTTTCTTTTTCTTTGGGACGTTTTTTGTTGCCGCCTCCTGAACAATGTTGCGAACTTCTGTCCATAGTTCTTCCGGGACCCTATCTACTAAATCTAGTCCCTTAAATCTATTCTTCACCTCCACTGCATATTCCTTAGGAATATTAGTGAGCTCATATCTAACTGATCTGTGGGTCTTCCCTATTCTCTTTAGTCTGATTCTAAATTTTGCAATAAGAAGTTCGTGATCTGAACTACAGTCAGCTCCAGGCCTTGTTTTTACCGACTGTATAGATGTCCGCCACCTTTGGCTGCAAAGGATGTAGTCAATCTGATTTCGGTGTCGACCATCTGGTGAAGTCCATGTATAAAGTCGTCTTTTAGGTTGTTAGAAGAGAGTGTTTGTTATGCACAGTGAGTTGTCTTGGCAAAATTCTATCAGCCTATGTCCTGCTTCATTTTGTTCTCCCAGACCATGCTTTCCTGTAATTCCAGGTGTCGTCTGACTACCCACCTTAGCATTCCAGTCTCCTGTAATGAAAATAACATCTCTTTTTGGTGTATTATCTAGTAGGTGCTGCAGATCCTCATAGAACTGATCTACTTCTGCTTCTTCAGCATCTGTGGTTGGGGCGTATATTTGGATTTCTAATTTGCTCAGCAGTAAATTAGCAGAATGAAATCTGTATGTGAAACTTCTATTCATAGTAAATTATTTTACAAACGTCTGGATATTAGCTAATTTTTCAATTATTTGTTGAATACCTATTAAAGAAGAATGTGAACCATCTCTAAAGTTTGACAGCCCAGGTGTTATTTTAGAAGTTGTACCTACTTCTTTTAGAAATAACAAACAGCATCATCCTCAATTCAACTCAAAGCTGAATTCACTCTGTGTATTTACTACAACTATATCCAACTTCATGGAATTATGTAGGAGGAATAAAGAGAGAGCTACAGTTCCATTTGCAAGTATTGTATAGGCTTTTTTTTGTCCCAACAGCTGGTTGAATCCTACTGCTGCATCATCATCATCATCATCGGTGCAGGTGGCCACTGAATTATTTCTTATTTGCCCTGGTTTGCGTTCTGCGTTTGTATCAAACATGGAATTAAAGCACCTTTAAGATAGTATTCAATCTATCCAGAAATAGAAGTCAAGATGCCACAGAAAATTAATTACCAATATATTTTTGAAATCTCTAAAAGAGTGACTGCAATGCATTTAAAAAATAACTTTAAAAAACTTTTTAAAGGCATGTTAAATCTTCAAAATCTTGTATTTTCCCCTCAGTACAGAGTTGATATTTTTGTGTATAATTAATAATGCCAGAATTAAAATGCATATGTCAATACCACCAGTTGTTAAAATTGTACTTTAAACTTGTGCTTTAAAATTTAATCTTTGACATTTAAAATGCACTTAAAATTCACGCTCATTATCTTTAATTTTCATGTATCCCATCCTTCTATTCTGAATCTTCAGTATTATGTTAACAAAACTTTCCCAGTATTAATGGGAATGCTTGTCCTGAGCAAAGAAATATGAATAAGATCCTGTAATTCATAACCACAGAATTGCAACTTACAAGAAATTCAACTTTTCACTTCTGGATCAATTAAGATAAGCTTTCTTTCTTCCCGCTAAGGTGTTCATTTATTCAGTGATGCTAAGATGTTTTGTTTTCAACACCACTGCTGTTGTAAAACGTTTCTGTACTTATAATATAGCTGCAGCGATCTAGATTCCAAGGAGAAAAGTTGACACTGAGTGTGCGAGGGCATGCATATTGCCTCTGCAGGTAATCCTGAAAGAAATGTGCTTTTTCTTGGGCTCATCCAGCACAGCTGCACTTGTTTAAAGAAGATGCTGACAGGTGTGACAGAAGTGCCAATGCACGTTCCGAATCTCCTTTGCCACTCTGAACCCAGACCTCGACGCTCTGTGTGTGTGTGTGTGTGTGTGTGTGTGTGTGTGTGTATTCAAAGATAACATTTCATTTTTCTTGGCTGTCATGTATATTTCTCCCCCTCCCCAGCTGAGAATTGTAATCTCAAAACATATGGTGGGCCGCCTCACTAGGAAAAGCCAATGCAAACCCATGTATAACAATGTATATTTGCCTACTAAGAACATTTCATGCATCTGTTCAAGTTCTCTGGAAAAGTGCACACCAAGATACATTTGTCAATCTGAAAAGTGCAACAAGATTCTCTATTGTCAATGCCATGTGATAATTCTGTTCCTTAATTTTTTTATATAAATCTTACCGTGCAACTTGAAAAAAGTCTTTGGATCAAAATCATTAGGGTCTAAGCCATCTGCTTCCTCCCATACTTCTTTCAATTGGTCTTTACTTCCCTGAAAGTTGATAATGAACACCAATTGTGCAAATGATTTCACAGAAGCTTCCTGCTGTCACATAGAGTTAAAACCATACTAGGTTACCTAAAAAAGACTTCAAAATCTAGTTAATTCTCCCCTAAGCACTCTTTGTTTTTTGTCTGACATGCACTTGAAAGAAGTGTGATACCATTATTTCCCTGCATCTTCAGTATCAACTCTTACACTGTCACAAAGAACTATACAGATATGAAACATATATTTTGCATCCACCCTAAAAACAATTCCACAATACCCATCTAGGATGATTGATTGATGTCACTGTGACAAAAAAGGTGGGCAGAATTTAGTCACACTCCAGTTTTCACAAAAAAAGTGAAAAATGTAAATAGATATATTGTTGAAGAAGCACAGAATCCTTCTATTTTTTAAAAGGTGTCCTAATTAGTTAAGAAATGATCATATGGGAAGCATATGAAATGGCATTTACACTTAGTTTTAGTCTAAAGGCTTAATGAGATCAGTGAGCAAAAAACAAGCTCAAAAGCATGATATTGTAAGTAA
Source organism: Charina bottae (assembly GCA_023362775.1). NCBI lineage: Eukaryota > Metazoa > Chordata > Lepidosauria > Squamata > Charinaidae > Charina > Charina bottae. The sequence goes on along the minus strand of JALMGJ010000001.1, from coordinate 184,130,671 downwards.
GTGAGTGAGTGAGTGAATGAATGAATGAATGATTGATTTATTATCCATTTAACTGATCCTTGTGACTTTCCAGAAATCCCTTTAAACATGGCTTTTTCAGCAAGCCTGGGGATCCCCTGCCAACAGGGAGCCCATGTGTTGGCTGCATCACGTGTTATATTCTGATGTGTTCCATTATGCTGGTCTATGACCATAATAAAGATTTTATTCTATTTGATGTGTTCCCTTTCATCACCTTGTTTTTTCTTTATATTTAACTGTTTTAAAGGGCTTTTGAATAATGTTTTAATTATTGGTTTTATTGCACACCGCACAGAGTCACTTTGTGCGAGATTGGCGGCCATATAAATTTGATAAACAAAATAAATACAAATATATGAACAAATACACCTTCTCTATATGGCATGGACGCAAACAGTGGGCTTACAGGATGATTAACTTTGGGGTGATTGCTGTGCTTTTTTTTCATTTCCTCATATTTAGCTTCCTCTTGGCGTCTCTTTTCTTCATCCAGTGTTTTTAAATATTCTCTCCTCTCGTGTTCTTTCATCATCTCATATTTCTTAAACTCCTCATGACGGGCTTTGTCATAGTTTTCTAAGTCATGTGTAGCCTGCAAATAAGAAGAGTTAAAAAAGAAAAAAAAATCTGGGATTTTCTAGAGTGAGGACAAACATTGAGCTAAGCAGCCCAAGAAACTTCTGTTGAGCCTTGTTGTGTCTCCCTCAGGACCTTTTTCTCAGGATACATCCAAGTTCATAAAGAATCCCTGAATGATAAAATCCACAACCATCCCCTTCAAATTATTTAGCCGAAAATGAGAGCACGAAGTAGCTTAGAATCATTATAGTATACTAAATATCTTCACTGCATCTAGACTTACAGTAAATGTGAAGTATAAGGAATTCTTAGCCATACTATCTAAAACTACAGGTAGTCTTAGTTTAGTGACTGCCTCATTTAGCAACCCGCTCACAGTCATGATGGAGATGAAAAAGTAACTTTACGACCAATCCTTGCATTTACAACCTGTATTCATGTTTTAACGACCTATATTCATGTTTTTCTCCCTGTCATTCTAATTCTTTTTTAGTCTTACACTGGTACTCAGCAGCATTAATTCCTCCCACAGAGAAAACTCATGGTGTTACAACAGTAATACAATTCTGTCGCTAAATATCCCATAGTAAATGTTACTAACACTAGGGGGTGCTAAAAGCTCACTTTTTTCTGCCTCTGCCTCCATATCTACAATATAGGAATAACAAAACTGGCCTATTTTGAAATATGATTGTTAACAGTTACTGTCATAATGAAACTGACTGGCCATGGGCACTTTAAAGTAGAGAGGCACAATTTGGACTCACCAAAGCTTTGAATGCAGCCCCCAAACACCCCCAAAGATTATCACAAAACGGGGAAAATGATTAGATATAGGTATAGTCATCATATTAACTGTATTTAATTAATTAGTTTTAGACCTGTACCCACCTAGTTTCTGAAATCACATCACTCAAAGTATAGTCTTTGACTCAAAAGAGGTTGTGCATTTATGTTTGGATCATTTATCTCTATCATATATGCGCAATCCGTGCCTCTCAACGATTCTTTCGGTGGCCTACAAGTTAGGAGCCCTGATCACTGACCTATAGGGTATGGGCACAGAGTGTTGTTTTCTTGCTGCTCAGTTGGGAGGAGAGGGGCATTAACTTCCTCCTTCCTCCCAGCATGCAAGGACTAACACAGCTTCCTTCACAGAAGACTGCCCTATCTTTACACATTCATTTATCCATTCATTTATTTCAGTTCTATATTTCATATCTGCAATTCTATTCCCTGATGGAAGCCCTCGAGAGAGAGACCACATACATATTATGAATTTAATTTTTTTTAAAAACCAGTAAGTTTTAATTAGTAAATCAATTAACACATGTAATAGTTGATTTATCTGTGGAGCAGATGTTAAACCAAATATATTCTTAATTATATTTTAAAGCTATTCAGGTTGTGCTGAATTAAAAAGTCTTTTCCTGCCATCACTGAATGGGAGGTTGTATTGTTTGTAACTTGCAAATTAGATTACTCCTTCTTAACACTGCAAAATAAACTATATTGTCATTTGAAAAACTGACTACATTTAGACTGATTTGTATATTAAGACAGATGGTTAATCCAGTAAAACAATATTTGGTTGAATAATATAAAGATACTTCCAAATATAACGAAAGGTGAGAAGGAATTAAGTTGGCTCAGTTGAAAGGTTTAAAGCAGTGCTTTCCAAACTGCCGCCGTTGGTGACACACCAGTGGCAGCAGCGGCGCAGGGGGGGTGCGCGGCAGCGGCGTGCATGGCGGCGGCAGCCTCGCTAAAACGCGAAGCGCTGATGGTGCGCCGCTGCCGCCACCGCCATACACGCCGCCACCGCTGCGCATGACCCTGCGCTGCCGCTTCGCGACACACTAAACTGTGTGTTGCGACACCCTAAAGTGTCGCGACACACAGTTTGGAAAGCTATAGTTTAAAGACTTAGTGAAAACATAAAGCTGCTTATATTGGCCTGAGAACACTTATTCCATGATACATTACAAGGAACATGAGCAGATGGGGGTGGGGGGCAGTTAAGTGCACACATCTTCTGTTATACAACATTATATTATGGATCCAAATGGGGTTCCAAGTAATGATTCCTGAGATAACTATGTAAGATATTTAAAACTGAGAAATTGAGAGGGAGAAGAATTGTAGACCAATATAGAAAAATATAGTTAAAAAAAAAGAGCAAACCAGCATCTGAGAAAATATTTGCTGAACACTTACAGTTTTGATTAGCATGTCTAAATCTTTAACTTCAAAAGTGTGAGGGTTCTGATGGTTCAGATGCTCAAACTGTTTGAGAAGAGCTTGATGGTCTATGCCAGTATCTAAAAACAACCCACACAAAAACAGAACTCTTGTGACTACATTAATAGATACAATACATACAACAAGCACTGAGTGGAATTCAAGAGCATATTTTAAAATGCAATTCATGTTTTAAGGAGATATCCATAACCTACAGCATTCACAAGGTTCAGGGGAGGTTTTATATCTGATGAAAAATACCAAGGGCATATAAAAGGTAGGTCTGAAAGAGATATTTTTTGTTGCTAGCAGCAACACACACACACACACACACACACACACTATAAAAGCTGACTAGCCCAGACCTTGAATTGGCTGTGAACCGCCCAGAGTCCCTCCCTGAGAGGGAGATGGGCAGTCATAGAAATTTAATAAATAAATAAAATTGTTTTCAACCCTGGTGATCGGATGGCTGTCTCCATGGCACCAGAGGACAATAGGCTTGCTCAGGACAGGCCAAAACTTTGCCCTCCGCTGGGGCAATTCTCTCCTCTAATCTCAAGACAACTTCTCAGTTGTCTTAAACACTTGATGCTGCAAAGATTATAAAATCTGCTTGGCCTTAACCATAGGGTCAAGGTTTAGAGAGAATGAGAATTTACACCAGTCAGGAGAGGCTAAAGATAAGAGACAGAAATAACTTACAACTGGACCAGGATTGAATGCTTGAGATTATGAATAAATTTAGGTTGCACATCATGGTGCTTGGGAGGGGGAGGGGGAGGAGGATCCTAAGTATTCCTAAAATACGACAACATTCTTAGATAAAAAAATTCTGTACATCTGCTACTTGTTGGTATGATGCACACATCCAGGCAAGATGCAGGTTCACACCTACATCAAATTAATTTTCCCAAAAAAATTTTCATACACCAAACAATTCTTAGTAAGGAAATAAGGGCACTAGCCATTTCCAACCAGGAAATTATATTCCTATCCCTCTCCAAAGAATTATGCCTTTTGAGAGCCTCTGTATAAGAGGGAGAAAATAGATTTTAAAGTAACAATATTTTATTAGTGGTATTCATTATTTATTATACCCTATTTGGGTATAATCAGAGAGCTAAAAAAACTGATATAAATAAATAATTTACAGAACCCCATTAAGGCAACATTGGTTGGGTATGAAGTGCTTTCTTCCTATAGCCCACTTTCGGTGGCCTACAAGTTAGGAGCCCTGATCACTGACCTATAGGGTATGGGCACAGAGTGTTGTTTTCTTGCTGCTCAGTTGGGAGGAGAGGGGCATTAACTTCCTCCTTCCTCCCAGCATGCAAGGACTAACACAGCTTATATCTTCATAATATTTGAGAAGTCACCTGCAGTGTAGTGATATGTTCCAGCGTGGAATAGATTTAGTCAAAATAGGAGGAGGAGAAAGAAATGTAAAGGGGGTGACTGTGTAAATTGGCCCTAATTTCCAATGTCAACTTGACTCTTGGTGTTGACATGACCATATTGTTTTCCTGATATCAGTATGGAAGTGGTTTGGCATTGCATTCTTCTGGATTGTTGATTTTTTGGATTTCCCACTTTAGTCTAAACTTCCTGGTGGGCTCCCATCTAAACACTATCCAGGTCTGACTCAGTTTAACTTTTTGAAATCAGCCAAGGTCACCGGGTAAGACGCCAGGCTTGTCGATCGGAAGATCGCAAGTTCGGAGGTTTGAATCCCTAGCCCCGTGTGACGGAGTGAGCTCCCGCACTTGCCCCAGCTCTTGCCAACCTAGCAATTCGAAAGCATGCAAATGCAAGTAGATTAATAGGTACCACTTCGATGGGAAGGTAACAGCGTTCCGCGCGCGTCATGCCTGCCACATGACCATGGAAGCATCTTTGGACAATGCTGGCTCTTCGGCTAACAAACGGAGATGAGCACCGCTAGAGTCGGACACGATTGCACAAATGTGCGGGGGGAACCTTTACCTTAAGGTCACTTAAGTGCTGCCATCTTCTGTAGAGAAGGATTAAAACTGTTCCACAAAGTTAAGTTGTCATTACACATGCTGACTTTTCATTATTTGGAAATATAGCTTATTATTATTTGAAATATGGCATTGATCCTATGCAGAGATTTACTTGATTAGTTAAGCTATATGGCAATGTCAAAATGGAAACCCTAGTTGGATTCTCTTCTTTAAACTGATTCAATTCTAAATAATTTATTTTGCATCTGTTATTTGTTTGTTTTGCATCTGTTGTTTCTTCAGAATGAGCTTCTCTTGATCACCCCTGATTTCTAAACAGAACAAGAATGAGTAATGAGGTCAAGAAAAACACAGCAACACAGTTTTAGCTGATTTAAGCATAGCTGTAAATGAAGGAGACAACTGAAACATTATTGCCAACCCATCCATTTTTTTCCTTTGTGTGTTTACCTTGATATGCATCAATCTTGGCTTTGATTAACATCCTTAATCTTGCAACTTCTTGTCTTTTCAGTTCATCCAGCTTTGTTCTCACATGATGGCTAACTAAGTCTAGCTCTTTGCTTAACTTTCCACTCTGTCAACAACAACAAAGCATTGATATAAAAAGTCATCACAATTATTTTTCTAGAAGGTAATTTCATTAGTTCTGTGCGACCATCTAAAACTGAATGCATTGAGTAAAATACCACATTACTTTCTCTTAAGAGAAACCAAGATCTGAAATTTTCAAACTCCAACCAAAACTTTAAAAGCAGAGGACATGAGCACTGGTGAGTAACTTTTTTACTTAATAATTCAGTGAAAATCAATAAGCTTATTGAGAAGGTGCCTAAATAGCATATACTAAAGACTGCTGCACAATGGTGTAACAGAGTTTATGCATATTTTAGAGCTCCCAGACAGATTTTTGAGGCACCACCCAGAGGTACAGCCAATGCTTTCATTTCAACAATTTCTGCTTTTCCTGAAACGTTTTATAAGATGTGCCACTAACAGTATCGTGAAACAACTATGTTTAGACTATAATTGACAATATGCAGGATTTTCTACATCATAATCACTATGGATTAGACCAGAGCTTTCCAAACTGTGTGTCGCGACACAAAAGTGTGTCGCCACACACAGTCTGGTGTGTCGCCACACAATCCGGAAGCGCTGATCATCATCAGCGCTTCCGGGTTTTCCCGTGGCGACACACCAACGGCGGTGCGCAAAAACTGAAAGCGGCTGCAGCGCTTCCGGGTTTTTGCGCGGTGACACACCAACGGCGGTTGGTGTGTCGCCGTGGGAAAACTTTGGAAAGCCCTGGATTAGACTGTCATATCTATATTGAACTGAAATCTTGGCAGTGGACGACACCAATAACACATGCTGCAACAAATCCTAACTTGATATATTGAGATGATTTGGCTTATTAAGATACATTCTGGTGAAGGCTGATCAATAAAGTTTTCATTTAACAGTAATTTCACAGGTAGTTCCCCAACACTACGTCTCAGCTGTTCTTTTTTCATGCTGGGAGTCAGAAAGGAAAATTAGTCCTCACTTGAAGTGAGCTGCTATCTTTCCAAAGCCTATTAGCCATTGTATGTCAAACAGCATCACACAAACTAGATATCTTGGATTGGCCCACCTCTGGTTGCAATCCATCACAGAACAGGCAAAATTACTCACTTGCACAGGAAAGTATAGGTTAGTGGATATTTAAATCTGGATAAGAAAATTGTTATAAGAAATTTGGTAGAGGAAGACTGCATACAGGAGTAATAAAACAACTCCAGATCATAGCACAGGAATGCTATAAATATTTCTAAAACTCTTCAAAATACTCCAGTTAGTACTGTAGTAGTTATTCTGTATTATAGGTGCACTAGCATGGATGCACATATCACACTTCTATTGTTGTTGTTGTTCAGTCGTTTAGTCGTGTCCGACTCTTCGTGACCTCATGGACCATAGCACACCAGGCCTTCCTGTCCTCCACTGTCTCTCGGAGTTTACTCAAATTCATGTTCATTACATCGGTGATGCTATCTAACCATCTCATCCTCTGCCGTCCCCTTCTCCTTTTGCCTTCAGTCTTTCCCAGCATCAGGGTCTTTTCCAGTGAGTCCTCTCTTCGCATTAGGTGGCCAAAGTATTTGAGCTTCAGCCTCAGTATCTGTCCTTCCAATGAGCAGTCAGGGTTGATTTCCTTTAGGATTGACTGGTTTGACCTCCTTGCAGTCCAAGGGACTCTCAAGAGTCTTCTCCAGCACCACAGTTCGAAAGCATCAATTCTTCGGCGCTCAGCCTTCCTTATGGTCCAACTCTCACAGCCATACATTACTACTGGAAAAACCATAGCTTTAACTATACGGACCTTTGTCGGCAAGGTGATGTCTCTGCTTTTTAATATGCTGTCTAGGTTTGCCATAGCTTTCCTCCCAAGGAGCAAGCGTCTTTTAATTTCATGGCTACAGTCACCGTCTGCGGTGATCTTGGAGCCCAAGAAAATAAAATCTGTCACTGCTTCCATTTCTTCCCCTTCTATTTGCCAGGAAGTGATGGGACCAGATGCCATGATCTGGGTTTTTTTAATGTTGAGTTTCAAGCCAGCTTTTGCACTCTCCTCTTTCGCCCTCATCAAGAGGCTCTTTAGTTCCTCTTCACTTTCTGCCATTTATTTATTTATTTAATTTATTTATTTATTTAATTTATTCCCCGCCCATCTCCCATACAAGGGACTCTGGGCGGGTTACAATAATTAGGGTGGTATCGTCTGCATATCTGAGGTTGTTGATATTTCTCCCGGCAATCTTAACTCCGGCTTGTGATTCATCCAGCCCTTCTATACACTTAATATAATATACTATACACCTAATATAAATAAAAACACATGAAAGCCGGCTGGGTGACCTTGGGCCAGTCACTCTCTCTCAGCCCAACTCACCTCACAGGGTTGTTGTTGTGGGGAAAATAGGAGGAGGAAGTAGTACTTGGTATGTTCCCCGCCTTGAGTTATTTATAAAAATAATAAAGGCAGGATAGAAAATAAATAAATTAATGAATTTTGGGGTGTGTCCCCAAGGCACTGGAAAGGCTCCTCTTTTCTTTATTTATTTATCATACTTATATCACCGCCCATCTCCCCCCACAGAGGGGGAGATGCTGCCTCTGAATTGAGCTGTGATTATCTAGTTGCCAAAGATCTGAGCCCATACTTGCAGCTCTCTGCTTGCACTGCATAGACTGGTTTCAGACGCTGAATGTGGCCTTCCAGACGCTGTTGAGCTGTATCTCCCAGCACACCTCCCCAGGTAGTAGGAGTTGCATTCAGCAATGTCTGAAGGCTGCATGATATTTCAACTATGGATTGGGGAATAACCTGCAACATCTGAGCTTATACATAATACTAAGTCATAAGTTATAGTTTACAGATCAGAATGGCTGGGTTCACATAACACATTTAGTCAAATCCACATACTGTGTTTTGACTTAGCAATGTGAGAACCCAGGTGCTGTTTGTATCAGTGCAAGCTAGGTAATGTAGAGATTGTTTTGAATTGCAGAACTTAAGAAGATTTCAATATAAATATTCCACAAGAAAAAGATGTATTGATATCACAAGTTTGTTTGTTTGTTTGTTTGTTTATTTATTTATTTATTTATCCGATTTCTCACTGCCCAACTCACAAGTTTGTTTGTTTGTTTGTTTGTTTATTTATTTATTCGATTTCTCACTGCCCAACTCCCTCAAGGGACTCTGGGCGGTTTACAAATCATCAATATTACGAATATTAAAGATTAAAACATTAAAACAACCATTTAAAATACCATACATATAAAAATTAAGAAGGCGATGTGTTCTTTCAGCCTTGGAAGGGCTATTCTAGGACTATCTCACTATACTAGCCATCCCCAGGAGTTTCTGCCCTCCTTACCGCCCCAGGCCTGTTGACAAAGCCAAGTTTTAAGTTGTTTCCTGAAGCCCAGGAGCGAGGTGGACTGTCTTAACTCCGGGGGAAGAATATTCCACAGGGCAGGCGCTGCTGCAGAGAAGGCACGCTTCCGTGACCCCGTGAGATGGAATTCTTTAACTGATGGGGTCCGTAGCATGCCCTCCCTGCATGACCAGATGGGACGGGCCGATGTAATGGGGATAAGACAGTCCCTTAGGTAACCTGGTCCCATGCCATGAAGGGCTTTAAAGGTCATAACCAACACCTTGAATTGCACCCGGAAGCAAACTGGAACCCAGTGCAGCTCGCGTAGTAATGATGTCACATGAGTCCGATATGGGACTTCTAAGATGGTTCGTGTGGCCGCATTCTGGATCAGTTAAAGCTTCCGGATACTCTTCAAGGGTAGCCCCATGTAGAGCGCATTACAGTAGTCTATATGTGAGATAACCAGGGCATGAGTGACTGTTCGAAGGGCCTCCCGCTCCAGGAAAGGTCGCAACTGGCGCACAACACGAAGTTGGGCAAAGGCCCTCCTGGCCACGACTGCCACCTGCTCTTCAAGCAGGAGTCGTGAGTCCAGGAGGACCCCCAAGTTACGTACCGGGTCTGTCTGGGGCAGTGCTACCCCATCCAGAACTAGAGATGACAACTTCCTAGAAATCGAGGAGCCATTAATCCACAGCCACTCCGTCTTACTAGGGTTCAGTCGAAGCCTGTTTTTCCCCATCCAGGCCCCTACAGCCCCCAGGCGCTTGGACAGGGTAGAAACTGCATCACTTACTTCCCCTGGGATGGAGATGTATAATTGAGTATCATCAGCGTACTGATGATATCTCACCCCATGGAGACGGATGATCTCACCCAGCGGTTTCATGTAGATGTTAAAAAGGAGCGGAGAGAGTACCGAGCCCTGCGGGACCCCACAAAAGAGGGCCTGCGGGCCGGATCTCTCGCTCCCAATCAACACCGACTGGGACCGGCCCTGGAGGAAGGAGGCAAACCAGCGCAATACAACGCCGCCTGCCCCCAACTCCCTGAGCCACTCCAGAAGGATACCATGGTCGACGGTATCGAAAGCCGCTGAGAGGTCAAGAAGAGCGAGAATGGATGCACTACCTCCATCTCGCTCCCGCCAAAGATCATCCATAAGCGCGACCAATGCAGTCTCAGTCCCATGACCAGGCCTGAAACCTGACTGAAAGGGGTCCAGATAATCCGTTTCCTCCAGAATCCTCTGAAGCTGCAACGCCACCACCTTCTCAACCACCTTCCCCAAAAAGGGGAGGTGGGAGACTGGACGAAAGTTATCCAGTACAGTAGGGTCCAACGACGGTTTCTTGAGGAGAGGGCGTACCAGAGCCTCTTTAAAAGCTGCCGGAAACACCCCCTCCCCTAACGATGTATTGACCATCGCCTGGACCCAACTGCAAGTCACCTCCCGGGCTGCTTTCACCAGCCAGGAGGGACATGGATCTAATTGACAGGTGGTGGCATTAACAGTTCGGAGAACTCTGTCCACTTCCTCGGGTCCGACAGGCTCAAACCGTTCCCAGTTAACAAAGTAAGCACGCTCCCTGGGTATCTCAACACTCTGTCTCACACTCGGAATCGAACCCAGAGTGAACCCGAGTGATTTTATCCACTAAATGCCGAGAAAATTCCTCCGCACGGCCCTGGAGGTGAATTTCTACCTCCCTTTTCCCCAAAAGGGATCGGGTAAGTTTGAACAGGGCCGCCAGGCGGCATTCCGCAGATGCAATAAGAGCAGAGAAATATTGACGTTTCGCCGCTCTTATCGCCACAAGGTAGGCCTTAATAGCGGCTCTAGCCTGTGTTCGGTTGGATTCAGTCTTTGTCTTCCTCCAGTGGCGCTCTAGGCGTCTCTTAATCCTCTTCAAGGACCTCAGCTCCTCCGTAAACCAGGGGGAGCTTCGGGCCCGACTGGACAAGAGAGGCCGCATAGGTGAGATCCTGTCCAAGGCCCCCGCCGCCTCTCTATTCCAGGCAGCCGCCAGGGCCTCCGCTGGACCGTGCAGCAGACCTCCAGGTATAACCCCCAACTCCCTCTGGAACCCTACCGGGTCCATCAGTCGCCGGGGGCGGACCAATCGAATAGGTCCCGCCTCCCTGCGGAGGGGGGCGGCATAGGAAAATCTCACGGTCACATTAGATTAACGAAGTTAATACAGGATCCTAAATAATTAATTTTATTTTTCATGAATTGTTTTTTTTCTATGATAAAATTCATGGCTTGCATCCTGCTACTAGAAACGGAGAATTCCAGGTTTTGGTTTTTAGGTTTGTTTTTCCAAAAGAAGCTGCATATTTAGTATTGCTTCAGAGACATACTTAAAGCAAGTGATTACATTCTCCCTCACTAAACACAGGGAAGATACAACCACCCATCTTATTATTTTCATTTTATTAAAATTTGCTAGTCATTATACATACCTTTATTTCCTCTATGTCTGCTGTTTGGAGCTTCTCTCTGAAATGTTTGTCTGTCTCCAAAACATCTATCACTTGCCTGAGGTAGGCATCATAATATAATCCAGTATCCTTTAAGATATACATAAAATCATCATCATCATCATCATCATCATCATCATCATCATCTTAATAAAGAAGAGGCAGGGATGAGAAATGTTCCTTTTTCCATAAAAATGTTACATCTACAGTAGGTGTCCCTTATCCTTGCTGATTTTCTAACAACCAGTTATTACTATTTTTTCTTGTTCAGTGCTGAAGATGAAGTGAATTCAGACAGCAATAATTAATTATAAATACACACACATCTTATGAGAAGTTCAGTTCAACTTGAAATGCCAAGTTTTGGATTTCACTGGCTCCTACAGGGAAGACATATTTCTCTCTTTTCTCTCTGAAGTTATAATGGAGACTTCCCCAAACTAATGCTAAACTTTCCAGGTTTGAGGAACTGGTCTTGCGGTCCCAAGACTGCCAGATTGCTTTGAATCTATTGAGCCCATTTTCCTTCAGAAGCAAGTCAAGTTTGTCAGTTCTTATTCAATGAATTAAGTCTCTTAAAATGCTTCTGCTAACAGAAAGCAAATGCCTGCTTCTCCTAATCAGGCCAATTTTGTTTAGGAAAATAATTACAGTCCCTCCCACTTTGCAAAGAGTGACTACCATTGGTTGGGTTCTGTGAGTTTAAACCAAACTACATATTTTTTCCTAGACCAAGCCAATCTCCCTGTAAAAATTTCAGGACCAGAAGTCAGATGAGAGGAATCTGACAAATTATAACTTTAAAACCAAAATCAAGGATCCTGTTGCTTAAGATCAAAAAAAGATTACAGCCTGCCAAGCTCCACCATAAACTACAGATAGTCCTCACTTAATGACCCTAATTGGAACCGGAATTTCTGTCACTAAGTGAAGCGGTGGTTAGTCAAAATATGTGACCGCGCTGCTTAGTGACGGCAGTTCCGGTAGTCCTGGTTGTGGTCATTAGGTGAGGACTGTGCCATTGTTAGGCAAGGATCTCACACTTCTCCTGCCCTGCATGAGCTGCTGGCTCCATCTTGCTGCCTCTTCCCCAGCCAAGCCTGGCAAGCTCCCTTCGGCAGACAAGGGTCCACCATCCTGCCATGCTCACTGCACGCGTCCTGGGGCCGTGCCCTCACCCAGCGCCTGGGTCCCGGGCTTGCATCGGGAGGAAGATGACAGCAACGGTCAGCTGGGGGCAGCGGGGAGTGACATTGGTAGGTGGCAGCAGAGTGCAGAGTGGCCAAATGGGCAGAGATGGGGGGGAGATAGGTGGGTGGGGGGAGTTGAAGCGCACACTGCGGTCGTAAATGTGAGCCAGCTGCCAAGTGCCCAAATTTTGATCACGTGACTGCAGGAGTGCTGCAACGGCCGTAACGTGGACTTCAGAAAAAAACTGAAGACCTGGTTCTGCCACCATGGTTGGAGTGGGGAGGGCAACAGCCATTCTTGGGGTTGGCTGGTTCCTTAGACCTGCCCTGGACCGGCCTTACCTGCTCATGGGATGAAGTAGAACTGCTATTACTTGGATTTGACTGTATTTTATATTTTTATTGATTATTGGTATTTAATTATGACTTTTATTGAATTTTAAATTGTTTTATTGTGAACCACCCAGGGTCCCTCCTTGTGGGGGAGATGGGCGGTGATATAAATGTGATAGATAGATAGATAGATAGATAGATAGATAGATAGATAGATAGATAAATCTTCAAGGACCAGTCATAACTACCATTTGTTCAGCACTGCCATAACTTTCAATGGTCGCTGAATGAATGGTCATTAAGAGAGGACTACCAGTAAATGCCAGAATTTGAGCTAATCTCATCCTATGTGGGTAAAAGGAATACTTTTCACCTCCTCTTTGATATGATTAAAACTACTTAAGAACAGGCATTTTCTTTGTCTTCTTTTCTCTAAATTAGAGATACCTAAATATACTTAGTGAGAGGTAACCTTGTAGCCCAGGACAATGGTTTAACCATCACTTTGCTTTTCTTTAACTTTTTCTTCTTCTCTTTCTTTGGCTCTAATATTCCCAGAAGCTAATACGGAAATATCTGGATGCAGATCTGTATGCCACCGAGGACACTAAACACCAGTAATGTGTTACATTCTAGTCTGAAATACTGTGTTGTTGAAAAAGCCACCATTAATAAAATAATATTTAATTAAATGACTTACCGAATGATCTACTTTTGCGCTGTCTCCTTTTTCTTCTTCCTGTACTTTTGTTTTGTCTACATCTATAGGCACTGCTTCCAATATAATTACAACATAGGTCAGCAGCAAAACACACTGTTGTAATAAAGTAGTTCTCCATCTTATCTGAAATAAAACAAGGTATCTCTTTAAGCCAGTGTTTCTCAACCTTGGCCACTTCAAGATGTGTGGACTTCAACTCCCAGAATTCCCCAGCCAGCGATACCACGATGGATGGAGCCACAAAGTTCATCTAATGCAAAGGCCTATTAAACCCACATTGTCTAATCAGTGGAAAGCCCATAGCATGGCAGAATTATAGCAGCATCTTCCTGTTCCTCTTCCCAGCAACAAGTATTGAGACATTCTGCCTCTGATCCTGGTAGTAATATATAACCACCATGACTAGTAGCCAGTGAGACATTGTGGGAGATGGTGCGGTGATAGAAGTTGAAACATAAATCAATCAATCAATCAATCAATAAAAATTTTATTTATTTATTTATTTAATTAATTTATATAACATTAGCAATGAGAACAAAGTTCAATTTTCTCACTTGGCAATGAAGGTCACTAGGCTAATCATTTGCCTTCCTACAACTCATGCTATAATAAAGATAGTGAAAAGATAAGAATTGTGTGAGGATTTCCGCTGGGAATGAAATGGTGTGGGGCAGGGCAGAAGAGAATAAAATATATGATTTAGAAGGGCATGATTTGCAGGTATTTCACACATTTCTTTCTGTCTCTGCTTATAGCTATTTTTTGTGATGATTATTTTGAGCATGTCCCAAGAGTCATTTGCAGCTCCCCCCCATACACCTGTTCTGTAGCCCAAGTTATTGTACCGCTAGAGGCAGAGCATCCAATGGTACCCTTCCCAAATCAATCCCCTGAATAGTCAGCTGCTACACAGGGCACTTTAGACCACTAGATCATCTTTGAAGAAAAAAAATGAATACTTCATTGCCACTTACACTCCTGCAAAATTCCCAGAGCAACAGCCCAATAATAGGAATATTCCACACTCCTGACATTCCAATTCCAGTACCAGGATTCATTGCCTGAGCAATATCCATCCAGTCTAATGCCAATATTCCTGAAGGCTCTAGGCAATCTGGCACCCTCCATATGTTCTAGAAGCTCCCACAATCCTTTACCAATGGCTATGTTAGATAGGCTGAAAGGAGCCGAAGTAAAAAATGTTTAAATAAGTAAGTCAGTTTATTGAAAAATGTCTAGGTGGTATCATATGGTGTGCAGTATTTGTACAGTCAACTGAAAGATGTGCTCTATTGCCAATGAAACTAATGTTCTAGGATGGGAGAGAATATAAAACTGAAACCCCCTCACTCCCACAGGAAACTTGCTGGGTGACTCTGGGCCATTCACTTTCTCTCTACCACACAAGGCTGCTGTGAGAATAAAATGGGGGAGTCAGAAGACTACCTTTAGTTTCTGGAGAAAGGATGGGGTATTAAATAAATAAAATAAACAAGAGGTCAATAGAACAAGGCAGATATGATTTATGGTTTTATTATGAAATTAGCACAAATCTCTTTAGAGACTGCATTCTCTCATGAAACTATAAAGGAAGATCACATCAAAATGTGTCAGTGGTAAACAGATTCTTGAGGATAACCAAGAACAAGATTTAAAAATAACCAACAACAGAAGATTTAGATGACACAGTAATGCAACAGCCGCACATTCTTTAGTTAAAAGAATATATCACATTGCTTCGTATCTACTCTGCTAAGAATCACTAACAAGAATTAGACAATCTCCATTTTGTCAATAAACACCATGAAGAAAAAATATAATCCCTAATTGTTTCACCTACATAATACGACAGGCTGAGTGCCATATAAATAACAGATCTTGACAATAAAAAAAATCTGAGAAAATGTTTAAAGGCGGGGAGGCTTGTTGGGCACTGCAAAAGAAGAAAAGGTAGACCCTAGTCAACCTTTTATAACCTTAAAGATTATAACTGGGTCATTGCAGCTGCAATGTCCCATGGCAGTTGTAAAAATTATTTCAAATGACAATTGTGATGCACATGTACAGTGGGGTAAGTTTTCTTCTGATAGTTTGGCTTCAAAGCATGGAGCACTTTTAAAGATAAATACTGGCCCTTCAGCTGAATCTTGAAAATGGATGATAAGCAGCAAAGTTATGTAAGAATCTGAAAATAATGCACTAGCAAATTTTCAAAAAGATCTTCGAAGGCAGGCAAATCAAGAGGTTCCCAGAGCATGGTATCTGTGGTTATATTATCTATAAGCAAGAATGGGCTTGATCTGACACACCAGCCTCAGCTGAGTTACTAACAATACCAACAGGATTTGTTCAAGAAACGTATCTCAGCTGCACATTTGATCCTTTAAAGGGAAGAATCCCCAGACAGAACAGCTTAAAATGTACTACTACACATACAGTCCATTAACCATCTCTATCTTACCTAGACTGGATTTCAAATTATTGTTATCTTCCTGTTACTTATTTCACACAGAGGCTCAACTCATCTGTATTTTAACATGCGAAACACTGAAGCATCTACAGAATACATGCCAGAGAAATCCCAGAACCACCTTCCACAACCCACCTGCCAAATATGAATAGTATCACTGAAGCACATTCCTTCCAATTCTCATCCCAGGAAGGGTATCCAGAAGGGCATCACATTAGATGGTACTAAAGGTTAAATTAGAGAAAGAAAAGCAAGCCAGAAACATACTTTCCAGCTGCATTTTGATATAATGCTATGCCATTAGGTGGGGTAGAACTAATTATTAACAAGCCATCCACAGCTTGCTTATTCAATCTCCTGTGCACAATTCAGATTTTCTCTGTCCTGGGGAAACTAGGAAACAAAGCCATGGCTAGCTGTTTGTTAGCTTCATTCTCTCGCTTCTTGTGGGCTGTCAAAGCCAGAATCCCAGTATACATATCACACTGTGTTTGGCTAACCATAGTAGCCTCATCTAATTGTGGGCAAAGTGAGGAGATGCACAATCACAGCTAAGGCAACCTTACAGTATATGCTAGCTTATCATGGTCTACAAACTGCTCCCACATCTCTCTCAGAGATCACAGGTCATTTATACAAGTGCTCTTTCTGTAGCAAAACCTGGCTCCAAACCACTCTAAAATGAATCAAGGTAATTTAAAAAGAATCAAACAAGACCTTTTATTTGGCAATGACATAATATATATTCTGTGATCTACACAAAAATCTATGAAATGGAATCATTGAGAATGCAAGCTATTTAAGATTCATTAATGAGCACTACATTCCCTTTTTAAAGAAAGCTCTGCCGATTATATTGGGGTCAACTAAGCCATTATTTGATATTTGCAACCACTGACTGATAAAACATACTTGTCTTTCTCACAATGGAAGTCTTAAGCATGATTTCTCAAAAGTTAAGCCCTGCAGAATGCAGTGGAACTGACTCCCTAACAAAGTGCTCAGGATTGTAGTCTCAGACCTAAAACAAAAACTGGATGAAGCATATGGACCTAAGATACTGTACATAGAACAGTATTCATTTCCCTATTTGAGAATCAATTAAATGTGCCTAATAAAATTTCTCCTATCATAGTCAATGACATTTAATCAATACATTCCTTTTAAAGTGAAATGGCTAATATATATTTCTTCTTGGAGCAATGAACAGTTACTGGCTACAAGAGAAGGACAAAGCTGCTATACTTTTGGCAGTTGTGACGAAGACTGAATTTTTGACTAATACACAGTTTGGCAGAGAAAAAGCACACCTGCAAAGTTAAAAGTACAAAGGCTTGCAGATGCAGATGCAGCTTTTCTCAGCCTTACTGTACTTACACAGCTATTAAAGGTACAGAACATATATCAACATAATAATTGTGAGTCATTAGCTGAAAGAGCCAGATGATAGCTCAGTATTGACAAAAATAACTGAAATGCCAGTTTTCACTTTTTAAGTGAAAATTAAACATTAATTATTAAAAGTAATTGCTGAGAAGGACTACTACATCAAGGATGCAGTTAAAAGAGGAACATTTATATATTTATTTGATTTGACCTTTATTTTTGGTCAGCTCAAGGCAGCATACATACAGTACCTTAATGCTACTGTCTCCTATTTTCCCCCCAGCAACCCTATGAGGTGGCTTGGGCTGAGAGAGTGACTGGCCCAAAGTCACCCAGCTCGCTTTCATCCCCAAGGGAGACCTAGAACTCACAGTCTCCTGGTTTCTAGCCCAGCACCTTCACCACTACACCAAAGAGGCTCTCTGTTTAGGAAATCATTGAAGAACTGAATCTGTCCTCAGACTGGAAAGCCCATTAAAAGCATAAAAGTAATTCACAAAGTTATCAAGGAAACTGATTACTGAACATCTATAATTCATCATTTAAATTAAAAGCATGAATTTGGCTCCATCTCCTCATCTTTCCCTCAGCATTGCTTATTTTCTTTTCTCCCTTTTTTTCTCTTGTCAATCCTTCAAGTTTGATCTCAACACGATAATGGAGGACCATTTCATTCATTGGCGATCACTCGTAGCCGAGTAAGATTGTCTTCCAAAGGTAAAATTTTAACAGTGGATTCGTAAGTGGCTATAAAGGCCAATATGGATGACCAATGGAGGACCATTTAAGACCCACTAAACCTGGGAAGCCCCAGCAGCACACAGATATTTTGTATGACTTAAAAAAAAAACCAAGCAGGGTGGGATCTATATAGTTCTTGGAAGAGAGACCTGTAGTAAATCCTGTAACTATAGGCTAGACCAGAGCTTTCCAAACTTTTCAAGTTGGTGACACAGCAGGGCATCATTTCGCGACACACTCTTACAGCAGGGCACAAGGCAGGCACTAGGACCTGCGCGGAATCACAGCAGGTTTGGAGGCAGCAAGGCACAAGGCAGGCACTAGGACCTGCGCGGAATCCTGGCAGGGCAGGTTTGGAGGCAGCAAGGCACAAGGCAGGCACTAGGACCTGCGCGGAATCACAGCAGGCTTGGAGGCAGCAAGGCACAAGGCAGGCACTAGGACCTGCGTGGAATCCTGGCAGGGCTCAGAGGCAGCAGCAGTCGCGACACACCCAGACACTGCAGCTGACACACTAATGTGTCCCGACACACAGTTTGGAAAGCTCTGGGCTAGACCAAGAAGTTGGAAAAAAAATCCTGGAATAAAATAATCACTATTTAGCTATTAAACTTAGAAAAGTTTTATATTCTTTCTATTCTATGCCCACAGAATTAATCCCTTGGACAGTTGCTAGAGAACAAGCCACTATTTATAATTTCCTGACCCAAAATATGGTGATAACCACTTTAACAAAGAAATATATTAATTGAAGAAAGGTTTATCAATGATAATTGATCAATATACTTTTCATGTGCAGACACAGTAATCCGTACACATGAGTCAATGTGGATTCTTCTATTTAAGATTGGAAGAATACTTTCACTGCAAAGGAATGAACTGCACGCCAATGAACTAATTTCATTTTCCTAGTGTATCTCAACACAGTGTCTGACATACACAAACTTCCGTTCAACTCTGGAAGAAGAATCTTGCAGAGTCCTTCAGATGGTTAAAACTTTAGACGTTTACAGAATGCTTCCAGCAACAACTCTAAGATAATTGGTACATGGTATAATTTACCACATAATTTTATCAGTGTAAAACAAAAATACCATTCAAAACTTCAGAATCAACAGGCGTAATTAAAGAAGCTGAAAAAGCAGGAACTCTCATTATCATGAACAGGTTCAACCACATACTACTGTATCAGATCTAACTAAGGAATATCAAAACATACAAGCTGATGAAGAAGCTTGAAGTTTTGGACCAGATCTGCATAACAAACCTCAGAAATCTGACCTATCTGCTATCTTGTTTTTGGATCTGATATTATCCCTGCAGGGTTGCGGGGTTTTATGCATCCCATTCTCAAGGTTCCAGGTTACCTATGAGATTTCCTGAGGAAAATTCAATTATCTCCTGAAAAATAATCCTAATTATCATAGATGTTAAGTCATTTTATACTAACTTGTCCCATAAAGACGGACTAAAATCTTTAGAAATATATCTAGGTCAGTTTTGGAAAAGGATTTGCAAAGACCGATTTTGCAAGAAATAGCAGCTTTAGAAGTCCTTCAGAGGTTCAGCATCATTTCCCCTTAACAAGACCAAAGGTTCTTACCACACCAAATGTTAACCAGCTGACAAATGCAATAATGCCTGTGTCACATCCAACAACTGGTTACTGCTCACTACCACCAACATAGGTGGGTATTCCAGTCTGAAGATAGCACTCTATGCATCAGAAGAAGTGGACTGTATTTTACAGAAGTTGCAAGCCTTTCTGAATTTGGTATTTTTCAGATTCACTCTTCAGTGGGTACTGTAACTTCCAGAATTCCTAGTCAATATGGCACTGGTTAGGAATTAGGGACGTTACCCTTCTAATACATCTAGAAGTTATCAGGTTGCTGAATACTTCAATAATAGATGTGTTAGTCTTTAAAATGCTACCCAACTTTATTAATTTTGCTTTAACAGATTAAAACAACACCATTTTTAGAGAGCATGGCCACAATACATTAACTGCTGGGAATCAATGGTACGAGGAAGCAACAAAGACATTCAAAAGGTATCCAGCCTGTCACTAGACCGCATAGATCTTTGATCTGATCATGTAGGAATATGATGTATTGTAGAGGGGATAGAGAATGGCCTTGAAGGAGAGGAGGAAGAGGTGCTACCAAAGCAATAGTCAGATAAGAGGGGCTTGAGCCCAGGCCAAGAAACTAGTTTGAGGAAATGTCTCAGACAGGCCCCTCCCTATTTCACATGAAGATAAAGTGAGGGAGGGGGAAGCACATTCAGACTTGCAAGATTCTGTTACTATAGCTGTAACAATAAAAGTAGTCCTGACCTATATGGATTCGGTTTCTTAGTCTGGTCTACCTTGTTAGACAGACATGTATAGAACAACAAAAGGTTGTATCAATGGATAAAAAAAGCTTTAATAAACTAGACATCATCTAGGAGCTTACACTCTGTTTGCATCAGCTTTAAACAGAATTTTTCTATTTATATTGTGTGGAATATATTTATACAGAAATTACTGTTTCATACATACACACATATTAATTTGATTCTTCTATATTTGATAATTACCATTTGAGGGTATGAACTGTCTAAGTATTTATGATCACCTCATATGTGCGGTCACCAACAGTACTCACATTATGTTATTGTCAGCCATTTGAGGTAGGCCAGGTCAGGAAACAGACTCTACAGGTTTGACTGGAACTCTACTTTATGGATATAGGTTATAGTAACAGAATCTTGAAAGTGTGACTGAGTTTTCTTTTCCCTCCCTCTTATACTTGGTAGAGCCAGTCTGAACTTCTTCTTTCTGGTGTTCTCTATTTCCCAGGTTTAACGCATGCTTTTGTTTATGAAACTGTCGTCTCTGCATAGTTTCTCTAGGGTTGTCTCTGTGGCTCTCTATGCTTCTACATTCTTCCATTCCTCATTTCAATAAGCTGGAGCCTACTTTGAATATTTAAATAAGCTTAAAAGTTAAACAAACAAACAAACTATCATACTAGATGGCTCAATGGCTAAACTGAACTAACACTCCAGAGCTCGCTTTCTGAATAGCAAGCTGGTAAGACTGGGTTGGGTGACATGTTAAGTGGATACATGGTTGGATTAAAATGTATACTTAAAGAGTGCTCATCAGTTGTTTCTCATCAAGGTGGAGAGGGTTATCAAGGATAATGCAAGACCAAATAATGGACTTGTACTCTTCAATATTCTTATCAAGGACTTGGAAGAAGAATTAGAATACATGCTTATTAAATTTATGGATGACACAAAACTTCTAATACCCTACAAGACACACATTCAAAACAATCTTGACAGGTTAGATAAATTATCTGAAAGTAACAGAACAAAATTTAACAGAGGCAAATGCAAATGTCTTCACTTAGGAAACTGAAATCAAATGCACAAGTATAGGGTAGGGAAATACTTGGCTTGGTAACAGTATTCGTCTAAACGATCCTGGAATAGTAGTTGATTGCAAACTGAACATGAATGAACAGTGTGAAGTCGCTGCAAAAAAGGGAAATGCAATGTTAGATTGTATCAACAGAAGTGTAGACTCCAAATTATGGAAAATGACAGTTTCAGTTTCTTTTGCATTGGTCAATCCCCATGTCAAGCATTATATCCAAACTGGAACAAATTCACAGAATAACAAGAATAATCAGGTGTCTAAGTCCTATGAAAATAAACTGAAGGAACTAGGAATATTTAGCTTGCTGAAGAGAAAATTGAGGGAGAATACGAGAGCATTTTTCAAGTATCTGAAAGGATGAGGCACAGCAAAAGACCAAGATCTGTTCTTTACCTTTGAAGTGCAAGGCACAGAATAATGAAACTGATAGGAAAACAGATTCCAATTGAATACTAGAGCAGGGCTTTCCAAAGTTTTCCCATGGCGACACACCAACACGCCAACCGCCGCGGGAAAACCCGGAAGTGCCGCCGTTGCGGCAGTGCGCAAAAACCCGGAAGCGCTGCTGCCGCTTTCGGGTTTTTGCGCGCCGCGGTTGGTGTGTCGCCGCGGGAAAACCCGGAAGCGCTGATGATAATCAGCGCTTCCGGGTTGTGTGGCAACACACCAGACTGTGTGTGGCGACACTCTTTTGTGTCGCGACACACAGTTTGGAAAGCTCTGTACTAGAGAAACCTTCTTAACCCTAGGAGCAGTTCAATGATGAAATCAATTACAAATATACAAATCAATTACGCTGCTCCCCTTGGTTGGATAGTTCAAGCAGACAGTGAACAGCTATCTGTGGGGGATGTTTAATTTGGATTCCTGGACTAAGCAGGGGATTGGCTTTGATGGCGTAAATGGCCCTTTCCAACTCTGTGTTTCTCATCAGCCTTATCAAGAAGGAATTGTTTTGTGTAGATGTCATATGACATCTCTCCTGAACCTTCCAATGCTGGCATCTAAGGTCCAGCAGTCTTCTTTTTCTGACTTTATAGCTGCTCCCCATATTGTTTTGACCTACCTGAAATGAAATACCTGAAATAGTTGGAGGCTATGTAGTTCTTTTATAGGGGCGTGGTGGCTCAGCGGGTAAGACGCCAGGCTTGTCGATCGGAAGATCGCAAGTTCGGAAGTTCGAATCCCTAGTCCCGCGTGACGGAGGGAGCTCCCACAATAGCCCCAGCTCTTGCCAACCTAGCAATTCTAAAGCATGCAAATGCAAGTAGATTAATAGGTACCACTTCGGTGGGTAGGTAACAGCGTTCCGCACGCGTCATGCGGCCACATGACCGTGGAAGTGTCTTCGGACAACGCTGGCTCTTTGGCTAACAAACGGAGATGAGCACCGGCCCCTAGAGTCAGACACGACTGCACAAATGCGTGGGGGGAACCTTTACCTTATGTAGTTCTTTAGAGGTTCTGCTAGCTGAAGGAGATTTTTTTTTTCCAATGCTAATCTCAAGTCATTAAATCTATGCCTCTTTTATGTCTCAAAAGTCAGGTCTTTTCTCCTGAAATAGCCAATCTTACTTTGTTGAAATTAGAGTTTTTATAACTGACCCATGATAAGACAAGCACTAATTTTCAGTATTAAAATGTAGGAATAGCAGATGTTTGAAAATAGATTGAAATATCATGCTGCACATTCCTACTTCATGGAAGAAATTATGGACATTTAGTACATACGATATAGTATCCAAGACTGTGCAGCACTTTGGATTTGAAGGGTAAAAGGGGCTTCAGAGCTTGCCAGGTGCTTATGTAGTACCTCTCAACATGCAGCTGTTCTCCAAAGCTACACTGAAACCCCTTGAAAATATATTTTTGATTTAAGAAGCTGCTGACATGTCCTACCTGTGTGCCTAGAATTTCCCAGCCAGGAGTTGAAGTTCACACATCTTAAAAGTTGCTGAGGTTGAGAAACACTGCTCTGAAGCATCTTTTCCCCTTTCAGTTCAAAGTACTGTCCACCCTAATAGTTTCTGCAATTTTGCTTGCAACACTTAACACAGAGATGTTGCTAAGAAATAAAAGAATGGAGAGGAATCCAATGGATCTTCTATCCCAGCATTAGAAAACTTGTGGCCCTCCAGATGTTGTTGAACTACAACTCATCCCTCAACATTAGCCATATACACTAAGTGAGATAGGCACGTTGGAAGGGCTGGGGGATAAAGAATGGGGTTGCTTTTGTCCACATGTGTTAACAGATTTACAAAAAAAGAAAAACCCTTTTCTAAAATTATTCATGCTGTGTTTAGCCTTAATAGTAATCTGAAAAACACTGCTTCTTTTTAAAACCTGAACAGAATCATCGTGATTATTAAGTTTTATATCCAGCCATTCTACTAAGAAAAGTAGTGGCTAATAATAATAAAGAATACAGATAAAATGAAGTAAAATCACAATATAATAATTATAAATACAAATGAAAATAATCATTTTTGTAATACAGATTTTGGATATTTGGATTCTCAGAATATTTCACCTAATGCTTCTTCCTTCTGCTTTAAAAATATACACCTAAATGTTGTAACTCTCGTGGTGTACAAAACCTTGGTAAAGCCGTTATTTACTATTTCAACACTAAACAGTCAAAGTGTGGTCTGTGGTTGTAGGTATTACCTCAAGCGTAACAGAAATTTGACATTATTTTGAATATTAACGATAATGTAAAAAGCATTCATATATAAATGGCCCTTTCTTCAAGCAGTTTAAGTGCTATTTAATTCTTAAACTAATCTTGAAAACAGCTCTCAACTAATTTCTAAGTTGTCAAAATGAAATGGTGGGAGTATAAATATTTTCAAGAAATACTTTTAAAAAGCGATTGGTCCCAGATTAGCCAATGAGCCTCATTGTTGAGGGCTGATTTCATTTCAGTTTTCTCTAATTTAATATCTTGGACTATATGGTTTATTTATACAGCACCCCCAACTGTATGCCATGATTACAGAACTCCCCAGATTAAAAAAAAAAGTACCCAAGGAAACTACAATCTAAAAAAAAATGGGAAAGACAAAGATAGAGAAGAATGAATGCAAATGAAGTTACAAAGACTTCAATCTGTTAATTATCTGTTTCTAATACTCCCACATGGCAGGGCACAGAATAATGTTCTTAAATTACAGGTAGATAGATCCCAGTTTAACTTCTTAATAATAAAAGCAGTTTAATAGCTAGACCAATTATCAAGGAAAGAATGTTCAAATTGGTATTCCTGCACTAAGCAGGTAGATGCTTTGAACATCTCCAGTAACATATGTTAAAATATTATATATTTTAATATATTTTTTAAATAAGCCTAACATGCTAGAGGGAAAGACTAGCATGAAAGCATGAATCACCAAGCAAAGGAAGGATGAAAAAACCTATGCACAGAAGAAAAAAAAAAAGACTAAGTTCTTTCTCAGGCATACTTTTCAATAATAATTTTCAGCTTGCTGTCAAAATATTGCTAAACTTATTTCAGGCAAGTGAGCTAAATATCAAAATGTGGACTTACTTTAAATTGGGCATCATTATCTATTGTAAACCAAGCTATAGAAGCTAATTTGCTTCTGAGACATATATGTCTGGTGCCAATGCAAATATGTCTAATAACCTGCTTAATACAAATCACTATAAACATTGTATTCTAAACTGTTCTGTATTTCATATACATATTTTAATCACTAAACAAAGCAGATAAATCATTTGCTAATATAATTATTACAATGTAAAAGCTACAATCACTCAAGTCTCCTTTTCAGTCTTCAGAGAAGGCAGTACTTACCAAATGTGATGTTATAACGTGCATCTTAGCTTATAATGAAAAACAGTTCACTCAATATTCTTATTAATATAATTTTACATACATATACACATTACAAGACCATAACTGAAGCAATATCAGTTTACTGGTAGTGGTTCATTTTCTTGGAATATCAGGGATTTTCTAAATATAAATAACGATGCCTAAAATAGATGATAAATGATAAACATGTCATTTGTATGGGGATCATACTAGAAGCTTATATGATAAACATTTCATCATTTAAAAATGATAATACTAGAAGCTTACATTATTACCTCATCAGACTACTTAAGTACCGTTTCCCACAACCCGTTAACTGCAGTATACGAATCCAATACATTAAAAAAGAATTGGAAGACTAGGTTCTGAAATGCAGGATGGTGAAGCATAATAATAATAATGATAATGATAATGATAATGATAATGATAATAATACTAATAACAAGGTTACTTCTACATTTTAGCTTCCCTACACCTATTTCAATAAGTAATGCCATAAGCACCTGACTGCTGTTCAAGTGCTTTTGCACCCATTCAAGGGAGCATCACACAAATCTTTTGCCATTTCATTTTGTACTTTTGCTGATGTGATTTGGCTGACTTTAAATTATTGTCCTGCCACTGTTTGTAAAAGGAGAATGCTTTCATTCCACGGGAACTGAGGGCATCCCAAGAAACTTTACTTCCTGTCATTCCTTCTGTCATCCAATGGGGAACTCTGAATCCATATGATGAAGAGAGTAATCCGAGATGCTAATCTCTTGGACCGGTTCTGCCTCACCCACAGACCCACTGCAACCCTTCTCCTGCTGTGCTAATCAAGTTTTCCAAGTTCCCGCGGAGAAATGCACACTCCAGGGGCAGCCAAAGCCCCGCTCATCGCCGGGTCACCCCTCTCCCCCCTCTGACAGCCCATGCAATTTTGAAACAACACCCCTGGGCACTGCTGGGCAGGGAAGAAACTTGGGGTAACCCTTGCCGATCACCTATTGCTCGGCGGTCCAAGAGGAAAGAACCCAGCGCTCAGCTACGTCTGCCCTCGCTGCTCCGGCATTAGAGAAAACCTTACCTGTTTTCTCTGGCCACGATCCATAGCTCGAGGTGGGGACCAGGTGATCCTGAGCAGCTTTGCCTTCTCTCGACGGGAGCCCTCAAAACCTCGAGCCGCAACAGCAAGATATCCCGGCGTTGGGGTTTGCTTCGTGTACTCCCCTTTCTTTCTCCCTCCTTTCTTCCCTCCCTCCTCTCTTTGCTGATACACCCCCTGAAGCCGCTCTCTAGACAAACCTAATTCCCGTTCCCATAGTGACAGGTACCGCCTCTTGCAGCACACGGATTGGCGGAGGCGCTCCCCTTTCTGGGAATCGCGTAGGGCTATGATTGGGCCTCCGCAAGACAGCCATGTTCAGTTGCGCGACCAGAAATAAAGAAACAAAGGTGCGTTGCACCAGGGAAGGTACGTGGCGCTAACAAGAGTGGGCGGCGCACGTTTTTTGTTTTACCTCATTGACGCGCTGCATTGAGAAGTGGAAACCGGAGGAGGAGCTATGGAATGCAGGGCAGCCAATGGGAGAAGCCTAGCAGGTTTTTCCGAATCTGACAGGGGAAGCCGCCGAGTGTTTTCTGCCTTTGCTTGTGTTTTGGGGGTGGGGGTATGGGACAGCGTGCTGTCGAATGCACTGTCCAACATCTGGAATTTACCACAGAAACAATATCACCAATTGGATGTCGCTCCAGACTCTCTTAGCACTGCAGTGAAGATATCAGGGCTACCATGTTGGGGCTGCAGAAATCCGGATGACCACTGAACGGAGGGAAAGCGATTTAGAAATCTGGGATTTTTGCAGCTCAGATATGATAGCCCTGCAGCAAACCAACCTCGTGGAACCCTGCAGAATCCTTTTATTTACTATGCATCAACGAAACGATGATAATTTAAGGGCTAACAGATTTACCATGGCATACTTAAAATTTGCTTTTCTCATTCTCTTGTAACGAGTGAGATTTCAACTCCCAATAACGTTGGTGGGGAGCTGGAAGCACCAAGTGAGGAAGATTGAAATAGTGTGCATGGATTCAAGTACACTATATTTCATAAAGGTGGGACAAGGCCCTGTTATTTTTGTTACAACTCGAAGGAAGGAAGGAAGGAAGGAAGGAAGGAAGGAAGGAAGGAAGGAAGGAAGGAAGGAAGGAAGGAAGGAAGGAAGGAAGGAAGGAAGGAAGGAAGGAATTCTACCTACTCAGAAATTGTAATGGTATGTGGGAATGTCAGCCTTCCCAGGTAGACCAGACAGGAAACAGAAACAAATAAGCTAATTCTACTTTATTGTAAGGCTACATTAACGGAATCTTGCAAGTCTGAAAGTACAAATCTCCCGCCCTCTCTTTTTACAGCCTGGTAAGTTAAGGAGAGTCCTTTCTGAGCTTCTTTCTGTGTCCCTTATGCAGCTGCAGGCTCCCCCTCCCCCTATCTGATCCTTCCCTAGGCAGCATCTCTTCCCCCATCTCCCAAAGTCATTTCCATATACCATTACAGAAATAGAAGTAAGTGTCTCCCTTAGACATAGAAGCCAGCTGGATGACTTTGAGCCAGCCACTCTCTCTCAACCCAACCCACTTCACAAGGTGGTTGTTGTGGGGAAAATAGGAGGCAGGAGGATTAGGCATGTTCGCCACCTTCAGTTATATATAAAAAAGGTGGGATAAAAATATAAAATAATAATAACAATAATAATAACAATAATAATAATAATAACAATAATAATAATAATTGTATTTACTCAGGCTTATTTTAAAAATGTGTATAGGCTTGAATCCTGAGGATGGCCTAGCCAATTAATAGTTGTCTTTATTTTGTAGTATTTCTACTAGGGTTACTTTAGGAAATGATATTAAAGGCAAAACTGAAGTACTTTGGCCACATAATGAGAAGACAGGATACCCTGGAGAAGATGCTGATGCTAGGGAAAGTGGAAGGCAAAAGGAAGAGGGGTCGACCAAGGGCAAGATGGATGGAGATATTCTGGAGGTGATGGACTCAACCTTGGGGGAGCTGGGGATGGCGACAGCCGACAGGAAGCTCTGGCATGGGCTGGTCCATGAAGTCACGAAGAGTCAGAAGTGACTGAACGAATAAACAACAACAAAATTTCTACTAGAACCAAGGAAAAAGGCTTGGTCAGACCATGAAATTGCACTATAGATTGGCATTACAAAATTGATTTTGCTTTGTTTTACTTGGTCTTTAAATCGATGCAAATAAATAAATAAATAATTCCTTTCCTAATGATCCCAAACTCTGAATTTGTCTTTTTTTTTAATTGTTGCAAACAGTTAACATTCTGGTGAAGTCATCCACCACAGTCCCTGCTTGGTCATAATCACCTTGAAACATAGTAGAAAAACATATATTTGACATTAGAATTACTTTGCCCATGTCTCTCATTTTAAACTTGCTTACCCGTAACTGCATTTGCCACTGTAATGTTCATTCCCCAGATGGGAGAAGTATTTAATTTATCCATTGGCCATTAAAACTAAAAGTGGAAAGGTATATCCAGTCAAGAACAATGGCAGAATGGCAATCCACTGCAATGTGGCCTTGCCTTTTGCTCCTGATGTACTTAAATAAAGTGCTGAACCTTAAGTAAAGCAATTCTAAAGGGAAGCAGAGTGTTCAAACAACGTGAGAGGGAATGTATTTATCTATTTACAATATTTATATCCTTCCTTATTCTGTGAGCCTTCAGGCAGAATTTTGTTAGCTCTAAATTTCTCTGCAGGTAACGAGTATTGCAGAGGGTTGGAGAGTTCATGGTCAATGAAATTCTTAGCCCCACCCATCCTACACAATTGCCACCCTTCCTTTTAGCTGTTTTTGTCTCTCATCTTGGGAGGGAGATACTGAAAATCCTATGGCTTCTGGGACAGAAGTTGGGACAGAATTATACCCTAAAGCAGCGGTCCCCAACCTTTTCGGCACCAGGGACCGGTCGGGGAAGAAAAATTTTCCACGGACCAGGGGGGTCGGGGTTTGCAGGCGGGAGCAAATCGCACACACCGGGGTCGGGGTTTGCAGGCAGGAGACAATAGCGCGCACCAGGGGGCGGGGTTTGCATGTGGGAGCCCCGCAGCCCGCTTCCTAACAGGCTGCGGCCCACAGGTTGGGGACCCCTGCTAAAGCGTAATTTACAGTAATAAAAAATAACGTGTAACTTTTTGTGTATCTGAAAAAAATAAAATTATATATTAATTGTCAACTCCCTCGCTTTTAATAGACAATTATGAAAGTAAAGTTAATTGATATGACTATTTACTTCCCTACAAGGTCTTTCATAAGTGTGTTTATATTAGAGTGTTGGTAGATTCTTTGTTGTTGTTGTTCAGTCGTTCAGTCGTGTCCGACTCTTCGTGACCTCATGGACCATAGCACGCCAGGCCTTCCTGTCCTCCACTGTCTCTCGGAGTTTACTCAAATTCATGTTCATTACATCGGTGATGCTATCTAACCATCTCATCCTCTGCCGTCCCCTTCTCCTTTTGCCCTCAGTCTTTCCCAGCATCAGGGTCTTTTCCAGTGAGTCCTCTCTTCTCATTAGGTGGCCAAAGTATTTGAGCTTCAGCTTCAGCATCTGTCCTTCCAATGAGCAGTCAGGGTTGATTTCCTTTAGGATTGACTGGTTTGACCTCCTTGCAGTCCAAGGGACTCTCAAGAGTCTTCTCCAGCACCACAGCTCGAAAGCATCAATTCTTCGGCGCTCAGCCTTCCTTATGGTCCAACTCTCACAGCCATACATTGCTACTGGAAAAACCATAGCTTTAACTATACGGACCTTTGTCGGCAAGGTGATGTCTCTGCTTTTTAATATGCTGTCTAGGTTTGCCATAGCTTTCCTTCCAAGGAGCAAGCGTCTTTTAATTTCATGGCTGCAGTCACCGTCTGCGGTGATCTTGGAGCCCAAGAAAATAAAATCTGTCACTGCTTCCATTTCTTCCCCTTCTATTTGCCAGGAAGTGATGGGACCAGATGCCATGATCTGGGTTTTTTTAATGTTGAGTTTCAAGCCAGCTTTTGCACTCTCCTCTTTCACCCTCATCAAGAGGCTCTTTAGTTCCTCTTCACTTTCTGCCATTAGGGTGGTATCGTCTGCATATCTGAGGTTGTTGATATTTTTCCCAGCAATCTTAACTCCGGCTTGTGATTCATCCAGCCCGGCCTTTCTCATGATGTACTCTGCATATAAGTTAAATAAGCAGGGTGATAATATACAGCCTTGTCGTACTCCTTTCCCAATTTTGAACCAGTCGGTTGTTCCATGTCCGGTTCTAACTGTTGCTTCTTGACCCACATACAGGTTTCTCAGGAGACAGGTAAGGTGGTCTGGTACTCCCATCTCTTTAAGAATTTGCCACAGTTTGTTGTGATCCACACAATCAAAGGCTTTAGCGTAGTCAATGAAGCAGAAGTAGATGTTTTTCTGGAACTCTCTTGCTTTTTCCATGATCCAGCGAATGTTGGCAATCTGATCTCTAGTTCCTCTGCCTCTTCGAAACCCAGCTTGCACTTCTGGTAGTTCTCGGTTCACATGCTGCTGAAGCCTAGCTTGTAGGATTTTGAGCATAACCTTGCTGGCATGTGAAATGAGCGCAATTGTACGGTAGTTTGAACATTCTTTGGCATTGCCTTTCTTTGGAATTGGAACGTAAACTGACCTTTTCCAATCCTGTGGCCACTGTTGAGTTTTCCAAATTTGTTGGCATATTGAGTGCAGCACTTTAACAGCATCATCTTTTAGGATTTTAAATAGCTCAGCTGGGATACTGTCTTCTCCGCTAGCTTTGTTGTTAGTAATGCTTCCTAAGGCCCACTTGACTTCACTCTCTAGGATGTCCGGCTCAAGGTCAGTGACCACACCATCGTATTTATCAGGGATATTAAGATCTTTCTTGTATAGTTCTTCTGTGTATTCTTGCCACCTCTTCTTAATCTCTTCTGCTTCTGTTAGGTCCCTGCCTTTTTTGTCCTTTATCATGCCCATCTTTGCACAAAACGTTCCCTTGATATCTCCGATTTTCTTGAAGAGATCTCTAGTCTTCCCCATTCTATTGTTTTCCTCGATTTCTTTGCATTGTTCATTTAAGAAGGCCTTCTTATCTCTCCTTGCTATTCTCTGGAATTCTGCATTCAGTTGTTTATATCTTTCCCTTTCTCCCTTGCCTTTTGCTTCCCTTCTTTCCTCAGCTATTTGTAAAGCCTCATCAGTCAGCCACTTTGCTTTCTTGCATTTCTTTTTCTTTGGGATGGTTTTAGTTGCTGCCTCCTGTACAATGTTACGAACCTCCATCCATAGTTCTTCAGGCACTCTGTCTACCAGATCTAATCCTTTAAATCTATTCCTCACTTCCACTGTATATTCATAAGGGATATGATTTAGGTCATACCTGATTGGTCTAGTGGTTTTCTCTACATTCTTCAATTTAAGCCTAAATTTTGCAATAAGAAGCTCATGATCTGAGCCACAGTCAGCTCCAGGTCTTGTTTTTGCTGATTGTATAGAGCTTCTCCATCTTTGGCTGCAAAGTATATAATCAATCTGATTTCGGTATTGACCATCTGGTGATGTCCATGTGTAGAGTCGTCTCTTGTGTTGTTGGAAAAGAGTGTTTGCTATGACCAGCGTGTTCTCTTGACAAAACTCTATTAGCCTTTGCCCTGCTTCATTTTGTACTCCGAGGCCGAACTTGCCTGTTATTCCGGTTATTTTTTGACTTCCTACCTTAGCATTCCAGTCCCCTATGATGAAAAGGACATCTTTTTTTGGTGTTAGTTCTAGAAGGTGTTGTAGGTCTTCATAGAACCGGTCAACTTCAGCTTCTTCGGCATCAGTGGTTGGGGCATAGACTTGGATCACTGTGATGTTGAATGGTTTGCCTTGGATTCGAACTGAAAGCATTCTGTCGTTTTTGAGGTTGTACCCCAGTACTGCCTTTCCCACTCTTTTATTGACTATGAGAGCTCCTCCATTTCTTCTAAGGGATTCTTGCCCACAGTAGTATATATAATGGTCTCCTGAATTAAATTCGCCCATTCCTGTCCATTTTAGTTCGCTGATTCCCAAGATGTCGATGTTCAATCTTGTCATCTCATGTTTGACCACATCCAGCTTACCTTGATTCATAGTTCTTACATTCCAGGTTCCTATGCAATATTGTTCTTTACAGCATCGGACTTTCCTTCCACTTCCAGACACATCCACAACTGAGCGTCCTTTCGGCTTTGGCCCAGCCGTTTCACACTTTCTGGAGCTACTCGGAATTGCCCTCCGCTCTTCCCCAGTAGCATTTTGGACACCTTCCGACCTGAGGGGCTCATCTTCCGGCGTCATATCTTTTAGCCTTTTGATACTGTCCATGGGTTTTCTTGGCAAGGATACTGGAGTGGTTTGCCATTTCCTCCTCCAGTGGACCACGTTTTGTCAGAACTCTCCATCATGACCTGTTCTTCTTGACCTGACTTCATTGAGTTACGCAAGCCCCTTCGCCACGACAAGGCAGTGATCCATGAAGGGGGTAGATTCTTTAGACAAGATATAATGAAATTGATGAAAAAAACTACTATGCTGCTGGGAAAACATTCTTTTTCATGACTACTTTTTAATCACTTTAGCCTGCACTTTAGTCACTGTAGAATAAGGAACTACTCTCCCTTTTGAGGGAAAGTTATGTAAGAACCTTACAAAAAAGGTAAAGGTTCCCCCCGCACATTTGTGCAGTCGTGTCCGACTCTAAGGGCCGGTGCTCATCTCAGTTTGTTAGCCGAAGAGCCAGCGTCGTCCGAACACGCTTCCGTGGTCATGTGGCTGGCATGACGCGCGCGGAACGCTGTTACCTACCCACCGAAGTGGTACCTATTCATCTACTTGCATTTGCATGCTTTAGAATTGCTAGGTTGGCAAGAGCTGGGGCTAGGGCAGGAGCTCACTCCGTCACACGGGACTAGAGATTCGAACCTCCGAACTTGCAATCTTCCGATCGACAAACCTGGCGTCTTACCCGCTGAGCCACCACGCCCCAGTAAGAACCTTACAAGGATAGGCCTAAATCATCTTTTGCAAATGTCCCTTAAATAGTAAAGAAACACCACATGAGCTTCTTAAAGGCTAGTAGGCATTTTGTACAATTCAATGGGTTTATACGGGAGAAAATTAATGTAGTGTTAATACAAAGAAATTTACTTAAATTTTATAGGTAAACAATGCGATCCAGGTAGAATAACTTTTGACCATTATAAAACAGTTGATTATTACAGAAAGAGTTGGCAAAATTGATATTATAAGATTTTTTATTACAAATATTATTTTGGATAAAGTTTATATAGAGCTTGCAACTGCTATATTATACACTATGAATACTATTAGTCTGTTCAATTAATTATACATTCACTGATTTTTTTTAAAGATGCTTATGGATAGTATGTTATATTTAAAATATATTACTAAAGATAAATTGGAGTGTTTTGCAATAATAAAATAAATTATTTGCAATCCCTTGAGGTTTAAAGTATAGTCTTACTTTTTTGGATGATAAGATTTGAGACATTTTAGTGATTTATTTCACTTCACCAAAGTTTGAAAAAAGCAGTATTTTTCTGAGTTTTTAGAAAACCTATAAACACATTGTAAGAGACTGGCAAGAATGAATTGCATCTACAGTTTTGATTTATAGATATAAATAATCTATATATTATTTCAGTGATAAAGTTATTATTTAACTATAAATATATTTTGAAATACAATAATTTTAGTATTTCAGTTTTTTCTTTTTCAATATGCATTATAAAATATTATTTAATTTTACTAAGCCTAACTAATTTGATTTACCTTAGGTACTAGCATCCAATTTTATTTTTATTCTCCTTTTTAATGTTAAGGAGAGGTTTACGCTTTCATAAAAATAACCTGGAATGTTCATTTTAAATAATTTAAGCAAATTATTATTATTATTTTAAAACATCGCTAGATCTCTTCCAAAGTACTTTTTTTTTACTCAATAGTACTGGGCTGCTAACTTTGTATGGGAACTCAGCAATTCAGTCCAGATAAGGAAGAACTGTGGTTCTTTTTAGTTGTTCTTACAATGTGTATTATAAGGACCATAAGGAAGGCTGAGCGCCAAAGAATTGATGCTTTTGAACTGAGGTGCTGGAGAAGACTCTTAAGAGTCCCTTGGACTGCAAGGAGGTCAAATCAGTCAATCCTAAAGGAAATCAACCCTGACTGCTCATTGGAAGGACAGATAGTGAAGCTGAAGCTCAAATACTTTGGCCACCTAATGCGAAGAGAGGACTCACTGGAAAAGACCCTGATGCTGGGAAAGACTGAAGGCAAAAGGAGAAGGGGACGGCAGAGGATGAGATGGTTAGATAGCATCACCGATGTAATGAACATGAATTTGAGTAAACTCCGGGAGACAATGGAGGACAGGAAGGCCTGGCGTGCTATGGTCCATGAGGTCACGAAGAGTCGGACACGACTAAACGACTGAACAACAACAACGTGTATTCTCTTCTCACACATAAAAGGGGAGCATATAGATGATAATGTTAGTTCTACTATTGTTGATCATTATTTTCACTGATTCTCATATGAAAGGGCAACTCCTCTATTTGTGGAGGTTCTCCATATAACCTAAAACCTCATTTTTAAGGAGTTTGACATAAAGCTATTGTAAATGGAGATCCATCAAAAAGTTGATGAAGCTGTCATGGTCTTTTGTGTCCCTCCCCATATGTGTAGAGGTTAAATAATTTAGGAACTGCCAGTTGTTTACAATCATTTATAAACCAGTTCTAAAACTCGGCAGCAAGCATAGTCAGTCATTGAGCATAGTCACTGATGTTTCAACAGATATTTATGAGAATTTATTATAATTTGTATTTACACATGTGTTTCTTTCACTTATCAGTAATAAACAATACCTCATTATTAGGAACATCCCAACATCACAGAATTTAAACGTATGATAGTCATATACTTTGCAGTCTTTGGAACAGATTAATATCCAGTTTCAGGAAGGAGATGATATCCATGTTTCTCTTCTTTAATTATTGCAAAAGTTTGTGACTAATTTATTTTATTGACTGGATTACAGCTTCATTACATCTATCCCAGAATATTAGCATTTTAAAGGATCCTAAATCTTTAAACAGAAAGACTTTTTCATGAAATGTCTTTCCTAAGTTCTTCAGTTACCAGCCAATTATGATTAATTGCCTTATATTTAATTTAAGGTATAATCAACTTGTCATAAATATGCTACAAAATGACAGGATCATTATGCTGAAATACCTAAACAAAACTCTACTACTTACTAGACATTTTTCAGTCATATATATGAACACTAAAATCTTTCCTCTTTCTATTTTAGACTTAATCACAAAACTAGCTTTTTTAAAAAAAAACCATTGAAGGGTACAATTAGCACATGTATCAATGTACAAACTGTTCCTATTCAGGTGCAATCATATGTAAATTCAATGGGGTGTATTCCTGAATAAATGTGCACAGGACTGCACAGAAACCTATGAAGCTTTCTTCTAATTAATTAAATCATTGACCCATTTAGCACAGTACAATCTAGCACAGGTCAACATTGCTTCAGGTTGTCTGACCAAGGACTCTCCCTAGCATGGCTTCCTGAAATCCCATGTGAAACATATTTATTTATTTGTTTTATTAGATTTATTTGGCTGCCCATCTCAAATACATGACTTTGGGTGACTAAAACTATTTAAAAAGATAAAATATGTACAAAAAACATAAAACACACAGCAGCCAAGCACAATTACAAAAACGCCAGTAAATCATTCAGCACAAACAAGAGGCTGGCTCCGTCATGCACCCCAAGCCCCAGGCTCAAACACAGAGCCAAGTCTTCATGGCCTTATGGAAGGCCAACTGGGTCGATGCCAATCTGATCTCTGGATGGATGATATTGCAGAGGGCAGGCACCACAGCAGAAAAGTCTCTCCTCCTGGGTCCCACCAGCCAACACTCCTTAGCAGCATTCTTGGAAAGGATGCATTAGTTACACCTAAACCCACTCAGAAATCTCGCGCCGGATCAAAGCCCGATCTCAAATGTATCTCAGATTCAAGAGTTTTTTAAACTAGATTTCTTATTGGAGCTTGTAATGAAACCAGCTAAGTAGACATTTTGGGGGCGTGGTGGCTCAGCGGGTAAGACGCCGGAGGTTCGAATCCCTAGCGCTGTGTGCGGAGTGAGCTCCCGCACTAGCTCCAGCTCTTGCCAACCTAGCAATTCAAAAGCATGCAAATGCAAGTAGAACAATAGGTACCACTTCGTTGGGTAGGTAACAGCGTTCCGAGTGCATCATGCCAGCCACATGACAGTGGAAGCGTCTTCGGACAACGCTGGCTCTTCAGCTAACAAACGGAGATGAGCACCGGCCCTTAGAGTCGGACACGACTGCACAAATGTGCGGGGGGAACCTTTACCTTTTAAGTAGGCATTTAAAAGGAAGGTGAGGCTAAAAGGCAAGGGGAAAGAAGCAGTTGCCAATGAGACAGATGGAAAAGAAAAGGAGACAATAAACATACATATAAAAGAAAAGAGAGATACTGTTTGATCTTGTGGGAAAGTAAATTATTATACTGTAAAACAGCATGTGGATCTGTTCCTCTAAACCAGAGCTTTCCAAACTGTGTGTCGCGACA
Source organism: Charina bottae (assembly GCA_023362775.1). NCBI lineage: Eukaryota > Metazoa > Chordata > Lepidosauria > Squamata > Charinaidae > Charina > Charina bottae. The sequence continues at coordinate 184,093,574 of JALMGJ010000001.1, read as the reverse complement.
CATTTCTGTGTCGCGGCAAGGGCCCAGGTGTGTCGCAAGGGAACCTGGAAGAGGAGGCCATGCACCACGTGGAGCCCCACCCATCCCTTGCTGTGCCAACAGGTCCCTGCTCTGAACCCAGCTCTTCAGCTCTCGCCGCAGAAGCCAGGTAAGTGTAGGGCTGCAACCGGGGGGGAGGGTGCAGGGATGCGACTAGGCTGCCGCGTTGGGGTGGGGGGTGCAGGGACCGCGAAGCGTGGCGGCCGGAGACACGGCTTTTCCCTCCCGAGAAGTGCCAGCGGCCTGGCAGCCGAGAAAGGGACGGGGAGGCGGCTCCGCAGCCCGCCTCGCATGGCCCCCGCGCCGTCCACGTCTCCGGCTCCCCCTTCCCCTTGGCGGCGGCCCCAGCCAGGCAGAGGCAGGACTGGGCGGGCGGACAGGCGGCGCTCTCCGCCTCCGTGGCCTGGCCTAGCCTGGCTCACCGATTCCTCCCGTCACGTACAAGCAGATGGCGGCAGTCTGATGCGCGGCCCGCGACCCGTGAGAGCTGAGCTGGGGCCGAGCCGAGGGAGCCTGCCGGCGGCTCCGGCCCAATGAGAGGGCTCCCGGCGCTCCGGGGACACCCAGCACGGGCGGCGGGGACGGGGCAGAAGGAGAGGAGCCACCGGTGGGAGCGCGGCACGAGGAGCGCCCCGCCGGCGCCTGCCTGGCTTCCACTGCGCTTCGTCGGAGAAGGTAAGATGCCGCGCCGGCCAGCCGGCGGCTGAGAGACAGGCAGGCAGGCAGGGGGTCGCCTGCAGCGGGCTCGTCTGACCGTCCTTCCCGGAGCTGCTAGGGCCGGATGGAGCGGTGGGGGACTCGGCATCGCTCCTTCCAGCGGGCGCTCGAAGCCCAGCTGTTCAGCCATCGATAAAGGATCGATCAGGCCCGGGGGCAGGGCTGGCCGAGGGGCTCGGGGGGAAGATGGGTCCCTGTTGCCTGAGACATCCTCACGCATCCTCCCCCCGTCCCCCCACAACATGGCAGCAATAACAGGCAGGGTCCGAAAGAGAAGGAAAGCCCCAAGAAAGAGCGGGGATCCTGCACTTTCCACTCTCCAGAAGAGCGTCCCGCACTTGGATCCATTTCTGCCAGACTTTGCGGCAGGTGGTGGTTGCTGTGGTTGTTATTGCTGCCATATTGCGGGGGGAAGGGGGGAGAATGCGTGAGGATGTCTCAGGCAACAGGGACCCATCTTCCCTCTTCCCCCCCCGAGCCCCTCGGCCAGCCCTGCCCCTGGGCCTGATTGATCCTTGATCGATGGCTGAACAGATGGGCTTTGAGCGCCCACTGGAAGGAGCGATGCCGAGTCCCCCACCGCTCCATCTGGCCCCAGCAGCTCCGGGAAGGACGGTCGGACGAGCCTGCTGCAGGCGACCCCCTGCCCACCCGCCTGCCTCTCAGCCACCCGCCCGCCCGCCGGCACGGCGTCTTACCTTCTCCGATGAAGCGCGGTGGAAGCCGGGCAGGCAGCGGTGAAGCGCTCCTCGTGCCGCGCTACCACTGGCGGCTCCTCTCCTTCTGCTTCGGCCCCGTCCCTGCCGCCTGCGCTGGGTCTCTCCGGAGCGCCGGGAGCCCTCTCGTTGGGCCTGAGCCGCCGGCAGGCTCCCTCAGCTCAGCCCCAGCTCAGCTCTCGCGGGCCGCACGTCAGCCATCTTCTGCTTGTAGGCGATGGGAGGAAGCGGCAAGCCAGGCCAGGCCACGGAGGCGGAGAGCGCTCCCTGTCCGCCCGCCCAGTCCCGCCTCTGCCTAGCTGGGGCCACCGCCAAGGGGAAGGGGGAGCCGGAGACGCGGACGGTGCAGGGGCCTTGCAAGGCGGGCAGCGGAGCCGCCTCCCCATCCCTTTCTCGGCTGCCAAGCCGCTGGCACTTCTCGGGAAGAAAAAGCCATGTCTCCGGCCGCCGTGCTTCGCGGTCCCTGCACCCCCCACCCCGCACCAGCATGGCAGCCTAGTGACATCCCTGCACCCTCCCCCCCACTTGCAGCCCTACCGGGATGCTAACTTACCTGGCTTCTGCGGTGAGAGCTGAAGAGCTGGGTTCAGAGCAGACACCTGTCGGCGCGGCAAGGGATGGGCGGGGCTCCACGTGGTGCATGGCCTCCTCTTCCGGGTTCCCCTGCGACACACCTGGGCCCTTGCCGCGACACAGAAATGTGTCGCGACACACAGTTTGGAAAGCTCTGATCTACAATTACATACAATACAATACATACAGTACAAGACTGGGGGGCAGGGTGGCGGGATTTGGAGCTGGCAGCCAATCACGTGGGGTGGGGTTTGGAGCCAGGAGCCAATCACGTGTGCTGGGGACAGGGTTTGGAGCCAGGAGCCAATCACGTGTGCTGGGGGCAGGGTTTGGAGCCGGGAGCCAATCACAGGGGCCGGGGGCGGGGTTTGGAGCCGGGAGCCAATCACGTGGGTCAGGGGCGGGGTTTGGAGCCGGGACCCAATCACGTGGGGAGGGGGGTGGGGTTTGGAGCCGGCAGCCAATCACGTGGGCCGGGGGCAGGGTTTGGAGCCGGCAGCCAATCGCGTGGGCTGGGGGGCGGAGACTCCTCATTAGTGTGTCACGAAATTATGCATGGCTAAAAGGCGTGTCACCAACATGAAAAGTTTGGAAAGCCCTGCTCTAAACAAAAAACAAAGCAACATATATCCCATATTATCTGTTCATACAATATTATTATTCATATAGTTCATACAAATCAAATGAAAATGTTATGAGCAACTGGTCCTTGAGTAAAATAAGCAGTAGAATGTAATACCGCTTGAAGATAATATCCTATACTACTGGTAAAAGACCTTGTAAGAAAGAGGGTTATATCAGAATAAGACCTCTTAAGTTTATCATTTTTGAGTGATGTCAGCAAATCGTTTATCCCCAAATAAATTTAGAAGAAATTATGCCACTTCTGATCAAATAAACTCAGTTTTGTTAGTTTTACTAATAAGCATTCCATAAACCTTAGATATCTGAGATTCAGGGCTAGAGAAGGTTATCTTAGGTAGGGCTATTGTGAGACTAAGCTGAAGCTGCCATAACAAAAGATGAAGCAGGCACGGAAGCAGAGAGGACAAAAAGCCAGGAATCTTTGTCTATAAGGTCCCTTCGGGGAGGTAGATAAGAAGGAAATAAGTAGTTAAAGAAACAAAGGGAAAATGTCACCTGAACCAGACAGAGGAAGTTGGGCCTGAGCACATGGAAACCCTCCCCCCCAATCCCATCAGCAGCTACCAGACTTGTAAATTAGCAAGGCAAGAGTAGCTGCCAGTTTTGTGAATCAGCAAACCAAGGACTTTTGGGGATAAAAGGGGTCCTGAAGCCTGCCCACTTTTTGAGTTGTCTTTGGATCCAGACTTGGTGGCTTCTGTCCCTCTAGCTCAAGGGTCGGAAATGGCGGCTCGCGAGCCAGATGCGGCTCTTTGGCCCCTTGAGTGCGGCTCTTCCGCAGCTGAACTCACCCCCGCCCCTTCCACACGATTGGCCCCCGCCCACAAACCCCGCCCCCTGGCTCTCGCACTGAGCGAGGCCCGGCGCGGCAGGGAGGCGCTGCTGGCCCAGGACGCGGCGCTGTCGAAGGCGGCGCAGGAGCGGCTGCAGGGGCTGCTGCGGCTGGAGATGGCGCTGCTCCGCGGCATCCAGGTGCTGGGCGAGGGCCCGGCCCGGGACGCGAGCGGCAGGGCGGCGCAGGACGAAAAGCCGCCTGCTCTCCCCTTGGCCGCCTCCGGTCCGAGCCTGGCTCGGCTCCCCCGGCCGCCGCAGGGCTCGGGTTAGCGGGGGGAGAGGACGCCGAACAGCGGGGTGGGGGGATTGATGGGGTGGGAGGGTGCACCCGGAGGGCCTCCCACGGCCGCTTCTCCAAGGCGGGTTGCAGAGCGCGCGCTGCGCCCACGGGAACGCCTGGTCCCTCCGCTCCCTCCAGCTCCGCCAGCAGCGCCGCCCGCCCCGTCCTGCTGCAGGGCAAACCTCCGCCGGCTCCGTCCCCCCGCCGCCACCGCCCCGGCCAGGCGCCCTGCGCCGCCCTGCTGCTCGCGTCCCGGGCCCGCGCCCTCACCCAGCACCTGGATGCCGCGGAGCAGCGCCATCTCCAGCCCGCGTTTCAAAAAAAAAAAAGCGTTTTGGCTTTGATCAGGCCCACATGCAAGGCCGTTTGCAACCCACAGGGGGGAAACACAGCCTCCCCCTCCCCGCAACCCCCGGAGCTGACTCTCACGCACACACGTTGCACACACGTTGCCCTGGATAGCCCCGAGGAGGGGATGTCCGCTGGGGCCGCCGGCCGGCCGGCCTCCCTCCCTCTCCCCGCCCCAAGCCAGGAACTTTGGGGGCGAGAGGCCGCTCCAGAGCAGGGTCTGCGGAAGGGGGAGGCGGCCCTGCGCTGTGCGTTACCGCCCTTCAGCGGCTCCTGCCGGGCTGGGCGGGATTGCCGGTGTGGCGGCGGCCGCCCTCGCAGCGGGCAAGCCCAGTAGCATCCCGCCAGCCGCCCCGCCTCGCCACTTCCCTGGGGCCGTTCCCCTCCCCTTGGCCGGCCTGGCCTTTCTTTCTCGGCCTCTCCGTCCCCGGCTGGCGAGCTGCATGTGCTGGGCCCAGTGCGGCCTTTGAAGAGCGCTGCCAAGGCTTTGTGAGGGTGTCGGGTTTCCTGCCGGGCCGAGGCGCGCAGGCCAGAACAAGCTCGCCTGTTCTTGGAAGTGGCGGCGGGGCCTGGGTTTCCTGCGCTCCCTCTCCGCCCCCCTCGTGGCTTCCTCCCTCCTCGCCCCCGGCTTCACTCGGGGCAAGCGGTTGTCAAAATGTTTTTCTTAGGCCGTCTTCGGTGCGCTTCGGAACGTTTCCAGCCCCGGCTCTCTGGAGCGGGGAGGCGGGCCGCCCTCTCACCCGTTTCCACCTCCTGAAATCAAGCTGAGCAGGAGAATTCGCCAGAAGGCAGGATCCTGCACCCCATTTCACTTTCAGGGCTTCCCGGGATGAGGGAGACCAAAGTTTTCTGGCCCATCAAAGGGGGGCTAAGGAGGGAGCACCCTGCCGCTCGCGTCCCGGGCCCGCGCCCTCGCCCAGCACCTGGATGCCGCGGAGCAGCGCCATCTCCAGCCACAGCAGCCCCTGTAGCCGCTCCTGTGCCGCCTCCGACAGCGCCGCGTCCCGGGACGCGAGCGGCAGGGCGGCAGGGCGGCGCAGGGGGCCTGGCTGGGGCGGTGGGGGGACGGAGCCGGTGGAGGTTTGCCGGGCGGCAGGACGGGGCGGGCGGCGGAGCTGGAGGGACCAGGTGTTCCCGTGGGCGCAGCGCGCGCTCTGCAACCCGCCTTGGAGAAGCGGCCGCGGGAGGCCCTCCGGGTAGGCCAGCAGCGCCTCCCTGCCGCGCCTCGCAGAGACGGGCCTGAAGGGGTGCAGAGGCCGGAGAGGGAGCCCCTCCGTCTCCCGTTCTCTCCCTGCCTCGCCCGCCTGGGACGCGAGCGGAAGGGCGGCGCAGGGTGAAGAGCCGCCTGCTCTCCCCTTGGCCGCCTCCGGTCCGAGCCTGGCTCAGCTCCCCCGGCCGCCGCAGGGCTCGGGTTAGCGGGGGACACCGAACGGCGGGGTGGGGGGATTGATGGGGCGGGAGGGTGCCACGCCGCGCGCCGCCCTTGACGTCAGGCGCTGGCGAAAGCCTTTCCCCTTCTCGCCAAAGAGCCCGCGCCTGCTTGGCCGCGGCGGTGGCAGAGGATGTGCGGCCCGGGGATCCTGCCGCAGATGGGAAACCGAGCCTGCTCTCCCCACCCGCTTCCCACGCTCTCCGCTCCCCAGAATATTGTGGGGCAAAGGGAAACCTGCCCGGAGGGGTCATCAGGAGCACAGGATCCGGCCCCAGCCCAGCCCAGCCCGCAGCTTCGGCGCCCTCCCCTCGCCATCGCGAAAGTCCCAGGCGACGGCAGGGACATGTTCGACCTGCTCGTGCAGCATCCGGGCAGCCTGGGCGAGCCGCGGGCCCGGCCGGGGGGGGCTGGACGGGGCGGCCGCCCCGAGAGACTCCGCGGCCCCCCGGCTGCCAGAGAGGAGGAGAGGCGATGGAAGAGCTGCAGCCGGGGAGCCGCGGAGTCTCCGGGGGCAGCCGCCCCGTGCTGCACAAGGTCGAACATGCTCCCGCCGTCGCCTGGGACTTTCGCGATGGCGAGGGGAGGGCGCCGGAGCTGCGGGCCGGGCTGGGCTGGGGCCGGATCCTGTGCTCCTGATGACCCCTCCGGGTAGGTTTCCCTTTGCCCCACGATATTCTGGGTAGCGGAGGGTGGCAGCTGTTTCTCCGCCACTCCCGGTGGGGCGGCTGGGCCGGGTTCGCGGAGCCGCTGGCTGCGCGGAGCCGCTGGCTGCACCCCCTCCCTCCCTGAGCCCACCACCCCCTTCCACGCGATTGGCTCCCGCCCGCAAACCCCGCCCCCTTCCACGCGATTGGCTCCCACCCGCAAAACCCGCCCCCTTCCATGCGATTGGCTCCCGCCCGCAAAACCCGCCGCCTTCCACGCGATTGGCCCCCGCCCGCAAACCCCGCCCCCTAGCTCTCAAGCACTTCAAAATGTGCACGAGCATGTCAAAATGGCTCCCGGCACAAAAAGTTTGCCGACCCCTGCTCTAGCTAGTGCCTGGCAGTCTAGTTGAGAAGAATTACAAAGAACTTGTTGTCCCTCAGTGTTCCGTTGGAAGCGATGTGTCTGTGTGAATCATATCCTGGCTGTTGACCAGGGCTGTCTCTTCTCTGCTCAAGCAGCACCTATCTGGAAAACCAAGGAAGAAAGCAAGGAGGGCTGACAAGATCCTTGTGCCTCAACAGGCTGTGAGTGTGTGAGTGAGTGACCATAAGCCGAACCTGGGGTGTAACACTATCTGATCCTGGCTACAAAAAGACAGAAAACCTTAACCCTTTGCTTCCATCTAATAGTCATCTGGAATTGTACAGCCCTATCTTAGGAGATGAGAAGTACACACAGGAGAAGGCGGCACAGATATGGTCAAGGGTAGAATCACCCCATAGTTACCTGGAGCTTTTACTGAGGAATTTATAAGAAAAAAAAGCATACTATAGAGCAGTGCTTTCCAAACTGCCGCCGTTGGTGATACACTAACAGCGGCGGTGGCGCAGGGGCGAGCGCAATGGTGCGAGCGTGCACAGCAGTGGTGTGGGGGGCCACGCGGCAGTGGCGTGCACGGCAGTGGCGTGCACGGCGGCCTCGCTAAAACACGGAAGCGCTGGTGGCGTGCCGCTGCCACTGCCAAGCATACCGCCGCCGCGCGCCCCCCTGTGCCACCGCTTCGCGACACACTAAACTGTGTGTTGCGACACACTAAAGTGTCGCGACACAGTTTGGAAAGCTATGCTATAGAGGGATAGTAAATTCTCAGTTTAACAGACTAATGGGGGAAGGGGTATTCATTAAAGCAGAATGTTAATTAAGTCCAAATGGGATTTTATGCATACTTACTGTACATATTTTATGCATGCATAAAATGGTGAATGTTACATGTGCACTGAAGATACAGAGTATAGATTTAGTCCCCTGCATCATCTAAAGTAGGGCTTTTCAAAGTGCCGCCGCTGGCGACACACCAGCGGCGGCGGCAGCGTGCATGGTGGCGGCGGCGCACACGCGCATGGTGGCAGCGCGGGGGGCGTGCAGCGGCGCGCACGTGCACAGCGGCAGCCTCCACTAAAACGCGGAAGCACTGATACCGCATTGCTGCCGCCGCCGTGCACGCGTACGCCGCCGCTTCCGGGTGGTGTGGCGACACACCACGCTGTGTGTGGCGACACACTTTTGTGTCGCGACACACAGTTTGGAAAGCTCTGATCTAAAGATTGCTGAACAGAGATCTGCTGAATCAAGAGTTTACTACATTTCAGTAGGTACAGGTAGTCCTTGCTTGACAAGGGTAATTGGGACCAGATTTTCCATCGCTAAGCAATGCGGTCATAAAGCGTGATGTCACATGATTGCGCCACTTAGCAACGGCAGTTGCCGTCGTTAAGCAAGGACCCCACAGGTTTGATTTACAAATTACAATGTGCTTGGCTTGTTTGTGTTTAAGTGTTATGTGACAACAGTCACTATATGATTTATTCACTAGATGGCACTACTAGTAATTATATCTGGGTGGAATCAAGAATTTCCTGCCTGAACTGTTTTTCTTTTGCAACAACATGGTTGAAGGAATTGTAAATTGTGAGATCAGAGGGAAATGAAATGCAAGGAGTGTCAACAACTTCTTACCAGTCAGTGCTACCACAATTTTGAAGAAATCAAATATATTTATTAAGATCCTTAGACAGCATTATTCTGCAATAAATCCTAACCCACCCATATAATAAATAACCTTAATACTGGCTACTGCAGGGATTATTATTACAAGGAGGGGAAATACAGTACATATTGCCAATAATCTTAGTAAAGTAGCCTTTCCAGTTCTTTTGTAGATAGTTACAGGAAATCATGATTGATTTCCCAGCGAGGGTAAGGAATTTGGAGACTGTGCCAAATGTTTTCCCTTTCTCAAAGAAGGAAATCACACTTGGCAAAGTAGTATATTACATACCTGTTGCTAAGAAATCTGCTGTTTGTTCCTGAAAATGAGGCTTATTTTAGAATGTGTTTAGACACTTATTCAGTAATCATGGAAGAATTATCAGTGGTATCCACAGACTATCAAGTGCCATTTCTATCATCAGTTTACTTAGAAGTAGTAACTATGAAGCAAGGAAGGAAGGCAGGACCACGGTGTGGAGACCCACAGGGTTTCCAGGAGAGTAAGTCTGAAACCTTCACCTTCCACCCTGTTGGCTCAGCCAGGCTGCTACAAATGTCTTTTCCATACCTCTAGTAATATTTGCACTTGGTATATGCAGGGAGCAGGAAACAGATAGGAAAATAATATGGCATTTTTTAAATGTTCCTAAAAGTAATTTTCAGGGAACAAAATGTACAAATCGTTATAATATTTAATTAGACAGAAAAGCACACAACTCAACATAGACACAGGTTTGCTGGAAGAAATATATGTAAGAGGACTTTGTCTCATAGGCTAATGAAGTAATTCTCAAACTAGACTTGAAAAGACTGGGAAATTGCTCATATCTCCTTAGCAATTTCCTATACTTCTCAAGTGTGACATTATACTATATAGAATACAAAGATTGTATAGCAATGATGAATGTCAAAGAAATAAATGTAGCTTTAATTCCATGGATTCTTCCTTCGTTTCTGCAAGTATAAGTGAATACAGAAACATTTTCATAGGGAAAAAATAAATATTAATATTTAAATATCGAATAAACATACAGACCAGAATGTGAACAGTTATTCATATCCTAACCAGAAATATTAACTGTTAGGAAACTACACACCGATTACTGGTTCGTTTCCCAATACTTTTAGGAGTTATTTGAAAATAGCATCTGGTATATGTGGCAATTAGCATGCTTAAGAATTGACAGATAAAGGCTGCTCAAATATCTAATGTGATTATATGAATTGTGTACTATTTATGTAGCTTATTCTATAGGTTGCTAACTATAATTTTCAATATATCAACCAGTGAGGTTTCCTATTCAACCCAGAGCTCTGACTGGATGCAAAAATGTATTAGATTTTTTGACCCACCCGGTCATGCAGAGAGGGCATACTTCGGACCCCATCAATGAAGGAATTTCATTTGGCGGGACCCAGGAGACGTGCCTTCTCTGTGATAGCACCCGCCTTGTGGAATATCTTGCCCCCGGAGATGAGACAGGCGCCTTCATTCCTGGCCTTCAGGAAGTATTTAAAGACCTGGTTCTGCCGCCTTGCTTGGGACGAAGGAGGTAATAGTTCCTCCTGGGGGTGGTTAGCCCCGTAATACCCTCCTTTTTAAGATCTTCCCATCCTCTGGATTCTTATCTATTTATTGTATTTTTAAGTGTATAGGTTTTTAATATTGATGTTGTAAACCGCCCAGAGTCTACTGTCGTGGAGATGGGTGGTGATACATTCGAATAATAAATAAATAAATAAATTGGATTTTTAAAAATAAGTTGTTGTAGCATCTCACTCTTCCTATTTTAGGAAATAAAAGTATTCATGTATACAGAAAATCAAAGACCTAAAAATAGATGAAGATGAAATTATGGTGTCATTTGATGTCACTGCACTTTACATCCATAGACCCAGCACAAGCGATGAATCCATGGCAGCAGTTCTACGCAACACACCCGACCTAACCAGATACACCAAGATCAAAATACCCAGAATCATGGACCTCATCAACTTCTGCCTCACCACCTAGTTTCAGTTTGATGGACAAATATACCAACAAATCAAAGGAACACCTATGGGGTCACCACTCTCAGGACTCATAGCAGAGATTGTAATGCAACCTCTAGAAAGGATAGCACTCCCACACATACAACCCAAAGTATGGATCTGGTATGTAGATGACACCTTTGTCATAATAAAAAAGGAACAACTGGAGGAAACACATGAAACCATCAACAACATCTTCAAAGAAATAAAATCCACAAGGGAAGAAGAAAACAACAACACACTACCCTTCTTGGACATCCTCATAAGTAGAGGAAATGTTGGCATTCTAGAAATACAAGTCTACCGGAAATCTACCCACACTAACCAAGTGCTCCACTACCAAAGCAATAACCCAACCTCCCACAAGAGGAGCTGTGTAAGAACACTATTCAGACGAGCACAAACACACTGCAGCAACCCAGAACACCAGAAAAAGGAAATAGACCACTTATATAGCATCTTCCAGCAAAATGGATACCCACGCAACTTTATCAAAAAGTGCCTGACCACTCAACCCACCACAGCAAAACCAACAGAAGCTATGAAAAGGATTACACTGCCATACATCAGAAACATCTCAGAAACTACTAATATAGACTGTTACAACCACATGGCATCACCATAGCATATAAACCAACCAAAACCCTTCAGAACATTGTAAGTAACCCAAAAGACCCAGTAGCCCAAGAAGAAAAAACAGGAGTTATCTACAACATACAGTGTAAGGACTGTAGCAGCCACTATGTAGGACAGACCGGCAGAAGACTAGCAGACGAATCCACGAACACCAACTAGCAGTCAGAAGACACGATGGAAACTCCTTAATCTCACAACACATGGACAGACTCAACCATACTTTCAACTGGGAAACTGTGAGCATCTTAAACCAAGCCAAATCCAAAAATGCTAGAGGATTCCTAGAAGCTTGGCACTCAAACAAAGCAGCCATCAACAGACACATAGAGGTAATCAACATTTACATACCATTCATAAGAGACAATAGAAAAGCCAGAAGACCAGAACACCTCCTTACCAGCAATCATCACCCAGATATGCAAAGATTAACACCAAGATTAGCACTAGAGGAACAATCAAACAGCACAATATACCCTAATCAAGGAACTATTAACTCAGTCAATCAAGCAAGCAGCAAACAACAGTCCAATCAAGGAACTACCAAGGAGAGAACACCTCCACCAACACAGGCAGGACAAGCCATGGTATATAAACAGAGAGCAAGTTCCACTCCCTTTTCGCACTGAACATGTTGCCTAGCCTGGCAATGAAATGTCTGCAAGAAAACAACAAGGCTCAGAGAGCACCGAGGACTCCACGGTTCAACCCTGAGCTACAAATATTCTCTTCAATTGGTACAAATTTATGTTTCAGTGAACTCAGTGGGTCTTTATTTGATCAATAATATAAAATCCCAAATTCAAGCATACAGATTAAACTGGGTTATTTCCTTTGAAGTAATTTGAACTGTTCATAACAATAATCCCTTAGCATGCCTTATTACAATAATTTTATTTCCAGTCAAAAGACCTGAATACAATAGAATACTGACAATATTTAATTCAAAGAAAGGCTATACCAGCCTAAGGCAACCATATAAGGAGGATTGGGCAAAAATCCTTGGCTTGAGCCATTGATAGTGGGAATTATCAGATGGTAGTGGGCTTGATACTGTAGATGAATTTGATACAGTATTATTGAGCACCTCATTGTATACAAAATTGACAGTTGAGCAATAAATTAATTAGAATCAAAATGAGAATACAAGCTTTCAGTTTCTCCAATGCCCTTCATCAGGAAGGACATTACAAAAAGCAGGGGAGGAGGAAAACAGAAGAAAACCATGCATTTGTCCTGATATTACAGCAATAAAGTCTGCTGGTTTATTATCATGAATGCATTTGGCAGCATTTAGATGCAATCAATATCAGCTTTCAATGGGTATTCAAGGACAATGGAAACGATGCCCTCCCCACGTAAATATAAAATTATGTATATATCCTTATGTATACACATAGTTTGTTTATTTCTTAGAGATCCCAGGTGGAAAGGTCTGATGGTTCTTAGGTGGTATGTATATTTTGTGTTTATGACACTTCCACATTGGCTGAAGCTAAAGGAACAGGAATAGTGTTGAGCCCAATAATGCCAAAGAAACCACACTGAAAATTCCCAGCTGTTCTGGACAATAATGCATATGGTGTGAATTGCACATATCATTCTGACTGAATGTACATTAAATTAAACAAATATGCAATTCTCTAAAAATCAAAAATAGGTAAATGTGTTCCAGAATCAAATTTCTAGGGCTCCCTGCCTTTCTACATATACACATTCTCTTTAATACACACATATATTACAGTCAACAAACATACAGTAGTTTGCGATCTTGTACACAAGAATGATACACAGAGACAAACTTACACTCTCTATTTCCGTATCTTTTTCTTTTACTTTCATATACACAGTCTGATCCCACCAAATATTTGTGGGAGTCGCAACAAAAATAATAAAGCTATGAGACCGACACAAAACATCTAAGAGCAACAGCAAGGTCATGAATTATACAGCAAAACTATCCAGTATCAACGGAATCTTTAAAAGAATTTGTGCCAATATTGGTTAGGATTCCACAGGGTGTTACAGTACGGGTCTGCTCAAATGTATGGCTTCAGATCCTTTTTGGGAGTTTGCCTATTTCAATTTATATTTGGTTTTTTTATGCTTTTGACCATCTCCCTTATGGCAGGGAATAGTGGATGCAAATATTCTTATGAATAGGGTTTGTCCTCTTGATCTGACATTGGACTCCTTCAAAGTCCATGCTGTTTTTATAAATATTTCTCTGTCAATCCCACCCATCTTCATTCTCAGTTTCAGGTATATCCACTGGGAATCTAATCTCAAGGAACAGAGGAATCCCAAGTGGAAAGAGAGAGCATAGTAATGATTTGTCTGCCATTTCCAAAGCCTCAGCCAGCCAGGAGAGGTGAGGCAGTGGTGTTACCTTCCCTTTGATGTTTGTAAGCATTTTTCCCATTTCAAGGCTGTGTCTGATTTGTTCTGTCCTTGGAATTCCATCTTCCTGGAGGCTCTAATCCTAAAAGTCAGGATTTTATTCTCAAGAATAGGACTCAGTGAAGGTTGAGGGATGGGGGGGGAAGGGGGAAAGAGTTAACCTGAGCATTTCGCCTTCTCATTGTCCTCTGTTTGTCTCTGCTTGGGCAAAAGCTATTGCCATATTGTGAACTTCTTCCATATTACCTAAGTACCTTTATATTGTTAAGGTATTGCCGGAGAGGTAGAAGGTGAAATTCATCCATGCTTCAAAAGTTATCACTTCTATCTGGTGTATTGTGAGATACTGCCTAGTATCTATTCCTACTGGAAACAGCAGGAAAGCTATCCACTTTGGGTTGTATTATAGGAAAAGAATCTGTATTTTTTAAAAGGTAAACAATCTTAATGTATTAAAAGGTACTTTTACAAACATGGTAAATACTGTTCTTGACCATTTAACATTTGAACTGGTAGCCTGCTGTTTGAAATGGCATTTACCCACAAGTATGCCTGCTTACCAGTAAACATCCCAAATCACTATTTAAACACAAGAATATAGAGTTCCCCGTTGGGGGAGATGGGCGGTCATATAAATTAAATAAATAAATATACTGAAAAACAAACAAAAATGAAAGTGTGATGAAGATATTGGTGGTGCATAAGTAAGAAAATTTGTTCTCACAGTAGTGGAAAACTTTATTGTCTGTCCATTCTGCCTCATGAAAGTTTTTGTGGAAGTCAGAAAAAATATAGTTAAAACTGTCTCATATATGATATTAATGGTCTTGTATATTTTTGTTTAATGTACTTTTTTGTTTTTAATTTTGTCTAGTATACAGATATACAGTGGCTCCCATTCTAAAAAAACTACAGAATAATCCCAATTTTTATAAAATAAATGCTTTCAGAAAAGCACGGCTAAATTAGACTTCGTTTACAAGCAGTACAGTAATGTATCAATATTGTCAAGGATCAAAATGATCTCACTAACAAAATATGAACCAGCACAGAAAATGAATTCTTCGAGGTTTAAATAACTGAATGCATAATTGCTATGGGGCTTGGGAAATGCTTTTAAAATCCCAACATACAATACTAATGATAACATTAATAATTTATTTCAGAGGTTAGATGGATGTTTAAAATTATTATTGCAGAAAGAACTTCAGATTTTTAGCTGGCCTTTTCATTTTCTAAAAATTATATGAATGTAAGACGATGTCTGCAAGATCAGACCATCACACCATCTAGTTCAGCATTCTTTATTACACACAGTGGACAACTGAAAGTATTTGGGAAGCTCCAATGGGCTGGAAGGCACTAGCCATCCCATTGTTGCTTCCCAGCAATCAGTATTTCAGGTAGTAAACTGATATAAATAGCTATTGATAGCATGAGCCTTCACGAATTTGTCTAGTCCCATCTGAAAATCATCCAAATTGGTTGCCGTTTTACCACAACTGCTGGCAGCAAATCCCACAGTTTAACTATGTGCTATGTAAGAAAGTCTCTCCTTTGGTTTGGCCTGAATCTCCCTGTATTTAGTTTCAATAGATGACCTTGAGTTCTAACACTATGAGAGGAGAAAAACTTCTCTTTCTCTTCCTGATACCTCTATCACACGTTTTGATATACCTCAGGTAGTCCTCGTTTAACGACCACAATTGAGACCGGAATTTCTGTTGTTAATTGAAGTAGTCTTAATGCAAATCCGACCTGATTTTACAACCTTTTTTGCAGCGGTCATTAAGCGAATCACCATGGTCGTTAAGTGAACCACATGGTTGTTAAGCGAATCACACAGTTCCCCATTGATTTTGCTTGCCAGAAGCCGGTCAGGAAAGTCGAAAATGGTGATCATGTAACCCTGGGATGCTGCGACGGTCATAAATGCGAACCGGTTGCCAAGCGCCCAAATCATGATCATGTGACGGCGGGAACGCTGCGACAGTCATAAGTGTGAGCACTGGTTGTAAGTCGGTTTTTTCAGCACCGTCGTAAGCCTGAACCATCACTAAACGAATGGTCATTAAGTGAGGACTAGCTGTACTATGTTTCACCTATCCTAATTAAAAAGCCCCAACTGCTGTAGGGGACCTGCATCACCCCCTAATCATTCAGCCCTTATTAGACCTTTTCCAGCTCTATACTGTAATATAATTGTTAAAGTACTGTGACCAGAACTTTTAACACTTTTTTTTAACACTTTTAACACTAGTCTACATGCAACCTCCCCATAGATTTATACACAGTATGTAAGGTCATTATTATAGTGGCAGTTCTATTTTCTTTTCCTAATAATGCCAAAAGTGGAATTTGCCTTTTTATAGCAACTGCAACCAGAGCTGATATTGTCATCAGGCTGTCCACCATGTCTCCACATCTATTTCTTGATCAGTTACCACCAGTTCAGATCCCATTAACACTAAAGTTTGGATTTGTTGTATCAATGTGCATTACTTTACATTTATAAAGCAATGAGAGATGGATATTAAGATCAGACCTTCTTAAACTTGCATTTCCTGCCCTTTTTCCTCAATTTGCGGGAAACACTCTTAAAAGTACAGTAGGTTCAAAACCAGATTGTTAGATGACGTGAAGGGGGTCTGTTATCCAATATCCATCTCTCTCTATATCTGTCTGTCCATCCGTCCATCCATCCTTCCATCCAATATACACACTCTTTGGATGCTGGGTATTACACTGTATTTTATGCCCTTATTTAGGTGTTCAGTATAGTCCACCTTTCCTCCAGGAGCTCAAGATGACATACACAGCACTCCCTCTTCCAATGTTATCCTCACAATCACCCTGTGAAGTAGGTTGGTCTGAGAGAGAATTTTGGCCTATAGTCATCCAAGCAAGTTTCTGTGGTGAGAGGTGGACCTGAACCTAGATCTCCCAGCTCTACTCTGACACTTTTACTTTGACAGCATTATCTAGCTTGAGATGCTATTTGTCTTAAAGAAGCAAAAGAAAAACAATTCTAGAACCGTATTATCCAGTAAGAAGTTAAGTATAAGAGTCATTATGTGAGATACTGTAGCTATATAACTGTGATAAAGAAATAAATAAATTTCAAATTGACAATATGTTTTTTTTCTTCCCCAGTTTGGATATCTCCCCTTATGGCTCTTTCCTCCCACCCTTTCTTATTTTTAATTGACTCAATTAGAATTTTTTAGCCTATAAAAAAACTAAAATTTAAAAGGACATTACATATACAAAGGAACAAAGAGGAAACCCAGTTTCTTTGGGCTATTTGAATAAATCAGTAGGTATAAAAATCCATTTCAACATTTCATCATAATTTAGTGTTATTAAAAAGAAAAAGTTTTTTTCTAGCTTAAAGGCATGGCTGCCATTCTAACATAGTGCATGCTGTTCCATGGTGAATGTAATGCGCTGTAACTTCAGCATTGTGATCGAGGCAAAATCTACCCATCATCTCTGTCACTGGGTAACTAGCACCACCAACTGTATATGCAATATTTACTTGCTTTGTATACACTTTGTTGAGGGGTGTGGTGGCTCAGCAGTTAAGACGCCAGGCTTGTCGATAGGAAGATCGCAAGTTCGGAGGTTCGAATCCCTAGCCCCGCGTGACGGAGTGAGCTCCCGCACTCGCCCCAGCTCTTGCCAACCTAGCAATTCGAAAGCATGCGAATGCAAGTAGATAAATAGGTACCACTTCGGTGGGAAGGTAACAGCATTCTGCGCGCGTCATGCCAGCCACATGACCGCGGAAGCGTGTTCGGACGACGTTGGCTCTTCGGCTAACAAACTGAGATGAGCACCGGCCCCTAGAGTCGGACACGACTGCACAAATGTGCGGGGGGAGCCTTTACCTTTATACACTTTGTGCACAGACTTTGACATTTCTCCCATCCTTGCTTTCTCTACCAGGGCTGGCCTTCTATTCAAAACTGACAATGTTGACACTATAGCAGATTAAGCAATGGTAAGAGATAGATCCGCCTCTTTGCAAATAGCAAACAGACTGGTTAAAAGAAAAAAGAGAGGAGCGTGTGGAAGAAAGATAGCAAAAAGTAGTAGTCTGACCCAATTTTACCTCTGGCCTACCATTTCTGCCTTTAACACTGCTCACTGCCAATATGGCCACCACCTATGGAAAAATGTCATTTTCAATGGAAAAGATGCTCCTCATTCCTGTGGTAAGATGATAATGCTTTTATTTGCTTTATTTAAACTTTTATAAAGGCAGGCTGTTTTCAGTGGCTTGCTAATATATATGAGCAAAAACACACATCAAATATATAATGTTTGATGTCTTGATTAAGTTATGTTCCTACTGAGAGAGCATTTAAAATTATAATCAATTGGTATAAAACAGGGGTCCCCAACCTGTGGGCCGCAGTCTATTAGGAACTGGGCCATGGGGCTCCCGCCCACAAACCCCACCCCCTTCCACGCGATTGGCTCCCGCCCACAAACCCTGCTCCCGGTGCTTGTGATTGGCTCCCGCCCACAAACCCCGCCCCCGGTCCGCGCGATTGGCACCTGCCTGCAAACCCCGCCCCCCCGGTCCGCAGAAATCCCAGAGACCCCGGTCCGTGGAAAAATTGTCTTTTGAAATCAGTCCCTGGCGCCAAAAAGGTTGGGGACCCCTGGTATAAAATATAGATGCTCCTTGTTATGTTGATATTTGTTGCAGTGCACCTCCTTTTGGGGTCACACATTCTTTTCTGTAGTGAAATCAGCTATTTAATTAGCACTTACTTTATAAAAAATGCAGTTTAAATGTACTAATAATCAATCAACTGATTTACTTTAGAAGCTTTTGCAAATCCTAACATTGATAAAAAAAAAACTGTTTCACTTCCCTCCACCCACTTACACCAAAATAAAACAACCATTTTTATTTCACAATATAAACCACACTATAGTACTTTGTAAAGATAAATTTAGATTAAGCCCCTTATTTATAAATATCAATTAGAAAGGAACATGTAGAAGTTCTAAATAAGATTTCTTTCACCCAGAACCGTAGCTTATGTACATTTTAATAAATCCAAGTAATGAACTCCAGTTCACCAAGAGTCCCATTTGTAAATTACTATTATCTCATCCCTACTGAAGATTTTCAAATGCAGTGACAGTCTAAATGTGCAGTATTACGAAATGATGTGTACAGTAACTGCTTCTTGTACCCTTTAGGCAAAGAATATATACCAGGCATTCAACCAATCAGATTGAAGCTTTTCTATTTCCTGCTTTTGAAATGCAATGACATGGCACAGAATGGCCAATCACAGTCTGAAGTGTGTACATATGGAAAGAAAAGTAAGAGGTACAGACAAGACCAGAACCAAAAAAGTAATTTTGGCTAGTATTCTTGTGAATGACTCATTTGGCATTATTTATAAATGGATCAAACTGAGAAATCTAAAGAATGTTTATTATCTGAGAGCTGCTTTGGACTATTTTCAAATAGAAAAATGGCATAAAAGTTTTGTAATAAAGGAGTAAGAGAACATTTTTTTAAATCCATTTAATCGTGTCCGGTTCTTGAAGACTGCCTGGACTAGTCCCTGCAGTTTTCTTGGCAAGATTTCGGAAGTGGTTTGCCATTGCCTCCTTCCTAGGGCTGAGAGAGAGTGACTGGCCCAAGGTCACCCAGCTGGCTTTGTGCCTAAGGCGGGACTAGAACTCACAGTCTCCCGGTTTCTAGCCTGATGCCTTAACCACAACACCAAACTGGCTCTTTTACTTTTTGCTTTATTTAAACTTTTATTTATAAAAAAATAAAACTTATTTAAATTTATTTATAAATTTATAAAGTGTTTATAAAAGTTTAAACAAAGCAAGTAAAAGAGAACATTTCTCACATTTATCCGCATATTTCTGAAGATATAAACATTCCTTTTTAAAAAAAATGGACTGCAGAATGCAATCTTTTTTCATACCATATTATGTCTATATTTTCACTAATCAATACTTTTATGCCAGCTAGAAGCTATTTATTAATTTCATAAGTAGTATTGCAAGCTGATACGAAGAAATAATCAAGTTCTCACTCCACACAGGTACATTCTTTACACAATGGTGTTTATCTCATGCAAACTTTGTTTGCCTGCAATATTAATTATCTGACAGGTTCAACTTCGGCCACAGAGTTCATTTTTAAAGGCTTTTATGATTATAAGGGATTCAAAACAGAGTATTTAAATAGTCTTTTATTTTTACAAGTATTAATCCTATACATGTTTACTTAGGCATATATTAGTCCTATACATGCTTACTCAGGCATATATTTTATTTAATTTCATTTTTTTTTCATAAATGTGTATAGTATTACGAGTTAGGCAACTCAAAAGCGTGCTGTATGGAGGTCTGGCATGTATAATGTTTTTTTTTAAGTATTAATGTAGAGTTTAGAGAGGGGGCGTGGTGGCTTGTAGAGTCGGACACGACTGCACAAATGTGCGGGGGGAACCTTTACCTTTTAGAGCATAGCTTTCCAAACTGTGTGTCGCGACACTTTAGTGTGTCGCGACACACAGTTTAGTGTGTCGCGAAGCAGCGGTGCGGGGGCACGCACGGGGGCGGCGGTGTGTATGGTGGCGGCGGCAGAGGCGCGCCATCAGTGCTTCCGCATTTTAGCGAGGCCGCCGCCGTGCACGCCGCCACACGCCCCTGCCGCTGCTGCCGTTGGTGTCCCCAACGCTAAAACGCGGAAGTGCTGATGGCGCACCGCTGCCGCCGCCACCACGCACACCCCCACGCCGCCGCTTCACGACACACTAAACTGTGTGTTGCGAACACTAAAGTGTTGCAACACACAGTTTGGAAAGCTATGGCTTTGAGGCTGTGATTCTCAAATGTTAGTATTTGTCTAAATAGAATAACATACAATACATTTGACAGTTTTAGGACCAACAGATTAATTTTCAGAAAATGTGATCATATAGAGTTCAGTTTAAATTTAGTAAAAACAATTAATTTATAATTTATACACTAAATTATGAAGTATTTACAAGTAAAAATATGTATTGCTTTTAGTTTTGTCTATCTGTCCTGGGAGACAAGATTGTAACTGATGCTATTAATATATTCAAGTAAATCGTATTTGTTCAAAACCTGAATAGACAAATTAAAATGACAATCTGTTTCCTTCTTTTTCCTGTACATAATTTTCACTGGGAATTTTTGAATAGTACTTATATGTACATTAAACATATATTACATTTACATTAATGTAAATAATGTAAATTAATATATGTTATTATTTAATTATTTGCCAAACAAACTGGAAATATGCATTGTTTAGTCAATACTTTAATACTATACTTTTTTCCTTTTTGTTTAGCTTCCCTTGAGTACATTCAGTGCTTTTTCCCTGTACTATTTGTAAAAGTTCAATGATCTTACAACTGCATTCTAGCTCACATATTTGTGCAAGTTTCCAGTAATTTACAACATTTTTAGTAAGATCTAATGATAGGAAGATATTACAATTAAGAGATCAATACTTCTTGAAATTCTGGATATAACATTTATCATAATAGTACTGTAGTGACTTGTACTGTAATGAATAGTACTGTAATGATATACTAAAGCTAATTGTCAGAGAATAATTTAACCAATGTCAACAAGTAGGTTGCGTTATAAGAGGCCTGTATACTGATTTAATAAAAAATATCTTTAACATGTTTAACATGTTAAAAGTTCCAACCGTCACATCTGTAGTAATTATAATACTGATGTAGTCCCCTCTATTTATGGAATAACATCCAAATAAATTACAATTTTCTTTTTGGGATATGAACTGAGGATTGGAGAAGAGAAGAAATAACCATTGTATCATTCTTTTTGCTGTATAAAATGCAATTTTCTAAGTAGAAATGGGTGACATCCTCAGCCTGGTCCCAACACGATAATCATACATACTGCCATAAACAGCGCATCGTAAAGAACAAAAGTCATGTTGTCTGGAAGTGAACATGAAATCCAGCCCGTATCTGTCACACCACTGCTTTTTTGCCATCACCCATTTTAAGAAATACCCAGTGAATGTGAAGCAACTAATATTTAGTCTGCTCCTTCTACAGTTTGCATTTGGTCCAGTCCAAAATGTTAAAGTTCCAGTACGTATTAATTATTCCACTATTTGGGAGTGCAGATAATGATTCAAGTTTTGGGATACCAAGGAATACTGTAGGGGCCTGTTTTTTGGTGGGGAGGGAAAGGAACCTGTGTGACAAGCAGAAATCAAAGATTATGCTTTTCTCAATACGGAGATAAGTGTTCGCTGTTGGACTTTTAACTGTTCTAAAGTTGATGAAACATGCATTGGCTGCTAGAACAAAAAGGTGAAACCCGCATGGGTCTTTTTAATGAGTCACCTGTGAAGTTACATACTGAGTGGCCTGCGTGGCAGAAGAATATGAGAAGAGGACAGTGTTCAGGTGACATCAGACTCTGTTCAATATCCAGGCACTTCCCAGAGCCATTAGAAGTACATACGCAAAGAATGAGGTAACAGCAAGATGGTTAATCAAAACAGCTGTAAATGTTGTCTCCTCTGTGCCTTTAACAGTCACATACTGAAATTGTATAAAAATCAGGTGACAAAATTCCAATGCTAATTCTTCAGGCTGAAAAAAAACTTTACTTGTTGAGTTTTTCCTGTTTAAGTGAGATCCAAGTGACAAAGCTTGTCTCTGGTTTTCAAAAGAGCAAATTGATTTGCCTTTCAGGTCAGTGGAATCAAGCATTTTCCTACAAATACAGCTACTTTTATTTTGAAGGAAAACCTGTTAAACAGTAGTTGTTGTTGGTAAGGATTTATTATTATAGTAGGAATTATTCTCCTGTCCTGCCACTGGGATTGAAAATTGAGCAATGGGGTTATACCAACTCTTGATTGTGCCTCCTCTTTAGAGTTTGCTAATTGAGGAGGTAAGGGTGGGATAAGGGAACACAATATACTGCGCTTGGTTATTTTGCTTATATAGTTATATCAAGCACAGCCAGAGCCAGTATGTGTGTTGTATGTAATCAGAAAAACTCGGTTAGGTAAACTATGGTTTATGAACAAAGGCAACTTCACTCAGAAAGGGTGAGTACATGGATGTATTTATGAATAATACTAAATCTGACTTTTTAGCCATGGTTTGTCGAACAAGCTATAATGACTTGATTTGCATATAATAAGTGATAACAGAACAGTTAGCACATCCTGCTAAGGCAAAAAAGAACCACGTAATTGCTTAATATGGTATGTCAATAAATTGGATTGAGTAAACCATGATTAAGTTAACCGTGGGTATGTGTGTCATGCAAACTCAAGACAAATAGCGTTTGCACAATACAGTCATTGTGACAACACCATAGCTTACTGAATCCAATTTTTCGGGATTCACACCATGCACTGAACCATAAACGGGGTTCACACCACCCGCTCGACGGGAATGTGTTTGGCTGGTTCGTCGTTCCGTGTGTCGTGCAAACGCAGCCATACCTCGTTGCCTTTTCAGGCTCTAAATCACGCCGCGGGGTCGCGAGCAACTCCTTCGCGGGGAGGCACGTGGCCCCGCACTTCCCGGATCCTGCCTCTGTTCTCGGAGGAGCCCGGAGCCACCGCGCGGCACGGGGAGAGCGCCGCCGCCACCGATCCGCCCTCCCTCGGCCAGCCTTTCCTTCCCAGAGCCGGAAGTGAGCGCGGGCGACGGCCACAGACTGCCCAGCTCGGAGAGCCAAAGAGGCGGGGACGCCAAAGGCGAAGAGGGGGGCTTGCCAATAACTTTCTCCGCGGCGAGAACGACGGGAAATGGCTGCAGGAGCAGCGGCGGCGGCGGGTACTTCGGGATGGATGCGCGCTGAGGTGAGGAGGGCTTGGAAGGGGTAACGAGCCAGCGAGGAAATCTTCTCCAGGCGGTAAGGGGCTCGGCTGATGCGGAGCGCGGTCGGACGCAGGGCGCCTGGCGGGATTTTTGGGTCGCCTCTTCTCCCGGTGGCTGAGGCCTCGCTTCCCCTCGGCTTTTTGGCTCTTGTTTGTCACTACGCGGGGCTCCCCAGATTTGCTATTCCTCCTGACCCCTTCGCCTGCCCCCCGCTGTGCTGGGTCGGGACCTTCCCATCCAACCCGGCCGGGAAGGGGAGGAATGAATGAGGGGGTGCGCTGTTGGGCTTGCAACCCGCGGGACGCGAAGGCCGATAACGCCGTCGTCGAGCTACAGCTGCCTGTTTGGGGCTTCAGATCTGGAAAGGGGAGGGTTGAGTAGATAAGGAAGCTTCCTACAACTAGGGCAATAGACGATACTCCCCTGGCTTCTTGGCCTTGCAAGCCAGGAATTTCTAACCAGCGAAAGGCTGGGTTGGTTGTTTACATGGTACCAGAAATAGGAAGATAGCTCCCCTTTTGAGTATCCGAGGCCTATTTCTACAGCTCTGGGTTTTGTGGGATTTGTAAATAGTGTGGGCATCCTTCGGAAGGTTGGCGCAGAGACATTTACTACACAGCGTGTATTTGGGCAGGAATTGTAAATGGTGCTGGTATGTTACCGATGATCAAGCCCAGAAGCAGTAATTAACCATGAGAATGGCTGTGGTGCACAAGAAAGGCCAAAAGCCCTTGGCTCTCATAGGTGGCCCAGGAACAGTGCCTGGGGCTACAGTTTAAAACACCGGCAGCACTTGATTAACCCCCGGTGTTAATTCCATGCATGGTATTTATGCTCTAAGAAAACCCAAAAACATTGTAATGTTCCTATATGTATTCATAGAACTGCATGGAACTTTTCTTTCTGTTTCATTACAGTATTGATAATGTTTTCGTGGATATAAGCTATATGGGGTCATATTCATTACTTACAGGGTCTCAAAAGTTCACATATTTCAGTTTATTTGTATGGCTCAAAAGCTGAGATGATTTTGTTTCTTGGAATGTCATGATTTTAAAGTATTTTTTGAATTTAAAAATGTGCTGCCGAAATGCTTCAGACTCTTTTTCAGATGTGTGGTCATTTTGTAATATGAAATAGCTTATAGTTATTTTCAGTGCTCATAGTTACCAGCCTTTTTATATGAAGCTGTAGTAAGAATATATAACCATAACCGTAACTGCTTTTGTGCAATTGGCTTTCTAATAAAGACACGCTGTTACAAGACTATAGAATTAAGGAAAATGACATGGTTTTAATGGAAAAGGATGGAACAAGTTAAACTGCACTTGTATATATTGATGCCTTTTTAAGAGACACAAGAAAACATCTTTTACGTGCAGTTCTGTCTAAAGTCTCAATGCACATATAAATATAGAAGTACAAATATTTTGAGCAATTTAGCAGAGCTTAAATGTATTTATCTTTAGTATGTACAAAGCAATATAGAGAATGAAAAGAAACTAGTTCAGTATAACTATAATACATTTGAAAACCCATTGCTGTTCCTTTTAGTTTAGAATAGATAACAAATTAAGCTTCGGTTCTTGTGGAATCAAAACTACTTTGCCTTGGGTTTATGCTTTAAAAAACAAAAGGACAAACACAAGTGAAAGTTTTTATACCTGCTTTCAGAGAAGAAAATTAAGATTTTCTCTAATTTTCTGCTGTGAATTCTTACTGTACTGTATATCTTACATATCTTTGTACCAGATCCCCCCCAGGAATTTTGTTCTCCACCCACCACATTCCATTGTCCTTTGTGGCAGACTTTCATGTCATTCTACATAATGCTGCTCCTGCCACTTACTGCTGAGGAATTGAAGGTCTAGGTCTCACCATCATTTATGCTGTTAGAAAATCAATATATAACCACAGTGTGTTGAGTTCCTTATTTGAATATTCTGGTGTCATACACAAAGGTGCCTTATGCTGAATCAGATCAGTCCACTTAATTCTGTATTGATTGGCAGTGGCTCTTAAGTATTTGAAAGAGGAGTATTCCTTCCAAACCTACACAAATTTGCCATGGAATGAATCTCAGAAGTTCTGCATTCAAACAGTATACTCTACCGCTAATTTACAGCACCTCGCTGTACCTCCTTTAATCACAGTGTCTTCTGGGTTTAACCATATGTCAGTATGTCAAAGATTGTCATTTTTTTTAAAAAAAGCATTTTTTTTTATTTGCTTCATTGATCAACACTGATAACACAAATAGTAATAAGCATATTGGAAAAATTGAGGTCCATCATCCAAATGAAACTGAGTATTGTATAAACAACAAAGAGTTTGAAAGAATAATATGTCTACTCACACATTAGCTTTGTGGGCCACAGCTTGCTGCATCAGTTGTATGGAGAATAGTCTTGAGAACAGAGTATTATGTATACACACAGCTCTTACGGGAAGAGAAGGGAGAAAATGGTGATAAGAATTCTTTATTTTCTATCCCGCCTTTATTATTATTTTTATAAATAACTCAAGGTGGCAAACATACCAAATACTCCTCCCTCCTATTTTCCCCACAACAGCAACCCTGTGAGGTGAGTTGGGCTGAGAGAGAGTGACTGGCGCAAGGTCATCCAGCCGGCTTTCATGCCTAAGGCGGGACTAGAACTCATAGACTCCTGGTTTCTAGCCCGTTGCCTTAACCTAGTGCTTTCCAAACTCCCGCCGTTGGCGACACACCAACGGCGGCGGTGGCACGGGCGTGCACGGCGGCGGCCTCATGTTTTGCTCAAAAACCCAGAAGCGCTGATGGCGCACCGCAGCCGCGCACAACACCACCGCGCACGCCGCCGCAGGGGCGGCGGCAACGCACCATCACCACTTCTGGGTTTTGTCACGACACACAGTTTGGAAAGCTATGCCTTAACCACTAGACCAGGGCTTTCCAAACCTTTGCCATTGGTGACACACCAACGGCTGGCTCGCAAAAACCCGGAAGCACCAGTGGCGGAGCTTCCGGGTTGCCGCCGCCGTGCTTTTGGGTTTTGCCGCGGCGTCGGCGTCCTGGTTTGTTGCGTGACAACCCGGAAGCACTGATGGCCTGCTGCTGCATGTGGCGGCAGTGGTGCACCATCAGCGCTTCTGGGTTGTTGTGCGATACACTTGGGGCCCCCAGGCGACACAGTATTGTGAAGCCCTGCACTAGACCAAACTGGCTCATAACTATTAACAAAGCTAAAGTTAGAAGCAATAATATATTCTTCCTTTGATTAACTGGCTAATATAATTTAATTATAGCACAATTATACAATATAATATAGTAACAACCAGTAATGCTTAAAGTATTGAACTGCCCTCATAGAGACCCAGGTTCAAGTCCTTCCTCAGCCACAGAGTTCATTTGGTGCCTCCGGGTCAGTCACTTTCTCTCACTAGCCTTCCTCACTGTATTGTTGTGGGGCACTGTAGGTGGTAACAAGTGATACTCTGTTTTCTTTGGGGTCTGCCTTATAATTTCTTGGGGGAGATGGGCGGTGGCAAAATTTGAAAAATAAAATAAAATAAAATAAATAAATAAATAAATAAAATAAGAGATTATTCTTGGAAGTCACTGCAACCCCCTTGGGCTGGTGTTGTCTTGTTTTTTTACTTCATTGGATGAGTATTGCATTGTAAGAAATACTTAATTTAAAATATCTGCAAGCATTCTGAGTGTGTCAGTATGGTGGCTGGAAAGGTAGTCTTTTCATTAAAGATCCTGGTGTGCATACTGTGAACATGCTTGGGGTGAAACTGGGCTTCAGTAGCATTTGTTGCATACTGGCCAAAATATACCAAATCTGACCAGTACTGTCCTTATTGTTAGTCGGGCATACTGCATGTGGCACTGGTTGATCTAGTTAACCTTATCTATGCCTTCTGTGTTTCTCTAAAAAGCATGATATGAAAGCCTGGATTGACCAATGCAGTGATGAGTAGTGGAGGTCAATATCTCTGGGCACATCTGATAAAGACCATGGCATAGAGAAGATTGCAACTTAGAATATAACTGGTAAAACCACAAATGAAGAAGTGAAATGGAAGAAAAATAGATATGTTGTGTATCTGTGAAGTTACAAAAAATGAAAAGGATGTAATAGATCTGAATGAAGGTAGTCTGATCTTATGGAAGAGAATCAACAAATACACACAGGGAAGTGAAGATACAGGTTCAGTTATTGAGAACGTCAACCAGCAATCTACTTAGAAAATGATCTGCTCTGAATATGTGGTTCAAGCATAAATCTATTTCTATGTACAGATGGTAGAGGAATGAATATAAATCTGAAATTATGATTGATTTGATAAGATATTGAGAGAATTATTGAAGGATACAAGGGTGATGAGAGATTCTGAACATGGGTCCTAGCAGAGAAATGGACTTGGAAGAAAAGGAAAGAAATTAAAGTAGAATGATTTCAGGAAAGGAAGTATGTGTCTTATATGAAAAAGTATTAAAGGATAGATTAATCTCCTAACATAATAAATGGAAAGTAGTAAGAAAATATGATCTGGAAGCTGTTTGGAATAGAGTGAAAAGAATTACATTACGAAGTGCCACAGAACTATGTGCTAATGGAAAGGACAGAAGCATGAACAAGGATGCTTAGTGGAATGACAAAGAGGCTGTGGCTAAGGAAAAATGAGTATTAGAGAATTACTGATGCAGAAAAGAGGATGAGAGAAATATGTTGTATAATGAGCATCACGAAAAAGATAATAGTAAAGACTATACAGTAGTCAAATGATTAAGATTAAAAGAGAAAAAATGCAAAGCAATTTTGATAAAAAGAACAACAGTTTTGGAAATGGCTGAAAGGACCAAGTTAGCTTCCAACACAGTGAATGCAATTAAAAAATAAAAATGATGAAATGATTTGAGATGAAACCAAAATGCGAGAATATTGGAAGGAGTATTTTTGAGATTTGCATGGAAATGATAGTGATATCTCAAAGGCTGAAATTGAAACAGATGTAATGTTAGTGTCCAGGAAAAAAGAACAAACCAAGAAAAGTCATAAATATTGTGAGAATGTGGAAAAATGGTAAGATGCAGGAGTTGACAGTAGAATTAGATAAATGTTCAAATATTGATGTGGTTGGCTGATGGAGGGACTGTATAATTTGTTTCACATGTGTATGAAGATGCATTTGTGTCTGATACTTGTAAGAATGCTGTTGTTATTCCCCTACACAAAGAGAAAGTATAATGGTATGTTCAGAGAGATTCACATACTGACCACTGGACATTCTTCAGTTATCCATTAAGGAAACTCGAGCCTTCTCACCAGTTCATATTAAGGCTGTGAATAAAAAAAATATATCCACCATAGCAACCTAGGAGATAAATTGGATTCTAAAGTGAAACCAATCCAGTTGCTGAGATTCCTTTTTCCTGTCCTCTTTCTTTCAATAAATCTTGTTAAAAGAAACCTAGAGAAACTTGCTTTTTGTTGAAATAAGTTGCCCAGAGCTTGATAGAAAAGTAGTGTGGTTAGAAAAACTGTGCCTGGGAAGGTATACAGCAGAATTCTAATTGTAATAAAAACAGTATATTATGGAAGTAAAGTGTGCATGAAAATAAAGAGAATGCTTAGCAAATGGTTCCATGTTGACCAGGAAGTAAATTAAGGATATGTTATATTCCCCCCCATTTTTTTGTGTCTTTGAGTCAGTGTTTATTTTATTTTATCAAATTTCTCTGCTGCCCATCTCGCACATGACGACTCTGGGCGGCCTATAGACAACAAAATAACAGTAATCAAAAACACTATAATAAAACCCCAATATATACACATAACCTCAATAAATACACATAAAAACAAATACAAGTCTCTTCGATTGGTAAATACAAGTCTAAAAATACAAAAATATAAAATATAAAAATTCAAGATGGGCATACGATGTTATCCTTGGCACGATCATGGTGCTAGCCACCCACATGAATGGCTATCCCCCTCCCATCCCAAGCGAGATGGCATAACCACGTCTTCACCCCCTTCCGGAAGGCCGGGAGAGTGGGGGGCTGTCTTACCTCCGGGGGTAAGTTGTTCCAGAGGGTGGGTGCCACGGCAGAGAAGGCCCTCCTCCTGGACCCTGCCAATCGGCAATCCTTCATGGACAGGGTCCATAACATGCCCTCTCTGCCCGATCGGGTGGGATGGGTCGATGTAACGGGGGTGAGGCAGTTCCTCAGGTAATCTGGACCCATGCCATGTAGGGCTTTAAAGGTGATAACCAACACCTTGAATTGGACCTGGAAGCAGACTGGCACCCAATGCAGCTCGCGCAGCAATGGTGTTATATGTGCCCTCCTTGGGGCTCCTAAGACTGCTCGCGCGGCTGCGTTCTGGACCAGCTGTAGCTTCCAGATACTCTTTAAGGATAGCCCCATGTAAAGCGCATTACAGTAGTCTATACAGGAGGTGACACGGGCATGAGTGACCATTCGAAGGGATTTGTTGACTTCTGGCAACTGCCTGGACATTCTGTAGCTTGAATCATGTCAACTGGATTTCTATTTTCTCAGTGGAAACGTTTCGCTCTTTATCCAAGGAGCTTCTTCAGTCTGAGCAAAGTTAGTAAGGGAATCCTTAAATATGTTTCTAGGGTGGCTGTGTGACCTTGCACCTGGGGCTAGGTCATGGTTATTTTGAGATGTTTATTTCTAAGTCCCTTTATCATCTAAAGGAGGATCGTTAAGATTACCATGCTGCTGTTGAGTTTGCAAAATGGTCTTAATCTTCCTAGGCACAGAAGACAAAGCAGGAAGGAAAATAGGGGAAAGATTGTGCCTGAGGCCCCCACCTCTATTCAAGGAAGGATTTTCCAAGTTGGCATAAATGGATTCCTTGACCCCTCTCTCAAACCACCTATCTTCTCTGTCTAAAATGTGAACATTGACTCTGGTCCTGTGGTGTTACTTCTCCTGTGTTGGGCCATCCTCCTGTACAAAGGTTGTTTGGTTTCTCCAATGTAGAGTTCAGACATGTCCCTAAAGGTTTTTTGGCAAGGGTTTTCGGAAGTGGTTTGCCATTGTCTGCTTCCTAGGGCTGAGAGAGAGTGACTGGCCCAAGATCACCTAGCTGGCTTTGTTCCTAAGGTGGAACTAGAATTCATGATCTCCCAGTTTCTAGCCTGATGCCTTAACCACTGCACCAAACTGGCCTCTTTTGTATTCCCTTGGTTGTTTAATATTTTTATACATAAATCCATAAGGGATGTTTGTGGTAATAGAAGTATGTCATATATGGGGTCATGAATTAACTTTTGTATATTTCGTTGAGAACCTGAATTATTTGTGGCAAATTATAGATAATATGGGTATGAATCTAAAAAAATAATGTATCAAAGATCAACATAGTTGTGTTTGACAGGGAAAGTGGAGTGAATTAATTTCTGTACGTTGACTGAATATTTACTAAAATTGGGGAAATGAATGGAGAAATGTAAGTACGTGCAAATGTTAGGTGAATGGTTATGAATATATGGTCCGTTTTGAGAAGTAAAAGTTTGTCAAAAGAACTGAAAATAGCTGTGTGTAAAATAATGCTTCTGCCCAGTTTGTTATATAGAAGTGAGATTCGGGTATGTTGGGAGAAACATAAAAGTTGAATGCAGCAGGGACAAGCACTTAAGAAGTATGTATGGTAAAACGAGAAAAGACTGGATACAAAAGTGAGTGACCAGTATGAAAAAAGTATGATGAGGTAGTCTGGCCATGGAGGGAAAATTAAGAGGATCAGATTGCAAAACAAATATACAAAGAAAGAATGAATGGGTTGAAGGAAGAGAAGACTGAGAAAGTCATGGTTTGATGGTCTTGATAAGATTCTAGAGAAGAGGTGAGAAGTTTAAATAAGAAAAGGCAGGTAGGAAGCAGTATATGGATGTGGTGGAAGCAAAGATGGCTTGCAAAGATAGAAACTTATGAGAAGTATAGTAAATGGTGTTAATGTAAAATAGCTTGGGCTATATTTCCTTTTCTTTTTCTTACCTAATTTATTACCCAAAAATTGTATTTATTTTTAGGTCTATAGGTTTTACGTACTTGATTTAAATTCCTTAGTTTATTTGTTTGAAACATCTGAATACAGTTGCAATAGAAATGAGTCAACCCCCATTGCAAATCAGGTTTATTGTCAAAATTTACAGACTTTCAGCTGTTTGCAATGAACAAATCAAACAAAAGCAATTGAAATAGCTCAACACAATGAATGCTTCAAGTGGTGTCCCCAAATTCAACTGAAAATGCAACTTATAATGACTTCTCCAGTCTCAAAATTATGCAACCCCCTGAATAGAATCCGTCACAACAGCACACATACTGTACAGTATGCAAAACAGGTGTTGTCTCAAGCACACCTGATACAACTAATCAAGGGCTTCATTAGTTGCACCAGGTGTGCTTGAGCTGGAACGCCTGAACTGGCTAGGGGTTTGTTGAGTGTCACGTTTGACTGCATGTTAGAAATATGGCTAAGTCAAAAGAATGGTCCAAAAAGGTAAGAGAAGAGATCATCGCCCTTCACAAACAAGGAACAGGATACAAAAAGATAGCGAAGGCACTGAATGTTCCTAGAGACACTGTTGGAAGCATGGTTTGCAAGTTCAAAGTTAAAGGAACAGTGGTTACACTACCTGGATGGGGCAGAAAAAGGAAGCTGTCAATGGCTGCAACCAGATTTCTGAGAAGGCAGGTTGAGAGAAACCCTCGAGTGACTGCATAAGACCTGCAGCAAGACTTGGTGGCAACAGGCACTGAGGTTTCAGTGAGCACAGGTAAGGCGCATTCTAAACACAAAAGGTTGCCATGCCAGACCTCCAAGATATACACCACTACTGACCCAAAAGCACAAGAAAACTCAGCTCCAATATGCTCAAAATCATATAAATAAGCCTCAGAAGTTTTGGGATTCTGTTCTGTGGAGCGATGAAACAAAACTGGAACTATTTGGCCCGATGGATCAGCGGTATGTCTGGAGGAAGAAGAATGAAGCATACGCTGAAAAGAACACTCTGCCTACAGTTAAGCGTGGTGGTGGCTCGGTGATGCTCTGGGGCTGCTTTGCATCCTCTGGCACTGGAAACCTGCAGCGTGTGGAAGGCAAGATGGATTCATTGAAGTATCAGGAAATCCTAGGAGAAAACGTCATGCCGTCTGTAAGGAAGCTGAAGCTTGGGCATCATTGGACCTTCCAACAGGACAATGATCCCAAGCATACCTCAAATTCCACTATTCACTGCATAAAATTACTTTGGGAGCCCTGTGTGTTTTTACATACGTTACAGAAAATTCATAGAAAAAGTAAAATCTACAAAGTTTGCATCCATTTGAAGAGATCACTGAAGGTACAGAATATGTATGGTTGTTGTGTTCCTAGTTGCCCAGGATCCAGAAAATAATGCTGGTAAGAAAGGAGGCAAATGTCCCTAAACTGAAACTCAGCACACATAAAACGGATCTTTAATTGATAGGTGACTAATCCAATTAGGCTGGTGGGTTTAACCCACAAGACAATGAGCGCTGTTGCTGGCAGAACAATAAGCTTATATAATTCCCAGTGCTATTCACTGACTGAGGCTGGTGCACCAGCTATAATATTTCCTGGACAGAAATAGCCTGGTCACTTCCGAGGCCTCTAGTAACATGAAGGTTACATTATGCAGTGATTTAAACTCTGTCCTTGAAGATCTTTTATGAATTTCAGTTAATCCACAGCAGCTGGATTACTAACTAAGTGCATTAAAGCAAACTTACCAGTTTATTCCAAACCACAATTCTTTATGCTGGCAGTTGTATAGGAAGCCCTGAAGAGTTTGGGCCTCAAGTGCTTTGCTACCTTCTGTCATATAAGTCTACCAAAATATTTCATTTAGTGTACGAAGTTTTCCTCTGGGTTCTCCACCATTTGTAATTAGATAAATGGCTATTGAAGACAGAATCTTTTCAGTTATTGTATAGATTTGTATTGTGTTTTGCCACAAGGCAAAGGTGTACTTATCTGTCCAATATGGATTATCAGAGAACTGATTAGGTGTTATGCACTCTACTGAATATTTATCCTGTCTCTTTCTATGTTTGTGTACATTGTTTATAAACTTGTGTTGATGTTTCATTATTTCTTTGTATGTTTCCAGGTTTTGTTGATGGATAATCTAGAAAACCTTTAAATTAAAGACCTTTATGCTTAATAGGCTGATAAATAAAATAAAAAATTTCTGAAGGGTTGAACTGCCCCACTCCTAAAAGCTATAAAAATAAGTGGGAACATTTTAAAATAAGGATATATTCCTGGGGACTATACATTACCATTTATTTTAAAAAAATACCATTTGCAGCTAGCTCTCCTTGTTAGTATCAGACCTGAACTCAACAGTAATTCACAGATCTTTAGACACTTAACCCTTGATTAATTCTTGGCTACACTTCCAAACACAGATTGGCTAGTTTTGAATCTTTACTGCAAACAGAAATGACACCTGAAATGAGTTGAAAAGAGTTGATTTCCCAGTGTAGTTTAAAAAGTCAGACCCTTCATGTATATAATTACACTCCAACATTTAAACTGTTAAAAGACTTTTCCTCTCATCTGTTACCTTGGCCAGTCTTTTAATGGCCTGGTGAGGCAGCTGAGATATGTTTTCATAATGTTTTTCTCTAGTCTTGGAATCCCTGGTCCCTTCCTCATGGGCAGCTAGGAACAGAACAATACTTACAGAGTCACACATTGTGGCTGAAGTTTTAATAGTTCTATTCTTCCCCTACATCTATTTTTGAACATCCCCCTAATCTTCAGGAACAGAGGTAGGCAGCTGCAGTGAGATGAGGAAAATAGATCTGCGTGTATTATCTGTTCCATTGGTGGAAGAGTAATGTCAGATACAAATATATTTATTGGATATTTATTGGTTGTACTAAACCAGATCATAGTTAAAAATTGTGGCATCAATCCTAAGAAAATTCTTCCACATTAGGAAGAGCAATTTAGGAGACACATATCTAAGTCATATATTTTCAGAAGTCATATTTCATTTAGTAAGACTTACTGCCAACAGTAGCTAGGTACAGACATTGCAACTTTAGAGTTGACTCATAATTTCTAATAACTTTAAAAGCTTTTTGATTTCTAACCCTAATCATGACTTTTCTGTGCTGTGCAGCTAGAGCAGAGCTTTCCAAACTCTGTGTTGCGACACGTTAGTGCAGGGCTTTCCAAACTTTTGCTGTTGGTGACACACCCAACGGCCTGCGCACAAAACCCCGGAAGCGTCGCCGCTGCGGCACACAAAACCCCAGAAGCGCCGCTGCCACACTTTCAGGTTTTTGTGCGCCATGGCGGCGGCATCCTGGTTTGTTGCACGACAACCCGGAAGTGCTGATGGCCCGCAGCCGCTGCTGCGTGCAGTGGCACACCATCAACACTTCTGGGTTGTCGCGTGACACACCTGGGGCCCCTAGGCGACACAGTACTGTGTCGCGACACACAGTTTGGAAAGCCCTGCGTTAGTGTGTTGGCTGCAGTGTCTGGGTGTGTCGTGGCAGCTGCTGCCTCCAAGCCCTGCCAGGATTCCATGCAGGTCCTAGTGCCTGCCTTGTGCCTTGCTGCCTCCAAACCTGCCCTGCCAGGATTCCGCACTGGTCCTAGTGCCTGCCTTGTGCCCTGCTGTAAGAGTGTGTCACGAAATGATGCATGTCTAAAAAGTGTGTAATTTTGAGACTGGAGAAGTCATTATAAGTTGCATTTTCAGTTGAATTTGGGGAAACCACTTGAAGCATTCGTTGTGTCGAGCTATTTCAATTGCTTTTGTTTGATTTGTTTATTGCAAACAGCTGAAAGTCTGTAAATTTTGACAATAAACCTGATTTGCAATGGGGGTTGAATAATTTCAATTGCAACTGTAAAAGCAATCACTATATAAATATTGTTTACTTGTTTTAACTGCCAGAATAATACAAATGAACAGCTGCTATTGATTAAGCCAGACTACTTTATCTATTTCTTGCCTGAGGCAGGTGATACAGTACAGCAAATGAGAAAATCACTATCAGCCCTATTAGTTATTTTTTTGATAATATGCTTTTGAACTAACTGCTTATATCCTTACATCACAATCATAGCTGCAGAGTGGCCTTTATTTTTTCAAAGTTTGTTCTTTGCATTATATATGTAATTGAACATAAAGTTTAGTAACAAAACTACACAGAGTGCATTAAAAATTAAAGTCTTTATTCTGTTTATAAATTTATTTATTTATTTATTTATTTATTTATTGTTTGATTTATATCACCGCCCATCTCCCCCCACAAGGGGACTCTGGGCGGTTTACAACAAAATTGATTAATTAAAAACATATAAAATACAATACATTATTCCAATTTAATTAGATATAAATATAAAAAAGTAAGGATATAAAATCCTTACTATCATACAAAATCTTGTTATTATAGTTTTTGCAGTCACCCAGCTTTTATATCTGGCTGAATATACATGCTTATTTAATAAAATTGTCATTTACCATTCTGTTTCTGCTGTAACTTTGCTTTTTCACAATGAAATGCTTAGATGGATTTTGAAAGCTAATAGAAACATGATCAATTGGCAGGGATATTTGTGTTTTTTAAATAATTGGACTTCTTCCCAGTAAAAGTTCTCTGAAAAATTCAAAACAAGAAACTGATCTAGATCTCAGCATTTGCAGTTCATCAATGAAAAAAACTAAGTTTAAAAAAAAAGTCGTCTTGAATAGATTCACTGAAGAGGAGAATACCACCTATCTGAATAACTAGGTTCCCCCCCCTAAATTTTAATTGGGTTCTACCTTCCTGTAACTTAAATCTATTATTTCATGTCTTGTACTCTGAACAAAAGAAGATGTTCCTTGACCTTCTGTGTAAAACCTTTGTGTACTTAAAGAATGGTGTCATATCCCTCTTCAGTCTTCTCAAGGCTAAGCATGTCCTTTAATCTAGCTTCATAGGATTTTCCCCTAAACATCTTCATTGCTTATTTCTGAATCTGTATCATTTTCTAAAAATCCTTAAGTGTAGTTCTTGGAGCTGGCCATAGTAGTCAAGATGTGGTCTGACCAGAGTAGAATAAAATGGAAATATTACTTCCCTCATTATTTGAAAACTATACTTCCAGAACTTAAATTTTAGTTTGCCTTTTTGCAGCTTATCTGCTGATTTTGCAGCCACTTATTATTACAAGAACTTTTTTTTTGCAAGTACTAGCCCAATATGTTGGCTCCCAGTGAGATTCTGAGTGAAATTCATGATACTGACAGTGACCTATGAAGCCATTCATGATGTAAGTCTTGGTTACCTGAGAGACTGCCTTTCTCCCATTGTCTCTGCCTACTCTTGTAAGGTCCAGCATGGTGGGCATGTGTCGGGTCCCATCTTTGAAACAATATCTGTTGGGATCCAGGAAGCATGCCTTCTCTGTTGTGGCACCTGCCCCCTGGAATGGTATCCTCCCAGAAGTTTGCATTGCCCCAATCCTGCTGTCCTTTAAGTGAGCCTTGAAAACCTGATTATTTCCCCAGGGTGTAGGATGAAGAGTTGGCGGTTTTTATCTATCTATCTATCTATCTATCTATCTATCTATCTATCTATCTATCTATCATCTATCTTTGTATTATCAGGCCTTGTTTCTTTTTGGTTTCTGTCATTTTTATCTGGTCTTACAGTATTGGGGTTTTGTATTGGCTGTTTTTATTGCAAGCTGACCAGAGTTGGTTGAGTTGGGCAGCTTTATGAATTTGATTAAATAAATAAACAAACAAACAAACTGGAATCCAGTGCTGATGCAATAATGCTACTCTAAAGCACGTAGAGTCCTTTAACATTGATTGCTCATATAATGAAGATTTATCAATTTAATTACCTATCTGTAACTTAGTGTCTTTGGTATATAATATACAGTATTAGTTGTGAAATATTTCTAATATGCATTCCATTTTTTCCCATTCTTCCATCAACCATATTCTTTTGCTTAATCCTAGTACCACACATTCCTTCTCTCTGCCCAGCTTTGGTGGGAATAATGGAAGAAAGCTGACTAGAAGCCTGTGATGATATTAACCCGGCCTTAAGCAGAAACCACCCCTGACAGGTAAGGTATGTGTGGATGAACAGGAGGCACTTTCATAGTAGCTGGAAGTGCTCAGGCGAATAGTTGGAGCTTGGTGGTTGGTTTTTCAGTCCCTCTGAGAAACTAAGGAATTCAGTCAGTTCTGGGTCCTCCTCTGTTAGGCTAGAGGGGAGGAGACTGACAAACAGAAAGCCTACGTTTAAGGGGAAACTAGGGCATCAGCGGTTCTTAGGGCTGTGTATTTCAGTGACACAAAGAGAAAACACTGAATGGCATAGAAATGATTTTAATATGGTTTTTTTACATTTATACCTTGCAATCTCATCGTTCAGAACAATCCAAATGCATAATCAGCTGATATGAGAAATTAAGGCAAGGGTAGTTGTTAAACACAATATTTTCAAATACAGAAAATCTTAATGTCTTTATATATTGGGTAGGAATGTACAGTAATATAGATCCAAAGCAGGAAAGGTGCTTCACATCTGGTGTGAGTATATTTGCTGTACCTGTCAGTGGCTCCTTAAAGAAGCTGTGCCTTTTTCTGATCTCAGAGAAACATATATTTGAATTGAGGAGGTAGTGATAGGGCAGTGTGGTTGCATCCTGTCACTGCTTCAAATAGGTATTTTTCTGGGACCACCTGGCTACCATGCAAGCCTGGGAAAAGTTGTGGCTTTTTTAGGGAGCTGCTGGCTGCAAGCTTGTCCATAGTGGATCAAAAGCACCTT
This sequence comes from Charina bottae, assembly GCA_023362775.1. Classification (NCBI taxonomy): domain Eukaryota; kingdom Metazoa; phylum Chordata; class Lepidosauria; order Squamata; family Charinaidae; genus Charina; species Charina bottae. Next base: position 184,055,461 of record JALMGJ010000001.1, on the reverse strand, counting down.
TCCTGCTTCTGATCCAAATACCTACACATCCCTAATATACAAAACTTTAAAGTAGAAATGGAGAATAGTGACTTCGTAAATACTTTCAGTATTATATGTTTTTTTCCCCCTTCCACTAGTTGTACTGAATCTGTTTGAACATTTTGGGGCCAAAGATTTTCAGAAGAAGAATTGAAATTGTTAATGGACATCTGCTTTCACAGTATGGCCCAAATATCTAGCAGCGATGAATTTAAACAACGTTCATCACCAGTTTTGGATACCACAAGACCCAAAGAAGTGGATAAAGAAGAAGCACTGCAAATGGAAGCTGAGGCTCTGGCTAAGATGCAAAAAGAAAGAGTAGTGGTTGGCAGTAGACAAAAGAGTGACACCTTAAGCTACTCTTGGCCAAGTGTACAGTCCTGCAGAAAACAAGACCATGATCTTATGGTATTTCCAGAGTCTGATGGCAAGAAGAAGGTGGATGATAAATTAAATTCAGTTGACATAGACAAACTTACATGTGCTGAATTAGAGAAACTTCTTCTAGAAGAAAATCTTGAATCCGACAAACCATCTACATTGTCAGCCACTCCTGTTCTTGGGGCATCATCTTCACGATTTTATTCTCATTCTGTTGCTCAAAGTGGGCAGTGGACATCTGGTTTGCCTGGGTCTTCTGTCTGTGCTGGACCTTCTGTTTACCCAGTACCTTCTTTCAGTAAACAAGTTGGTATCTTTCAGAATGGCTTTCATCCAGGTATATCCACTTATCAATCTACAAAGCCTATCTATCTTCGTCTTCCAGAAAGGTCCCAATACATTTCATATGCACTGCCATTTGCTTCAACTTTCCATCCACAAGGAAGTGTACCTATGTATCATTCAACACTTACCCCGGAAATGGCAAAAGTATTTGATAAAATTGCAAGTACTTCAGAATTTCAAAAAAATGGGAAATCAAACACAGACTTAGAAATGACTGGTGCTAAATCTGCTATTAGTTTGCCAACCTCTGAAAGCTCCAATGATATTAGTAAATTTGATTGGTTGGATTTAGATCCTTTAAGTAAACCAAAGGTGGACAATATGGATATATTTTATACTTCAGAAGATGGAGGAAAGGTAACTAGTACTAAAGTTGTAGAAGATCCTTGGGATGCTGTGCTGCTCGAAGAGAAGTCTCCAGGAAAGAGCCATCTTGAAAGAAAAATTAGTGGAAAGTCTACTTCTGGGGCAACAGTTACAAGAAGTCAATCTTTAAACATTCGAAATGTTCAACTTGCTAAATTACAGGGCCAAACTTCACAGGTAAAACATCTTAAAAATGTATTTTCATTTTAAACATAAATGTTACTTTACAAACTTTTCTTACCCAATTTAGATGAAAAATTGTTCCCCTTGCAATTCTACAAATATTTGTACAGTAGCATCCATTTTGTTAATATTCCTCAGGGTTCACAACTAATAACACGTGTGTGTGTGTGTGTGTTTATTTTCTGTGTATTCCAAATGGGATCTTGAAATTGCTAATTCTTGCAATAAGTTCCTATATCTAAAAGTCTCTGTGCATCATAGTAAATTTGTATACAGTTTTGAGATTTTAGCAGTTTCACATAAATATGGCAGATAATTCTAATTATCTTTTCTAGCCCGAGATGATTTTGGTATTAGCTATTTTAATGCATTATACCATACAGCTAGGCAAGACTAGCCTAGTTGCATTATTTGCTATTGAGAAGATGTTGTTTAATTATATGCTGCTGCTCAGAGTGTACTTTGGCAATGTTAAATTGGACATTTCCTGCTGTGACATAGTCATATGACATGCCCCTTAAATCAGAAGCAAATGTGTGAGTGTAATGTCTGACACAAAATGGCACAGGTGGTGGCAGGAACTATAGCAAGTCCTTTTTTCAAATTATTCAAACTGTCTTTTATGAATCAACTTGACTATGAACAGCTGTATAAATATTTGTTCACATCTTTCCATAACAGGAACAAAATGATCTGTTGGCTTTTGAAGTATCCCCACTTACTAGTTATTTCAGAATTTAGTACCGCAAGAGCCTCATAGTAACCTAGTATTATTTCATGTTAGATTGTGTATCTCTAAGCAAATGTAGTTGGAATTAAGATTACATTTTGAATTTGTCCATGTAGCATCCATATGTGAGGCCTATATATAATGCAAAGGTAGATAACAATTTTAAGTTTGTATATGTATTTGGAATTTTGAGAACATGCTGTAAGCTACCATTGGAGGACTTTCTAGTCCCCAAATTTGTGCCATAGTTTTTCCAGGGCAGGTGGGCATACTTCCACACAATCCAGTGGAGCCCACAGGCATTCTATAATGAAGGTCATGCTAGATATTGATACATTTATTACTTTTAATATAATATTTCTGGGAGCAAGTTCTTTTAATATAATTAAGAGAAGAAGCACTGTTTTTCCTTAAGTATGGAGAGAAATGTAAAAAAACAAGGAACACTTTTGGCACTTCAGCTCTTGCCACATTGTAGCTTGGCTCTTTTTCTTGAATTCTGTAAAATGGAAACTTTGAACCAGAGCGTCTGGGAAAATTTAAGGAAAATACAAAGCATATAAAGCACAGAAATACTCAGCACATCTGAGTTCCATTGTAACATAAAATTACAGTGAATCCCTTCCTAATTAGCTCATCTAGAGATGCTTCCAGACAAAACTTCTATTGTACAACCACTTTGCCAAATTCACAATGTTTTATGGTGGGTTCAGAAGTTACTGCTTTAGCCTGTTAAATTAAGTCTTACCATGGTTTCTTCCATCATTTTTTTTTCATTCTACCAAAGTCCAGTAAGAAAGGAAATTCAGAATACTTCTATGCTCTCTTTGGTAGTCCACCTTTGTTGGAAGTAACTGTTTGGAGGAAGCCTTACAGTTGGCATAAAGACACATGATCTCAAGATAGGTCTAGCTAAAACTTACAATTATAGACTGAACTGCTGTGTTCAAAGCTTCGCTTTACCTAATGTCAGACTTTTATAAAGTAAATGAGCTAGTAATGAAATGTCTTGTATCCGTTAAATCTTATCAGTAACTCAGCTAAATTTAGACCCAGCACAGGTTTATCACAATAGCAAAAACTAGTATTTTTCATTGGTGAATGTAGTAGAGTTGGACAGCTCTCTTTCACTTGTTTCTGCAAGCCCCTTTCCGTACCAATTGAAAGTTGCCAGTTGAAAGTAGTGCTGATCATTAGGATGTATGATCTTCTGCATAACAGAGTATAGACTGTCCATTTCTATGTTAACAAAATTACTACCTTTAGTGAATGGATCTATGTAGAGCAGCTTTCAAAACCTTTCCTGTGTGTGTGTGTGTGTGTGTGTATTATGTTTATCTTGCTTCACTTCTTTATCCTTACATTTCAGACAGACAATGGGACCAGTAGCCTGCCAGCAGAAAATAAACTTCTAAAGAATATTGAATGGCAAAATCAAGAACAAACCGCATTTTGTGATGCCATTGCAAAGTAAGCAGCGCTTTAAGTCAAACTGAATCACGGTACTACTAATGGAAATGTAACCTCAGGAATCTGGTAGCACCTTTTCCAACTTACAAATTTTATTAGAAGGCATTAGCTTTCATGAAGTGAGCTGTAGCTCACAAAAGCCCACGTCCTTTAGTAAAATGTGTTAGTTTGAAAAGGTGCTAACTAATTTCTGATTTTTTTGCCACCATTGACTAACACAGCTCCTCCTCCTACAACGAATTGTAACCTATATGTGTTCCTTTTAAAGGATATAAATTATCAGTACTGGTTCCATACACTGGTTATAGAAATCTGTCTTCATATTCATGTTGTTAGGTTTTGAACACTTTAACTTCATGAAGACTAGCTTTATGGTTAATTAAGTAACTTGGTTGATACATCACACTAAGCAAAGAGCAACATTGTATAATGTGGCGTTTAGCACAGCTAAATCAGTTATTTGGGTATGTAAAAGTTAGGCCATCAGTGGCTGAATCAAGGTTTGGTGAATAGTTCACAATTGTCTGGATTTACACCAATTGCTAAGCCATTTATTTGCTTAGAATGATGTGTGATCTAGGGCAGGATTTTACGTGAACCCTGTCTCTTCATCAGGAAAAACATAGTATTTCACTGCAATATATGAACTTAGTGGAATATTTCTGCATGCTATTGACCACACTGTAGAACTTAATAACCATGATTTAGCATTAACCATGGCTAAGGTCCTCGCCAATAAATATATCCCATATGGCACAGCAATTATTCTCTCTTTTGGCCAGTTATTTTCCAGTAATCTTTTGCTAGCAGTGCTTTATGGATTATTTTTGTTTTTATTTTCAAGAAAGAGAGAGTAGGGGTGGGGTTATTAGGGCCCCTCCAGTATGAATGAGGAACACCACTTGAATGGGAGACAAGGGGTGGTGGAGTAGTGGTTGAGGTGCCGAGAGCGAGAGCTGGTGCGCTGGGGGACCCGGCATCGCCCTGTGGTTGACTGTTGTTGGTGAGAATGGATGAATGGATTGGAGGGTCCTTAACAAGGGATTCTGGGAGCCTAGGGGTAGGAACTGGATCTGTCGGCTCTGAGGGCAGTGGAGTGGGCCATATGATTGAGGTGGTAATGGGCCAGGGGCGTTGTGGTGGGGGCCAGAGGGCAGGCCATGTTCGGGGAAGACGCCCCTGGTGTGTGGTACCAGTGGGGTGTTCCGGCCCTCTGTGCTCAAACCCAGGCCCTGGACAGTAGACTCATGGAGGCCCTGGTCTCCGGCTGTTGCTTCTTAACGCCAGGTCGGTGAACAACAAGGCCCCTCTCATATGTGGCCTGATCACGGAGGAGGGGGCCGACCTGGCGTATATCATCGAGACCTGGCTGAGCTCGGAAGGAGGAGTGGCTCTATCAGAGATGTGCCTGGCCGGGTTTTGGGTTTGGCACCAGCTGAGACACCAGGGCAAGGGAGGAGGGGTGGCTGTTGTCATCCGAGAGTCTCTAATGGCCTTCAGGGGCACTGCTCCACAAGTGGCCAGTTGTGAGACCCTGTTTTTCAAGTTGGGTTCCCGAGAACAGTTGGGGGTGCTGCTACTGTACCAGCCTCCCTGCTGCATAGCAACCTCCCTGCCTGAGCTGCTGGAGGCTGTCTCGGGGGTGGCGGTGGAGTTCCCCAGGCTTATGATACTGGGGGACTTCAACCTGCCGCCCCTGGGGCGTTCCACTGAGGCGGCTCAGGAGTTCATGGCTACCATGGCAACCATGGGCCTATTGCAGATTATTCGGGACCCGACTTGGGACAGTGGACTTGAGTTTCTCCTGTGCTGCCCCCCTCCGCAGGGAGGCAGGACCTATTCGATCAGTCCACCCTCAGCAACTGGTGGACCCAAAGGGGTTTCAGAAGGAACTGGGGGTCATACCCGAGGGTCTGCTGCATGGTCCAGTAGAGGCCCTGGCTGCTGCCTGGAATAGGGAGGCAGCCGGGGCCTTGGACAAGTTCACGCCTGTGCAACCTCTCCTGTCCCATCGAACCCGGCACTCCCCGTGGTTTACGGAGGAGTTAAGGGTTCTGAAGAGGATCAAGAGACATCTAGAGCATCGCTGGAGGAAAACAAGGACCGAACCTGACCGAACACAAGCTAGAGCTGCTAATAAGGCCTACTTTGTGGCGGTAAGAGCAGCGAAACATCAATATTCCTCTGCTCTTATTGCATCCACAGAATGCCACCCAGCAACAGGAAAGGGTAGCCTGGTGATCCACCTTCAGGGCTGCGCTGAGGAGTTTTCTGAGCATCTGCAGGATAAAATCGCTCAGATCCGTTCTACGTTGGACTCCGAGTGTGAGGCAGGGTCTGAGGAGATGCCGAGAGAACGGACTTACCCTGTTATCTGGGAGAAGTTCGACCCTGTTGGGCCCGAGGAAGTGGACAGGATCCTCCGGACTGTAAATGCCACCACCTGTCAACTAGACCCTTGCCCCTCCTGGCTAGTGAAAGCAGCTCGGGAGGTGACATGTGGTTGGGTCCAAGCTCTGGTAAATGCATCCTTGAGAGAGGGGGTGTTCCCAGCGGCCTTTAAGGAGGCACTGGTGCTCCCCCTCCTCAAGAAACCATTGCTGGACCCTACTATACTGGACAGTTTTCGCCCAGTCTCCCACCTCCCCTTTTTGGGGAAGGTGGTTGAGAAAGTGGTGGCGCTGCAGCTCCAGAGGCTTCTGGATGAAGCGGATTATCTAGACCCCTTCCAGTTAGGTTTCAGGCCCGGATATGGAACGGAAACAGCTTTGGTCGCACTTATGGATGATCTCTGGCGGGAGCAGGATGGAGGCAGTGCATCTATCTTGGCTCTTCTTGATCTCTCGGTGGCTTTCAATACCATCAACCATGGTATCCTTTTGGGACGGCTCAGGGAGTTGGGGGTGGGCGGCGGAGCTTTGTGCTGGTTCACCTCCTTCCTCCAAGGCCGGTCCCAATAGGTGTTGATAGGGAGCAAGAGATCCGACCTACGACCCCTCCTTTGTGGGGTGCCGCAGGGTTCGGTACTCTCTCCGTTCCTTTTTAACATCTACATGAAACCACTGGGCGAGATCATCCGTCGTCATGGGATGAGTTATCAATATGCCGATGATACTCAATTATACATCTCCGTCCCGGGTGAAGTAAGTGATGCTGTGACCGTCCTCTCTCGGTGCCTGGGGGCTGTGGGGGCCTGGATGGGGAACAACAGGCTTCGACGGATCCCTGGTAAGACGGAGTGGCTGTTGGTGAAAGGCTCCTCGGTATCTGGGAATTTAACATCTTTAGTGCACTACCCCAGACAGACCTGGTGCGGAATCTGGGGGTCCTCCTGGACTCACGACTATCCTCCAGGCTAATACATCTAGATTACATTAGAGAGTATTTTAAATCTCTTAAAGACTAGCTACACTATCTGGTAGAAGCCATTCTTATCCAGCTAGGGCCTCTTTCAATCTGCAATCTGTGCGAAATGAACTACGTTAGCTTTGGAATTCTATGAGCAGCTCTCACTCCAGCCCCTGTGGCTTTTAAATTAATAGCTTCTGTATCAGACCACGCCATGGTGCTCTCTTCCCTCTTTCTGTCTCCCTCTGTCCTTTTCAAAGCCATTCCATTCCATTTTTTGAACAGCCAGTCAGCATTCTGGCCACTAAGCAAACAGTTCTTAACTGCTAGTTGAAATGAAAGAGATGATTCTATCTTTCTTCCCCCCCCCCCATTCTTTTTTCTAAAAAGTTTGTCCTTTTGCAAACTTCATACTTCCTTCTGGCCTGCTGATACCTCCCTCATTTGCACGAATGGCACTTGCTTGGCTACATACAGTGGGGCAAAAAAGTATTTAGTCAGCCACCAATTGTGCAAGTTCTCCCACTTAAAAAGATGAGAGAGGCCTGTAATTGACATCATAGGTAGACCTCAACTATGAGAGACAAAATGAGAAAACAAATCCAGACAATCACATTGTCTGATTCGGAAAGAATTTATTTGCAAATTATGGTGGAAAATAAGTATTTGGTCAATATCAAAAGTTCATCTCAATACTTTATTATATATCCTTTGTTGGCAATGACAGAGGTCAAATGTTTTCTGTAAGTCTTCACAAGGTTGGCACACACTGTTGCTGGTATGTTGGCCCATTCCTCCATGCAGATCTCCTCTAGAGCAGTGATGTTTTGGGGCTGTCGCTGGGCAACACGGACTTTCAATTCCCTCCAAAGGTTTTCTATGGGGTTGAAATCTGGAGACTGGCTAGGCCACTCCAGGACCTTGCAATGCTTCTTATGAAGCCACTCCTTCGTTGCCCGGGCAGTGTGTTTGGGATCATTGTCATGCTGAAAGACCCAGCCACGTTTCATCTTCAATGCCCTTGCTGATGGAAGGAGGCTTGCACTCAAAATCTCACGATACATGGCCCCATTCATTCTTTCCTGTACACGGAACAGTCGTCCTGGTCCCTTTGCAGAGAAACAGCCCCAAAGCATGATGTTGCCACCCCCATGCTTCACAGTAGGTATGGTGTTCTTTGGATGCAACTCAGCATGCTCTCTCCTCCAAACACGACGAGTTCTACTTTGGTTTCATCTGACCATATGACATTCTCCCAATCCTCTTCTGGATCATCCAAATGCTCTCTAGCAAACTTCAGACGGGCCCAGACATGTACTGGCTTAAGCAGGGGGACACGTCTGGCACTGCAGGATCTGAGTCCCTGGCGGCGTAGTGTGTTACTGATGGTAGCCTTTGTTACGTTGGTCCCAGCTCTCTGCAGGTCATTCACTAGGTCCCCCCGTGTGGTTCTGGGATTTTTGCTCACCGTTCTTGTGATCATTTTGACCCCACGGGGTGAGATCTTGCGTGGAGCCCCAGATCGAGGGAGATTATCAGTGGTCTTGTATGTCTTCCATTTTCTAATTATTGCTCCCACAGTTGATTTCTTCACACCAAGCTGCTTGCCTATTGCAGATTCAGTCTTCCCAGCCTGGTGCAGGTCTACAATTTTGTTTCTGGTGTCCTTCGACAGCTCTTTGGTCTTCACCATAGTGGAGTTTGGAGTGTGACTGTTTGAGGTTGTGGACAGGTGTCTTTTATACTGATAACAAGTTCAAACAGGTGCCATTACTACAGGTAATGAGTGGAGGACAGAGGAGCCTCTTAAAGAAGAAGTTACAGGTCTGTGAGAGCCAGAAATCTTGCTTGTTTGTAGGTGACCAAATACTTATTTTCCACCATAATTTGCAAATAAATTCTTTCCGAATCAGACAATGTGATTGTCTGGATTTGTTTTCTCATTTTGTCTCTCATAGTTGAGGTCTACCTATGATGTCAATTACAGGCCTCTCTCATCTTTTTAAGTGGGAGAACTTGCACAATTGGTGGCTGACTAAATACTTTTTTGCCCCACTGTAAGTGCATAAGAAGGAAAGAGGTAGAAAAAAAGAAGAGACTAGGAAATCTGTAACTGGATAGTTTATTCCAGAATTGGTAGGTTTACATAAACTTGGTCAAAACTCTTGCAGAGGTTTTTTTTAATATAGAATTGATAGATGATTTGATTAAAATATTGAACCTGTCGGGGTATGTTGTCTTAACAGAGTAGAGAGGAGATTAAATAAATAATTATTTTAGGAAAATTAGATTAGCTACAGAATCCTAAACATTTTAAACTCACATTGATTTCAATGGGAAACCTGTGTAATTATGCTTAAATTTGCAATTTGATGCACTTTGTGTTACTTTATGTTATTGTTTATTACTGCTGTGATCATTGTAACTGGATTTATAAACATGTTGATTACAGATTAAGGACCAAGTTTCCCCATAGCAATCATGATACGAACTTGGGTTTCGTGTTGAGTCCGGTCATGTTGCAAAGAAATGTAAGTGGAGAGAACTCCAGCATCAAGATTTCAATAGAAATTGAAGGTTTCCAACAGCCAGTGACATTTACATGTGATGGTAAGTGCATTTTCATTTTAATAGATATATTTTAGCAGATTGAAAGATAGTCAAAATAAAGTCAGTAATGCATTGTATCCTAAATTATTAACAGATATGAAAATGATTTACTTTAAAAAATATATTTTAAATATAAATTGAATAAGACTTCCATCTGAGAAAATGTATTTAATGGAGAAATAATGAATATATTTAAATAGGACAGGATTGTGGTTGTTTTTGTTCTAGAATTATATGCTGCTCCTCACTCACTAGATGATAGAAAATTTGAGACACAGTTCTCTGTCTGTCCCCCCCCCCCCCTTCGCTGAGTGGTCTGTAATGTCTCAAGTGTTTCAGGAAAAACTTCCCATTTTGTCAAGGATGCCCATTGATGGAAAAAGTATACCTACCATTTGATGTTAATTCTAAAGGGGACAAATTCTCCCAAACACATCTACAGAGACTGGGCAGTGATGACTTCAAAATAATAGTGCTGCTCATAGCATGCAGCCTCATGAAATAATGTACAGGTAGTCCTTGCTTAATGACCCTAATTGGGACCGGAATTTCCATCACTAAGCAATGCGGTTAGGTGAAACATCACGTGACCGTGCCACTTAGCGACAGCCGTTTCGGTAGTTTCGGTTGCGGCCATTAGGCCAGGACTGCACCGTCATTAGCTGAGGACCTCATGCTTCTCCTGCCCTGCCGCGCTCGCCTTTGCTTCAGCTCCCCACACCTGCCTGTCTCCCTCCCATCCCTGCCCTTTTGGCCGCCCTGCACTCCACTGCCCCTGCCACCCCTGGCTGACCTTTTCCGTCTCCCCCCCCCCCCCCCGTGGCTGACAAAGCAGACCTGGTCAGGCCCTTCGCAAGGCCTTCTTCCTGAAGCTACATACGGTCTTCTCAAGGCCTCGTGAGGCCTTCCCAAGCCCACGGGTGGTGGAGCACAGGGCAGCAGGGGTGGCAGAGTGCAGGGCGGCCAGAAGGCAGATGGGGGTGATGGTGGGTGGGGGGAGTTGAAGCACACCCTGCAGTTGTAAATATGGGCAGGCTGCCAAGCACCCAAATTTTGATCATGTGCCGCGGGGGCACTGCAGTGGCTGTAACTTCAAGGGCCAGGTGTAAGTACCATTCGTTCAGCGCCATCATAACTTTGAATGGTCACTGAATGAATGGTCGTTAAGTGAGGACTACCTGTATTTCAGGCAGTATCAGGGTTATATGAAGCCTGGATGTGCTGTCTTTCTTTCCTTCAGCTGAGAGGGAATTCATTTGGACTCTGCTCTTCACATAGGAAAATTTAATCAAACAGCATTGCAGCACAGGGTGGTAGGTGATATTCAAGCTTTCACAAAGATAATTCAGTCCAGTTTCCTACAGGTAGTCCTCGGTTAACGACCACTCGTTCAGAAACCGTTTCTTATATATATTTTTTTAAAAAGTACAGAAGCCCCATCTCATGACAAATGCCCCAAGTGATTTTTCATCCATGATTTTTTGCTAGAATCTTTAAAAGGTAAAGGTTCCCCCTGCACATTTGTGCAGTCGTGTCCGACTCTAGGGGGCGGTGCTCATCTCCGTTTCTTAGCCGAAGAGCCAGCGTTGTCCAAAGACGCTTCCACGGTCATGTGGCCGGCATGATGCACGTGGAACGCTGTTACCTTCCCACTGAAGTGGTACCTATTTATCTACTTGCATTTGCTTGCTTTCAAATTGCTAGTGTAGCCTGGAAATAGTTCAATGGAGAAACTCCACATAAATCCTATTAAGGAGAGGGATGCTTCGTTGGAGTCCAAACTCATGAGAGAGCTCTAGTGAAAAAATTCTCAAATACCAGTGTTGTTTCTCTCTTTAGATATAAAGTTGCAATGCGAGTCTATTCAATTGTATCACTGCTCACAATTCAAACCAGAATATTTCTCTTTTTAAGTTCCCTTCCAGTAATATAAACCACAGGGTTCTGGCAGTCACTCACGCTTGTAACCTGTAAGGGCCCATTTGAACTTTGGATTCCAAAATAACTACCTATAGGACTTCCCAGGAATTGGAGCACTATACAGTTGGCCAACTGCTGCACAGAAAACACATTTCTGATACTAAGTTCCTGGTTACTTTATATGTTTTTACTAATAGTTCATAATAGTTCCAGGCTATTTTCCTTCAGATGATCAACTTTCTATTAGCTCTCATTCTACATCCTTGGTATGTGGTGCCTAATCATAATGTGATTTGTTTTTGGCGTAGCAATGATAGGTGAATGCACTTATTTTGTCTTAGTGTTATGTGCAAACTAGGCAACTATGGATTGGCTAAAAACATATTTTTAAAAAGTCCTGGTTTTAGTATTATGCGTGAACTCAGTGTCTGAGTCAGTAGTGGGAGTTGAACATTTTTCATTGGGCTTGGTGACTATTACAAATAATGGTTCGTTTTTCCCCAAAGATCCCTGCATGTTGCACATAATACTGAATGGGCAAATTTGGAGTACTGCTCCTTGTGCAAAATAATATATATGCTTTTCTCCTGAATTGTCTATGATATTTGGGAATACTCGAGGTTTTTCTGAGGTGTTAAGTTTGGTTGAAGTCTTATAATTTAATTCTGGAAACGGCAACTCTAGCAACTTTATTTTCATCTAACTAAGGTCAAAATGCTACAATGACATTTGAACACTTTCTGGTTTACTGTGAGATAGACGGATATAGAAGCCTTCAAGTCAGTGTTGACTCCTGGCGACTGCCTGGACTAGACCCTGCAGTTTTCTTGGCAAGGTTTTTCGGAAGTGGTTTGCTCTTGTCTCCTTCCTAGGGCTGAGAGAGAGTGACTGGCCCAAGGTCACCCAGCTGGCTTCATGCCTAAGGCGGGACTAGAATTTACAGTTTGCTGGTTTCTAGCCTGGTGCCTTAACCATAACACCAAACTGGCTCTCAACTGTGATATAAGGTGTTCCAAATATTATACTTATTCAGTATAGTATATGATGAGACTCTTGAGTTGCAGCTGTTATATCAGATCTTTAGTCACTAAGGCAGTGCTTTCCAAAGTCCCGCCATTGGCAACACACCAGCGGCGGCGGCGCACACAGCAGCGGTGGTGGCCTCATGTTTCGTGCTAAAACCCGGAAGCGCTGATGGCGTGCTGCTGCCGCACGCCGCCGCAGGGGTGGCGGCGACACGCCATCAGCACTTCCAGGTTTTGTCACGACACACTAATGTGTCGCGACACACAGTTTGGAAAGCTATGCACTAAGGTAACACAATATACTGTCTTTGGGTAGCACTTACTTATTTTATTTTATTTTTATCCCGCCTTTATTATTTTTATAAATAACTCAAGGCGGCGAACATACCAAATACTCCTTCCTTTACTTTCCCATCACTGTAAAAAATAACCAGAGTTTATGATTAAATTTCTATCTCTCTTTTCTTTGGAATTAAAAAGAAGTCTATGCTAAATTAATACTAGTACATACGGAATAGGAGAAATCTCTGATCTTAAGTTAAGTATGAAAATATTTGATATCAGGTCCTCATCCAATTCTGGATAAAAGCATTGGAGATGATATTAAAATTGTGTGGGTTTTTACCTGTACTTCTGATCCCATCCATTCTGTTTGCAAAACATGTTTTCCTATCTTGGTTTCCAAGTCTGATGTAGCTGTAAAGCATCAGATAAGATTTTTGATTACAACTGAATGGATTCTTGAGAATCAATTGCTGTTTTATTTATTTATTTATTTATTTATTTATTTATTTATTTATTTATTTAATTTTTATCCCGCCTTTATTATTTTTATAAATAACTCAAGGCGGCGAACATACCTAATACTCCTTCCTCCTCCTATTTTCCCCACAACAACAACCTGTGAGGTGAGTGGGCTGAGAGAGAGTGACTGGCTCAAGGTCACCCAGCCGGCTTTCATGTGTAAGGCAGGACTAGAACTCACAGACTCCTGGTTTCTAGCCCAGCGCCTTAACCACTAGACCAAACTGGCTCTCTATCAGTATATAATTCCTTATACTGTTCTTCAAATTGCCAACTACAATATTCCAAAAACTGTTTGGGTTGCACGTTAGCCCAACTCTGAAGCAGCCTCTGGAAACAGAATACTTTGTGCTTGTATTCTCTGATTATCAAATCCATATAATTCTCCTAATAATGTGGCAAAGAAGATATGAACATTGTGTGTCTCATAAAATTCAAACTCTGTTAATTGCTCATGTTTTTCTATTTTACATAGACTGCCCTCAATTCACTATTTTTTTGTTGTTGTCTTCTGTGTTTGTTTTTCTCTAAACAGTGAGTTCTCCAGTTGAACTTATAATAATGCAGGCTCTTTGCTGGGTGCATGATGACTTGAATGATGTAGATATTGGCAGTTATATTTTGAAAGTTTGTGGACTAGAAGAAGTTTTACAGAAGTAAGTTTTGCTTTGATTAGAGCCTGACTTCTTGAAAACTGTAGTAAATGCAAACTTGACTATTAATAATTGGAGAAGAGGTAGGTAATTTAGCAGTAAGAATTAAAATATGTATATGTTTTATCATTTAACTTGGAACTCCATGTAGACATGGCGTATCATACATTTTATTTTATGATACATGCATTTTCTTGTCTGTTTAAATTTCAGATTTATAATAGTCATACTAGCAAGAGTCCCTTGCGAGGGAGATGGGCGGGGAATAAATTGAAATAATAAAAAAAAATCATCAAACTTAACTATTCTTAGAAATATGCTGTCATGAAATACATTCAGTTGTCTGATGCAGAACCCTGTAGATATTTGAAAATGGCAGCTTGTTGTAAAAGTATATGTCTTGTCAGTTATTTATTTTTAAAGATACATAGTTTTGGCTTATTGCAGCTTCTGCATCATATCGTGATCTGCAGTTTTGTTAAGAGGTGATTCTGCCATCTTTTCAAACATGCTTCAGTAATGGGGCAATATTGTGTCAGAACAGGCAAAGCTGGGAATGTGAATCCTCTGTTCCAATTCCAATTAAATATACTAAAATAATGTAGTGGTTTAAATATGCCTAGAGTTATTTTATTTGAGAAATGTACTTGATCAGGGTCTTTTGATGCTTTACATAAGACTATTACTATTAATTACATGGGAGTAAGCAGAAATTCAGAATGATCTGTGTAAGCTTTTCCAATCAGATAAAATCTGGTTTAATACTTTTGTTTAAAACCAACCATGGTTGGTATTAACCCCTTATAGGCTCTACTAACCAACCTTTAAAAAAGAAGTGGGAAAGTTAGTAAGGGTAAGGGGGGAAGGGAGCCATAGATCTAAAAGGCATGCCCATATATTTTTATGGTTATACTGACATTAACTACAGTTAATGTTTGTTGAAAATCTTATTGCTAATTTGAAATAGTGAATAATCACAGCATTTGTTTTCAAAGCAAGCATAGTGTTGGAAGCCATGAGTATATTCAAAACTGCCGAAAGTGGGACACAGAGATTATTCTGCGGCTATTGACCCATAATGTTATATGCAGAGATCTGGCACGAACAGTAAGTACAGAGTAAACACACACTATCAAAACAACCATCACTTACGATTTTTATATTTATTATTGAGGTTGTGTACATTCCTTGTACCTGACTTTCTCTAGCTGTGTTTGTTCTGGTTTGCTAAGCTATGGCATGTTAAGTCCAAATCCACCCATAAAAACAAAGCATGATTTGTATTCCAATAGCAAAATCACATTTGGAAGCCATGGTTTATTATTTTGTCAACTCTGTCGTAGCCATGACTTACATGTAGCCAGAATTATGAGTTATCTCTGGTTTATTTTCTTTCTGTTGTGCAGCTCATCAAGTAATAAAGATGCAAAAGCAGCCAGGTCTCTCTCTCTGGTGCTAATTCTTTCAGTAGAAGCACAGTTCCTGTGTTTGGAATTAAGAAAATTGCAAACTACTTTCACTACAAATATTGATTTATTGATTATGTGCCATCAAATCGGTGTCAACTCTTAGCAACCACATAGATAGATTTTCACCATGACAATCTGTCACTAACCTGGTCCTTCAGATCTTCCAACGGTGCACCCATTGCCACTGTAAGTGAGTCCATCCATCTTGCTGTTGGCCTCCTCTTCTCTTTCCTTCCGCCTTTCCCAGCATTTGAGCTTTCTCCAGAGAACTAGGTCTTCACATAATGTGTCTGATTGATTGATTGACTATGTGCCATCAAGGCGTTTTCAACTCCTAGTGACCACATAGATTTTCTCCATGACAACCTATCCCTAACCTGTTCTTTCAGGTCTCCCAACAGTGCACTCATTGTCACTGTAACTGAATCTATCCACCTTGCTGCCGGTGGTCTTCCTCTTCTTCTTTTTCGTTCCACCTTTTCCAGCATTAAAGCCTTTTCCAGAGAGCTAGGTCTTTGCATAATGTTTGTGCCTCAAGTGAGAACTCATTTGTTTGATGATCCATTTGCTTGTTTTCTTGGCTGTCCATGGTATTCTCAGGAGTCTTTTCCAAAACCTAAGTTCAAAAATGACTATTCTCCTTTTCTCCTGCTTCTTCAAGGTCCAACTTTCACCTCCATAGAGTGTCACAGGGAATATCATTGCATAAACTATTCTGATCTTTGTAGGTATACACATAATCACATCTGAATATCTTCTCCAAGGCCTTCATGGCTGCTCTCCCAAGTGCTTGTCTGCTGTATATTCCTAGACTGCTTGTTCCTTTACTGTTGATGGTAGATCCTAAAAGGCAGAAGCTATCTACCACTTTAATATTTTCATTGTGAATTCTAAGGCTGGTCTTTGAAGCTGTTGTCATTACTTTGGTCATCTTTATATTTTAGTTGAATCCCATTTTTTCACTGTGTTCCTTGTCTTTTATGACTAGAGTTTGCAGATCCTTTGCATTTTCAGCTATCAGAGTAGCGTCAGCATAGTGCAGGTTATTGATGTTTCTTCCTCCAATTTTAAAACCACGCTTATCTTCCAATCCAGCTTCCCTTAATATATTTAGCATATAAACTGAATAAATTTAGGGGAGAGATTGCAGCTTGTCTCACTTCTTTGCCAACCTAGAGCCAGTCTGTTTCACCATGTTCTGTTCATACTGTGGCTTCCTGACCTGTATGTAGGTTTCGTATGAGGACAGTGAGATGTTCTGGAACTCCCATTTTTCTAAGCACATTCCACAGCTTGACATGATCGACACTATCAAAGGCCTTTCTTAATCAATGAAGGTACATACTGACTTCTTTTTGGTATTCTTTGGCTTTCTTAATTATCCAGCGTGCAACGCAATAATGTTTCGTGTTCCTCGGCCTTTTCTAAAGCCAGTTTGAACATCTGGCATCTCTTTTTCCACGTAGGGCTCTAATCTGCCTTGGATGATCCTGAGCATTATTTTGCTAGCATGTGAAATTAAGGATATTGTGTGATAGTTTGCACACTGTTAACTTTCCTTTTTTTTTTTTGCATTGGAATCTAGTTTGACCTCTTCCAATCTGTTGGTCACTGGGTCGTTCTTCAGATTTGCTGGCATAGCTTGGTTAGAACCTATACTGATTCTTCTTCTGTTGCTTGCCATATTTCTGCGGGTATTCCATCAGTTCCTGTAGCTTTCTGACTTGGTAAGGACCAGAGTGTTGATCTGACTTCATATTCCACTCTAAAGGTTCTTGTAAGTAGGGAATATTCTAAGGTATCTTGGATGTTGATATCTCTACTGTATAGTATTTCAGTATAGTCTTTCCATCTTTGATTGATCTTCTTTGCTGTCCATTGGCGTTCTTCAGGAGGTTGCAACCTCCTTCTGAGTTAAAAGTTATTTTGGAAGACTTTCCTTGTTTTTCCATGTCTGTTTCCATCAGTGTCTTTGTAGATATTGTGGTAATGCTGCTGCTTGTTTCTAGCAGCTCTCTGAAACTCTCTGTTAAGTTCCTTTCTGAGATTTTTGTCCTCCTTGGCTTCTCTTCTCTTCTTGGCAATTTTCAGAGTTTGTTCTGACATCTAATTTGCTTTCTTCTGTTTCTTCATCTTTGGTGTCACTTTTCACATTCATATTAATTAGGATTAAGCAGAAATATATATATTTGTAGCTAATTATTAGATTTGTGTGCATATTGTATAATATTTCTGAAGAAAATAATGCAGTTTCCAAGAATAAATATTAATCCATCGTATTTTTTGTCATTTTCAGCAAGTTGTGCTGGCATACTAATTTTCTTCATTTTATCGTATATGAATATGAACTACTCTTTCTGAAATCTATTTCTTCAGTTAGAAAAATGTTCATACTGGCCTTAGAAAGAAAAAAACTCTTTCAAATTGAGCTCAAATCCTGGTGTCTAATGGACGTGTCCATACAGTTTTCCTTGGTAACAATACAGAGGTGGTTTGCTGTTGTTTTCTTCTGAAATTGTTTTCATCTTCCCAGTATAGACTATATCCCTGTGATTTCCTGGTGATCTCTCATCTAAATACTAACCATCCTTACTTAGCTTTTTTTAAAGAACAGCCAAGACATTTCTTCTCCAATGTATTAGAAGTTGGCCCTAGTGACACGCTAATACATATTAAACCAACTAAATAGCAAGGATTCCTGTTTTGCCAAATTCCACTTTCAGATATTGTTTGCAGATTTACCTGGCAGCTTAAAGGCTAGGATAAGAGAATCCATAGAACAACAGTCACCACCACAGGTGAAAACACAAATGCAGGAAGCACTGAGGTTTTTGGATCCTGCCTTGTTTTTTTCTTAAGTCTAAGAAGTCCAGTAATGAAGCTAAAAATGAATACACCTGTGAAACAAATTACTGTTACACTTAATTTTGTTATCAAAATTGCTAATTCATGCTGAACAAAACTAGTTAAATTGGAGGGTGCTATCAGATATTAGTGCATGTATATGAGCTTTGCAGCCAGCCACTTATAAGTAGAGAATTTGAAAGCAGACATTTATTATCAGCTTTCCATTTAAGGAGGTAGCAACAAATGCTAATTTTCTCATTTTCAGAACTCTCTGAATAAAACTTGCTATCCATCTTTAGATTATCTTTTACAGGGCAAGGGAGAATATTGATAAGTTTGGCAAATCACTTGTATATTTTCTATTATTAGGAAGATGATGATGGGACACCAATAGATTTGACAAAACATCTCTGCCATGTAGAAAAGTTTTTCAGAGAGACCATTCAGAGGTAACCACTTTGTCATAATATTATTTATTTGTTTTGATTTTGGTGTTGCCCAGCTCCAAACTGACTCTAGCTTAGGCAGCTCACAATATATATAAAAAAGCAAGATACAAATTCAATGTAAATAAAAATACAGTAAAGGAAAATAAACAAGATGGAAAATCCAGACAACTAACACCAAAACGTATGCAACATATTCAAGCACTTCTAACAACGGGTTCCATCCAACCTACCCCAGTGTCTGGGAGAACAGCCAGGTTGTTAGGGCCTTCTGGAATGCCATCAGGATGGGAGCCATCTGGATCTCGGGGGGGGGGGGGACCTCATTCCAGAGGGCAATCAAACATACATTTTGTAATCAAACATTTGTCATGTTGGTGCCTTTTTACTTGTTTTACAAAGCTTCCACTAATAGTATGCCACAAGTAATAGAATCATTCTCATTGGTTCCAGCCACTCTCTTGAAGAACTGTTAGAAGCTTATCACAATCAAGTTGATATACTACTTAAAAATAAGGTAAACATTATCATTTAAGATGCCTCCTGGTAGGGTTGTGCAAAGCAGCACTTGGCAACGCATATTGGTATAAGTGACATACTCCTTGAACCCTTGAGGTAGCTGTGTCCTCTGGCAGGCTCAGTGATTGCTATGAGGGCTTTCCCCGGTTGTCTGTGCCTGTGGAATCAGCACTTCCATTGAGACTGTCAAGAAGGCCTGAGCCTTGCAAAGCACCCTTATGAATGATTTACTCAGCCCTACTTCCAGTACATTTCATGCTTTACCAATCATACATTTGTGATAAGGTTTATGTATAGAAATGTATTTATACTGCACCAGTAGCTGTTTGTGTTTTGGGATTTGCTAGCTGTTATTGCTCAAATATGAGTTTTTCCCTGAGCCTCACTTCCCAAGTTTCTTCAAGCTTCATAAGTTACTTTTTGTCTTCCAGTTGAAACATAATCGTTCCGTGATCTATACTTTGTCTTACCCATGTTACCTGTCTGGCACTTCCATCTATTAAGAGACTGTTACTTAAGTGAAGTAGGAGAGGTGGACAGTTGCAACATTACCTTCTAGGTTATGCCAATATTTAAATGAATTCATTCTTCCTTCCACCTTTATGATATTTCCTGTGCCACTGTTTGCCACACCCTCAAGGCATAATGCAGCCATCCCCATGCTTAACAAACTCTCCTATGCAGATTGTTGTATACACCATACTATACTGTGAACTTGTGAGCAACGTCTTCAGTGTCAGCACAGTATGCTTTAGAGTTGGACCCATTATACATTATGCCTGCCTTATTCTTTCTCTAACATGTCCCCAAAAAATCTGTTTGCCAACGAAATGGCATTTATCAGTGGAACAGATTCCCTCCTTCCCTGCACATTCCTGTAAACCAAGATGTATATATCCTCTAATTTTAAGGGTATTTGTGGGAAGAATAGAAGAACATTCTGCTGGTTTAGTGGAAATCTGTTTGAGAAATGTTGGATTTTACCTTTAATATTTGGCAACATATCTAACCTCTTTCTTTTTTTTTTCCTCATCAGAATCGGTTTAAAGCAGTGGAACCAGTCATTAAAGCAGTCAGAAAAATTTGCTATGCATTAGACGGGGTAGAGACTCCTGCAATTACTACAGCTGTAAAGAAGCTAAGAAGAACATTTAACCTTCCAGGGAACAAGAACCCTGCGGTAATTAGTTCAATTGTGTGGTTTTCTGCTGTGTATAGAGTGGGGCAGATACTGATTCAATCCCATCACCACCACCATGCTAATTACCTTTAGGCAAGTTGATATAGTGAGACTGAGTTTGAGAAATTTTTTGTTCTGACTAACAGCAAGCAAAGAAAATATTTTTATTTTTAAACAAGTAAAATATACACCTTTGGAACAGAGTGCTTCTAATTTTGTAGCTTTCAAAGGTATTTGCAGTGGTGACAGTGAAAGCATCACTTGATTCCAAGCCATTCTGTGCTTTTATAGTGCAAGTAAGGAGTACAAAAGAGCTTGTGGCATGAATAGCTGAGTAATATGCAGAAATATTTCAGGCATTTAATAACAACAATCCAACAAGATTTTTTTCCAATTTGGGGAGATTGTTAACTTTTTTCATATCTCATTGGACAGGGATCTGTAATATCGTCTGATGACACTAGCAAGAATCCATCTGGTAAGTACAGATTAAATAAATTTGTTCAATCTTATAAAGGGTGTTTTGGTCATTACCTTCTTAACATTAAAAAAACAATTACCTAGGTTCTTTGCAACCTGAAAATCCTCTTCAAATGAGCATAGATCAGCTGACCTCAGCAGTCTCTGCCCTCCTTCAACTCCACTTGAACTCATGCCACAGCCCTTCGTTAAGCACTCCAAGGATTCAGAGAAGCACTAAAGAAGCGTGGACTGCCACAGAGCACCTCCAGTTCACAGTATTTGCTGCTCACGGAATTCCCCATAATTGGGTTTCAGTGTGAGTATTTAAACTAAAGTGTACCTTTACCCTGGATGTATGTTCATCGCCATGTTTTTTATTGACTGCGTTGTGCTCTGTTTCTAGTTATGAAAAATATTATCTGGTTTGTTCTTTGACCCATAATGGAAAAGATCTCTTCAAACCAGTCCAGTCCAAGAAGGTTGGCACATATAAGAATTTCTTCTATTTGATTAAGTGGGATGAATTGTAAGTGCTTTTTTTAGTTTATAGATTCATAAAAGTATTTCTTTATGTAATATCTGTCACATTCCCTTAAACTGCTAATTGATTTTCAAAAATTCCACCAACTTTTGTCAGCTAGTAAATAATATACAAGGCCTTTCAGCATAATTTGAAAGTACAGGTTAGGGAGTGACTGGGAGAAATGCTTATTGTTCTGTTGTTCATTTATGTGTCTGATGAATACATTAGAGGAATCCCATTCATTACACATAGCTGTTGAAAACCTCAGGTTGGCTGCTTCAAGGCCCTCTCAAGGTCTCTGGGGTATGCACTGCATGGCCAAAAAAACATTTCTGCTATAATGGCATACCTAGACCTCTGGAAGGCCTCAGAGCACTCATGTTGAGTCTTTGAGTGTCTGCAGGTAATTCAAGTAGTAAATTTAGCACTCACTGAATGTTTTGCACAAGCCTCGGTATTGGGAGGAATCATTTGTGGAGTTAAATGTTTGACACATAAATAAAATGAATTTGTCAAATACAGCAAAAAATGAAACTTGTTGGCTAGGTTCTCACATTGAGAGAGTTCAAAACCAGATAACCTATACTATATCTTATGTGTGAAACTAACCATTGTAAGAAAAATTATCATATTTTAATTAGCCCTTATTTGCATAGAAATCTAGGTTTATGTTTAGGTTTATGCCAGTTATGTGTATTATTTGCATTTGGGATCAAATATTTTTAGGTATTGCATGAAATTATTATTTTATACAATGGTTTCAGGTGACATGAGATAACAGTGAGATTTGGCTGGCATTGGACATATTAAATGTAATTGTTTTTTTCTAAAATGTAGTTAATAAATCTCTAACAAACCACTTTTATTATTTTACAGAATAATTTTTCCCACCCAAATCTCTCAGTTGCCATTAGAATCCATCCTATGCCTTACTCTGTTTGGTATTTTAAATCAAAATGGTGGTAATTCACCTGATTCAAATAAACAGAGAAAAGGCCCAGAGATGTTGGGTCAAGTTTCCTTACCGCTCTTTGACTTTGGACGGTAAGTATTTGAAGCAGTCAATAAAACGCTAGAGAGCTTCTTTAATTTTGCTGTTCAGAGGAGTAGTGAAAAATTGTAGTGAATTATGCAAGTAGGATTCTAAATTCCTCTCATTTCTTGTTGAAGAAATACATTACTGAAGGAAAGTACGTGAAGTTCAGTGCACAAAATAGGTCAGCTACAGTAGTGCTGTGCTAATAAATGTATAGTCACTGGATCTGCCGGCTCCATTGCTGCTGCTGTGCTGCAAGTTGCCAAACAGCTGATTGGTGCGCTAGGCCTGTGGCTTGGCTCTGCTCTTAACCAGCTTGCAAAATTCCTGAAAATTTAACAATTGACTCTCACGAGCTGGCATGAGCCAGCTCCAGCATACCACTGGCTACAAGTATGATTAAATCCTTCAGATAATCTGCTTGAATCCTATTGAAGTCAATAAAATTCAAGCAGCCTAATTTGCAGCTCTGCAGTATCTCTCCTATTATAAAGAATTCACCCATCCCGAAATTCTGCTACTAATGTATAATCCTGTATTTTCTCAGTATATTTTTCTCTTCATTTACAATGTCAGCATAATAGTAAAATGTAAAGCATTCAACGAGCACACCCCTCAGGCAGCCACATCCTCTGGAAGGTTTGGCATGGCTTTAGTAAGTTGTCTTCAGGTGTGTGCATGCACAGACCCCACTAATGTTGGGACTGCTGGCAAGGTGGTTATGCATCCTCATGCAACCTGAGCAAATCTGGAAGAGCTCTTGAAGTAGATGCACCGAGCCTTGCAGAACACGCAGGTGCCTCAGTGCTTACGGTTTGCACAGGTCTTCTGCATAAGGCTGCCGTGGCTTTTCTATGTGTTGTGTCTGTGGGACATCAGCCTTCTTGGATCTTGTGCTGTTCGATGTCATTTTAGATTGCAGTCCTTTGAGGATAAGAACCTGTCATGCCAGTTCTTTGAGAAATGGCATGCATGTGGGTGTTATTACACAGTTTGTTAGTTTGATGTCATTGACTCCTGCTGACTGCATGATATAATGTACAGACTTGAAAGGTAAAGTTAAAGGTTCCCCCCGCAGATTTGTGCAGTCATGTCCGACTCTAGGGGCCAGTGCTCATCTCCGTTTGTTAGCCAAAGAGCCAGCGCTGTCCAAAGACACTTCCACGGTCATGTGGCCGGCATGACGCGCGCAGAACACTGTTACCATCCCACCGAAGTGGTACCTATTTATCTACTTGCATTTGCATGCTTTTGAATTGCTAGGTTGGCAAGAGCTGGGGTTAGTGCGGGAGCTCACTCTGTCACGCGGGACTAGGGATTCGAACCTCAGAACTTGCAATCTTCCGATCGACAAGCCTGGCGTCTTACCCGCTGAGCCACCACGCCCCTTACAGACTTGAACTGTACAACTAAAATGAAATCATGCTTAACTGTAGCTCTCGGATTAGAGCTCCCTTTCATGTATAATAGAATGGGTATTTTGAAAAAAAAGAGATATAAATATAGCTTTTAAATAAGCATTTGAAAGAAGACATACAGAATTTGTATAGTGCTGTATAGTCTAATCTTGTGGGTTTTTTGGATTAACTTCCCACTATGTTTATTAGTAACTTCAAGTAGTTTGGATTGCCCCCATATAAAATTTTCCATTTAAAAAAAGAGATTGCAGGAAGTTATTAAATTATATCAGGGTTTAATACACAGGAACCTCTGCAGATCACATTTGTACATGAGGAGTCATTGGTATTCCTAATGTGATAGATTTTTCTATTTTCTAAAATCTATTATCTCTTGAAATGTGGACGTAAAATTAAATTCTATATTCTGTGCCTTTAGAATGTTAACTTGTGGGACAAAACTTTTACATCTTTGGACATCTTTTGCAAGCTTAAACATTGTTTCTGGAGTGGCCCATAAAAAAGGAAACCTAATGGAAAGGATAGTGTTGCAGGTAATACTATTTCCTCTTTAATTGTTTTAGAAAAGCATTTATATGCTATTTATAGTGGTGAATTAGTAATATGGTCTGTTTCCCAATAGAAATTGGTAACATGCCTATTCAGTCTTTGGAATCATCCACAAAATAGTATATGAGAATAAAATTATTCTTATTTTACTAGGGTTATTCAACAAGCTATTTCAAGCATTTTGAAGTTAGGCCTATTTTGCACACAGAAAAGTAGTTTTGCATTTGAGATAAGACATTTTGTGAAGGTTTGTACCTGACAGATTTTAAATAAAATATTTTGCACGTACAAAGAAGTAAAGCTGATTGCAGAGTAATACAGATAAACTAGAACCTCTTCCATATTTCTGAACATATTACAGTTCAATCCTGAAGCCCTCTCTGTCTAAACATTTTGTTTGGGGATTTTCTCATGTTTGATTTGATTTGTTTTATGCTTGATTTGTTTTATTTGTGTAATACAGAGATGTGTACTATCTTATTATCTGGAAATGGTTGCATGGGCATTCAAGAGTGTCAGCCAGTGGTTCCTCTCATGATTATTCCCATTTGTGGATTAATAAGAGTCCACTGTTAACTGGAAACAGGCAACATTGCTTACCTACTGCAAACCATGACGACTGTTTATGGCACTCAGAAGTAGCATGTATCTTGCATATGGATAACATGCTTAACCTTCGCCAAATCACAAACAAATGGTTTGGAAACTGCACCTTTCTGTTCACTTGTGGGAAGAAGCAATGTCCATACACAAAGCCCCAGGTCAATACTGTTGCAGTAAACTAAACTTAGGAGCAGTTGTGAATATTGATTTAATGCTGTTTCTATTTTTAAATGGTACCACTTTGGTATGTGCCAGCAGATCATTCTATTTCATAGTTTACTGATTTATTATTTTAACATTGCAGGTTGACTTCCCTTCCTTACCATTTGACATTATATACAAAATTCCTCAGGCTGCAAACAATTCCACGTGTAATTCTATAGAAACATTGGAAAAGGATTCAAGGGAGCGTCTTCTTTCCATTCTTTCTGGAGAGGGTATATTTGGGTACGTTCTATTATGTTCTCTTTTTGTTTACTTCGAACCTAACACTCCACATGCAGATTATTAGATATGATCATTCCCCTTGTGTTTATTTCTGCTACATATATAACAAATTTTGACAAGATTCTAGAGAATATTGGGAACTACTTATGACCTGGGCACATCATTTATTTATTTTCAAAATATATTCCAACTGTTACCCAAAAGGGGAAGTTGAGTTATCAAGCAGTCTTAAAATCTTGAACAAGCATATAACAATGTTTATAAAAACGGGCAGTCATAAAAAGTTGAAGTACATTCAAGGACTATTGACTTTTAATCAGATATTATTAGAAAGACTCAAGTTTTTACCTTCTATCAGTGTCAGAGCCTGAGACTTCTCTGTTGGCAGAGCAAGCACTGAGGAGACTGATGAGTCTGGGAGGGCAAAAATAATGCCGCAGATGAAACACATGGAGAAGAAAGAATGGATAAGGTTGTCCTTATGTTGAAAGTTGCTTGTGACATGCAAGGTTCCCTCCAGCAGCCAGTGTGAAGTTCAACCAGAAGAGCTTTAACATGATCAAAATGCTTGGTCCCCATCACCCGGCTAATTGTTGAAGTTCATAGCAGTTTCAGTTACAGTTTCTTGATGCTTTTCAAACTATAATGTATATAATTGTGAATGCAGTATAACATTTAATTGGCCAGATAAGCTTTTTTGAGAGAACAGTTTTAGCTGGCAAGGCAGCGAAAGATAGGAAAAGGCGATAATTGCTATTGTTAGCATCTGAATTTGTGATTCAGATCAGAAAGCATTCCCAAGCATTGAACAAAATCTTGAGTGAAATTATCAGTAAAATGAAAAAAAAACTAAGGAATTAATGTCCATTTAATGGAATTTCTTCCTGTTCTCTTGAAATTAGGGGCATTTGACATTTTCTGAAAGAATTACGATGATCCAGCATCCCTTTTTTAAAAAGTTATTAAAACGTGAGTCACAAGACCACTTTCAGTCCCTCTTTCAGTCTATCCTGATTTTTGAAATTGAAACTCATGTCTGGAAGATCAGATTGGACAAATGAAGGAGAGCAGGATGAAAGATGAAACTCATTGTAGCTGTAATAATAACATTAATATTTGGAGTGGTTTTGCCTTAGATTTGCTTTGTGGTTTCTAGGTGTGTGGTGACTATAATGGCAACGTCATGAATTAATAAATATGTTTGGAATTACCTTTTATAGATTATCTAGGAAGGATAAAGCATTTTTGTGGGAGAAACGACATTATTGTTATACACATGCAAATAGCCTGCCCAAGATATTGGCAAGTGCTCCAAACTGGGATTTGACAAATCTTCCTGAAATATATTTGCTGCTTCAACAGTGGCCTCCTTTACCTCCGCTTACTGCATTAGAATTGCTGGACTCAAAGTAAGTTAGATACGTTTATTTCAGGACTATAATATGCCTTGAAAAATGATCAAACGTTATGAGCTATTAAGCATTTCTAGGTTGTTAGAAGTAAAAGCCATATTCACAGCAGTTTGTCATGTGGATGTTGTTTACAGACCACAAATTATCTTGTATATCTTACTATTCTAAATTGGGTTATTTACTAGGCTGAAAGTGTAATGTTATATCAGTGTTTGTATACAGATACATCAGAATTTAAGATTAAAAGTTTCCCAAAGAACCTTGGGTTATATACTCTTGCCAAACTTAAAGTAGCGTTTCAACAGATCTTCTGGTTTGTAGTTTTGCAGATCAAGAAGTAAGAACAAAAGCTGTGCATTGGATTGAGGCAATAAACGATGATGAACTTGCTGACATTCTTCCCCAATTTGTTCAGGTCAGAAGAATACCACATTAAACACACTGAAAAGGAAAAAATGGCATTTGTAATTGCACAAAAGTAATCAGAAACCATATTAATTTATGGAAGTAACGTTAGGAATTTTGGTATTTAGTCTAATAAATGAGATATAATTTGTAATTTTAATTGAACAGTAGCAATTGTTAGACAATTACTATAATATAATAAGACAAACCACTCCACTCATTCTACTTATCTGTATCCTTTTCTATTCCCCAATTATTGTCATGCAATTTCTGTTGCTTATTTGGCACCTTAAGGTTAAACAACCAGGATAAACTTTATTTGCATTTGTTTATATTGGGTCCAATACATTAGGGTAGATTAGGGTCAGCACCAAGATACCAAGGCAGATAATGTCTGTAAAACCTCAACATTAAATAAAAAGGAAATGACCAAAATCTCATGCAGTCCTCAGATTTTGTAAGACTTAGATTATCTCCAAATCTCATGGGATTTTGGTGTTGACTTGAAGTGAAATGGTATTCTCATGAGATTTCCCTTTTGCTTTTTGCTTTTTTGCATTTATATTTCTTGAAGTCGGGGGCCTGAAAAGATTATCAACCCGTAGTATAGAGGATTGAGGAGTGTGTTCCCCTTCCCCATATTGGCAAGAGGCAAGGAAAATAGGCTCCTGGAGGCCTAATGCCTGGAGAGAGCATGTGTAGAAAATGCAGGAGAAATAGTTGAAAAGATGTAGTAAAATAAAGTTTGTTGGTCCACATGTAAATTAAATTATTGTGAGCCTGCCTGAATGTTGGGATTAACATCTAAGACCTTTCTTAATGTTTCCTTCTTCATCTGAAACTAGGCACATAGTGACTAGAGCAAAGGTCTTTTCATTTATAAGGACAAGAGATGGTTACATTATGTTACAATCTTGACAATCTTCCATGATGTCATTTTAATGCTGCTGACATTTTTTTTACTGTTTACCATATTGCTTCAGAACTATTTTGAATATGCTTACATATACTTCCTAAATAGCTTTATTTTTATATTTTGTTTGTGTATTGCTATTTAATAAGGTGGCTTCCATAACAATTTTTCAAAGGCTGTGAGTAAAAAAGAGATCCAAAAACTTGGAGAGACCTTCTGGTATGTGAGTTGACAGGGAGATGCAAAAGAAAGGGAAGTGGCAAATATTATATCTCCTACATCCAGTTCTTTTAGTGGACTATGTTCCCTAGGAACATAGACCAATAGACAGAATGGAATAAATAGATAAATTAATTGATTGATTGATTGATTGATTGATTGAGTCTGAATGAGTTGTAAGTTTAAACTGTGCTGAATGGTTTCATATTTTAAAGAACATAACTCTGGGAAGTTCATCGAATTGGAAAACTGTAGATGCTTGGTTGTACTAAGCCACCTATCCTAAGCTGCCTTTAAATTTAGACTATAACTCTGTATAAAACTTACCTTTTGTGTATGTTTAGGCATTAAAATATGAAACATATCTGGACAACTCTTTAGTCAGATTCCTCTTGGCCCGAGCATTAGGAAATATTCGAATAGCACACTACCTATATTGGTAAGAAGGTTTATATTGTTTTTTTTATCATCTTTCAATAATGTTTATATTTCTAAGAATAAGTGAATAGCTGATGTGAGAACTTAAAAAATGAGGAAGATTCATAGGCCAGAAAGATATATGCTGCTGTTGCTGCAAATAGAAATTAATTAGGGATTCTGAAAAGCCTGTTTGTATTCTTTCTGAAGTTCTGGGTTGCCTTCTTCCATTCCAAAGCATCAGTACCACATAGTGCATCAGTCTCTCTCAAACTGAATTCAGACCACATGTTTGTGTCCTAAGCAAGATTATGCTTTATACAGAAACAAAAAATTAAGTGATCTTAACATAATGTAAACATAATATTGTAAATGCAGTGAAGGTGCTATATAAATTAATGACAGTAAAAGAATGGTTTCAGATGTTACTGTCCTCTCTCTTTCTCTCTCCACACATTCTCTAGTGATCCATAGCATGAATCTTCTCTAGAAGCTGAACAGTTTTTACTTTGTTTTATTTTATATACATATATATATATTACTTCTTTTAAAAAAATCAAATCAGTGTACAATAAAAACCAGGAATTAAAACAGTCCACTTTCAGACCATCAACCTCTTGGTTAGTAGGAAAAAAAATCAAATTCTGAGTGCAATCTGCTATGTGTGCTGACCCAGGAACAAGTTGAGGAGCCATGAAGTCCTGAGCATCCCCAACTACAGTAGTTCTGGGTTTGGACACAAAGAAAAGATACTTTGAATATGTAGCTTCCTGGTGTATCTGCACATGCAGATTACTCATGTCCATCATAAACCAAGATTCATGTCTTCTTGGGACCTCTAAATGTGAGCACTGCCTTCATTGGGGCTTATTCCCTAAATCAAAGGTTATTTCTACCGTTTGTCTCCTTCCACTGTCTGGGTTGTTGATCAACCTGGTGTTTTGTAGTACTTTAAGTCCAACTTATTACAGGAGGGCCAGCGGTTAAGGTATTGGATTAGGAGAGGGGAAATCCAGCTCCTGGTTTACCGTCAGCCACAGACATTCGCTGGGTGACTTTGGGCAGGTTGCGCTCTCTCTCAGCCGAACCTACCTCACAGGTTTGTTGTTGTGGGGACAAATAGGAAGAGGGCACATTATAAACCCTGTCTTGAGCTCCTGTACAAAGGCAGGATATGAATCAAACACCTACGTGTGAAGGAAACCATTCTAACGTTATATAATATTCTAGGTTACTAAAGGATACCTTGCATGATGCCAAACATGGTATAAGGTATGAGCATATCCTTGGTGCCTTCCTTTCCATCTGTGGCAAAAGTCTGAGAGAAGAGCTGGAAAAGCAGTCAAGGCTTGTGCAGATCTTAGGAATGGTTGCCGAAAAAGTAAAGCAGACAAGCGGATCAGCCAGACAGGTTGGTGAAGCGGTCAAGTTATGTATGTATGTGAATGAAAACACAGTTACATTTATTAATGATGCAGTCATATTTCAGAGGTAAAATCAGCCAGAGTGAGGTTATTAGGTTACTTCTGCATCTTTGACAAAATACTGTGCCTTGTAATATGTACTGAAATGTATAACCCAAAAATACACCCCTTTTTTCTGCTGCTTCACACGCCAGATTATGCTGTAAGAGAACACTGACATAACTTAATGCTGTAATCGTAATGAAAACATTTCTAAAAATTGTGTTTAGTGAAGTTTAACCTTGAATTGCATATTAACAGATGGTTCTGCAAAGTGGAATGGAACGTGTCCAGTCTTTTTTCTTGAAAAACAAATGCCGCTTGCCTCTCAGCCCCAGTCTTGTAGCTAAAGAACTGAATGTAAAGGTATGAGCTGTGTTAGCTACCTAGTTACCTTTTGAGTGTGTAAATGTTAGAAGATTGAGCTTCTCTTTTCTGTGATCTGCAAGCTGCTCAGAGGAAGGTGGGATATAAAATACATGTAAATGTAGTCACAAAATTCCTTTGGTTACCCTTGAAAAAATTTGACCATCTTCACATGGTTTTTTGGGGGAGGGGGCTTACACTGCACTCAGATATTAGGTAAGGTAAAGGTTTTCCCCTGCACAGTCGTGTCCGACTCTGGGGGGCAGTGCTCATCTCCATTTCTTAGCCGAAGAGCCAGCATTGTCCGAAGACGCTTCCGCGTTCATGTGGCCGGCATGACGCGTGTGGAACGCTGTTACCGTCTCACCGAAGTGGAACCTATTTATCTACTTGCATTTTGTATGCTCTCGAATTGCTAGGTTGGCAAGAGCTGGGGCGAGTGTGGGAGCTCACTCCGTCACGTGGGGCTAGGGTCTCGAACCGCCGACCTTCCGATCAACAAGCCTGGCGTCTTAACCACTGAGCCATCATGCCCCTGTCGCACTCAAATATTAGCACATAGCAAATAAAAATACTCATAAGCAGCTTTGCACAACTCCTTTTTAAATGTACTGTAGTTTTAACCCAGAAATTGTTCTGGTTTTGATGAGGATGATTTCTTGGAGATCTCCCAGGCAGGATCTCACCAGCGCCTGGGCAATTCATGTTGAACAAAGCCTACCACCAGATCTCCAACCAGTGGAGGGGACTAGGACTGTAAAGGGCAATTTCCCCCTCCTCTCCTGGGGTATCCAGTAAGAAAAAAATATCTGGCCTCTAGCTTTGAGCAGGCAAGGACAACTGTACAAGAATAACTATGAACTACACTAGGCTATCCTACTCAGTCAGATGAAATCTCCTTGTGTCCTGCAGAGAGAGAGGCTTGCTCAGAGCTAGATGGCTGTACATAAGAGACAGAGCAGTCTTCTTAAAGGAGCAGTACATTTCAAAAGCTCAGAGCATGTTTAAACAAACCAACTTTCTCCCCAGCCTTGCAAAATGCCTACAGGAACAGCTGTTTCTGCAAAAGTCTCCTATAGCAGTTCCTCTCACCACTCTTCCTGTGATCCTCCTTCCTCAGGTCAGGTCCAGTCCATTTCTCTTCTTCCCTCTTCAAGTTTCAGTTGTCTCCCAGCCATTTCACTGGGCATTTCATTTCCTCGCTGGTGAAACTGGCAGCCTCTGTCCTTCCCCAGCGTCTGAGTTGCCCGCCATTACTCCCGAATCCTTTGCACTCACCCAGCTGTGTCACTTCCCTTGTTAGCTGCAGGGAGTGGAATCCCAGCTGGGCAAAGGGCTGCAGGGAGAAAAGCGGCTGCAGTTTTATTTTTACCTCTTCTTTACTCACAAGTAGTCATTCTGTCTTCCTGATTTAAAGCTTTGTTTCTTCTTCCTTTTATCTCCTCGGGTTCTCCCTTTCCAAGCTGGCTTTTTTCCTAGATATGCCTCTTCTGCTCCTTTCTCTGCCCCCCCCATTCTCCCCCCCCCATGTGTGTCCACCACTTGCTTATTTCTTCTGGCAAACTTTTGCCAATTTGTGCCAACTTGAATTCCTCTATTTCTCAACTTTGTTGCAACCAGCTGGGTTTGTATTATCTTTACAAAGCTTCTCTAAGTAAAAAGAATACAGGACAAACCACATATAATATAGGGGGGGTTGGTTTTTAAATCTGGGCTTAAAACTTTCCTGTTTGACTCTGAGGAATAAGGGTTCTCCTCTGATTGAGGACTTATAGTTTCTACACTCGCCCTGGTGACAGGGTTCCTTGGTTTTTATGTTGTACATTGTTTCCACTTGATTGATTACTTATATATTACTAGTAGGTTTTGTAGGGTCTAATTAATCTATTCTTTTTATTGCAAAGTGCTTACCAGTTTGGAATATCACTATTTAACTTTAGAGCTGCCCGGGCCTTTAGTGTGTCCATTTTGTAATTCTATACATTCTAATTTAATTGTTGTTTATTTCTATTATTATTATTATTATTATTATTATTATTATTATTATTATATGAGAAACTGAGCAAAACTGAACTTAGAACATTGATCATCCCTATTTATAACCCTTTTGGTTTTTATAATATGAACCATGTTTTATATCTTTGACAGGCATGTTCCTATTTCAGTTCTAATGCAGTCCCTCTTAAAATTGCTTTGGTGAACGCAGATCCTTTGGGAGAAGAAATTAATGTAATGTTTAAGGTATATTTTTTGTTTCAACTACAGATATTTCCCTTGCAGTGCTGAAGGCAGTCTTAATCCCATGGGAAAAATTGTTCTGACTCTTTATGGATATAAGGAACGCTCTGGATGCTTCAAGCATTTGTGGGGAGACTTTGCACATGTTAAATGAATGTTTAAGCATTTCTAAACTGGTCTTTTTTGCTAAGAATAATGGTTTCCTTTTAGAGCATATGAGAGGTTTAAAAAGTTTGTGCCAGTAGGTACTATACTGATAAATTCTGTTTTGCAATGAACTGTTGCCCTTATCTCCCAGTACATTTTGCTCTGGATACGTTTTTGCATTTATTTCATAATACCAGAAAAAGAGGATGTTCCTTTTGAATAACTCATGGATTGCTGACTAAATATCATATTAATTACAATTATAAAAGCAAAACTGACAGCTCTGAAGGGAGTAGACTTTACCTAGTCATTTCAGAGGACCAGCATGCTGTTTGAATGCCTAGAATATAAGAAGCATTCTGATAAAGTAACTTTGAGTTATATGTTATTTGCCTTTGAATTATATATTCATTCATGCTTTCTTCAGCTTGTATTGAATATTGTTTCATACATAAAGCTTGAGTTTTTCAATATGATCACTTTCAAATAAACTGTTTTGCAGTACAGGTAGTCCTCAGGTTACAACCACTCGTTCAGCGACCATTCAAAGTTATGATGGTGCTGAACCAGTGGTACTCGCGACCGGTCCTTGAAGTTCTGGCTGTCCCAGCACCCCTGCGTTTACGTGATTACGATTCAGACACTTGATAACTGGCTCACACTTAGGACGTTTGCAGCATCCCGCAGTCACATGATCGCCATTTGCGATCTTCCCTGCTGGCTTCCTACAAGCAGAGTCAATGTCAAAGTTGCTCCTGTAAATTGCTCCTGCTCCCACTGCTTTTTATCCCAAGGAGCCCCACTACAGAGTATGAGATCTGCGTACTCCATGCCGCACCCCCCAGCACCCACCCACCCACCCACCCACCTGCTTGCACTCATGCTAGGCCACAGTACCCATTCTTACTATAAA
Organism: Charina bottae; assembly: GCA_023362775.1. Lineage (NCBI taxonomy): Eukaryota > Metazoa > Chordata > Lepidosauria > Squamata > Charinaidae > Charina > Charina bottae. Next base: position 184,021,610 of record JALMGJ010000001.1, on the reverse strand, counting down.
TTGTGAGGAAATAGGGTATTAGCAGACTTTGATGAAGAAAGGGAATTACTTTCCTGAGACATATAGTCTGCAGGTTGCAAGTTGCTCAGCCTTGGTCTGTTAAGACCTAGTAGAAACCTGATATTATAAAAGATACCCTAAATTAAGTGTCCTAGATCAGTTTCTGCTCTTGTTCTAACATATAAAACAGGCAGAACTGCCCTTCATTGGGCCTGCCTTGATAACATTCCTTCCTCTCATTTGCGACATTGTTTTTTCCTAGGTTGGAGAAGATCTGCGCCAGGATATGTTAGCGTTGCAAATGATAAAAATCATGGATAAGATCTGGTTACAGGAAGGACTGGACTTGAGGATGGTTATGTTCAAGTGCCTTGCAACTGGCAAAGATAGAGGTACAGTTTCGATTTCTTACCCATGTCAGTTAATGTAAATATTTAGTTGATTTGTCTACCACAGTTGGCAGCAGTTAACTGATGGCTGACTTCCAAAAAGCTAGGCAAGGCTGGACCTGCATAGCACTTGAATGGGAGACCATGTGGAATCCCAGACTGCAGACTGGGAAGTGTGAAAAAATGTCTCACCAGGTCACAGTGACAAGACACTTCCATACTGTTGCCCAGAAAACTACAAGCCTATGAAGTCACCGGGAGTTGAGCAAAATTTAAAGGAAACTTTGCTCCACTTTTTTATTGAGTTGATTTAAGAATAAAACAGGATTTGCCTTTTTTGTACATTGACAATCTTTAAACTGAATTTTTGAACTATATTACAATGTAGTATTATATAGTATTTTAAATGCAGAGAACGGGATGTACAATAATCTATATCAGCAAGCAGTTTGGATTTATATAAATCTTTCTTTAAAGGTTTTAAGTTAATTATTTTCATGAAAGAAATACACAGTAATATACATTATGGATTTTTGATACTAAGTCGGTTTTGCTGATTGATTTAAAGGAATGGTAGAACTTGTTCCAGCTTCAGACACTCTTAGGAAAATTCAAGTGGAGTATGGAGTTACAGGGTCCTTTAAAGATAAGCCCCTTGCAGAATGGCTAAGAAAATACAACTCTACAGAAGAGGAATATGAAAAGGTAAATTCCATACCATTTCCAAATAGGAACTTATAATATGAGACTGATAGTAGTAGTTTCTTATCTGATGCTGTGGAAAGCTAATTCTACTTGGGACTCATTCATGTGTCACATTTAACAACAGTTAAATACAGGGCAGTGCTACCTCAAGTAGGTTAGTTTAATGCTAAACTGGCATGCTATAATCCTAGGTTACACTCTTTGAGACAGCTGGAAGTAGTGGGAATCTTGCATTTAAATGACATGCTTAAGGCTTGGCAAATCACAGATGTATGATTTAAAAACCTTGCCTCTCCACTTGCTTGGAAAACTAGCTGTTAAAGTTTTCCTTGCCTAAGCCATTTTCCCCTTTTCATCTCTTCAAACTAGGGTTTATAAAGTCAGGCAATGGTGGTTTCTTATTAATGATCTTTTCCGAAGAACTGATATATAATCATAATTTTGAAACACACTAAATTATATTGTTCTTCAAACAAACATAATGGATGCTCCTGCTACTGATTTCTGAATACTAAACCAAGGTGCTCTTCAGATTATATAATGAAAATATATTTAATTTTTTGATTCAGTAGAATGGCCAACATTAAAAAATTTAGCTCAACAAATGGGATTCGGAAAAAAAATTTCAACATATTATTACAAAATTATATGCAGAGAATAAAGCTTCAGTATTAGTTAATGATGGAAAAACAGAACAATTCAACCTAAGCCAAGGAACAAGACAAGGTTGCCCTTTATCTCCAATTTTATTTATATTAGTGATAGAATTATTAGCGAATGCGATAAGGAAAGATAAAGATATAGAAGGAATAGGACAAGGAGAAAAAGGTAAAGATTAGCTTGTTTGCGGATGATACTATGTTAACTATAGTAGAACCATTAGAAGCTTTAAGTAACATTCAGAAACATTTGGAAGATTTTGAAGAAGTAACAGGTCTGAAAATAAATTGGAACAAGTCTGAGATGATGTTAATCAATAACAGTAGAGGGGAAATAGAAGAAATTAAAAAGAAATATAAGATTAAAGTTACAGAGAGCTTTAAATATTTGGGGATAAATATAGCTAAAAATTTACAGGATATAAAAACTGAATTTTGATAAGTTGAAGGAAGAAATAAAAGAAAAAATATTTGGATATTAAAAAATGAAATTGTCATGGTTTGGGAGAGTAGCACTATGTAAAATGAAGATGTTACCTAAAATATTTTTTTATTTTGGATGCTACCAATAGAATTATCACAGGAGGAGTTAAAACAATGGCAAAATATTATAAATAATTTTTGTAATGGAGATAAAAAATGAAGGATAAATAAAAAATTATGGTACGCATCCCAGAAAGGAGGATTAGGTATTCCAAATATTAATATGTATTATATAGCTAATCAAATGAGATATGTTCCTAATATGATAAATGGATTAGAAAAATTGATTTGGGCTGAAATGGAATTAGGGGAGATAAGAGATAAGGATTGTTTTCTTTTTATACAAAACAAAAAGTGTTTTAGTGAAATAAAAAACCCAATAAGTAATGTTACTTTACAGATTTGGCATAAAAATAAAAATATATTTAGTCCAGGAAATCACCACTGACTCGAATTGTAGAATTAGAAAAATTCCCAGAGAATCTTAAGGCAGGACTAATAAAAGATATGGAACGAGCTGGAGTATTAAGATTGAAATATTGGTTAAGTAAAGTTTCTAGTAGAGAAGATATAAAGGAAATATTTAAACAGATTACAATACCTTGGTATAATGTATTGCAATTGGAGTCATGGAGTAAGAGTTGGGTAAAACAATATGGGAAATGTAGACAATTAACAAAATTTGAGGAATTACTTATTTATTTATTTATTTATTTATCGTATTTATATCCCGCCCATCTCCCCCACAAGGAGGGACCCTTAATAATACAGTTAAACAGAATGGTACAGACAAAGTAATAAAAGGGTTAATAAGTAAAATTTATAAAATAATGATAGAATGTAATTCAGCACAAGGAATGAGTTGGGAGAGTGATTTAGGTATTAATATTACAGAAGAGGAATGGTCAAAGATTTGGACACAAAGAATTATGAAAAATATGTCTGAATTGAAGAAAATTGCTATAAGACAGTTTGGAAATGGTATATGACTCCAATAATGTTAAGCCACTATAATAAAAATAATATAATAAATTGTTGGAGGTGTAAAAAAGAAATTGGGACTTACTTACATTTATGGTGGGAATGTGAAAAGATTAAAAAAAATATGGGAAAAGGTTTTCTCTGAGATCAACGAAATACTATCAATTTGCAAATAAGTCCAAAAATAGCATTATTGTTAAATTTCGGAAATATAAAATTAGAGTGGCAAAAGAAAGAGATGATAGTAATTCTTGTTACTGCCCTAAGATTAATAATAGTTAAAAAATGGAAAATGAATTATGAGTATGAGCTTGAAGATTGGTTTAAAGAGGTATGGAATATTGCTATTAATGACAAATTGACTTGTGAACTAAAATATAGAAAGGGTTTGGTGAAAAGGAATGATTTTGATGTTATATGGGGTGAATTTCTGGAATATGTCTTTGTTAAAGGGAAAGGAGTAAAACCAGATCAATATATATTATCTTTTTGGAGAAGAGGGCTTATTAAGAATCAGTAATAGTAAAAATGTATGATAATAAAAAGTAAAGAGATAAGGAGAGTTAAAGTCCCACGGGTGATGAGTGCACGTAGAGGATAAGTTTATAAAGTTATATGTGTTATGTTTGGGTTGTTTGATTTTCTTTTGTTATTATTGATTGTGGGTTTTGTTGTTGTATTTTCAAAATAAAAATTATTAAACAAAAAAAAAGAAAATATATTTAATTTTGCCTATCTTAGGCTTCTGAAAACTTCATCTATTCCTGTGCTGGATGTTGTGTGGCCACCTATGTCCTAGGCATCTGCGATCGCCACAATGATAACATAATGCTTCGAAGTACGGGACATATGTTCCATATTGATTTTGGAAAATTCTTGGGCCATGCACAGATGTTTGGAAGCTTTAAGAGGTATGAAACTTTGAGGAAATTAAAATGTTCCATTACAGTAATTTGAAAACATGGCTGATTTTGCAGTTATAATGTCCTGTGTTGAAAAATCTAATGGCTGTAATGTTTGCCATACTGTGTTGACTGTGCTTCCAACACACTGAAGGTGTCAGTCATGGGATACTGATTTTTCAGTTATGAAATATTTTCATGGAAGTGGCAGAGAAATGAGATGTTTGTATAATGTTAACCGCTGTTTTTACGGCTATTTTCTTAATGTGATCTGCAATTTTGGTGCTTTGTTTTAAAATGGGGGCTTCTTTTCTGAAGCATTCCTAGTCAATTGGGAATCATAGTATTAAACTATCAAAGCCAGATTTGCTATGTAACAATGATATAAATTTATAGCAGTGCTTCCTGCCAGCAGTTTGAACAAGCAAGTATTTTTGTCCCACTTCACAAGCTATAAGAAATTCCCTGAACTGGGGTGGGGTATAGGTTTTTCATGAAATATAACTCTCTTCAGCCAAGTCTTGTTTAGAACATGTCGGTGAAATTGCAACATCCGAAGTATCAAATAATTCACGTGTTACTTGGATACGTCTTAAAAATTTCTGTTCATTGAGACTGACCTGTACAGTATTTGCTGTTGATTTTCATATGTGTGCAGAAACAAGTTATGCATTTTACCTTAGCAGTTCAGTTTCAGAATTTCTGAATCAAAAAAATGTCACCGTAGGCTACGTGCAGGATGGATTATTTAAAACAAATTCTTATTTTCTCTTCCTTGAAAGGGATCGGGCTCCTTTTGTGCTGACTTCAGACATGGCCTACGTTATCAATGGTGGTGAAAAGCCCACTATTCGTTTCCAGTTGTTTGTTGATCTCTGCTGCCAGGCTTATAATCTAATCAGGAAAAAAGCCAACCTCTTCCTTAATCTGCTGTCACTGGTAATACTTCTGTGTGTCATTGATGTTAACAAAATATGCTATGTTTTAGAACAAAGAACATTTAAACACAACTATGTTCATACATAATTCCAAGTTAAAGTTCTGTCACATTTACAGTATGCATAAACCTGGAAACCCTTTTTAAAATAGAGAAATGATTTCTGTACAAGTAACTAATGCATGTTTTCCACTGAACGATCTGCTGTACCTGTTCACTTTATAGATGCTGTCTTCCGGCTTGCCAGAACTTTCCGGAGACCAAGATCTCAAATATGTCCAGGATGCTCTTCAGCCCCAAACTACTGATGCCGAGGCTACCATTTTCTTTACAAGGTACCACACACATAATTGTAAAATCTTGTTGCTTGCATTCGCCTCTTGGTTGCAGCTAAGGCTAGAGCCTCAATGGACTCCCACAAAGAGAGGCTGTACCTACTTCTCCTTATCTCTGTGCACCCTTAATGTCTGGTTTTGACATTGGGGTGCACTGTGGAGAGAAGGAAATGTCCCCTTTCCTATCTTGCCCATGAGCTGCACTGGCTCCAGGTAGGTTTCTGGGCGCAACCCCAGGTGCAAGTTATCACCAATAAAGCCCTTCATTGCACAGGGCTGGGGGGGGGGGTTGCAGGACTGCCTACCTCTAGTTAGTGCTGCCCATCCCAAGAGGATGCATAGGGTGGGCATGCTCCAGGTCCCTTCTTTCAAGCAGCGGCATCTGATGGGCCTTAAGAAAGGTGCCTTCCCTGTTGCTGTGCCTTCCCTTTCGAATGAGCCTTCCCACCCCCCTGAGGTGCAGGTGGCCCCGACCTATTAGTCGTCTTGGAGCCATGAAAACCTGACTCTTCTGTGCCCTGGGGCAGGACAGTAGTTGAACTTGTTCTGTTGGGAGAGGGAGTGTCAGGGAGATAACGGGCAGAGATGGAGGGGGCTCCCTCCAGGAAGGGAAACGCATGCGTAGTACTGAGACTCTATGTTTCCCTCCCAAGAGGCTCAAGAAAGTCCCGCCCTAGATTGAGGACTCTATCTCTTGGGCAGTGCCAAGTTGTGTCAGTTTAGCTGGATTCTGTTTAGGGGTTAGGATAAATAAACATCAGAGCTTTGATCTAAAGTCTCAGCGTGTTTTTCCTGCATCCGTAGTCAGGACAGGGAGCATCTGTTGCATTCAGCCTCGGCTATGTGTGTAATGGTTTTGTTTTTATCTTGGTTTTAGATTGGTGGAGTTCTGATTGTTTGGGTTTTAAATTGGTACACTGCCCAGAGTTAAAAGTTTGGCAGCCTTATAAATTCTGTAGATATACAAACAAATAAAATGTCAGTGTAAATGGCTTTTGCTAATGAAAGGATATAAAGGTAGTCCTCATTTAACGTCCACTCATTCAGCAACCGTTCAAAGTTACGATGGCACTGAATGAGGGGGGCTTATGACAGGTCCTCGTAGTTGTGGCCATTGCAGCATCCCCATGGTCACATGATCGCGATTCAGGCGCTTGGCGACTGGCTCACAATTACGCCGTTGCAGCGTCCTGCAGTCACGTGATCGCCATTTGTGACCTTCACTGCCAGATTCCGACAAGCAAAGTCAATGGGGAAGCCGGCAGGAGGTCACAAATGGCGATCATGTGACTGCAAGATGCTGCAACCACGCAGGATTTGCCTTAGCAGCAGCAACTGGGACTGCCGGAACTTAGCGATGGAGTTCCCGGTCCCAATTACCATCGGCAAGCAAGGACTACCTGTAGTCAGCTTCTAGCCTATGTTCATTATATCACACATAACATTTTTAAAATAATAATTTCTATGAAACTTTTGATAAAGCATTACATTATCTGTATATTGTTACTAAATTTAAAAGCTTTGGGAGAAGGAAATAAGATTCTGATGAAGTTAATGTTTGGAGATCATGGTAGAATAGCATTTTTCCTATTAAGTTGCTTTAAATTCCATAGGATTTATTAAGTAAACAGGCTTAGCCATCTGTTAAATATAGCAACTGTTTACTATAACTTTTATAATTTGTAAATGAAGATTGTCATAAAAACTATTATTAGCAAGCTGTAACTTCATTAGCAACATGGCCTACTTCTTTAACTTTGAATATATGTATCTTTGCAGTTTTAATAATCTTAGCCATAATTCAAAGAATGTGCAGCTAGATTTGTGCCCTAATGGCTCTTTGAAGCTGGTTTTCCAGCAGTCCCTTTCCATCAGCAAAAAGCTGAAATGCAGGGGAATTTGAAAAACAGATTGTAATATGTTGTGGAGTTTGCATTTCCAAGAAGAAAACTTAGGAATTATTCTACAGATGCGTAGTCCTGTGAGATTGGCAATAATGAAACTAATAGCTCTACCATCTTCTTTTTCTGTTTTATATCAGGAATATTAATTTTAAATTTTTCTACTGTGGTTAATGTACTAAGAATTTGAACTGTTCTTATTACAATGAAAATTGTAAATGTAAGAAACCAAAATATATTGGCACACATAGTATATAAAACTGATATGCTTTGTTTATTTTTAGGCTGATTGAATCAAGTTTGGGAAGTGTTGCCACAAAGTTCAACTTTTTTATTCACAACCTTGCTCAGCTGCGTTTCTCAGGGCTGCCTTCTAATGATGAGCCAATCCTCTCTTTTTCACCCAAAACATACTCACTCAAACAAGATGGTCGTATCAAAGAAGCATCTGTTTTTACATACCATAAAAGATACAACCCAGATAAATATTATGTAAGTCTATGAATTATATTTTGGTTGAGCATGATTTCTATAGCTTCCTCCATTCGCTTTAACCAACATCTTTTCACACGTATCTCATTATAACAGGAATTTCAGGTTCTGTTATTTTTCATTTGAGTGCAATTTGTTGAGGCATGAGCCAAACCATATTGAATGCAATAATATCAATGAAGGAACATCTGCTTTAATGGAAGTTCCAATGATTAATGATATTTAATACATAGGGAAGTCTTGGAAATGAGTGGGGAAGTTTAGTATTTTTGTACTGTACACAACTTGTTGAATAAAAGTGAAGCTATCTAGGTCTATAAGGTAAGGGTCTCTCATATTTACACCATCTGTATATTATGTTGAAAGCAGTCACCAGGTTTACACATAATATAGGGCCCAGAAATATTACTTACCACTTAAAAAAAAGAAAGATTTGAACAGAGAAGCAATGTTTACTGTCTTTCTACTATAATTAATCAGGAAAATCTTCTCACCCTGCGTTTTGCTTTATTTCTGTTCCTCTGAGAGCGGATGAAACTCTGGGAGAGGTCATCCACTGGTTTAGGATGAGGAGTCCATTGATGTTATTCATACACTTCTACCACAAGCCAGACTGTAGATGCTATGTGAACCCTTTCCTAATATTTCGAATCTATGAAGCTCTGGATGGGCTAGGTTGAATCCCAGCAAAATGGACTTTTTTTAATTTAATTTATTTTCTATCCCGCCTTTATTATCTTTATAAATAACTCAAGGCGGTGAACATACCTAATACTCCTTCCTCCTCCTGTTTTTCCCACAACAACAACCTGTGAGGTGAGTTGGGCTGAAAGAGAGTGACTGGCCCAAGGTCACCCAGCCGGCTCTCATGCCTAAGGCGGGACTAGAACTCTCAGTCTCCTGGTTTCCCATTGGCTCCTTCCTAGGGCTGAGAGACAGGGATTGGCCCAAGGTCACCCAGCTGGCTTTCATGCCTAAGGTGGGACTTGAACTCACAGACTCCTGGTTTCTAGCCCAGCACCTTAACCATGAGACCAAACTGGCTCTCTTTCTATTTGTCCAAAAACACCTTGACTCATCAATGGCCCCAGTGTTCTTACAGCTCTGGACTGGATCACCCTCCCTTTCAAGGTCTCTAAAGTGGGTGTTCTCCTGAACTCATAGCTCCTGGTAGAACAGCAAGTGGAAGTTGTAGTCAAGAAGATATTTGCCCAGCTGGGGCAGGTATCCCATTTGTGGCCCTGTTTGAACTGTGACAGTGATTCACGCCCTCATTGCCATGTTGTTCTTGACTACTGTAACATGCTCTATGTATTACAGACTATCTTTTAAGATGACCCAGAAACTGTAGTTGGTGCAAAATATGGCAGCCAGGATGTTAGGTGGTTTGGCTCCCGGTCATCTTAGGGACTGTCTCCTCCATGTGGAATCTGCCTAGCCTAAAGGCTGTCCTTCATGGTAGCCCCCTTGTGGCCCCTCTTGGAGGTGCACCAGGCACTTTCCAGCTATCAAAATGGTTCTGTTTCAGGGGGGTTTGGTGACTCAGTTGTGAGGTTGGAGTGGAAAAAATATATGTAGTTGCAACACGAAATATTGAAATAATTGTGTTCAAAGCTTACATATCTTAAGGCCATGATATTCTCATAATATGTCAACCCAGCCCTTGGTTCAAGGCAAAGCAAAGGGTGAGGACCTAGCTACTGACATTGCTTTTTTTCATTAGATGATTGGAAATAAATGTAAGGGGTAGCATTTTCAAGTCTGGTCATCTCCCCCCCCCCCGTCCCCCCCAAAATTCTGGGAGTTGAAATCCTACCACATCTGCAGAGGTTTGGAAAGTTTGTAGTAGAGAATTACCGCAGTTAAACTTTTTAATAGGCAATGAAGTGTTTGTTTTTTTATTTGGCAGATCTATGTGGTCAGAGTTTTGAGAGAGGGGCAGACTGAACCCACATTCATTTTTCGTACATTTGATGAGTTCCAGGAGTTCCACAACAAGCTTGGTATCCTATTTCCTCTTTGGAAATTACCAGGGTATGTGTCAAAATTTTCTGCTTGGGGAGGTTTTTTTTTAACATATATAAGACTTTTACCTATTTAGAGTTTTAAGATTGGAACATTGCACACTGGAGTACTTTCTTTAGGAGGTAAATAAAAAAGGCACCCAATTTTGGTGTTACTTCTTCACTTGCTCCGTTTATATATCAGCTGGATCTACATGAAGCCCTGATAACATTCAAAGATACAGGTAGTCTTTAGGTTAGGACCACTCGTTCAGTGACCGTTCAAAGTTACGATGGTGCTGAAAGAGGGGGACTTATGGCCGGTCCTCAGAGTTCTGGCTGTTGCAGCATCCCCGCAGTCACATGATCACAGTCTGGGTGCTCGGTGCCTGGCTCGCAATTACGATGTCAGAGCGAGCCGCAGTCACGTGATTGCAATTTCCAACGCTCCCTGCTGGCTTCCCACAAGCAAAGTCAGGGGAAGCCAGCAGGAGGTCGCAAGTCGTTCCTGCTCCCACCGCTTATTCGTCCGCCCACCGGCGCTCTGCGGCACCTGCACACCCACCCACCTGTAGCCCCCGTGCACCCACCCACGCTCCATAGTGCCTGCCCACGGTACCTGCACACCCGCCCACGCTCTGTAGCGCCTGCCTGCGGCACTCATTTGCCCACCCGCAGTTCTTACCTGCCAGCCTCTTCCCATGTCACAGTCACATGAGGTCCTCACTTAACCACCTATGCGCTTCTGGGGTTAAGACAGCAACGGGGACTGCCAGGATTGCTATTGCTAAGTGATACGGTCACGTGACATCGCACTTTACGACTGCATCACTTAGCGATGGAAATCCCAGTTTCAACTGCTGTTATACCTGAGGACGACCTGTATGCAAACTTTCAGAAAAACTGAGAGGGTTTGCATACTTTTCATCTCATCATATATGCCTGTCTTATAATACTGCTATATGGTTTACTAAAGCTGTCTACATTTGTAACTGATGTTTGATATCCAATATCACTAAATAAAACTTTTTTGATTCAGCCAAAAAAAAGATGAATCCATTGAATGTTCCTATGTTCCAACAATAAATTTCTTCTTTGTATGATCACAGTCTTTTACACTTGCGAACTGTAAGCATAGAACCATATATTTAAAAAGCAAATGTTCATCCGCTTAGCAGTAGTACTTTCTGTGATCTAGGCCTGACTTTATAGGGATTTTTGCAAGTAAAATATAAAAGTAACCCTTTTCAAAACATGCTTTCCTGAATATGTGGCATCAATAAATTCATTTCCAGAAGCTCTTTGGTGTATAATGCTTTGCTGTAAACTACTTTTCAAGGAAAACATTGGAAAAGGATAAAACTGTAATTCACAAGTTTGTTTCACAAAAAGAATGATGCTTTCTGAAACAAACGTTCTTAGGCCTGATCATAAATCAATTCCAGTCTGGAAATGGCTAGAACAATTGCTTGATTTTGAGTATGACTATAGACAACTTTATAAAAGTGGGTAGGAAAGAACTGTGACAACTTTTCATGGAATATACAAATTTCTGAAGTATATTACAGTTGTGCAAACTATTAAAAGTTGTGTTTTGCAAAGCACCCATCCTTGAACTGTGGCACCAGCTGCATCCAGGATGTTCTCCAGGTCTTCCCATTTTGGATAGATGTACATATACAGGAAACACTTTCGCTGGGGTTGCCAGAAAAATTGATGTACGTATAAATGCATGTGAAGACATTTATGCCAAGCCTTCCAGAAAAAGTAGCTATTTAGACACTTCATGGAGGAACACTTCATGAAGGAACTTTTTAATGCTTTGCACTGCCCTAGTCTATATGATTGTTTTCATTTTTTTGCCTCAAATAGAAGTAACTATTTACCCCTCTTATTGCAGCTTTCCTAGTAAGATGGTTCTAGGAAGAACTCATGTAAAGGATGTAGCAGCCAAGAGGAAAGTAGAGCTGAATAGCTACATACAAAGTTTAATGAATGCATCAACAGATGTATCAGAGGTAATTCTTGAAAGTAGTCTGCAAAATACATAGATGATTTTGTATACAGTCTGTATGACAGACAGTTCTTATTAACATTTTTATCTTCCCCAATCTAGTGTGATCTGGTTTATACTTTCTTCCATCCTTTACTTCGTGATGAAAAAGCTGAAGGAATTGATGGAATAACTAGGTGTACAGGTAAGAATATAGTTTTACAGTTTAATCAGTACCCTGAACAGCACTATTATTTTTATGAACTCTGAAGTTTCAGCCATGTGGAGTTCCCACAGAATATAAAGTTATACTGTGCAAATTGTGCTAAACTGTGTTGATGTAGGAATGGAACATTCTGGAGAACTCTGGAACATGCTGTTTCCCTCAGGTCCATTTTGAACATTCTCTCAGACCATGTCATTCTGGGGCAGTTTGGCAGTTTCTGGAAGAATTATTACTACATAAGGTGTACCTGTCTCCTGAGAAACCTGTATGCGGGTCAAGAAGCAACAGTTAGAACCGGACATGGAACAACCGACTGGTTCAAAATTGGGAAAGGAGTACGACAAGGCTGTATATTATCACCCTGCTTATTTAACTTATATGCAGAGTACATCATGAGAAATGCCGGGCTGGATGAATCACAAGCCGGAGTTAAGATTGCCCGGAGAAATATCAACAACCTCAGATATGCAGACGATACCACCCTAATGGCAGAAAGTGAAGAAGAACTAAAGAGCCTCTTGATGAGGGTGAAAGGAGAGAGTGCAAAAGCTGGCTTGAAACTCAACATTAAAAAAACCCAGATCATGGCATCTGGTCCCATCACTTCCTGGCAAATAGAAGGGGAAGAAATGGAAGCAGTGACAGATTTTATTTTCTTGGGCTCCAAGATCACCGCAGACGGTGACTGCAGCCATGAAATTAAAAGACGCTTGCTCCTTGGGAGGAAAGCTATGGCAAACCTAGACAGCATATTAAAAAGCAGAGACATCACCTTGCCGACAAAGGTCTGTATAGTTAAAGCTATGGTTTTTCCAGTAGTAATGTATGGCTGTGAGAGTTGGACCATAAGGAAGGCTGAGCGCCGAAGAATTGATGCTTTCGAACTGTGGTGCTGGAGAAGACTCTTGAGAGTCCCTTGGACTGCAAGGAGGTCAAACCAGTCAATCCTAAAGGAAATCAACCCTGACTGCTCATTGGAAGGACAGATGCTGAAGCTGAAGCTCAAATACTTTGGCCACCTAATGCGAAGAGAGGACTCACTGGAAAAGACCCTGATGCTGGGAAAGACTGAAGGCAAAAGGAGAAGGGGACGGCAGAGGGTGAGATGGTTAGATAGCATCACCGATGTAATGAACATGAATTTTAGTAAACTCCGAGAGACAGTGGAGGACAGGAAGGCCTGGCGTGCTATGGTCCATGAGGTCACGAAGAGTCGGACACGACTGAACAACAACAACAACAAAGGTGTAGCAATTTTGTTGTATATAATACAACATCTATTAGCAGAACTTAAACCATTGATGCCACAGATTTCCCCTCCCCCAGAACCCTTTACAATTGCCCTCTCTGTCTGTTCTGGAGGATTTGTGGATCATGAGAGACAAGGGAATCAGCAAGGGGAACACACCCTTTTTACTAACAGAAGCAACTTGCATGGTATCGCTTAAAATGGAATCATACTTTGTTTCTATTACGGAAAATGAAATGTTTACTTTTTTTTTTAGATGTAGGCCCTTCAAGTCCTACCTCAGGCAAAGTAGGAGGAGAGGTTAAGTTGTCCGTCTCCTATAGAAACAAGACTCTGTTTATCATGGTGATGCACATTAAAGATTTGGTAAGTATATAAATGTGTTTAAATATAAATATTAATTAATTAAATTAATTAATTAAATATTCCTTTTTCCAAAAGGAAGATGAATATCTCTGGGGGCTACGACCTAAAATCAGGCTCAAGTGATATGGTGAGGACTATGCTCCAAAAAATAGTGAGGAAATTAAATATTAAAATCAAATAAAAACTAAATATAGCAAAATCATTACCTCTATTTTATTAAAATTAAATATAATTAATATTGTTACTCTCCAGTCAGGTATTTAATACTTTTTCCTTCTGTCATATTAAAAATTACAATTGGTAGCAACTTTGGAGCGCTAAACCAAAACTTTCAGGGACAACATGCAGCCCTGAGGCTTTGGGGTCATGTACCTCTTTTCTTAAGGAATCCAGAGGATTGTACAAAATAATAGTGATAAAACAAACAACAATATAATTTATTTGATTGTTTAAAAGATTTGTATGGCCACCTATCTTAAAACAACTCTGGGCGGTTCACAACAACAATAAAACTGTAAAAACCGTAAAAACCATATAACAAAAACTAAAAACCCGGTGCCTCAATCAACCTGCCAGGGTGCTCAAACAACCCTCTGCAGGCTGCGCCACTCTACCCCAGTGGCTGGGTAAAAAGCCAGGTTTTAATGGCCTCCCGGAAGGCAAAGAGGGTGAGGACCTGCCGGATTGCCAGGGGGAAGGTGTTCCATAAGGTATGGCAGCCACAGAAAAGGCACGCTTCCTAGGTCCCACTCGATGGCAGTATTTCAGATACCCAATATTTGATCTAGTGAGATGGGCAGATACCCTCAGGGAGAGGCAGTCCCACAAATAGCCTGGTCCCGTGCCAGTATAAAAGTAAGGTATAATTCTTCCATAAACACTAAGTCATAAACACATTTGAAGTATCTGGTAAAACTTTGGTCTTAAGTGATTTGGAGCTTTTATCCATTTTTTTAAGGAATTATAAACTACTGCAGTCAGCCTGGAGAAGTCTGTCTATGTGGTCGCTAAGACTTGATGACGCATAATCAAAACAATTGCAGACTTTAAGCATTCTCTTTGCTCTCTTTGAATATGGTGGTTCCTGTTTTTATTTTTTTTAAAACAAGTTTGTTCTTGTTCTCAGGTTACCGATGATGGTGCAGATCCAAATCCATATGTGAAGACGTATTTGCTTCCAGACATGCATAAAACATCTAAACGGAAAACCAAAATATCACGGAAAACTAGAAATCCAACGTTCAATGAAATGGTAAGTTGAAATAGTTGGGTAGCTTTTCAAAGCGAATGTAGCGTAGAAATCATCCAGTAAGGACCGTTCAAAGCTATGATGGTGCTGAAAGAAGGGACTTATGACCGGTCCTCGAAGTTCTGCCTGTTGCAACGCCCCCGCGATCATGTGAACAAAATTCGCGACCACTCGGGGCGACCCGCATTTATGACTGCCTTTTGGCCACCCGCCTACCTGCTGCCGCCAGCTGCCCCTGCCGCCCAGCCCTGCCTGCCTCTGCTGCACTATGTGCCATTACTGTACCGGCCGGGGCCTTCTTTGTGTCTCCTTCTTTCACACCGGTGTCACTGGGGCCAGGGCCTCCGTTCGCACGCCAGCCAGGGCCACCTTTTGCGAAAGCTGGGCCTGGATGGAAGGTACAGTAGTGGCATGTGGGGGGGAGATAGGTGGGTGGGGGGAGTTCAAGAGGAGGCAGCCCCTTACCTTACAGAGGCTCAGGGCTGGAAGGTACCAAGCGGGGAATGTCTTGGATCGGGGTGGGTCCTCGACTAACAACCGGTGGGATTTGGTTAACGATGGCAACAGGGACTGCTGGGATTGCCATCGCTAAGCAAATGCGGTCACATGACATTGTGCTTTACTACC
Source organism: Charina bottae (assembly GCA_023362775.1). Taxonomy (NCBI): domain Eukaryota; kingdom Metazoa; phylum Chordata; class Lepidosauria; order Squamata; family Charinaidae; genus Charina; species Charina bottae. The sequence continues at coordinate 184,006,113 of JALMGJ010000001.1, read as the reverse complement.
ACATTGCTTAGCAACGGGAATTCCAGTCCCAATTGCCGTCGTAACTCAAGGACTACCTGTACTTCCCTTCTCTCAGGGTCCATAACTGTCAGATTGGGATTGCATCAGATGTACCTTAGCTCCCCCAATAGAAATGGGATGTAACCCTTTCCCCGTTCTCTGTAGAAGGGTTCAGGGTAGAATTAGGGAATGTACATTTGGCAATACTCATTTCCCAATCGTTTTCCTTAAGTTGTTTGGATACTTTGTCCCCAATTCACTTCTTCCCAGTTTATCCAGTCTTAAAACCTACCACAAAGTTTAATTCTAACATCAGGAAAAAGCTGCATTCGAGGAGTGGGGGGCCCCATTAGAAATGTCGGGGAGAGTGGGTAGATTGTGTGTCTTTGGTGCAGCATATTGTAGCTGAGTGAGCTACAGAAATATTTAAAATAAAAGATTCCTCTTTCTGTTTTTCTCACCTACCCTTTCCTAACCTTTACTGATATTTTGCAAACTTGTCTTGTCTTGCATGGCTTCTGAATTAGTTTCTTTTTTTAATAGCTTGTGTACAGTGGATATAGCAAAGAAACACTCAAGCAAAGGGAACTTCAGCTAAGTGTACTCAGTGCTGAATCTCTGCGTGAAAACTTTTTCCTGGGTGGTCTCACTCTTCCCTTAAAGGATTTTAACTTAAGCAAGGAGACTGTGAACTGGTACAGGCTTGCTGCTGCACCATACTTGTGAACCTGACCACTTAGAGAGATGAAGATATGAACTAAATACCCCTAACTCCATTTGTCTTTGATCACTTTTCTCTACTTGAAGATAATCCATACACTTTAGCTTGAAGCACTGCAGTATGGTGGATTATAGTTGGACCAGCCTTTGCAAAACTTTACACAAGACTTCTGGCAAGTCATCTGCTTTATGCTTTTACTGCAATAATATCTAAGCATTGATGTATATGAATTGTATAAAGGTAATACTTGTTATTAATGCAGTTCTGAACTATGAACAGATGTACCAAATTCAGTCTGGGGGGTTATCCTGGATTCATTTTAATCCCATTTGAATTTTTTGCCTTTTGGTATATTTCAAAGTTGCTTTATAATTCTGCTCTCAGCACATAGTTCAAAAAAAGAGAGAGATCATGACAAAATTATTGTTCATCTGTTAAAAGGGAGGCCTGAATAGACAGATAAAATTCTGTGTTGCATTTAGCCCTATGAGTCATTAAGCTTCTTAGAGGCCATTATTAGAATGAGTGCCAATAATTGAAATTATACATAATGGTGCCTTATTTTATCGCTCCTTATACCTCATTTCTAATATTTAAAACTTTTACCAGTGCTAAAAGTTAAACATGCTTTTAAAAAAATAATGCTTATGTGGTTCACTGTTTAAATCTTCAACATTTCTCCTTTAAATTTAGGTCCACTTCTTTAGGTCAGATTCATTAAAAAAAATCTTATCAGGTTTATTTTGGCCTTTTTTGTGTTTGTTTGTTTGGATTAAGTAATTTGATGAACTATAAGTGTTATATGGATGCATATGAAAGTGATTTTATACCATGATTTGCTACAAAGCACTTGTATTTCCTTTAGGTAGACATATGGGCTATTCAGCAGTAATTTTGGATTTCAAAATTGAAGTCCCACATTAAAGCACAGTATCTATTAGTATCATATGAATTAAAATTTACATATTATTGAAAAAGGCCAAGTATAAATTGCACTAGATATTGGGTAGTGAAATTGACAGTTACCATTGGAGCTAACCTTTAGATTTTGTTTTCATGAGCGCTAAGGGAATAATCCTCAAAGCATTTTATTTAAATGAAAATTGATTTGCCCTTAGTGAAAATAGTAAAAGATGCTCTGTGTGAGGTATGGTGGATTGTATTTTAAATTCATTGCTTTAATTTTGTATCCAGCTATTTTGTAACACTTGGAGAAGGCTGGATATAATTGCAATTTACTAACTCCAATATTTCTTTAAAAAAAAAGCTGTTGCAGGAATTGCATTAACATTCCACAAAATAGTTATGTTGAAACACAAATACTTTAGAATAAAGATACAGACTGTCTGCTGAATTTAAAGCAAAACAATGGCATGATGAATGGATATACGATAGACAGTGTGACAATCTATTGCCAGGCAATTAAACTAAATTATAATATTAAATAGTTGTTAACTTTGGGTGCTTAAATGTTCATAATCAACTGTAAAATAAAATGTGGGATTCCTCAGTGTTAAAACTGCATTGTAACTAATAAAAGCTACATAACATTTTTAGAAGGGTTTATTAGTTATAATATGTTAAGTATGTAAGTTGTAAGCTGTGTAGTAAATAGAGCAAACTAACTAGATTGTATTTCCTGCTCACTTGATGCTTTTTGAGATGCATTCCATTCCATCAACAAAACCACAAGTCATATAAACACAGGGAAGTAGGCTACTGTTTTTGTGAAACGTTCCATTAGATTAACTGAAAGCAATATATACTGCTTTTTTGCAGTCTGTAACTAGAGCACAATGTATCACAGCACAAATCTAGAGATTAAAAAAAACCCTCTTAACGATGGTGGTTTGCAACTGCAGTTCTTGTCTGGATGTTGGTTAGAAGATATGCTGCACCTTACGGTAGTATTTGCCGTTAGTACATCCTGTGCCTTTGCCCATCACCGTTTCTCAAAATAAATCCACAATAACTAAAGCTTTTCAGGTACATTCTTATAAAACTGTTTTTCAATTATAATTAAACATGCAAAGGAGCAACATTAATTTTGCATCTCTTTCAAATTATTTATATGTGTGATACACAAACACAACTGTTCCAGTTTGTTTTTAAAAAATCTGTATTAAAGCTGACATACAAAAGGGTTAGAGGGAATAATCAAAACCAGATGTAACACTTTACTAATGGATGTTTTTAAAGTGTGGTCTCGTGGCATTTTTATACTTTGTGAATTAAATTAAATCCTATGCATCAAATGTGGACTGCAGCTAGAAGTCAATTTGTGTCTGTACATTTATTTCGACATTTTGAGGAAAACATCTTACTGTAAGAAAAATGACCTCCATATTTTCTGTACTAAATAATTAGTTATGACTTTGCACTGAAAAATTTTATACTGCCTTTTTATGACCTATAGGTATATATATATATAAAAAAAGCATGAGAGATCTTTGATATTTCTCTATTTTTAAAATTTAAAATGATCCAGAAATGTTAATATCTTGCCTTAAATTTGACTGCTTTTTCCAGGATACAATTAGCTTTTAAACTGAAGAAATATTATTTCTAGAATCTGCAAAATATTATCACTGTGTAATGTGGATTTAATAGGTATGCGTATGTTCATTGATATCAATGGGCTAAAGTCTGAATTAAAGCTTCCACATGTTATGTGGAAAAAATATTAAAGCAATACAATTGCACCATTCTCACAATCCATAGGAACTTAATATTCTTCTCTGCGTTGTGTTCTCAGTACTGTGACAAACAATTTGGCAAAGATTTATAGATAATAAAACGCATTAGAAGCAAATGTGGATGCTTGCCTTCAATTGTCTCTCTCTGTAAGAACCAAATACTTCAGCTGTATTACACTGATAGCTAATAAAGATGTACATTATTTCTATCAACATCCTAACCCCAAAATATTGGGGTTAAATGTGACTCTGTAACTGTTCTACAATTACATTAAATACTATTTAATAAAGAACATTGTGCCTCTTTTTTTTCTAAATCCACCAATTTGTATGTGTGAATCAAGAAACTTAAGGGCAAGAGTTTTAGTCAAACCTTGTTGCATTGAACATTTTTAAGAAAGTTGCTTCAAATGTTAACCATTTCTGTATGTTGCCTCCTTGTTTGTTCTTTCCTTACACCAGGGCTTTCCAGTTTTCCCGCGGCGACACACCAACAGCCGTTGGTGTGTCGCCGCGGGAAAAACCGGAAGTGCCGCCGTTGCGCTAGTGTGCAAAAACCCGGAAGCGCTCGCTGCTGCCGCTTTCAAGTTTTTGCGCGCCGCCGTTGGTGTGTCGCCGCGGGAAAACCCGGAAGCGCCGATGATGATCAGCGCTTCCGGGTTGTGTGGTGACACACCAGACTGTGTGGCGACACACTTTTGTGTTGCGACACACAGTTTGGAAAGCTCTGCCTTACACTAAATCTGCAATCTGTGGGCCTATTATCCTTGCACTGCTCAGTGATAGAGCATATATTCTAAGTGAAATACTTGGGTACTCCAAAAAGACTCTAAATGATTTTGAGAATTACTGCCAATCACTGCAATCTCTAGCATGTTTTCCTACCTTTATAAATATTTTACCTAAGAAGCTCTAAAAGGAAAGTTGGTAAAGGAAAATGTACCAGCCTACCATACCAACTTTATTTCCAGTAATTCCTGTGGACCTTTTTAAGCTTTCTTAAAAAGTAAAAATGTAGGGTTGCTTCCGTGTATTATTTGAAAGTTTTTCTGCCTATGCAGAGAAAACTGAAGAATGGTAGGGAGCATTTTTCAGTGCTGCTCCTTCCCCTCATTGCAGCTACTGTATTTTGTTGGAGTGTCCATGATATATCCCCCTAAACCACAGGTTCCTAATCTTTTTGCCATCACACCTCCTTTAGTGTAGTCTTAATGTGCATAAAAGGTAAAGGTTCCCCCTGCACATTTGTGCAGTCGTGTCCAACTCTAGGGGCCGGTGCTCATCTCCGTTTCTTAGCCGAAGAGCAGCGCTGTCCGAAGACGCTTCTGTGGTCATGTGGCCGGCATGACGCGCGCGGAATGCTGTTACTATCCACTTAATGTGCATGCCTCCCCTAAAGATCCAAACACCAAAATGAACACAAATGAACAATTAAACAAATACAATGCAACTTTGGGAAAGGTGGATTTATTTTAACAACTAAAAGGTTTGTCACACCTCCCCTGGACTCTGTCTGCACCTCCCCAAGAAAAGTACACCTCACAGTGGGGAAACTCTGCCCTAAAGGATTTGTTGGAGTGTATTTGATCCTAAAGGATTTGATCCTAGCTTACACCACACCCCCTAAGAGGCTTTATCAATTATCATGATGTCATATTTTAGAGAAAACAAATGGCCAGCTACTGCTGTTCATTGCAACATCACACCTCTACACTCTACACAAAATAGTAAAGTTCAGAATCTGATTTATAGATTATATCTGAAGATCCAATCTTGGGACATGCGTATAGCCATTATATATGGTAATTAGCCACACGATGGCTGAAAAGCGAGTTCAGAGGCCATGGCGGGCGAGTCGATGAGCCTCCTCTTATGTGCACTGACGCTGAAAAGCCAAAAGGCGTGATAAGAAATGCCCGTCCAAACATATTTTGGGTTGCAGCACAAGTGAAATTGCATTGATTTAATTAGATTTATATGCCGCCCATCTTCCCGCTTCTGCCACACACACACTCCTCCCCTCCATCTCCATGGAATCAGTTGAATGAATGAATGAATCCGAGCCGGACCCAATTGGCCCTCCAGCTGTATGGAACTATGTCCCACCCCGCTCCCGCAACTAGAAAGACTGAGAGAAAGGAATGCTGGGAGATGTAGTTCATCAACAGGCGGAAGACCCACTCTGAATAGCAGCCATCTTGCTTCTCCTAGCACAAACCAGGGGATGCACATAAAACAGGAAGTCTAATGGGTGGGACGTCATTTCCGGCGGAAAGAAAGGTTGACTGCACGGCTGCCTCACTTGCCTCTTTCTTTTCGGCGCCATCATGGGTCGTATGCACGCTCCCGGGTGAGTCGGCCAAGGCCGAGGCTTGGGGATCCGAGGCAGGCTTGCGGGAATGGTCGTGATGTCCGCTGCTCGCAACTTTGCGGTCTGTTTCAGGAGCGTTTCCTTCGCTCCTGTCGTGGGGGGCGGCCCTTTCTTAGAGGCCGACTTCGTTGAGAGCTGCGGGACCGGCGGCTTTCTCAGTAATCCAGTCGATTCTCAGATGAGAGGCGGGTTGTCGGGACGCCATGTAGTGCTCGCTTACTGCGTGCCTTGTTTTCAGTGGACCATCCGGACATCTCTTGCAAAAGCCTCGGGAAGTGCCGCTTTTGGGGGATGGGGGGAAAAAGCATGAAATTTGGAGGCGGCAGCAGGTCTTGGACTACCTGTACTCATGCAATATTTTTATTATATCGCTTGGATAAAATCAAAAGCTATGCAGCTGTTGTAATCCTGGAGATCTGGCTTCTACATTCACTGATAGGGCTGATAATGAACGGTGATAACTCATGTGCTGGCAATTCTGGATTATTACTGTATCAAGCTGGTTAGCATCCTATAGTGAACTGTATATTTGCCACGTTTGCTAAAATACACTATCTTTGGCTTCTCTCTCAACAGAAAGGGCCTGTCTCAGTCAGCCTTGCCTTACAGGAGAAGCGTGCCTACAGTAAGTACTGACTTCAGTTATTACCCTGCTTGATAAAAAGCATCCAACTGTGCAAAGTGAACAGTGCAAATTGATTATTTGTTTGTAAATATCCCACAGGCTAAATTACCTTAAAATTATTTCCTACAGTGCTATGCTTTGACTTAACAGTTAAGAAATGAAAGTTCTATCTCACAGTAAATTAGTGAAGCATCTTGACATATACCTTACCTATTTTTTAAGACTTATGTCTGAGTAAACAAGCTTTAAAGTGTTTATTTCCTAAATACTGTAGTGTTTAAAATGAGAACCTAAATATTGATAATCTCAAAGTGGGCTATTAAAACCTAAATTTTGAAATGATTGCTGAAAATCTGATATTTTAGCATTTGGGATAACAAATAGTTAACATAAAAATGCTCCAAGACAATTATACTCATGACAACAATTAAAAAAAAATTGTTACTAGAAGCTAGAGTGTGGAAATACTTGAGCCACAACTTTGTTTGCATATTTTAAATTCATGATATGTTTCCATGTGTCACACATCCAGCTTAGCTTAGAATCAAAGGCATTAATTTTGGGGGAAATAATAATCAGCTGAACAGATGGCTATGTAGTATTACAGTTTCATTAAAGTGTTATGAAATTATACTCTTCTCTCCTGTATTTTTTCAGGATGAAGTCTACTACTACTAAAACTCTAGTATCAAGAAATGGGATGAAATAAAAAACTGTGTAATTTCAAGGCATCCTACTTTGATTTTTCTTTTGGCAGCTACAGTTCCTATGTGAAGATTTAGCAAGGGCTTTAGCGTTTTTTAAATTCTCTTTACAGACAGCTTTTTAATTGTACTTTTGAAACGGTTGCAATTTGAAATATCAGAATTATTTATTAAATGGTCAATGTAGTTTTAATTTGGTTTGGGGTGGTTGGGTCAATTTGCTATCATATATAAGAACTAGGATGGCTGACAATTGAAATTTTTTTTAGTGGCTGAAACTTACTTCTGATGATGTCAAAGAGCAGATCTACAAGTTGGCAAAGAAGGGCCTGACCCCCTCACAAATTGGTATGTCTAAATAAAATGCTTTGTGTTTAGTAGTTACTAATATATGTGTGTGAGTGGGTATATTGGTTCTTAGTTATAAGCCACTTAGAGTCATTTGGGAGTCAGGCAACCAAATAATCCTGCTCATTAATTTGGTGTTACCTGATAAACATCTTGGTCTATTGGCTGGCTAGAATGTTCATAGTTATAAGTTTGAAAGTGGTTTGAAAGTGGACCAAATGCTTTATTTGTTGCAGGGGGCATAAGCTGGTATTCTGTCCAGTTAAATAAGATCTTTTGCTTAAATCACGTTCTGATAATTAATATAATTGAAGTCTTGGAATTTAGCTTTTATTTAAGGTATTACTGAATTGATAGTTTATTTAATGCCCTAAAATACCATTGCTATTGCTAAAATTGTACATTTCATAGCTTTTACCTGACTGCCTTACCGTGTAGGCTGCGAGCAACCATTTGCAGTTCACACAGAAATCTTTCCTTTATGATAGCTAATCCTTCTTGGATACCCAAATGAATTCACATGTTTGAATTTATGGTACTTCCAGAAGTGCTGCATTTGGTTTCTTTTTCAGGTGTAATACTGAGGGACTCGCATGGTGTTGCCCAAGTTCGTTTTGTGACTGGTAATAAAATTCTGAGGATTCTTAAATCCAAGGGACTTGCCCCTGATCTCCCAGAAGATCTTTACCACTTAATCAAGAAAGCAGTTGCTGTCCGCAAGCATCTTGAGAGGAACCGCAAGGTAAAATAGCAGGCTATATTCCGTCCTCAAGATTTTAAAATGGGAGCTACAGTTACTCTAAAACAACAGTTTGCTTTTGAAGAGGTAATTCCTATACAGTAAATAAAATAAAATACTGGATTATATCTAACATCCTGGTGCTAGTGGAATAGACACCACTGAAACAAGCATGTTGGTTGTTACATATAAGTGCATTGTTATTCAAAAAAATGCAAAGCAAATTTTTCCTAGGCTGTCTCCCAAAACAGTATTTGAAAATATTTGTTTTTGTTGGAAGGATAAAGATGCCAAGTTCCGACTCATTTTGATTGAGAGCAGAATTCATAGGCTGGCTCGTTACTACAAGACCAAGAGAGTACTCCCACCTAATTGGAAGTAGTAAGTATATTTTGCTCTCAGTCACAGTATGGGAATGTTGTTTAAAGTTGGCAGCAGTTTTCTGTTCCTCAGTCTAATGTAATAGAAAGAAATAGCATTCATGTAAGGAAGATTTCTATAAAATGAAGCAATTTTTGGAACATAAGTTCAGTGGTGGCTTGTCTGAAATACTTCCTAACTATTTTGTACTAAAGGCTATTGGCTGTAATGAATATAATTGGGATACATTCAGTTTATACCTGTTCAGACGTTGCTGCTGAACTGAGCTGTGGAGAATAGTATAGCAGATATATTGTGGGGGGAAATGATATAAGTATTAATCCCATTAGTGTGGCTACTGAGCTTTGCTTCATAGTCCTTTTACCACTTCAGTTAAGGTCAGTTACAGGTTGCTCACTGTGATGACAGTTTTCCAACCATTCGCAGTTTCCACCAGAAAGGTTTTTCCTTTGTGTTGGCTAGCCCTTCCTTGGATGTCTGAGTGAGCTGCTGTAGCTGACAAGTTTAAATGTAATCTTGTTGGTGCCACATTGCCTCATTTTGATGAAGCTGCTTAATTGTTCTTCTTTTCTTCTGCAGTGAATCATCCACGGCTTCTGCTCTGGTCGCATAAAAATTCTTGTAACAACCATGGGAATCTAAACACCTACATCTTGTAATCGTGTTATGCCTGCTTCAAAGTGATGTCATTGGTTTCTTATTTAAAATTGGAAGGATAAGTTAACACGTTTACTACACCAATAAAAGCCTCTGATTTTTTTTTCCACTTGATTTATAATTTGAGTTCTTTGTGAAAGCTGCTGTTGTCCTGCAAATACTTTTGAGTTGTTTCCTATAAATTTACTTACTAAAGGTTCTTATAAATTATTTATACATTGAGTGCTATATTGGAGTATTAGAACTCTTCCTATCAAAGACTGTGCTGTCTTTGGGAGACTGAATGATAATGAAAATGGATGACTTGATCAATAATGTGATCAAGAGCTAAGCTTCCTTGAAGTTGCTTGAGGCTAGAATCAGTGCTGTTTATATTTCTCAATTATATTTTGTTTTCTGTTAGAGTAAATAGTAGTGTCTGATGAAGGAATGTCCAGTAAAAGGACCAGTCTTTCAAAATGCTACTTTGCCGATATTGGGAGTTGGGGAAAATTGGCTTTTGTAGGCTGAAAGTTACAATTCTTTCGAAACAAAAGTTACATGAATAGATTCTTCATTTAATTTGGGAAAAGTGGATTTTCTTTTAATTAAGAGTACAGCTATGGTGGTAGAGATAAAGGCCACTTTAAAACCCCTAGGCTCTTATCTTTAATAAGCCAAACTCTGAATAGTATGGAATGTTTTACCAATCAATTATACAGTGGGGCGAAAAAGTATTTAGTCAGCCACCAATTGTGCAAGTTCTCCCACTTAAAAAGATGAGAGAGGCCTGTAATTGACATCATAGGTAGACCTCAACTATGAGAGACAAAATGAGAAAACAAATCCAGACAATCACACTGTCTGATTCGGAAAGAATTTATTTGCAAATTATGGTGGAAAATAAGTATTTGGTCAATATCAAAAGTTCATCTCAATACTTTGTTATATATCCTTTGTTGGCAATGACAGAGGTCAAACGTTTTCTGTAAGTCTTCACAAGGTTGGCACACACTGTTGCTGGTATGTTGGCCCATTCCTCCATGCAGATCTCCTCTAGAGCAGTGATGTTTTGGGGCTGTCGCTGGGCAACACGGACTTTCAACTCCCTCCAAAGGTTTTCTATGGGGTTGAGATCTGGAGACTGGCTAGGCCACTCCAGGACCTTGAAATGCTTCTTATGAAGCCACTCCTTCGTTGCCCGGGCGGTGTGTTTGGGATCATTGTCATGCTGAAAGACCCAGCCACATTTCATCTTCAATGCCCTTGCTGATGGAAGGAGGTTTGCACTCAAAATCTCACGATACATGGCCCCATTCATTCTTTCCTGTACACGGATCAGTCGTCCTGGTCCCTTTGCAGAGAAACAGCCCCAAAGCATGATGTTGCCGCCCCCGTGCTTCACAGTAGGCATGGTGTTCTTTGGATGCAACTCAGCATTCTCTCTCCTCCAAACACGACGAGTTGTGTTTCTACCAAATAGTTCTACTTTGGTTTCATTTGACCATAGGACATTATCCCAATCCTCTCCTGGATCATCCAAATGCTCTCTAGCAAACTTCAGACGGGCCCAGACATGTACTGGCTTAAGCAGGGGGACACGTCTGGCACTGCAGGATCTGAGTCCCTGGTGGCATAGTGTGTTACTGATGGTAGCCTTTGTTACGTTGGTCCCAGCTCCCTGCAGGTCATTCACTAGGTCCCCCCGTGTGGTTCTGGGATTTTTGCTCACGGTTCTTGTGATCATTTTGACCCCACGGGGTGAGATCTTGCGTGGAGCCCCAGATCGAGGGAGATTATCAGTGGTCTTGTATGTCTTCCATTTTCTAATTATTGCTCCCACAGTTGATTTCTTCACACCAAGCTGCTTGCCTATTGCAGATTCAGTCTTCCCAGCCTGGTGCAGGTCTACAATTTTGTTTCTGGTGTCCTTCGACAGCTCTTTGGTCTTCACCATAGTGGAGTTTGGAGTGTGACTGTTTGAGGTTGTGGACAGGTGTCTTTTATACTGATAACAAGTTCAAACAGGTGCCATTACTACAGGTAATGAGTGGAGGACAGAGGAGCCTCTTAAAGAAGAAGTTACAGGTCTGTGAGAGCCAGAAATCTTGCTTGTTTGTAGGTGACCAAATACTTATTTTCCACCATAATTTGCAAATAAATTCTTTCCAAATCAGACAATGTGATTGTCTGGATTTGTTTTCTCATTTTGTCTCTCATAGTTGAGGTCTACCTATGATGTCAAATACAGGCCTCTCTCATCTTTTTAAGTGGGAGAACTTGCACAATTGGTGGCTGACTAAATACTTTTTCGCCCCACTGTATATATGGCTTTTAGATGAACTAGTACTAAAACTAACCTAAATGCTTTTAAGAGCAGACAAGCTAATGTTATGAATCTGCAGATTCGTTTTATAGTTACTTGTACTGTTAATACACCTTTTCTAACGCCTTAGCTAGCAAGGCAGAAACAGCTTCTGAATTATACTAGGAAAGGGTAAAAATGGCCTTATATGAGGTTATCAGGTCCTTTGCCAATGCAACTGTTTTCTTTGTCTTGAGCCCTTAAACTATATTCCACAGGTCTCTGCCCCTGCTTAAAACATCACTGCTAGCAGCTTTATTGGATAGTGCATATCCAGTAAGGTATCAACAATGATAAGAGAATTTTTTTTTTGTGGGAGACTGTTAGGAAAAAGAGTAGAAGACACAATGGGCAGTACTATAATGCCCTTTTATAAAATTGCATAGTATTACAATACTGAATGTTGGTCCTCCAACTGTAAAATTGATGCAGAGCTGAAAAAGACACAGAAAATTCTGAGTGGAGCTTCAGCCCATGTTTGCAGAGTGGAGGAGTGGGGGAAAGCCTAAGGCAGAGCTTTCCAAACTGTGTGCCCAGTCTGCTGCAGTGTCTGGGTGTGTCGCAGCTGCTGCTGCCTCCAGGCCCTGCCAGGATTCCGCGCAGGTCCTAGTGCCTGCCTTGTGCCCTGCTGTAAGAGTGTGTCACGAAATGATGCCCTGCTGTAAGAGTGTGTCGTGAAATGATGCATGTCTAAAAAGTGTGTCACCAACATTAAAAGTTTGGAAAGCTCTGGCCTAAGGGGTTTTCCATTTTTCTATCATAGAGATAGAGCTCATTCTTGCTTCCCAGTTACATTGATCAGTTAACTATCTTAGGTTTAAGATAGATCAATAAATCCTCTAGCCTGTGTTTAACTTAATAAAATATCCTGCTTAGAGAGTGTTCAAAAGAAATTTTGTAAATTAACAAAGACTGACTATGACAGTTAAATATTTCAGGTGCAAGAAAACTCTGAATGACAGTTATTATGAGGCGAACAATGGAAGACAGCTTATATCTTTATGCCCTGCTTTGGCTTTTCTTGAAAAATATGCAGAGCCATTGTTTCAACAGTGAACAATCAGTAAGCACATTATGAACATAGTCATTGTGTGTATCTAAACTTGCCCCTCAAGCCAAGTATGATGAGTAACATGACAAATGTTGAGCTTTCCTGATTTCATTAAGTTTATCTTCAGCAATTCAGAAGTTGTCTTTGGAAGCTTTTGTACATCTCCCCAGCATCAAATGTCTGAACTTCAATATGTTTTGTTATAAAGATCTTGGCAGACACAAGCATGTATGTATCACAGTCCTTTTTGACCAAGATTTAAGTTTATAATTCCTTTGCTCCTGGGAAAATAGCAAGCACAATTATGTCTTGGCTTCATGGCATTTAATATATCAAGCTTCTTTTTACCATATTCAATTCTATTTAGTTATGAATGAATACTACTGAGTATTGTGTCGCGACACACAGTTTGGAAAGCTATGCATTAAGCAGTGGGGTTTTTAATCTTTTTCCTCTGAACCTTTCTGTAAGAAGGTATGCAAAATTGAGGATGTGCAATCATTCTCTGCATGAATCAGCTAGTGTCTGGACCCTTGGGGGACTAAAGCATATTTTTCATCCAGGCACAAATGAACCCATGTTTTCTGGCAGGGGGCTCCAAGGTGGGAGACAGTACAGAAAAGGCAAGGAAGTTGATGTGAGGCAGCTAAGAAGAAGGAAGATAAAGAATGGGAGGGCTAGGTCAGCACTTTGCAAATAAGGGGAAAGAGGTGGGTGTTGTGGCTGTAGTATGGAAGACTGGGAACAATCAAAGCGATCTAGGTTTCAGACCAGACCATGACCACCTGAACTGGTCTGGCTGAACTTCTGAGCCACAATATGCTTGTTCTGCATGGAAGAAAATTGATTGATCTAGAACAGGGCTTTCCAAAGTGCCGCCACTGGTGACACACCGGCGGCGGCGGCGCGCACGTGCACGACAGCGGCGCGGGGGCGTGCGGCGGAGCGCGCGTGCACGGCGGTGGCAGCCTCTGCTAAAACGCGGAAGCCGTGCTGCTGCTGCGGCCGCCGTACACGCGCATGCCGCCGCTTCTGGGTGGTATGGCGACACACCACGCTGTGTGTGGCGACACACTTTTGTGTCCCGACACACAGTTTGGAAAGCTCTGATCTAGAAACTACACTTTCCAGTCAATATCACAACTATACAATTTAATGCTGCTTGCTTTATGTCTAAAAGCCTGTGAGTCTACTTCCTTTTCTCAGTTTTATTCCCTGATAGGCTGTAATAAAAATTCTGTTTGAGCAGCATGTAACATTTATTTGGTTATATTTAACAGAAGCTAAAAATACACTTTGCTCAGGAGGTGTATGGGATGCATAAAGATTTAACTCATTAATTTTCTTCTCTATAGATTGCATTTTATAATAGGGGCGCGATGGCTCAGTGGTTAAGACGCCAAGCTTGCCGACCAGAAGGTGGGCAGTTCGGGCCGCATGACGGAGTGAGCTCCCGCACTCGCCCCAGCTCTTGCCAACATAGCAATTTGAAAGCATGCAAATGCGAGTAGATAAATAGGTACCACTTCGGTGGGATGGTAACAGTGTTCCGCATGCATCATGCCGGCCACATGACCACAGAAGTGTCTTCACACAGCGCTGGCTCTTCGGCTAAGAAACGGAGATGAGCACCGCCCCCTAGAGTCGGACACGACTGTGCAGGGGAAAACCTTTAAAATATGATGAAATATTGTCCCAGTTAGTATGCAAAAAATTCTACCATTATCTGCTTAAAATCATTCAACAAAAATACATTCAAAGACCATTTGAAATATATGCAAGTTAGGTAAAGGTAAAGGTTCCCCCTGCACATTTGTGCAGTCGTGTCCGACTCTAGGGGCTGGTGCTCATCTCCGTTTGTTAGCCAAAGAGCCAGCGTTGTCCGAAGACGCTTCCACAGTCATGCTGCCGCATGACACGTGTGGAACGCTGTTACCTACTCACCGAAGTGTTACCTATTCATCTACTTGCATTTGCATGCTTCCGAATTGCTAGGTTGGCAAGAGCTGGGGCGAGTGCGGGAGCTCACTCCGTCACGCGGGGCTAGGGATTCGAACCTCCGAACTTGCGATCTTCTGATCGACAAGCCTGGTGTCTTACCCGCTGAGCCACCACGCCCCCTATGCAAGTTACTCTATGTTAAATTATTGTAAAAAGAGCTGGAAGAATCATAGCTAGTCTGGAATAGTTACAGCATTACAGCCTTAGTGTATATATCAGACAATGAAGTATCAGTAAGTAATCTAAATATACTATTTTTAGATGCCGAAGAAAGAAAAAAACAGTATTAACCTTCTTGAGGAATGTTAATTGTATGCATGCATTCCCGCAAAATACTAGGAATAGTAGGTAGCAGTTTACAATCTGAGAAAGGGATCCAGAATTTGATTTAGATCTAATACATTCCACTGATGTACTATACAAACTTGGAAAAATTATACTTAGTTCTAAAAAGTTTGTAGTTGAATCTGTATATATATAATAATATTAACCATTCATCTTCTAATCTAACAATGAATATTTATTTTAAAAAACCTTCATTGGATATTTAATTTTCACCTTGAAAACGTTAATCAAAATTTCAGTATCTCTGTATGTTCAGATTCACCACTTGCAAATACCTCCTGCATCCAAGCTGTTCGCAACCGCTGCTTACTCTTTAGCAGAGTATGTGTCTCCTTAATGTTCCATATTACAAAAGAAACTGCCATTAAAATAACTAAGAAACAGAACAAGAAAAGGCAATTGGTATATTGGTCTTGAGTACACAACTATCCCAACAGGAACCCCTCATACTCCAAGAAAATTTAAAAAATGAAAGAAAAAAAATTAATAAAAACTTTTTAAAAATTGCCTTTTAATCAGGGCTAACTATCCAGTAATATGCTTAAAATCACGGAGTCAGCCTTTGGGTCCAAATTAAAGCATCATGATACAAGGCTGACCAGGTTCTGTTAGTATGCATGCGATAGTGCCTGCTATTGTTTCCACAGGCAATTGATTCCACGATTGCAAGTTAGGAAAGTTGCCGTGGAATTTCATTCTTGCACCTTGAACATTATTCCATGTCCTGCAAAAAGGTTGTGGCCCTCTTGAGTGGGATACTCCTTTAGATATTTGAAGAGCGCTATCCTATCTTCCCTCTGTCTTCCCAAACTTAAACATACCCAGTTCCTCAATCTCTCTTCCTAACGATGATTCTTCAATCCCCAGTCTGTATTGCAGCAGCATTTTTATTGCACCAGGTCAAAGGTTACCAATCGGATGCCAGCCTTTGCAGAACACACTTTTTATCAGGCAAAATGTAACATATTAAAATTAAACAAAATATGCTGTGCTGTCGCAACAGAATAAATGGAAAAGCCTTCACTGCTGGCTACAGTCAAAATACTACTGTATGCTGAAGAAGAGCCATTGGAGCTAATGAGTTTTAAGTAATAACACGCATACCGTATGGTTTGTGGATACTGCTGAGAAATATCAGCAGAGGTCCCTGCGCTTCCAGCAGTCTCTCTCTGGATCCTGTCCTGGAGCATTTTAGAATGCAAACCTTGCGGTCAGAGTTTTTTTCTTTCTTTTCTGCAGCCAATTCTGCTTCATGCTGCCAAGGAGTATATTGAAAAAAGAGAGGGGGGTGTTTGTTTTTTTTAAAGCCAGATCAAAGTCCTTGTACTTGTTCTAAATGGCAAAATCCTGGAGTTCATTGGCAAACCTGTGAGCTGGCTTTCTGCTGCTGCTGTACCGAGGCACTGCTGATTTTATTTTAAAACAGCATTTATCCTCATTCAAAAAAGGTTGCTGGGCAAGGCTTTGGCATTTCTTTCATTTGCATTATTGCAGTCCCGGGCTGGAACTCCCACTGGCTGAAGTTAGTCTATCTTTTTGAGAAACTGGGAGCAAGGGTTTCCACAAAGGGTGCTCATTTCATTAAGTTAGGCCCACTTAAATCCCAATGAAATCAACAGAAGTTGGCCATTAAAAGTTGAATTCAATGCATTTCAATGTGACAAAAGGATGCCAAACTTTCACTGCAATTCTAAACTGGAGGTTAGGTGAGGAGAAACCTGGTGAAGGAAGAGACCAGATTTCTACCACTACTTCCTATGACCAAAGTCAGGGAGTCAGAGCTTCCTCTTCACTTTTTTCCTGTTTTCCTTCCCATTGATCCCAAAGGGAGAATTGTAACTTCGCCAGGTCCAGCTTGTGTCAAGCTTAAGGGTTCCATCCATGGGAATTAGATTTTATGGCTCTGAGGAGCCTCTTGATACAGTGGACGTCTAGAACGGGCTTTCTGAGTCTATTATTAGATATGAGTTCTGCAGCAGTTACATCATGCCCATGAAGCCTTCTGTCTGGGAAGTCTGGGAAAAGGATAACTTATGCCACATCAGTCCTCTCAGCAAGCTTTAGGAAAGTTTTGTTAATCTGGATTGCACCCAAACGGGCTTATTCCACATTTAAAAATGGATCTGACTATGACTTTCTTGGGTTTTTTTTCTTTTTTACATTTTAACACTACTGCAAATCGTAAGTCTACCCCTGCTCCCATCCTCAAAAATCAACAGCAGACTTGTTCAATTATTTTTTCCCATTGGGATTTTTTAAAAAGTTATCTTTAGATCTGCTAAAAAAAATTGCACTGAAGAGCCTGCCATACTTAACTTCCTCCGCAATTAAAAAGCCAGGCAGGACGATGTATTTACAAGCTATTCCTTCTTGCTTCTGATTAGAATGTGAGAGATGGCTTCCTTACCAACATTAATCCAGTAATTTGTTTAATTTGTTTCAAGAGGTTAACAAGATTCTTCTGAAAAATTGCAAGAATGCCAGGATGGAGATTTGGTAATAATGAATTTATCAGCTGAGCAAGGCGAGGCCATGTGCAAAATGGCGCTAAGTCTCAACAGGGTTATGCACTAAGCAACTCTGAAAAGAGGAAGGAGGACACATTTTTCTAAAATGTGTCAAACATACCTAAAGCTAACTCATTCCTTCTTGTGAAGTAAGGCTGCATCTAACACCATGTCTGCTATTCATGTGATAAAGTTGCTCTTCCTTTCTTCCTCACATGCCTGCAACAGCTTCAAGATTCTCCAAAGAATTCCACAGCTAGTAGGGTGTATCCCACAGCCTTGCCTACTCTATTGAGAGAGAGAGAGATATTTTCAATACAGTAAAAGTATACAAAACAAAAGAAAGAAAAAGAAAAGAACTGAAAGAAGAAAACATAGTTATGCCTTCCACTTTTCTTTCTATTGAGTAATTACCATCTTATTCTTTTCCCCATCCTCTTTGGCCCTTTTAAAATCCCCAAATCCAGAAATCATCAATTCAGTCTTTTCTTCTTTCAACAAAAAGGTACATATAAGGTTTCCAGTCTTCCAAAAAAGTCTTTTGTCGTTTTTTTCCCCTGAGCAAACTGGTCAGCTTCGCCATTTCAGCAAGTTCAGTTAAATTATATAATCCAATCTTCCGCTGCAGGTATTTCATTACTTGTCCATCTTTTTGCATACAATAATCTTGCCGCAGCTACCATATACATTATTAATTTCCCATATTTTTTTTCTAATTCCACGTCCATAAAACCAAGTAGGAGTCATTCTGGTTTCATCGTAATGTTAGTCCACAGTATCTTTTGCCTCATTGTATGCATTTGCACCTACTCTGTTTCTCTTCTGCTGCCACCACCTCCTTCTGGAAGTCTACCAGGAACCGCTGTGTCTCTTATCAGCACATAAGAGTCTACCAGGAACCGCTGTTATTCTCTTATCAGCAGGCTTCCTCTCCAATGCTGTGCTGCTAAAACAGTGTTTCTCAACCTTGGCAGCTTGAAGATGTGTGGACTTCAACTCCCAGAATTCCCCAGCCAGCCTTGCAGGCTGGGGAATTCTGGGAGCTGAAGTCCATACATCTTCAAGTTGCCAAGGTTGAGAAACATTGTGCTAAAGGATGAACACATAGGTATGGGGTATCACCGTGTTTTTCTCAACTCAGTTCCTGGATTTGCACAGCTGGGTTTGCAGAACATGCTAGTTTAAAACGTATGGTTGCTGAGTTTGTGGTTCAGAAAAAGAATGGTGAGGGAAATGGGAGAAAAGACACAGGCATCGGATCAAAATAAGAAGTTAAAAAGTATTTCCTTCTAACCCACATCTAATCACTGCTCTCCCGGTCAGAGTCTGTTTCCTGGAGGGTGAGAAAAAAACAACTGCCAGCTTCCAGACACGACCTCCACTCAGACAGAAAGCTGATTGACAGATGAATACTGTAGATGGAACCCCTTTTAAAGGGACAGTACCTCAGCCTAAGGGGGTAAACACAATTCTATTTCCACCCGTTTCTTTCTGTGTAGCTCCTGCTGCATTGCCTCTTTCATGTATTTTCTGTAGTGAGAACAAAAGATGGGAGAGATGATAGAAAAACGCAGGAAGGTTATCCCTAGAAGTCTTTATTGCTTGAACCCTACATAACATTTGGTTTTTGAGGCACAATCGGGTGATCATCCACTAAAATTCAGTTTTATAAAGACATTACAATTGATAACATCATAATGAGCTTGCCTATGAACTATAACACTATTGTAGAAACTTCTATATGCATAAACGGAGAAATGTAAGCAAAACTAATGGAAAAAGGGGAAAGAAAATAAATGAAATAAAACTAGAAACAAAAGGAAAACATAATGCAAGATTGGAAATTTCCCTATTCTTCAATTTAAAAGTTATATTATTTATACAAATATGCAAATAATTTACACAATTATGTATTTATACAAGTCATTACACTGCAACTTTTAAATACGGTACTGATTTTAAACTAGGGCATATGGAATTGTATCGTCCAATCTTGCCTCTTTCTCAAAACAAAGCTAATTCCACGGTGCCCAAACTTCTTTCCAGGAGCATCAACCTTCTTTGCAACAGTCTAGGCATGAACTTTCATTAATGGATACATTCCAAGTTTTTGAAATATAGTTTAACAACACATTGAGATATTTAACTTTCTTCCAAGAACCCTGTTCAGCACAATAATATCTAATCAATAAGGAACTATCTATGAGCATGACCATAATATTATTATTAATTACATTAATTGATTAATTAAATTTGTATAGCCGCCCATCTCACATACATGACCCTGGGTGGCTCAGAACAATTAAAATCACACACATACAGAGGAAAAACAAATAGACCTCTAAATCCCTAAGGGCTTTCAGATACATAAGAAACAATGTACAATAAATAAAAAGTATACAAATAAAAGTTCCACAACCTAATTAAAACATTGTCAGCCCTACAAGGTAGACCAGATCAGGAAACTGACGTCACAGGAAGACTAGAACTCTACATTATTGAGACAGGCGCTAGTAACAGAATCTTACAGGTCTGCCTGTGGTTTCCCTTCCCTCCCTCTTACACCCGAGAGAGTCTGGGGAAAGCCAGTCTTAAGTCTCTTTCTAATACTTTCCTACCTCCCTGGGTTTAATGGATGCTTCTGTGTCTGTTGCCTTACCAGTTTCTGGATACTTTCTCCAAGGTCATCTCCATGGCTCCCTACAAACAAAGAATAAAATAAAATTAACCAAACCAAACTATAACCAAACCAAGATGGACTCAAGGCCCAAATGTCTCTGGAATAGCTCTGTTTCGAACAGCGTCTGGAAGGCAATCAGGGTGGGAATGAAACAGATATCCACTAGGAGGCCATTCCAAAGAACTGAAGCAGCTACTAAAAAGCAGCATCTCCACGTCTTGAACCTCCTCACCTCCCTAAATTGGAACACCACTAATAATGTCTCCCAGGTAGATCAAACTAGCTGAGCCAATTCCAGTGGGGGAATGCAGTCCTGCAAATAACTAGCTACCAAGCCATGTAGGGTTTTATAGGTTAGTACCAGCTCTTTAAAGGGGCGTGGTGGCTCAGCGGGTAAGACGCCAGGCTTGTCGATCAGAAGATCGCAAGTTTGGAGGTTCGAATCCCTAGCCCCGCGTGACGGAGTGAGCTCCCGCACTTGCCCCAACTCCTGCCAACCTAGCAATCCGAAAGCATGCAAATGCAAGTAGATGAATAGGTACCACTTCGGTGGGATGGTAACAGCGTTCTGTGTGCGTCATACCGGCCACATGACCGTGGAAACGTCTTCGGACAACGCTGGCTCTTCGGCTAACAAACAGAGATGAGCACCGGCCCCTAGAGTCGGACACGATTTGCACAAATGTGCGGGGGGAACCTTTACCTTTACCTTATCAGCTCTTTAAAATGCATCTGAAAGCCTGTTGGCAACTGTTGCAGGGCCTGCAGCACTGGTACTCTGTGCTCCCACCAGTGAGTGCCAGTCAATACATGGGCTGCTGTACTCTGAACCATCTGCAGCTCCTGAGTGATCCTCAAAGGAAGCTCCATGTAGAGCACATTCAGGTAATCCAGCCAGGTGATAAGGGCATGAGCATTATATCAAGGTCCCCCTGCTCCAGGTAGGGTCACAACTGGCACACTAGTCAAAGCTAAGAAACC
This sequence comes from Charina bottae, assembly GCA_023362775.1. Lineage (NCBI taxonomy): Eukaryota > Metazoa > Chordata > Lepidosauria > Squamata > Charinaidae > Charina > Charina bottae. The sequence goes on along the minus strand of JALMGJ010000001.1, from coordinate 183,984,962 downwards.
CGCCCCCCGGCCACAGCCTCCACCTGCTGTTCTAGCAGGAGCCATTAGTCCAGAAGACCCCCAAGTATTGGACCTGTACCTTCAGGGGTAGTGCTACCCCATCAAGGGACATCACTGGAGCAGATCGAGAACCCTGATGGACAAACAGTGAATCCATCTTAATAAGATTCAATTTAAGCCTGTTCTGCCACCTCCAGGCCCTTACAACCTCCCGGTACTGGGACAGGAGTGCAATGACATCTCCAGTATGGCCTGGGGCAGCAATGTAAAGCTGGATTTCATCAGCACGTTGATACCAAACCCCAAACCTTTGTACAGCCTCTCCCAGTGGCTTCATGTACATTTTAATAGGAGGGGGAGAGAATCATCCCTTGTGGCACCCCACAATAGAGTAGCCCAATGGGGCTGATCTCTCTTGCCCCATCACCACCAACCGGAACTACCCACCAAGGAAGCAGCAGAATTACTGAAACGCAGTACCCCCAATCTCTGCAGGTGGTCCAGAAAGATACCATGCTGGATGGTAGCAAAGCCTGCTGAGAGGTCTAAAAGGACTAAGCTGGACACATTTCCTCCATCCAGGTTCTGACAAAGGTCATCTGCTAGTGCAACTACTGCTGTCTCTGTTCCATGTTTGGGCCTGAACCCTGACTATAGACAGTCCAGATAAACCATTTCCTTTAGCTTGCTTTGTGGGTGATTTCCACCACTGTCTCAATAAAAACTCCCCCCCAAGAATGAAGGCAATAGTTGTCTGATACCTCTGGATTATGAACACATAACATGTGCACTAAAGTTCCTACCAGAGTTCTCTGTATCTCCTATCATCCAGATTTTTGGTGCCCAGACATGATGGCCTTTGAGAAGCTTTCTTTTATGTACTTGTGCTCTGAGGTGGCAATGAGCCAGTCACACATAAGAGATGCTCTAGTCCAGAGCTTTCCAAACTTTTCATGTTGGTGACACACTTTTTAGACATGCATCATTTCGCGACACACTCTTACAGCAGGGCACAAGGCAGGCACTAGGACCTATGCAGAATCACAGCAGGTTTGGAGGCAGCAAGGCACAAGGCAGGCACTAGGACCTGCATGGAATCCTGGCAGGGCAGGTTTGGAGGCAGCAAGGCACAAGGCAGGCACTAGGACCTGCATGGAATCCTGGCAGGGCAGGTTTGGAGGCAGCCAGGCACAAGGCAGGCACTAGGACCTGCATGGAATCCTGGCAGGGCAGGTTTGGAGGCAGCCAGGCACAAGGCAGGCACTAGGACCTGCACGGAATCCTGGCAGGGCTCGGAGGCGGTAGCAGCCGCGACACACCCAGACACTGCAGCCGACACACTAACATGTCCCGACACACAGTTTGGAAAGCTCTGCTCTAGTCCCTTGCAGGAACTGTGTTCTGAGAAAATATTATACTCTTCAAGCAATGCAGTAGCATCTGACAATTTCTCCTGTATATTTAAAGTTTGAAAAGGGGGAATCTGATTTTTATTCTTTTACGTATTCCCTATGAAGGCTTCAGATAGTTAATGATGCTAGTTTATATAATAAAAGGTACCCTCAGGAATTCCTGACAGGGCTGATAGATGATCTTTAGCTCTATCGCTAAGCATCCTGGTTCTTGTGCGTGTGTGTGACAAATGAATAGAAGTCATCTGTTTCAACAACATAGTGCTGTTTAGATAGCTGGTTTCACTGTGATACTTAGGTGACACTTTGGGATAAGGCACTGAGTTTACAGTATATGCTCAACCAACCATGGCTGGTCCTTTGATTATATGTGGTTCTAGAAGCTCAAAATTACTTTGCGGATCTTAGCAACTAGGTGAATTGCTTCGTCACCAATTTAATGAGAATGGGAAATAAATCTCATTGATTACAGTGGAGCTTATTTCTGAATAAGCTTGGGCAGGATTGGGCTGTTCGTGGCATCACAGGGGTTACAGGGGTTGTAATGTCAAAATGTAATATTTTGACCTTCCTTTCAAGTCATAAGATATTTTGTTAAGGAGTATCTCAGAAAACAATAGCAATGCTGGTCAATTTCTTTAGTTGGTGTGGGGGGAAGACAAATTCAGTTAACGTATATACTGTAATCTTTCTCCTGCTATAATAACTGGGTTCACACATGAATTTGTCTTTGTTTTAGAACATTGTGTTAATCTAACCACTGATTTATAAACTTTTTTTTTTGCCTAGTATCTTCTGGATCTCAACCAATGGTAATTTATTCAATAAACCACACATAAACAAACCATGTCTGAGTACAATGTATGGATTCAGTCCTTGGCCTTAGGACAATTATGTTTCTCAATAATCTCTCTATATTGTATGTGGTTTGAGTTGTAAGTTGTCTTTATGGTGAAATTACCCATCAGCTATCAAATAAGCACATCTTGGTGTATTCAAGGACCTCTCTCTCTTTCCCACTGTGTCAGTTCTTTGCACAAATTTGTTCGTTCATTCATTCATTCAATTTATATGGCCACCTACTGTATCTCACCAAAGCAATTCTGGGTGGTTAACATTATTTAAAATTAAAATACGAACAACAAGAAATTTCAATACATATACTGTAGTAGCAACCAAGGTAAAACCAAGTCAACAACTTCACAGGCTCCAACTAACAGTCTGGATCCCATGCCTGGGAACATATCCATGCCTTCAAGGCTTTACAAAAATTTGGCAGGTCAGGGATAATCTAATCTTGGGGGCAATGGAGTTCCAAAGGGCAGGTACTGCAACAGAAAAGGCATGCTTTCTGGGTCCAGAAAGATAAAATTACTTAACCAATGGGACCAAAAGCATACATCTCCTGCCAGACTGAATGGGATGGGCAGGGACAGTTGGAGAGATGTGATCCTGCAAATAACCTGGCCATGTGCCATGAATGGCTTTATACTGTAGGTGCCAACCAGCATCTCCAATTGCTTCTAACAGTACACTGGCAGCCAATAACTGCCTGTGCTGCTGCATTTTGAACCAGATGTAGCTTCCAGATACTCTTCAAGGGCAACCCCATGTACACCACATTGTAATAATCCACTCAGGAGGTAACCAAGGCATGAGCGACCAAGAGCAGTACCCCTGGTCCAGGAAAGAGTGCAATTGGCACGCTAAACAAAGTTGTGCAAAAGCCCTCCTGGCTAGAGCTGCACCTGCTCCTCAAACAGGAGCCCACAAGTCCAGGAGGACTTCCAGATTGCATATTGCTTCTGCTTGCCATAGTGCAACCCCATCCAGACAAGAGATGGAAAACCCATGGATTGAGGGGACCCTAAAACACAAAGCTACTCAGCCTTGTTAGGGTTGAGCTGAAGACTATTCTTCCCCATCCAGGCCTCTAGACATCGAGACAGAACTTCCACAGCATTACTTGGCCAGCGTGGGGCACAGATGTAGAGCTGGGTATCAGCATACTGATGATACCACACCTGGGGTAATTGAATGGCTTCACCAGGAGCTTCATGTGGATGTTAAACAGGAGTGGGGACAGAGTCAAGCCCTGCAACCTCCTGCAAAGCAACAGGCATGGGCTCTCCTCCCATCAACACCAACTGTAACCAGAGGAAGGAGGAGAACCAGTGAAACACTGCATCCCCCACTCCCAGCCCCCAAAGCTGGTCCAGAAGGATATCACAATCAATGGTATCAAAGGCCACTGAAAGATCAAGGATGGACACATTACCCCATCCAGCTCCAGCCAGAGGTTATCCACAAGAGCAATCAATACTGTTTCAGCCCTGTACCCAGGTTTGAAACCCAATTGGAAAGGGTCCAGATAATCTGCTTCCCCCAGAGTACTTTGAAACTGCATTGCAACCATCTTCTTAACAAACTTTCCTAAAAAGGAAAGGTTGGAGACAGGATGAAAATTGTCCAGCATGGTTGGGTCCAGCAATGGCTTCTTGAGGAGAGAGCAAACTACTACCTCCTTAAGTGTCAGTGGGACCACCACCTCTCTCAAAGATGCATTCACTGTTGCCAGACCCAACTACAAGTCATCTCCTGGGAAGCCTTAGCTAACCACAGGGACAGGGGTCTAACATACATGTGGTCAAACTTACAATTTCAAGAACCCTGTTCACTTCACAGGACCAACAGGATCATACTCATCCCAGATAACCAAGCCACACTGAGCCTCAGTCACCTCCATGGGAGCTGCCTCAAGGTCAGAGTCCAACTTGGAATGAATCTGGGCAACATTATCCAGTAGTTATCTAGCATATTCCTCATAGTAACCTTGCAAGTAGCCACCAACTCCACCTTCTCCAGGAGGGGCACTAAATGGCTATCCATGGATGCCATAAGGGTGGAGAAATATTGCTGTCACCACCCTTACCACCACAAAGTATGCCTTAATAGCAGCTCTAGCTCATGCTTCATTGCATTTACTCTTTGTTGTCTTGCAGCAGTGCTCTAGGCATCTCTTCTTTCATTTCATCTCCTTCATCTCCTCTGTAAACCAGGGAGATCCCTGGGATCTCCATAGGCACAATCCAATCTGAAGTCCCATCCACCCTCTCATTCCAAGTGGCGACCAAGGGTTCAATTGGGCCATGTACCTAGGCTGACCATACGTCCCGTTTTTCAAACAATTCTTGACCGTCCCATCTTTTTAAGAAAAAAAGCCAATTTGTCCCGTTTTTGAAAGTTGCGCGCATGAGTGTGCACACCCCACACACCCCGCACACACCCCGCCCCCTGCACACGCATGTGCATGCCCCCCTGCCCCCCCCCCCCCGCATGCCCATTTTTGCCTCAAGGAAATATGGTCAGCCTACATGTACCAGACTTTCAGGAACAACCCCAAGCTTTCTCTGGAACCCAAATTTATTCCTACAATGAAGTTATAGGTCATAGGAAACCTTAGACCATTGATCCAACTAGCACAGTGTTATCTAAGGATTTAGGACAGCGTTCTTTCCCACTCCTACCTGAAGCCATCCAGGAGTAAACTATAAGTTGTTTGCATGTACATCATGTGTTCTTTGACCACTGAGTTACAGTCCAGCATATTACTTGACCTGGCACTCAGACTGGGACATGAGTCCCGTTTATCTCATCTGATTCAGCTATAGCATACCTCAACCTTTACATTTCTGCTATTCTATGCCTCAGTAGTGAGTTTCTTGTGAGTGGCAGCTTCATATATTTACATAATTTCCTTCAAGACACAGACAGCCACTGGGTATAGTAGTTGGACTGGGAATGGGGAGATCCAGGCTTTTCAACCATACTGCTCATGAAGGAGTTTCGCTCTTTCAGCCTTACACACAACGTTGTTGTGAAGATATTGATTAGATGAAGCGAGTACCTTGAGTCCTGGAGAAAAAGTGGGATATAAAATCTATCAAACCACATCCAAAAATCCAAATGGATTTACTGGCACATAAATATTTGAAAAAAGCAGGCATAGGAGCAAAGTAGGCCTCAAATGCCAGTACACGGCACAGTAGTATACGAGCACTCTGGCGTGCTGACCACTGAGCGCAGGCCTTGACAGGCAGCTGGAGGGTAATAAATGTGCTGGAGGTGGGCAGGATTGCAGAGGGGTAATCAAAGAAGACACACTCCCTGGTGGGCAAGCTCCTCCACACGGCTTTAAAGCTGCTGCCACTTTGTAAGGGAAACAGGAGGCGTCTACAGCTCCTGTTGCTTTCAGTGAGATTTGTGGTTGCTCTAAAAGTCAGGCAAACCGGGGATGCAGGATGCAGTAGTAGATGGTGCTTAAGACTTTCTAGGCGGCTAGATTAATGACTCCTGAAAAGAGCTTTTCAAAGCAAAGCATGCAAATTAAAGTTGAACGAAAAGAAACCATGGGAGCAAGACAAAGCCAGGCCTTTGCAAACACAGCAATACCCTCCTCCCCCAGATTTCCTGAGGCAACGTGTTCTGAGCACACTAAATGCTTCAGAGTTCGGGGAGCCAATTTCCCTCCAGCCTTGGGGCAAATCACAGGCCTGTTGATGCCACAGAATTTCTCTCCAAGTGTGCATTTGATGGCCAGAGTGCAAGGGGATGGGATTATGAACGTACCATTTCATTTTTCTATGAACTGAGTTATTATTAATCATGGAAATAAAGTGAAATAAAAACAGAAGCTAAGGATAGCTACAATGTATTTCTAGAAGCAAGGCCTTTATTTCAAGTACTGTAGGTGGGAAATTTTAAAAACAAAAGGCACTGTATGAATCGGTCTACAAATGCGGTAGAAACAAGGACCGTTTGCGAGAGAAAGGGATGGAGATGTATAGTCAAACTATATTTAGTTAGGTTTCCTTTTCTTTTCTCTTATTTGGTGCCTTTAATTTCTTCTGCCCACTACCTCTTAATTATTTTTTGCTGTTTGTATAACGCTGCTTACTCTGAAAGGGAACACCTTGATGGGTGTGCATTAATGCACCTTTGTTCTGGATTAACAGACATTGATGAAGAACACTTTGTTTTACATAGAATAGATTTGCATTTATATGTATGTGTGAACGGGAGACAACAGAGAGGAAATATTTTAAAAAACACAATTCCCTCATCCCAGGATGCTAAACTTTTAAAGTGTACAAGAGGAAAGTTTCAGCTGAAGTTTAAACTGCACCACTTCCTATGGAAACAAAACATATTTGTTTGCTTAAAACTGCTACAAATATATCACCTTATTCTTAATTAAGAAAAAAAAAATAATTCTTCCTGTCAAGCTACTCCTTGGAAGCAAATGGGGAGATTTGTTTTTTGTAAAATTTAAGGAATCGTTTTGGGTTTTTAACCTGAGGAAAATCTAAATCTACCAGACCTAAAACAGCGACAGATAGGGCTGAGACTCAGAGTAAACGGAAGAACCAGGTCATTCCTTACATGGCTGGCGTGTCTGAAAAGATAAAACGGATATTTGGCAAACACCACATACCTGTATATTTCAAACCCACCAACACACTGAGACAGAGGCTTGTACACCCCAAAGATCAAACTCCAAAACACAAGAAAAGCAATGTAGTGTATGCAATCCAGTGCAGTGAGGAGTGCTCTGAACTCTACATTGGAGAAAACAAACAACCTTTGTACAGGAGGATGGCCCAACACAGGAGAAGTAACACCACAGGACCAGAGTCAGCAGTTAATCTTCATCTGAAGGAAAAAGGACACTCATTTGAGGACATTAATGTTCACATTTTAGACAGAGAAGATAGGTGGTTTGAGAGAGGGGTCAAGGAATCCATTTATGCCAACTTGGAAAATCCTTCCTTGAATAGAGGTGGGGGCCTCAGGCACAATATTTCCCCTATTTTCCTTCCTGCTTTGTCTTCTGTGCCTAGGAAGATTAAGACCATTTAACAAGCTCAACAGCAGCATGGTAATCTTAATGATCCTCCTTTAGATGATAAAGGGACTTAGAAATAACATCTCAAAATAACCATGACCTAGCCCCAGGTGCAAGGTCACACAGCCACCTAGAAACATATTTAAGGATTCCCTTACTAACTTTGCTCAGACTGAAGAAGCTCCTTGGATAAGGAGCGAAACGTTTCCACTGAGAAAATAGAAATCCAGTTGACATGATTCAAGCTACAGACAATTCCACCTGGATGACTGAGAACCTTCATAGACATATTGCCATACATTTTGGGGATGAAACCCTGAAGTTGGTAAGGAAATTCGAGAAGACAGCAAGAAAGGTGGCAGACTATAGAAACCACCTACGTTTCAACCTCAGATGCAGACAACAGAGACTCATCCCGACAAGCCTATGCCTGCAGTCTACAGTTAAGGGTCACAGAGCAGACCAGATCCTGCAGCACACACAAAGACATCTTCTAAATGAAAGAATAAGGCAAGTCCACTTCACCATTGATGCCCTGCAATACAATTTTGAAAACCTTCACCAGGAACTCACAGCCACCCTTCCTGACCCAATCCTGGATAGAGTTATTCAGCTTGGCAATAAAGTACAGCTGGCCCAGCATCACAAGACAAAAGAGAGGCAAACTAAGAAATTTGACATTCTTCTTTCTCGCAGCAAGCAGAAACAAGGAACTGGAGAAACCGCTGGGAGGAACAACAACAGGACCACAGAGAACAAAAAGAACATGTGGGTGAAAAACCTCTCAGACAGAGAACTCACCCAACCAGAGAGAGATGTCCTAGCCAAAGGTCTTAATTTTGCCATCACTCCCAAGCAAGTTCCGGTGGTGGAGCTCATTACAGCCACAGAATCTGCCATCTGTCGTGTGTAGATGCAGAAATAACACGCCGAGGCCAGGAATCTAGTCTCTAGTGTTTATTGCATACCTACAAGCAGAAATCCTGCTAAACTAACAGTGCCTGAAGATTCCCAAGTATATCAGCTCAACCTAGGGCGGAGCTTTCTTCTGACGCTTGGGGAAATAGGCCAGGCTCTCTGAGCTGCGTGCTCGCTTCTTATCTATCGCCCAGCCCTCTTCCCTGCTCTCTTGAGTCTCCCTGACACCACCCCCTCCTCCATCCAAAAACTCCATAGCAACCCCCTCCCCTCCTTCGTCCTTGGTGTCGGGAAGGATCCCGTGTGAAAATGTGTCCATCTCCTCCTCCTCCTCCTGGGAGCTGGGCAGTGAAGGGAGGTCATCCACGAAAGGAATTTCAGGGGAGGGCTCGTGTCTCTCCGTTTGATCTGATAGCTCGGGTGCAGCTGGCCTCTCCTGAAAAACAGCTAATTCGTTAGAAAGGTTCTCCCTCCCCCCTCCTGGGAGCTGGAAACCCGAGGTGGAGGGATGCGAATCCACCTCCTCCCCCCTCGCTGGGTCTGGCGGAGGGAGCAGGAATGGTTGCTGGCAACTTACGAAACCCTCAGGCTGGTCGGCTTCCTCGCCTTCCTCTGGTGGCTGCAGCTCTGGGAGTCGCGCTGGTCGTGGCTTGTGAGGGAAAATCTGATGAAACCTATGCACTAGCAAGGATGCGTGAACGTCTTTGGCATTTTCCCAGGAGCGCTCTGTCTGAGAATACCCCTTCCAGTGTATTAAATACTGAATTCCCCTGCCCCTCCTCCTGGAGTCCAAAATTTCTTGCACTTCATACTCCGGTTCCCCTTCGATAAGTACTGAAGGTGCGGGGGGTGGTATGCGATCGCAAGGCGCTTGGAGGGGAATCTTTGACTAACAAGGACTTGTGGAAAACTGGGTGGATCTTCATGGAGTGGGGAAGTTGCAAACGATAGGCGACAGGGTTTATTTGCTGTAGCACTGGGAAAGGGCCGATGAACTTAGAGTCCAGTTTCTTGCAAGGTCTGTTAGTGGGTAGAAACTTCGTGGAGAGCCAGACCTTGTCTCCCAGTGAGATGGGGGGTCCTTCCTGTCTGTGCTCATCTGCGTTCCGTTTATAGGCTGCCTTTGCTAGATCCAGCTGCTCCACTAACAGCTGATGTGCTGCCTGTCTTTCTGCCAGGAAATCCATGGCTGTAGGAACAGCTGTTTGTTGTGAGGACAGAGGCAACACTCTCGGGTTTGTGCCATAGAGAGCCTGGAAAGGGGACATCTTGGTTGAGGCATGTACCGAATTGTTGTAAGCGAACTCTGCCATGGGGAGAAGTTCTGGCCAATTGTCCTGCCAGTAGTTAATGTAACATCTGAGATATTGCTGCAGTAACTGGTTAGTTTTCTCAGCTTCGCCATTACTGCAAGGATGATTCGCAGAGGACAAGTGTATTTTGACCCCCAACATCTGGAAAAGCACCCCCCAGAACCTGGATGTAAATTGCGAACCGCGATCTGAGATCAAGTGGTTAACCATACTTCTATATCGGAAGACATTGTCCAAAAAGAGCTGTGCTGTGGTTTGTGCTGTTGGTAGGCCCTTACAGGGAATGAAATGCGCTATTTTTGTAAAGCAGTCTACCACCACCAGGATGGAAGTGAAACCCTGTGCCTGTGGCAAGTCAGTGATAAAATCCATGGAGACAGTGTCCCAAGGTTGGGGGTGTGTGGGTAGGGGTTGTAAAAGGCCTGCTGGTTTCCCTGGAACAGTTTTAGCGCGTCTACATGTGTGGCAAGAGGCCACGTAAGTCTTAATGTGTGCTGCCATCTTGGGCCACCAGTAGTCTCTGAGTGTTCTGTGCAGCGTTTTGAACACCCCCCCCCCCGTGTCCTGCCGTTGGGCTATCATGACAGAGTTGCAGGACTTCTTCCCTCAGGGTCTTGGGAACATAAAGCCGCCCACTATGCCAAAGGGTCCCTGCCTCCGCTGTGAAAGGGGACGGCGTTCCGCTCTGGGCCCCTGCTAGGTCCTCCAGCCTAGCCCGTGCGTAAGGGTCTAGTTACTGCTGCGCCTTGATTCTTACAAGGAGGTCGTCTGCTAGTCTGACTGCTGCCAAGGTCTCTACCTGGTCCCCTTCGGGAGGCTTCTCAAAATTTTGAGGTTGCAAGATCGTGGCTTGGGTGGCTTGGTCAGGTTCTGCTTTTTCCTGCGGCTGCCTAGACAACGCGTCAGCCAGCTTGTTTTGTTTGCCTGGCAAATACGAGATGACGAAATCGAAGCGTGAAAAAAATTGACTCCATCTGACCTGACGGGGGGTGAGGGATCCTGAGCTCTGCAAAAGCGCTAAGTTTTTATGGTCTGTGTAAACCTTGATTGGCAAAGCTGCTCCCTCTAACCAATGCCTCCATTCTTGAAAGGCTGATTTTATGGCAAGCAGTTCCTTGTTGAAGACATCGTAATTCCTCTCTGCTGGTGACAGCGTGCGAGAGAAATAGGCACGGGGTAATAAATCTTCCCCCCTTTCGTCTGCCGCTTGGAGCAAAATGGCGGCGACAGCAAAGTTAGATGCGTCACACTGGCCGTGGAACTGTTTTAAAGGGTTTGGGTGCCTCAGGAGTGGTGGGGAGGTAAACAGCTGTTTAAATTCCTGAAAGGCCGCTTGCTGCTGTTCCCCCCAGCAAAAGCGTCTGTTTTTCTTTAAAAGCTGAGTAAGGGGACGCGCTTTCTCCGCATATGAGGCAATGAACTTGTGAAGGAAATTCGCATACCCCAGAAATTGTTGGAGCTCCTTGACATTACGGGGAGGCTTCCATGACATAATTGCTTGGACCTTCGCAGGATCCACGGCTACGCCCTCTGTGGAAATCCTGTATCCCAGATAATCTAATTGCGTTAAGTCAAAAGCACACTTCTCTAGTTTAGCAAACAGCTTGTTCTCCCTCAGCCTCTGCAGAACGTTTCGCACATGAGTTATGTGGGAGGTGGGGTCCTCAGAATAAATCAGAATGTCATCAAGATACACGATGACATATTTATCTAATAAGTCTGAGAAAATGTGGTTCATGAACCTGGAAAATACTGCCCCACAATTACTTAGTCCAAAAGGCATGACTAAATATTCAAACTTACCATATCTGGTGTTAAAAGCCGTTAAGTATTCATGGCCTGGCTTTATTCTGATCAAATTGTAGGCATTCCTGAGGTCTAGCTTGGTAAAAATACGGGCCCTTTGCAGGCGATCTAGCAATTCCGATATAACTGGAAGAGGGTAGTGGTCTCTAACGGTGACTGCGTTGAGTGCGCTGTAGTCATGCACCGTGCGCATGGGGGGTCCCTTCTCGCCAGCTTGTGCCGCCGGGGCGAAAGGATCGGGCTTTTTTGGCACGAAGAAGGTAGGGGCAGATGCCGGTGATGTCGATGGCCGAATGAAACCCTTTTTTAGGTTGGTATCCAAATATTCCTTCAGTATAGCTAGCTCCTTTGGGGACATTGTATAATGCCGTGCCGCTGGGATCTTGGCTCCAGGCTTCAAATCTATTGTACAGTCGAAAGATCTATTGGGGGGCAACACTGTGGCCTCTTGCTCTCCGAAGATGTCTGCATAATCTTCATACTTTGTTGGTAGGGGAGCCTTCCCTGCTTCCCGGCTTGCAGCTGCCGGTTGGGCTTGGGTAATGCCCTGCAATTTGTGGTGCCGACAGTCTTGAGAGGGAAAGGAAACTGCTCCGGTCATCCAGTCCAAATTGGGGTTGTGAAGTCTCAACCAAGGTGCCCCAAGAATGACTGGGACTTGCAAGGAAGCAGTAACGTACAGTTGGATCCACTCCGTGTGATCTGCGATGGATAGCTGAATTGGCAGGGTGCAGCGTTCGAT